>CM077151.1:100031824-100735713 GCA_039583875.1 Platanthera guangdongensis
GGATGATGGCCTTTTGCGGGAAGACGGTCGTTTGTGCATCCCGAATATGTGTAAGCTAAGAGAAAAATTAATGTATGAGGCTCATTTCACGAAGTATTCAATTCACCAAGGGAGCACAAAGATGTACAAGGACATGAAGAAGCGGTTCTGGTGGCCGGGCATGAAGAAAGACATAACACATTGCGTGGATAAATGTCAGACATGTGCCTTAGTCAAAGCAGAATGTCAGAAGCCTGAAGGTTTCTAAAGTCTCCACCTATTCCAAAATGGAAGTTTGATGACATTTCGATGGATTCCGTGCATAGTTTGTCGAGATCGCAATGCGGGAATGATTCTGTTTGTGTGATCGTGGACCGGTTGACTAAAGTGGCTCACTTCATTCCGAACAAGAGGGACGATTCTGTGGAAATCTTGACTAAGCTTTATGTCGAGCAAATAGTACGATTAACGGTGTGCCCCGTAGCATCGTTAGTGACCGAGACATGCGCTTCACCTAAAATGATTGGAGGGAAATGTTGGGTTTTTGGGGATGGCACAACACTTGTGCACGCAGCGAAAAAGAATAAGAAAAACCCAAACGAGTTCGGATGTTGCAATATTCGTGAATTAAGAGGTAAAGCATGTTGTAATAAAAATTACATTTGAGGGATCGAGTCAGAACTCCAACTAGATGCTCCAAAAATATCAGGTCGGCCACACAGCAGGTAGAGTCTTGATCACAGAAAGTATATTCGTGCCTCTACAGTAGTCCACACGATCGGGAGAACCCACGACAAATTATCACACAAGCACTAGGTTGGAAGAGGACTCTCAGCGTCTCCATAGACTGCTAGATCTGTTGTAGGAGAGGCGGCGTCGACACGCACCGGGATTGGGATCGGAATCGGCGACAGGATTGGCACAATACTTCTGTCGGGTTTCTTGGTTTTCCTCTTATCGCACAGTATCGGCTCGTGTGCTGAATAAAAGGAACCATCCCCAGAAAACCTTAAAACATCCTATTTATATCCCAGGAGATAGATACAACAAGTCAACGTTTGACACAATACGGGCATTCGTCGAACTCAGCTCGATGAAAAATTCATCGAACTCAGCTCGACGAAATCTGCGCCAAAGGCTAGAACATCGAACACATTCGTTGAACTCAACTCGACGAAATCTGTGCCAAAGAATAGAATGTCGAATGCATTCGTCGAACTCAGCTCGACGAAATCTGCTCCAAAGGCTAGAACGTCAAACTGGATTCATCGAACTCAGCTCGATGAAATCTGCGCCAAAGGCTAGAACAACGATCTGGATTCGTTGAACTCAGCTCGACGAAATCTGCTCTGCAGGATAGAATATCAGACTTCATTCGTCGAACAGATTCATCGAATGGCGTTGAGTGAATACAATACACTCAACGCCTAAGAGCCAGATTCGCCAGGTAAACCATTTTTGTAATATCAACTTTTGATTTGCGTAGTATATGTGAACGATCCAAGGCGCATATTATTTTTATTTCCAAGATAGTTTCATTAGTCTTTTTTTTATCTAGGACTTGCTTTTGAAATTTTTCAAAACTAATGCTTTAAATAAATTTAGAAGCATGAAAATGATTTAGGCCGTCTTTGTTTTCGTTTGATCCTTCTTGCCAACCTAAATTTATCTTTACCCCTAGTTAGCCACTTTTGAGCCTTTCTCCTTCCTCAATTGATTAGCTCCACTTATCATTTCATTTTCAAAAAAGCTTAAATATTCCAACCTATCTAATCACACTAGCCTTTTTGAGTTTCATCAAAACTAAATTTTCATGATTATGGTAGTGTTATTTTTGTGATTTGTTTTTGGAGAACTTTTTGAAAAATATGCTCAAAAGATGTATTTACTTTTGGTTGGCCAATTTCAAATTGAAAAGAAAATTATTTTTGGCCGTTATTTTGTAAAAAAAAGAAGAAGAAAAAGAAAAAAAAGAAAAAACAAAGATAAAGAAAAAATAGTTTATTTATGATGAAAATTTTTTTGAAACTTTTCTATTTTGCTTTAGTGTGATTTTAAGCCTTCATGTTAATCTTTGATTTCCATTCCTAATTATATGCCTAAACCAAATGTTTCGGTCCTAATAAGTCCTTTTGATTCATGCTTTTGATTTTTATTTATTAGATAAGTAAAGAAGAAAAGTAAAATAGTATAGTTTTGGATTTAAAATTAGATTTTTGTTATTTGATTGATATAGTTATAATGTGCCCCTTGAGTCTAGTAACAACTCAATGCTCTTTTTCATTTTGTTGCATTACTTAAATTTATTTAAAAGATCTTCTTAAAATTTTGGATGATTTATTTTCGTTAGTAAATATTTTAATTTGTTTAACCATGGCCAAGTAACTGTTTTAGGTTTACGTTTCACATTCTCTCTACTTGGAATTTCTCATAGTATTTGTGTAAGCATGATTAAAACTTTTTGAATTAGTCACTGTTTATGATTAGGTAGTTTTTATATCTTTGCTTGGGGACAAGCAAAGCTTAAGCATGAGGAATTTGATAGTACTTTTTGCAGTTAAATTTATTAGTGTATTTTCGGGTTTTAAAGCACAAATCATGTCTTGCAAGTGCTTATATTGACCCCCTTTTGTAAATATTATTGTCACTAATGCATTTTCTGCTTTTTGCAGGTTTTCACAGCTTTCAGCCGAATTTTGTTATTACACGCCCCAAGGTCACGCCCTACCAGGGCGTGTACCTAGGGCGTGTAACCCGGGGGAATGAAGCTACCGGTCCGAAAATGCATTTCTTGGAAACTTAGTGTACGCCCTCTATCACGCCCGCGTCACGCCGGACACGGGCATGTTCTAGAGGCGTGTCCCCAGATCCCGAGAAATCGCCGCAACACACTATTTTTCCTGATCCACCGTCAGGACGAATGTGTCACGCCCCACTGACACGCCCTGGTAGGGCGTGACATAAGGGCGTGTAATTCAACTACGACGCCCGTCACCTCCAGCATTCAATTTCAGCCCCAAAAGTCGCACCGAACATGTCACGCCGCAGGTACACGCCCAACCCGGGCGTGTCAGGGGGCGTTACCCAGCCCAAAAAATTCTATAAATTGAGCCCATCTCCAAGGGCTCAGAGGCATCTTTGGAGTGAGAGGGGAGGTTTTGACCCTTAGTTTTCTTTTATTTTTCTTGCAATTTTCCATGTTTCTCCTCTCTTTCCTCATTTCAAGTTTTGTAATCTAGCTTAGTTTACTCCTATTTTGTATTAGTTGTTGTAACTGCTTAGTAGCCAAAGGGAAAATGTTCACATAGATTTTCATTTCAGCACCTGTAATCTTTTATTTTCAAGTTGTAGTTCTCCTTCAGTGTTAATAAAAAGTTTGCCATTTTCCTTGTTTTCTTAACACATTTCTACTCATCTCTCTTTCTCCACTTCACCATGAGTAACTAATCCTCCTTGTACTCGATCTTGATGATCTGAGGTTCGAGTTGATTAAGTTATGATGCTTTAGTTTTATTTTTCTTTGTAAGTCTTATACCTTGATTTACTCTTGATTTACCTTTGCTTGGAAATATATCATTGATATATATTTTCCATCATTAGCTTTCATTCTTGGCTAGCTGAGAGGCCGATAGGTTGAAGTGAGCACTCAAGAGTAAAGGGAGTTGTACGCACCCCTCGAGAGAGGCAGACGTCCAATTCTCCCGAATTGGAGTAAAATCCAATAATGGGGTTCACAGCGTAAAGCGATCTTTAGGTCTCCGATTTGGATGAGAGTTCGGTCGGACCTTCCTAAACTCAGGTAGGCACGGCTTCGAGAGAAGCGTGTTCATGCTTATGGAACCTCCAGGGTCAAGGTTTTCGCTTTATAAAGTTAAGGTTTATTAACGCATTTCTTAATCAACTTTACCCGAGGTGATTCTCGATCAAGTGCTCTTTATCATCGTCTTAACCCCTCATTGTAATCGTTTTAATAGCTCTCTATTTAACCACAAGCTTTTCTCTTTTCAGCGTAATACTTCTCTTCTTAATTGCATTTTAGGATTCTCTTAAACCCAAAATCAATCTTTGATAAGATAATAGTTTTTGTGTGAGTAAGATTATTCGCCGGTTCCCGGATTTTAATACGACACTTGTGTCCCCTAACTGCATTTTGATAGGTATACTTGCTAGTTCGGTTTATTTTCTCCTTGTAAATATAATCTCATCAAGTTTTTGGCGCCGTTGTCGGGGAAAGCAACTTTTGTTGATAATTCGAAAACATGAACCTATTACTTTTATCATTTTTTTTCTTCTCACCCTCTTTCTCAAATTAAAACTCCAAAAATATATTAACGCTCATAATAGAAACCCATATCATAATTTTTCTACGCCACTTAACTCTCTCGAAAAGGGAAATGTGGCTCTAAATGCCAATATCTTGTCTAGTACCTTGTGAACCCTTCATTGGGTAGCCCTTGGGAAGTTCGGGAGTTTAAACATAAAAAATCTATTTCAAAAAAAAATTTTCTTTTAGTTTATTCACTTCTTTTTCTTTTCCTTCTCTTCTTCTAGTGCATGACCCGAGGGAATCCGTCGGATATTTTGGACTTGGACCACGAAATTGAGTGTACTCTTCAGAGAAGATCGCGATTTCAAGGCCCTACTTACCAAATACCGGTTGAGGATTCCGAGTCATTTTCTACCCTAAGGATGGAAGAACCTGCTGTAGAAGAAGCCGTGCATAGACCCATATCTTATTATGCACGACCCAATCTAGAGGGTACAAAATCAAGCATAGTTCGCCCTGCTATAGCTAATAATAATTTCGAACTTAAGCCTAGCATAACTCAAATGGTGCAACAATATGTTCAATTTGACGGACTTCAAGATGAAGATCCGAACGCGCATATAGCAAGCTTTCTTGAGATTTATGACACCTTTAAAATCAATGGTGTTACAAATGATGCTATTAGGCTAAGACTCTTCCTTTTCTCTCTAAGAACCAAGGCTAAGCAATGGCTGAACACTCTACCAAAAAACAGCATCACCACCTGAAATCAACTAACTGAAAATTTTTTGGCAAAATATTTTCCGCCAGCTAAAACAACAAAAATTAGGAACGATATTTCTGCTTTTGGACAAATAGATTCTGAAACCTTATATGAAACCTGGGAAAGATTTAAAGAACTCTTAATACGATGGCCACACCATGCACTGCCTGTATGGTTGCAGGTGCAGACATTTTATAATATTCTAAATCAAAGCACAAAGCAAATGATAGACGCAGTTTCTGGTGGTACCTTAAACCACAAAACCCCAGAAGCAGCTCTTGAGCTTTTTGAGGACATGGCCATGAACACTTACCAGTGGAATGTTCCTAGGTCCCGCCCAAACAAACCTGCTAGTATCTTTGAAGTGGACAATGTCTCCCAGCTCGCTCTGCAAGTTGAAATATTATGCAAAAAAATTACGGATATGACTGCTGCCTCCGCCCCACAGGTATGGGAATCTGCAACTCCTTCCCCTGAACATTTGGATTATGTCAATAATATGACAAGAAATGCTTTTAATAATTTTTCTGCTGCAAATTTTCATCCTCCTGGTTTTCTGAATAGTTATAATCCTGCTTTAAGAAATCAGCCGAATATTTCGTGGAGTAATCCTTCGAATGCTGTGCGCCTGCCACCACAAATTGATTTTTCTGCACCTCCACCACCTCCTCAAAGTTTTCCAAAACCTCCAAGTTTGGAGGAAATGTTTTCAAAATACATGAATGTTAATGACGCTACGATAAGAACCTTAACTGGAAGCGTTAAAAATTTAGATAATTAAGTAGGACAGCTCGCTAAAATTATTTCTGAGCGACCCGCAGGGTCTCTTCCTTCCAATACCGAGCCCATCCCGAGAGAGCAAGCGAAAGCTATAACTCTTCGGAGTGGGAAGCAAGTTCTTGGTATGGTAAGTGAAGAGCCCAAGGCAAGCTCTGCTCCCACTTAAAAAAATCAAAGCTCCGCTCCCGCTTTAAAAAATCAAAGCTCCGCTCCCGCTTTAAAAAATCAAAGCTCTGCACCCATTTTAAAAATTCCACCCTCTGTTGAAGAAGTTATCACCCCTGTTTTAGAAAAAGAACAAACTCCACCACCCACCTTTAAAACTAATCCAACCACGCCATACCCTTCCAAACTTAATAAACAACGTCAGGACGATCAATACACCCGTTTCTTAGAATTGTTTAAACAAATCCACATAAATCTGCCCTTCCACGAAGCGATATCCCAGATACCAAAGTACGCTAAGTATCTTAATGACCTCCTGACCAACAAGAAGAAGTTAGAGAACCTTTCGCATGTCATGTTAAATGCTGAGTGCTCGGCGGTCTTGAAAAATGGATTACCAAAGAAAATCAGTGACCCGGGTAGTTTTTCTATCCCGTGTGTCTTTGGTGATCTTTTTGTCAAGCATACATTAGCCGACCTAGGTGCGAGTATTAATCTGATGCCCCTCTCATTGTTTAAAAAGTTAGGAATTGGTAGTCTCAACCCCACACGCATGAGTATCCAGCTCACTGACAGATCAGTCAAATACCCTTTAGGAATTGTGGAGGATGTCCTAGTCAAACTCGACAAGTTCATCTTCCCGGTGGACTTTGTCATATTTGACATTGAAGAATACATCGAGGTTCCCCTGATCCTTTACCGACCCTTCCTTACCACCTCCCGAGCTATCATTTATGTAAACAATGGTAAGCTCTTCCTTTGAGTAGGAGATGACAAAGTAACTTTCTCTATCACCCCCTCGATGAAGAACACCCTAGCAAATGACGACTCTTGTTTTTTCGTAGATGCACTAAGTGACAAATCCTCCTGTCACCTCTTTCATTTTGAAAACAAATTTTCTGATTTTTGTTCCTCTTCTACTCCTCCAACTGAATCGCCACACCTAAGTGAAGAATCCTCCTGTCGCCTCTCTGAATTTGAAAAAGAATTTTCTAATTTTTGTTCCTCTTCTACTCTACCAACTGAATCGCTGCAAGAAGCCGCCATGGCCGCTAGCCCACCCCTTTTAAATTTATACATAAAAAAGTCTACGAGGACATAGTTTTTGAAAAAGAACGGATTTCTAAAACCTCATATGAAGACCCCCCTACCCTGGAACTGAAAGAACTACCAGAGCATCTTAGATACGCTTTCTTAGAAAAGGACTCCAAGCTGCCCATCATAGTTTCAGCATACCTCACGGATGCACAAAATGATAAACTTCTTTAAATTTTATGTAAGCATCGCCGGGCTATTGCTTGGTAGATATCTGATATCAAGGGCATAAGGCCATCTTTCTGCACTCACAAAATCTTAATGGAAGATAGTTCACATAACTCTATACAACCTCAGCGCCGAATAAACCCGAACATGAAAGAAGTAGTTAAGGGCAAGATTATGAAATTATTAGACGCCAGAATTATCTATCCTATATCAGACAGTAAGTGGGTTAGCCCATTCCAGGTAGTACCAAAGAAGGGAGGGATAACGGTATTAAGTAATGAGAATAATGAATTAATCCCGACACGAACGGTGACCGGTTGGAGAATGTGTATAGATTATCATAAGTTAAATGACGCCACCCGCAAGGATCACTTTTCCTTGTCATTCATCGATTAGATTTTAGAACGATTATCCGGCCATAGCTTTTATTGTTTTCTTGATGGCCTCTTGGGGTATTTTCAAGTCCCCATCTCTCCCGAGGACCAGGAAAAAACTACATTTACTTGTCCCTTCGGCACCTTCGTTTACCGGAGAATGCCGTTCGGATTGTGCAATGCGCCAGCTACATTCCAGCGATGTATGCTCGCTATCTTTGAAAAGTATGTAGAAAACATTATGGAGGTTTTCATGGATGATTTCTCCGTGTTCGGTGACGTATTTGATAGTTGTTTAGAAAACCTCAAAAAAGTCTTAGAATGATACAAAGAAACTAACATTGCCCTAAATTGGGAAAAATGTCATTTTATGGTGAGAGAAGGGTTGGTTTTGGGCCATAAAATTTATGCAAGAGGTATTGAAGTAGACGTTGCTAAGATAGAAGTTATAAAGAAGCAACTGCCACCTACAAACATAAAGGCTATAAGAAGTTTCCTAGGTCACGCTGGTTTCTACCGCCGCTTCATAAAGGACTTCTCCAAGACCACCAAGCCCCTTACCCATCTCTTAGAAAAAGACGCCCCATTCATTTTTGATGACCATTGCCTAGCTGCTTTTAATTTAATAAAAGAAAAATTAATTAACGCCCCGATTATGATAGCTCCGGTGTGGGACTTTCCATTTGAGATAATGTGTGATGCAAGTAGCTATGCGGTAGTAGCCGTATTAGGTCAACGTATATCTAAAAACTTCCACCCCATCTTTTACGCTAGTAAAACACTCACATCTGCACATAAAAATTACACCACAACCAAGAAGGAGCTCCTATCTGTAGTATTCGCTTTTGATAAATTTCGCCCTTATATTACTCTTTCAAAAATTATTGTTTTTACGGACCACACGACCCTCAAATATCTTCTTTCTAAAACGGATGGCAAACCGCGCCTGCTTCGCTGGGTCTGACTCCTCCAGGAGTTTGATTTAGAAATCCGTGATAAGCGAGGAGCCGAGAACTTGGCCGCCGACCACCTCTCGCGCCTAGATAATCCTTTTATTGAAAAATTAGATGAAAAATCTTTTAACGATTATTTTCCCGATGAGAAGCTTTTTTCAATTAACACATCTACTTCTCCTTGGTTTGCACGCATCACCAACTATCTAGTGGCTCGTGTGCTCCCAAAAGAGTTCTCATCTCAGCAAAAAAAGAAATTCTTTTCTGAGTTGAAGAACTATTTTTGGGAAGACCCGCATCTTTTCAGAGTCTGTGCAGACCAAGTGATAAGAAGGTGTGTTTCTTATGAAGAAGGTTTAGACATTATTAGGCATTTGCATGAAGGGCTGACAAGTGGGCACTATCAAGCTGCTCGCATCGCTCACAAAGTGCTAAGCGCGGGTTTTTACGGGCCTAGCCTGTTTAAAGAAGTGCAGGCCTTTGTGAGTAGGTGTGATAGTTGCCAATGGCCGGGTAATATTTCTAATAAGAATGAAATGCCGCAAAATTATTTCCTTGAGTGCGAAGTTTTCGAACTCTGGGGAATTGATTTTGTTGGCCCTCTTCCTTCTAGCTTCGGAATAAGTATATTTTAGTTGCCGTTGATTATGTTTCACGATGGGCAGAATCCCAAGCTCTTCCTACAAACGACGCCCGAGTCGTAGTTACGTTTAAAAAAAAATTATTTTCTTGATTCGGTACGACGCACGCCATCGTTAGTGACCGGGGTTCCCATTTCTGTAACGCACAGTTTTCTAAAATCCTTACTATATATGACGTTACTCATAAACTTTCAACTGCCTACCACCCCCAAACTAATGGACAAGTCGAAATTGTGAATAGAGAGATAAAAAGAATTTTAGAAAAGACTATTTCCACCTCTAGAAAAGACTGGTCAACTAAACTCCTCGATCGACAATCTCTCGAATTAGATGGAACCACCAGAGTATGTGTTTAGAGCGCTGATGAGATCTAGGTTCCGAAGCATGTGTAATTTCACCGTTGTTGTCACAGTAGAGATCTACAAGACAAACAATGCTAGGAACTACATCTAACTCGCCGATGAATTTCCTAATCCATACAGCCTCCTTCGCTGCATTTGCAGCAGCAATATACTCGGCCTCAGTAGTAGAATCGACAAATGTATCCTGCTTGAAACTCTTCCAACTAACATCACCTCCATTCAGGAAAAAAACACAAACCCTGAATAAGACTTTGAATCATCCCTATCAGTTTGAAGCTAGTATCTGTGTAACCACTTATAACGAGCTCTTCCTCTCCGCCGAATATCAATAATATATCCTTAGTTCTTCGCAAGTACTTGAGGATATTCTTGACGGCAATCCAGTGACCTTCACCGGGATCAGATAGATACCTGCTAGTCATGCTCAAAGTATAAGAGACATAGGGTCTAGTACATAACATTGCATACATTATTGATCCAATTGCCAAAGAATATGGAACCAACTTCATGCGGTCCTTATCTTCACAAGACTTAGGACTTTGGTCCTTAGAGAGTCTCATACCATGAGACATGGGCAAGAATCCTTTCTTGGACTCAAGCATGCTGAACCATTTCAACACCTTGTCAATGTACATACTTTGGGTCAAACAAGCAAATTCTTCGATCTATCTCTATAGATCTTAATACCGAGTATATTAGCGCTTCCCCTAAGTACTTTATTGAAAAGCAGTCCCCTAGGTTGTTCTTAACAACTTGCAGGGTCAGTTTGTCATTCCCGATCAATAGTATGTCATCTACATACAATATCAGGAAGACTACAATACTCCCACTAATCTGTTTGTAAACAAAAGGTTCATCCTCATTCTTGATAAAACCAAACTCTTTGATCTTTACATCAAAATGAAGATTCCAACTTCGAGAAGCCTGTTTCAATCCATAAATGGATCTCTGTAGCTTGCATATTTTAGTGGCTTCACCTGGAGAGACAAAACCCTCTAGTTGTGTCATGTACACTTCCTCGAGAAGGTTACCATTAAGGAAAGCCATTTTGACATTCATCTGCCAGATCTCGTAGTCATAATATGCAGCAATAGCAAGCAGAATTCTGATGGACTTAACCATGACAACATGGTAAAAAGTCTCATCATAGTCAACACCATGAATTTGCTTAAAACCCTTTGCCACCAGTCGGCCTTTGAATGTCTGTACATTCCCATCCATGTCAGTTTTCTTCTTGAAGACCCACTTGCACCCTATGGGTCTTAACCCTTCAGGTGGTTCCACCAAAGTCCATGCTTGGTTTTCATACATGGAGCCTTTTCAGATTTCATAGCCTCAAGGCACTTCTCAGAGTCCTGTCCACACATAGCCTCATGGTAGGTTGCAGGCTCATCACTATGATCCGTAAGCAACACATTACTTATTTAAGACAGGAGAAATCCATATCTCTCAGTCTCAAATCTTGGTCTACCAGATCTACATGGAACTTGTGTTTCTGAGTAGGTTCTCAAGCTACAACTAATTGTAGTCCTGACTCATGTTCCCATTCCGGTTTATTCACTGTTTGTAGTTCTTGAACTTCTTCAAGTTCTACCCTGACTGACTTTCTACTTAAGAACTCTATCTCAAGAAAGACACTAGTCCTTGCGACAAACACGTTGCCCTCAGACGGTAGGTAGAAATAGTACCCTTTGGTTTCCCTAGGATAACCCCCAAGAAAACACTTATTTGATTTGAGTTCCAGCTTATTGGGCATTTGACGTCTCACGTATGCCTCGCAGCCCCAAACCTTAATGAATGACATACTAGGATGCTTCCCAGTCCATATCTCATATGGTGTCTTTAGAACCGCTTTCATTGGAGCACGATTTAATGTTAAAGCAGCAGTTTCTAGAGCAAAGCCCTAAAAAGAAATAGGCACATCTGCTTGTCTCATCATCGACCGTACCATGTCTAACAAAGTACGATTCCTACTCTCAGACACACCATTATGCTGTGGTGTTCTAGGTGGAGTGAGCTATGATACAATACCACACTCTATCAGATGATCATGGAACTCATGACTTAGGTATTCGCCACCTCGATCAAATCAGAGTGCTTTAACCTTCTTACCCAGTTGGTTTTCTACTTCGCTTTTAAACATTTTGAACTTTTCAAAGGTTCAGATTTGCACTTCATATGATACACGTATCTGTATCTACTGAAATCATCAGTAAATGTAACAAAGTATAAGAACCCACCTGTAGTCATAGAACTCATGGGTCCACATACATCACTGTGTACTATACCCAAGAGATCATCAACCCTCTCATTGAAGCCAGTGAAAGGAACTTTAGTCATCTTGCCTAACAAATAAGATTCACATCTCTCAAATGATTCATAATCAAATGAGTCCAACAGTCCATCTCTATGGAGCTTGGATGTACATTTATCAGTTATATGGCCCAAACGATAATGCCAAAGATACGTAGAGTTCGAGTCATTTGTTCTTAGTCTTTTAGTATTTTCAATATTATAGATCAGATGGTCTAAGTTCAAAACATACAGACCATTAAACATTTGGTCTACACCAAAACAAACATCATTCTTAAAAATTGAACAACAGTTGTTTTTAATAATAAAAGAAAAACCCACCATGTCCAAACAAGAAATAGATATAATGTTTCTAGTTATGGAAGGAACAAAATAACAATTATCTAGTTCTATTACAAGCCCACTGAGTAAAGAAAGACAATAAACCCCCATGACAATGGCAACAACTCTTTATCCATTACCAACGCGCAGGTCTACCTCTCCTTTACTCAGTATTCTTCTCCTTCCCCGTTCCTGCACATTTATACAATTGTGTGAACCACATCCGGTATCCAATACCCAGGATGAAGGAGCAAAAAAGTTTATCTCTATAGCATATATACCTGAAGTGGAGGTCATACCTCCTCTCATCTTTTGCAGACCCTCAATTATAAAGGACAATTCCTCCTCCAATGACCATCCTTGCCACAATGGTGGCACTTCCCTTCTTTCCCTGAGCCTTTCTTTTTCAGTGTAGAAGACTTGGGCTCCAGTCCAGACTTAGGTCCCACCTTCGTCTTCTTGAAGCCCTTGGCCTTGCTTTTGCCTTTTTGCACCATCAATATGGGGCTAGCAGACTTGGCCTTCTTTATATTAATCTCAGTAGTTCGCAACATGCCTAGGAGCTCGAGCAATGTCTTGTCTATTTCATTCATGTTATAGTTCAAGATGAATTGCTCATAACTATCCGACAACGATTGTAGGATCAGATCTATAGCCAACTCTTGGCCCAGAGGGAAACCTAGTCTTTCAAGGTTCTCGATATGCAGAATCATCTTGAGTACGTGAGTCACTAATAGGTCCCGAGCTCCCATATTACACTGGAACAATGCCTTGGTGATGTCGAATCTCTCTTGACGAGCTTTCCCTTGAAACATTTTCATAAGATACTCATCAATGTCCTTACAACCCATGTTCGCATGTTACTTCTAAAGTTCAGATTTCATGGTCACTAACATGAGACATTTGATGTCTAAGGAGTCATCAAGATACTTTTTAGAAGAATCTTTATCAGCACGGGGTGCATTCCCGGTAGGCTCATTAGGGGATACCTCTTTCAAAAACATAGAGCTTACGCTCTTGCCTGAGAACAATTCTCAGGTTTCTGTATCAGTCCAAATAATTTGTACCACTCAGCTTCTCATTCTCAAGGATCACTCTGAGGGACAGGGTGGAGTGTGAAACACTTGCCATGGAAATTCTACAAGAATACAAGTAAAGCAAATTAGTTCCATATTTCAAAATACAATTCTCAGGCTTCCACTATTTTTATCAAATTGATAACCCTCGATATCACTTCAAAGAGTTTGGCGAGTAACCCTCTTAGTTGACAAGATCCATATTTCATAAACACTATGAGTCAGCTTTGGCTTTTCTCTCACATTGCAACTATTTAGGTAGACAACACTTGCCAATTGCATCACAATGCAATTCTTGTATGGCTGGTGAATAACTCTTTATTCACATTCATCACATGGTGCATGCCAACCCATGCCTCTAGGCACTCAACCTTTGAGGTCACCCATTTAAGCTAGACCTGTTGTCTATATTGGGATATCACAATTATCCGCTCTCACCCACACCAAGATAGATTAATGCACCTTGCTTTGGCAAGACCACACTTCATCGATCGAGGTAGGAAGAGTGTCATCCATCAGTAGGCATCCGAATACTTAATATTGCTTAAGGGATTTTAAATAGTTGATTAACTCTTTAACCATGATTAACACTTAATGTTGGGTACATTGGTTTAAATGTACCTGATTTGAAGAAGCCTCACCCAACTCAATGATATACATCAAAATGTATTTGATGTATTTTGAGTTACTTGTGCAGGTTAAGTATTTGCAGGACTGAAGCAAAAAGTTTCTAAGTCCATGTGTCGACACCCAGAGGGAAAGTGTCGACACTTAAGAAGACTTGTGTCGACACCCAGGCAAGCAGTGTCGACACTTGGAGTCATTGTGTCGACACCAGGGATGCTGAGTCGACACCAGACAGAAAGTGTCGACACAAGGAGCTGTGTCGACACTCAATGAAGAAAAGCCAGTAAAGCTGTGTCGACACTTAACAGTTGTGTCGACACCCAGTGAAGCTGTGTCTACATCAGAAAGTGTCGACACTTGGAGCTGTGTCGACACTCAGCAAAAGTCAGCAGAGACTAAGTATAAGTGTCGACACCCAGAACAATGTGTCGACACACAACAGAAGAGTCAGCACTTGAAGTAAGTGTCGACACCCAGAACAATGTGTCGACACTCAGCTGAAGACTCAACACTTGAAGAAAGTGTCGACACATGGAGCTGTGTCGACACTTATCAAAGAACAACAAGATCAACAAAATTATTCTAAGTACAAGTGTCGACACTAAGGGAATGTGTCGACACACAGCTGAAGTCTCGACAGAAGAAGGATGTGTCGACACAAGGAGCTGTGTCAACACTTAGCAAGTATCAACAATGAAGATGTGTCGACACCAAGAAGCAGTGTCGACACTTAACAGTTTCAACACATGAAGATGTGTCGACACAAAGGAGATGTGTCGACACTTAGAAGAATTCAGCAAGATACTGAAGAACAAGTACTTGTGTCGACACTCAATTTCAGTGTCGACACATGAAGAAGAAGTAGTGTCGAGATACAAAATCTACAACACAAGGAGTTGTGTCGACACCTTGTAGACTAGTGTCGACACTTAGACAACATGTGTCGACACTTGGTCTATAAGTGTCGACACTTAAAGACAGAAAGTCTCGACACTTAAATACAGCTACAGAATTTTCAAGAACTGACTGGATGACTTGACAACTGCCATTCCAGCCGGTCTACAGCACCTGTCAGAGTTATCAGAATTCAGTTATGGACCGGACCAGCCGGTTACCATGAAGAAGGCCTATAAATAGGCCTATGCTGTCTACAGAAATTGATTTGATTAAAGGGTTGTTGAAGTTGTCAAAGTTCAAATTATTAATCAAGTATTCAACAAAGAAGATCTAGCTATTCCTTGAAGAATCAAGTGCAGATCTAAGAAGTTGGAGAGAGAGAGCTCCATCCAAAAAATCAGCTGTTGGAACCCAGCTGAGAAGAAGGATTCAGATTAGTCTGAATCTTAAGAAGCAGAGATCAAGGATCAACTGCAGAAGGAGTCAATCTTATTGAGTTCTACTTTCAAGAAGCTTTGAAGAAAGCTAAGTCAGATTGAGTCCAGCTGAGTTCTTCCAAGAACTCATCAAGAATCTCACAACTTATCTCTCTTTCATCTAAGTTGTTGAGTATATTCATTTTGTATTCATTATAACTTGTAGGATCCTTAGGGATCTGAGATTGTAAGCCTACAATTATAAAGGCTGAGGGTAGGAGAGTTAAATCTCTGAGTGTAGGCCTTGGTGGCTGAGTGTAGGCCTTGGTGCCTGAGTGTAGGCCTTTGCGGCTGAGTGTAGGCCTTTGTGGCTGAGTGTAGGCTTTATGGAAATACTGAGTTGTAGGGCCTTGGGCCTGAGGTCTAGGAACTAGTTTGGGTTCTGAGATAGTGGAGAAGTTTGACCGAATCTAGTACACTGCTAGATAGGCGAAGGGGGAAAGTGGATGTACCCAAAGCTTGGGGAACCACTATAAAACTCTGTGTCTACTGTGTGATTGTTGTTGGCTGTGATTGTTGCATATGTGCTGTGTTATAGTAGATAGAATTCTGTGAAATTTACTGATTGCTGCCATAAAAAGTTAAAAAGAATTTGGTCACCTATTCACCCCCCCTCTAGGTGTTTAGGTTCTATATCTTTCAAGTGGTATCAGAGGGAGGTTCCTCAAAAAGGACTAACAGTCTGAGGAGATCCTGATTGGCAGTTTCAGTCTAAGTCAAATTACAGATTCAAGAAAATCAAGAACCATGGGTTCCATAGATAATCACAAGGAATTGGAATCCATGAAATTACCTATATGTAGGAAAGAGATTTTTGGGATCTGGAAGGAAAGGGTAAGGCTGTTTATGGAAGCCTCAGACCCTAGGATTTATATCACAGTCAAAGAGGGACCATATGTGCCCATGAAGATATCAGTTCTAGATGCAAATCAGAGAACACCAAAGGATTTCTCTGAAATGACAAAGGATGAGATTGTCCTATCCACCATGGACAAAAGGGCTCAAAACATTATAGTGAGTGCCATAGATGATGCAACTTTTCAGAATCTTATACACTGTAAGACAGCCAAAGAGATGTGGGATACCCTTATTATGTATATGGAAGGATCTGAAGAAGTTAGGCAAGACAGAAAATCCTTGCTAAATCAAGAGTATGAAAGTTTTAGACAAGGAAAGGGTGATAGCATAACTGAGTGCTATAAGAAGTTTTACAGGATAGTGAATGAACTCATGTCTTATGGAAGAGAGTTCAGTAATTATGAACTAAATGACAAGTTCCTAAGGTCCCTAACTAAAGATTGGGACACCAAGATCTGTGCCATTAGAGAAATGACTAAGTTGGGAGAAATTCCTCCACCTACACTGTTTGGCAAATTGTTGTCATATGAAATGCAGTTGACAGTGAGGAAAGAGGAGGAGAAATCAACAAGAAATGAACATAAGGAAAGAACAGTAGCTTTCAAGACAGAAGCCACCAGAAAGTACAGAGGTAAGTCACCAACTCCACCTCCAAAGGTTGCTGAATCAGAGTCAGATGAGTCAGTCAGCACAAAATCTGAAAGCAGTTAAAGTGATGAAGACTTTGCTGCCTTCACTAGACATTTTCAGAAGTTCTTGAAGAAGAAACAGTGGAGGTCAAGGTCTTCTACTTCACAGGGAAAAGAAGACCTTTATCAGAATAAAAATGCTTCAAAGAAGGACATGAAGAGGACTAAATCTAGTAAGGCAACTGTTTCAAAAATATTGTGCTATTGCTGCAATAGACAAGGCCATGTTGTTGCAGATTGTCCAGAAAAGAGAAAGGAGTCTAGTGACAGGAAGAAGACTCATTTCAAAGGCAAGAAAGAGAAGTCTTTTGTTGCCAAGAAGGAGAAGACTCTGTCAGATATTTCTTCTTCAGAAACTGAGTCAGATGCTGAGGCATACATAGGGCTGTTTGCTGAATAATAAGAAGAAGAATTCATGCAGATTATGGATTCTATATATGAGCAAGAAGACTGTCAGTGCCAAGGACTGATGGCATTGACTGACAATGACAAAATCCTGGAGTAGCCAGGACCCAGTAAGGTACAAAGTTCAACTTTAAGTTCAGTTTCTTGTTCTAGTACAGAATCAGATTCATCATCATCAAATGATGAGAGTGTATCTGAGTCTGAGGAAGATAATCATCAGCCGATAGATGAATATAAAGTACTGTTGCAAGCTTACAAGAAGAGCAAGTCCCTAGCCAAAAGTCAGGCAAAGGAAATTGCTGATCTCAAAGCTGCTGCAACAGATTCTGAGAAGTTATTTGATCAAAAGCTTAATGAGATAGCCAGACTGAAACACATAACAGTGATTCAGATGGGGACTATCACCTATAAGAATGATCAAATCAAGAGTCTGGAGATCAATCTTCAGAAGGAGAGAGAGCTTGTTGCTAGGTTTTCCAAACCTAAGTCAGTGTTACCCATAATTGATGAATTTGTTCATCACAAGGGTAAAGCTGGACTGGGTTTTATTAAACCTGCAAGGACTGTCCAGTCCAAGTCCAAGGGCAAAGCCCCAACATTCAACAAGTCAGCTGTAGATAAGACAACAAAGACAGTACCTAAGCAAAGGTACAATAAGTTTGAATGTTGGTGTTGTGGCAAAGTTGGCCATTTTGCAATGGATTGTTGGCACAATGCTAGTGCCAAAGTGAGTAGCAAAATACGTATTAGAAAACCAGTAGGTAGCTTTGTCAGGTTGCAAACTAACAAGTACCAAGGACCCAAGAATTCTTTGGGTTCTAAGGTTCATTAATCTGTTTTGCAGGTGAGTCCAAGTGGCCATGCCCCAACATGTTACTTGGACAGTGGATGTTCCAGACATATGACTGGAACTAGAGGATTACTAAGGGACTACATTCCAATAAAAGATGGTCCTAAAGTCACCTTTGGTGGTTCTGAAAAAGGAATCATCAAAGGATTTGGTAACATTTCTAGTAACTTGGTTACCATTACTCAAGTGGCTTATGTTAAAGGGTTGAAACACAACCTAATAAGTATAAGTCAATTAAGTGATGTAGGGTATGGCATCTCATTTGTTAAAAATGGTTGTCATATCATGAGGTCAACTGATCAAGAGATCATTTTGACAGGTTATAGGAAGATGAATGTCTATTGCTTAGACATTATGGTTGAGAACAATGGTTCTCCAGTGTGTCTTGTAGCTGATGAGACAGTCTCTCATTGTGTCAAATGGCACAAGAGGCTTGCCCATCTTAACTACAAGACTATTAGCAAACTTTTTAGCAAAGAGTTAGTGAGGAATGGTCCTCAAGTTAAGTGTGTTAAAGATGATATTTGCTCAGCTTGTCAAAAGGGCAAGCAGACTAGATCCATCTTTAGGAGCATAGAAAACAAAGATGCTGTGAGGTGTTTATACCTCTTGCACATGGATCTCTTTGGTCCAATGTCAGTTCACAGCCTAGGTAGGAAGGTCTATACCTTTGTAGTTATAGATGACTACTCAAGGTTTTCCTGGGTGTTCTTCTTAAGACAGAAATCTGAAACACCTAGTGTCTTCTATAGCTTTGTCAAGCAAATTCAGAATGAACTAAACAGTACAGTGGTCAAGATTAGAAGTGACCATGGCACTAAATTTCAGTCTGATATCATGACAACACTATGTGAAGAATTTGGGATATTTCAAGAATTTTCTTCACCTAGAACACCTCAGCAAAATGACATTGCTGAGAGGAAGAATAGGACCTTGATTGAGGCTGGTAGGACCCTATTAAGTGATACATCACTACCAGAATATTTCTGGGCTGAAGCAGTTAACACTGCATGCCATGTTATAAATAGGACTACCATCACTAAAAGCCTCAACAAGACCCCCTATGAGGTTGTGAAAGGCAGAAAACCAAACCTATCCTACTTCAGGATCTTTGGTTGCAAATGCTTCATACTTAACAATGGAAAGTCTTATTTGACTAAGTTTGCTGCCACGTCCCAAGAGGGAATTTTTGTTGGGTACAACAATAACAGTAAGGCTTATAGAGTCTACAACTTGTCTACACAAGTTGTAGAAGAATCTGTACATGTAGTATTTGATGAGACTAAGCTTATTAATAATGAGTTGTCTAGTAGTGTATGCAGCCCCACAGGTTTAACAAAGAAGATGGACAAGCTCACTCTAGAAGAAGAATCTACTACAAGACAACAAGTAGAAGACAGTGGCTATTGTCCAGGGGGAGAACTACATGTACCAATTGCTGATGAAGTTCAAGGAGTACAGCATGATGGAGATGCTGAAGAGGTTCAACCAGAAGTTAGGATGCCTCCAGCCAATAGGCATCTTAGAGATCATCCAGTAGAGCAGATTATTGGAGATCCAAGACAAGGAGTACAAACAAGGAGCAGAAATCTGAATGCAGCAATCTACTCCAGTTTTCTATCTCAAGTTGAACCAAAGAAGTTTGAAGAAGCCATACTAGATCCACAATGGACTGAAGCAATGCAAGAAGAGCTTAATCAGTTCAAGAGGTGCATGGTCTGGGAACTAGTTCCTAAACCTAAAGACCATAATATAATAGGAACCAAGTGGATCTACAGGAATAAGATGGATGAACAAGGGGTCATCATTAAGAATAAAGCAAGACTGGTTGCTAAAGGATATAGGCAAGAAGAAGGTATTGACTTTAATCAAACCTTTGCTCCAATAGCCAGACTGGAAGCCCTAAGGATGTTTCTTGCCTATGCAACCTATCAAGGATTCAAAGTTTACCAAATGGATGTCAAGTCAGCATTTCTGAATGGTAATCTTAAAGAAGAAGTCTATGTGGAACAGCCATCAGGTTTTGTTGATTCAACTCTACCTCATCATGTCTATAGACTTAGGAAAGCTTTATATGGGTTAAAGCAAGCCCCTAGGGCTTGGTATGAAACCCTATCTAGTTTCCTCATTGAGAACAAGTTCTCAAGGGGGAAAATAGATAAGACTCTATTCCTTAGGGAATCTAGAGGCAAAGTTATACTAGTCCAAATATATGTAGATGACATTATATTTGGGTCTACTGAAAGCAGCCTTTGCAAAAAGTTTGCAAAACTTATGCAAGGTCAATTTGAGATGAGTAGTATGGGAGAGCTGAAGTTTTTCTTGGGTCTCCAAGTTAAACAGACTGAGAGTGGTTTATCCATTTGTCAGTCTAAGTTCACCCTAGAACTCATAAGGAAGTATGGTATGGATTCATCCAGTACCATGAAGACTCCTATGGGGTCAAGTATGTCTCTTAGCAAGGATGATGCAGGGAAACCTGTAGATGAAACCTTGTATAGAGGGATAGTTGGCTCCCTATTATACTTGACTGCAAGTAGACCAGATATCATGTATGCTACATGTGTCTGTGCAAGGTATCAAGCCTGCCCTAAAGAGTCTCATTTGACAGCAGTCAAAAGAATACTGAGATATCTAAAGGGCACTCCCTATCTAGGCCTCTGGTACCCTAGGAATGGGGACTTTGAACTAACAGGTTATTCAGATGCAGACTTTGCAGGATGCAAAGAAGATAGAAAAAGCACTACTGGAACCTGTCAATTCCTAGGAGGAAGACTAATTTCATGGAGTAGCAAAAAGCAAACAAGTGTGGCTATCTCCACTGCAGAATCAGAATATGTGGCTGCTGGAAGTTGCTGTGCTCAACTTCTGTGGATACAACATCAGCTTGAGGACTATGGAATTCAGGTAAGTAGAACTCCACTCTTTTGTGATTCTACTAGTGCTATTTCAATAGCTAATAATCCTGTATCCCATAGTAGAACAAAACATATTGAAATTAAATATCATTTTCTTAGGGAGCATGTAGAAAGAGAAGATATTTTGCTTGAATATGTTAAAACTGATAATCAATTAGCTGATATGTATACTAAGCCCCTAGAAGAAGCTAAGTTCAATAGATTTAAAATTGAACTAGGAATGATAAACTTAGAGTAAGTTTATAGTATTGATATTGGCTAAGTCAAAAGGTGTCGACACACTGAGATCTCTGTGTCGACACAGAAAAGTGGTGTCGACACTTCAGGAAAAAGGTGTCTACACATCTAGGAAATTGGTGTCGACACTTTAGAATATTAGTGTCGACACATGTCTTGTAGCTGTCGACACATCCAAAGTGGTGTCGACACTTAAGTTTTACTTAGAATTCTCTAAGTAAAGTCTCGACTATGTGTCGAGTTATGTGGTGTCGACACATAAACAAGTGTCGACACATAAAATCTGTTGACTAAACTTGTGTCGACACATATATGTCGAGACATTATAAGTCTGTGTCGACACTTATTGTCAGTGTCGACATAATTTAAGTTAGCTGTCCCGCCTGTTCATCTTCAACATTAGAAAGGTATAAATAGGGTTTTGTCTTAGTTTGTCGACTCGCTTTCAAAGTTTCGAGACCAAACTTCTGTGTCGACACCTCTCTTCTCTCAAGACAAATTCTACAAACCCTAATGGCGCCTAAGCTAGAGGAGAACGTCAACGAAGGATACGAGCTGGTACACGGTGCTTTCGATGATGCTGATCAAGAAATCCAGACTATCGTAACCCTAGTAGCCGATTCAGGGTTAGAATATCTAGTGTCTGAACCTACTAAAATCTGGAAGAAAGAGGTACTAGAATTCCTCAATGGAGCTAAGATAGACGAAACTGGATTCAAAATCAAATCCAGGGTTCATGGTGAGAAGGTGAAGGTGTCACCTAAAAGTCTGAGGAAGATTCTACAGCTGCCAAGAACTAAAGAGGAAGCTGAGGTTACTGCATCAAAGACCAGGGAAGCTCTAACCTGGTGTGGACTAGATTCTAAGATGAAGATAGGATCTGTTTTTAACAGAAAGGGCATGAACAATCAAGGAAAATTCCTTTCAGAGATTGTTGGAAAGGTAATATTAAGCAAGCCAGGAGGGCATGACAGAGTGTCTGCCTATATGTTTACTATTATGACAAGGATAATCTTCTCTCTAAAAACTGACTGGTCTATGGTAGTTTATGAGAAGATTAAAGAAAGCTTGAAGAAGCCCAACCTGGGTAGGATTTTAAGCCTTTACCTTGCTGGTGTGATACCAGAGGTTATGCAACAAGCTGCTGGAAGCAAAATAAATCACATGAGAAAAATGGACATGAGGTTGTTCTCTAGATGGGACAGGGTGTTGACTAAGGAGATGCCAACCCCTGAGAAGATAGTTTCTGAGAAGGAGATTCCACCAAAGAAGAAGAGGAAGACATCTCCAGTGGCACAAGAGTCCACTAGCAGCTCTGAAAGTGAAGAGCATGTTGTCTTCTCATCTGATGAGAATGAGGAAGAGCCTGCTGTGAAGTCTCCAGCTCCTCAAGATGATGCTGAGATCCAGGGGGAGCTACCTCAAGCTAGCCCCATACACAAGGATCAAAGCCAGGGGGAGCTTCCAGTTGTAGATGAACCCACTACACTGGAAAGTGAACAAGCAACCAACATTACCCTAGAGGTAATCACTAAACTCAATACTTTAGAGTTTCCTATGGAAGACACTGATTTGTCTGATGTTCATCAGCAAACTCAGCTGGATAACCAAGTCCCAGATGCTGTCTTGGAAGACACATCTGTTACAGCTCCAATAGTTCCTGATTCAGTGGTTGAAGAGCCAAGAATTTCTCCAGCTCAGTCTCTAAAAGAATATACTATGGAAGATCTTTTCTTAAATCTAGATCAAGAAGACTTTGGACAGGACACTACTGCTGCTGAAGGAGAGAATGCTCCAGTTGAGGGGGAGCACATGCAAATTCTGGAAGAGCCTGTAAAGCAAGAACCTGAGACAGCACCAGATGTGCAAACTGAAAGGCCCCCAAGCCCTAAGGAGAGGGTTGAAATTGCTAGCTCCTCAGCATCTGAAGATGAGGAGGCTGCAAGAGAAAATAAACAGAAACTTTATGTATTCAAGAGAAGAAGTCAAAGTTATAAGAAGGCTTTGCAAACTATTGCTCCACAACCTTTAGTTCAGCAAGCAACATCAGTTGATTATAGTGCACTGATGGTTGCTATGCAGATTAAATTGGATGAACATAGGAAAGCAATTGAGAAGTATGTAGATGAAGGGCAGAAATCACTACAATTTGATCTGGCCCAAGATATCAAGTCAATAAGATTTGAAATGAATCTTAACAAGAAGGAAATGACTGACTGCTTCCACAAGGGTGGGAATGCAGTAGTTTATCTTGCAACTCATCAGGAGAAGATAAAAGCCCAAGTGGATGACATAGCTATGAAGCAAGGTTATGTACTTGAAAATCAACTCAGGATGAATGACAATCTGACAGCATCTCATAATGCAATTGTCACAGGATGAATGACAATCTGACAGCATCTCATAATGCAATTGTCACAGAATTAAAGAATATAGGTGTTGGACCTTCTACCTCTACTGCTACTGTTAAAGCTGAATTTGACAAAGCATTTCAAGAAGAAATCACTGCAGTTAAGACTGCCATTCAAGACTCCCAGAAGGCCATATCTGAACAACTTAATAAGCTCAAACCTTTCTTTAAAGATGGAGTCAGATACTTGGATAGTCAAATCAGATTCCAGAAGGATGATATCAGAGATCACATGGCTAGAGAAGTCATAAAGGGCGAGAGAGTTTTAGTCAAAGCTAGCTCTGATCATGCCAAATGGATATCGAATTCCATCAAAGCTACATTGGGCTATCCTCCTCTTTGTGATGATGACAATGTAGCAGAATCTGGAATTAACCCTGCCTATCTTGGAGGTGAGCAACCAGAGGTAGCTCAAGTGATCTATCCTCCACCAGATTTTGACATGGTGCAAGCTGATATTCATCACATGTATAGCCCAACTGAAGGGAAGTCCAATGTCATTCTAGAAAAAGTGGTTCAGCCTATATCTGAAGCTATGCAAGCAGCTCTTCAGAAAGAAGAAGAAGCACTGCAGAAAGAAGAAGAGACAAGATTGTCTAAGAAGAGGTTTAGGGAACAAGCTGAATAAAGAACAATTTTGAGCAATGGAGCCCTACCTCAAGAAATATCATTTTAACTGCCTGGAAAGCTGCCAAAGATAATGTACATGACAGGAACAAATGGTTTTCTGAGGCTGAATGGAGGAAACATGAGTCAAGGCAGGAGGCCATAGTTCAATATAGAAGGAAGGCCAAGATGGGAAAGCTACCTCCTACTGCCCAGGAGCCTAGCAAGTACTTCCCAAAGCCATATCATTATTTTGAAAGGCAAAAGATCAAGGCTGAGGAACTTAAGAAGAAAGAGCTGAAAGGTAAGAAGCCTGCTGAAACAGAAGATGCTGAAGCTCCTGTTCAAGCCAGAGTTCAAGCTGGAAAAGGAATAGTTATTAAGGAGGCTGAACAGAAATAGCTTAGAAAATTTCTTAAGTTTACTATGTATTCTTTTGATATAAAACATTCTGTAAACTTTAGAATTTTGTATATGACAACGTATTGGAACAATGTTTTGTGTGATAAATTTGTTGTGTAATAAATTTGTTTCATAAATTGTTCTGTGATGATGATGTATACATGTGTGATTGATATATGTTTATGTTTACCCTGCTATATATAATCCTGTTTTACATCATTTTTGTAATTTTATTATGAATGGTGTATATCATTGACTAAGGGTTATGACTTCTCCAAATAGGGGGAGATTGTTGGGTACATTGGTTTAAATGTACCTGATTTGAAGAAGCCTCACCCAACTCAATGATATACATCAAAATGTCTTTGATGTATTTTGAGTTACTTGTGCAGGTTAAGTATTTGCAGGACTGAAGCAAAAAGTTTCTAAGTCCATGTGTCGACACCCAGAGGGAAAGTGTCGACACTTAAGAAGACTTGTGTCGACACCCAGGCAAGCAGTGTCGACACTTGGAGTCATTGTGTCGACACCAAGGATGGTGAGTCGACACCAGACAGAAAGTGTCGACACAAGGAGCTGTGTCGACACTCAATGAAGAAAAGCCAGTAAAGCTGTGTCGACACTTAACAGTTGTGTCGACACCCAGTGAAGCTGTGTCTACATCAGAAAGTGTCGACACTTGGAGCTGTGTCGACACTCAGCAAAAGTCAGCAGAGACTAAGTATAAGTGTCGACACCCAGAACAATGTGTCGACACACAACATAAGAGTCAGCACTTGAAGTAAGTGTCGACACCCAGAACAATGTGTCGACACTCAGTTGAAGACTCAACACTTGAAGAAAGTGTCGACACATGGAGCTGTGTCGACACTTATCAAAGAACTGCAAGATCAACAAAATTATTCTAAGTACAAGTGTCGACACTAAGGGAATGTGTCGACACACAGCTGAAGTCTCGACAGAAGAAGGATGTGTCGACACAAGGAGCTGTGTCGACACTTAGCAAGTATCAACAATGAAGATGTGTCGACACCAAGAAGCAGTGTCGACACTTAACAGTTTCAACACATGAAGATGTGTCGACACAAAGGAGATGTGTCGACACTTAGAAGAATTCAGCAAGATACTGAAGAACAAGTACTTGTGTCGACACTCAATTTCAGTGTCGACACATGAAGAAGAAGTAGTGTCGAGATACAAAATCTACAACACAAGGAGTTGTGTCGACACCTTGTAGACTAGTGTCGACACTTAGACAACATGTGCCGACACTTGGTCTATAAGTGTCGACACTTAAAGACAGAAAGTCTCAACACTTAAAGACAGTTACAGAATTTTCAAGAACTTACTGGATGACTTGACAGCTGCCATTCCAGCCGGTCTACAGCACCTGTCAGAGTTGTCAGAATTCAGTTATGGACCGGACCAGCCGGTTACCATGAAGAAGGCCTATAAATAGGCCTATGCTGTCTACAGAAATTGATTTGATTAAAGGGTTGTTGAAGTTGTCAAAGTTCAAATTATTAATCAAGTATTCAACAAAGAAGATCTAGCTATTCCTTGAAGAATCAAGTGCAGATCTAAGAAGTTGGAGAGAGAGAGCTCCATCCAAGAAATCAGCTGTTGGAACCCAGCTGAGAAGAAGGATTCAGATTAGTCTGAATCTTAAGAAGCAGAGATCAAGGATCAACTGCAGAAGGAGTCAATCTTATTGAGTTCTACTTTCAAGAAGCTTTGAAGAAAGCTAAGTCAGATTGAGTCCAGCTGAGTTCTTCCAAGAACTCATCAAGAATCTCACAACTTATCTCTCTTTCATCTAAGTTGTTGAGTATATTCATTTTGTATTCATTATAACTTGTAGGATCCTTAGGGATCTGAGATTGTAAGCCTGCAATTATAAAGGCTGAGGGTAGGAGAGTTAAATCTCTGAGTGTAGGCCTTGGTGGCTGAGTATAGGCCTTGGTGGCTGAGTGTAGGACTTTGTGGCTAAGTGTAGGCCTTTGTGGCTGAGTGTAGGCTTTGTGGAAAAGCTGAGTTGTAGGGCCTTGGGCCTGAGTTGTAGGAACCAGTTTGGGTTCTGAGATAGTGGAGAAGTTTGGCCGAATCTAGTACACTGCTAGATAGGCGAAGGGGGAAAGTGGATGTACCCAAAGCTTGGGGAACCACTATAAAACTCTGTGTCTACTGTGTGATTGTTGTTGGCTATGATTGTTGCATATGTGTTGTGTTATAGTAGATAGAATTCTGTGAAATTTACTGATTGCTGCCATAAAAAGTTAAAAAGAATTTGGTCACCTATTCACCCCCCCTCTAGGTGTTTAGGTACTATATCTTTCACTTAACCAGCGTGCACATCAAGCAAAATAAAATACAACAAGCATAATCCAAATGCATCCCAGATGTGCACAAGAATCATCAACACTTGATGAACTGGGCTAAGTCTGAACATCTCGAACATGTCCAAATCTTCACACTTACATGCACAGGACATGAGCAACAACTCCACTTACACAGTAGACAAGCATGTCACTTTATGTGAGATTAAAAATCTAACACATACTTAGTTTCACAAACAAACACAGTGACGATTACTGTTAAGGAGTAAACTCAAAGAAATCACATGCATTCTTGGAAAGATCCAAGACTAGATTTGGGTATTTGGAACACTTCAAAATCACCAAATCTACATGCCATGGATTCAACAACTTCCGAAACAATGAATATTGCCGGCAACCTCCCTCTGATTCCACTATTTAGTTTTTGGGGATGACACAACACTTGTGCACGCAGTGAAAACGAACAAGAAAAACCCAAATGAGTTTGAATCAGCAATATTCATGAATCAAGAGGTAAAGCATGCTATAATAAAAATTACCTTTGAGGGATCGAGTCAGAACTCAACCTAGATGCTCCAGAAAAATCAGGCCGGCCACACAGCGGGTAGAGTCTTGAGCATAGAAAGTATATCCGCGCCTCTACAGTAGTCCACACGATCGGGAGAACCCACAGCAACTTGTGACACAAGCGCTAGGTCAGGAGAGGACTCTCAGCATCTCCACAGACTGCTAGATCTGTTGTAGGAGAGGCGGCGACAACACTCACCGTGATCGAGATAGGAATCGGCGACAGGATTGGCGGAACACTTCCATCGGGTTTCTAGGTTTTCCTCTTATCGTACAGTATCGGCTCGTGTGCTAAATGAAAGGAACCGTCCCCAGAAAACCCTAAAACATCCTATTTATATCCCAGGAGATAGATACAACAAGTCAACATTTGACTCAGCACGGGCATTCATCGAACTCAGCTCGATGAACAATTCGTCGAACTCAGCTCGATGAACAATTCGTCGAACTCAGCTCGATGAATTATATGCCAAAGGCTAGAGAGACGAATGCATTCGTCGAACTCAGCTCGCCAAAATCTACGCCAAAGGCCAGAACATCGAACGTGTTCGTCGAACTTAGCTCCACGAAATCTGCGCCAAAGTCCAGAACGTCGAACTAGATTTTTCGAACTCAGCTCGATGAAATCTGCGCCAAAGGCGAGAATGTCGAACTGGATTCGTCAAACTTAGTTTGATGAAATCTGCACCGCAGGCCAGAATGTCGAACTCCATCCGTCGAATAGCTTCGTTGAACGGCGTTGAGTGAATACAATACACTCAATGCCTAAGAGCCAAATTTGCCAGCTAAACCCTTTACTCGACGAAGGCGTTGAGTGGACTCGAGGCACTCAATGCTTAAGTGTACCAGTCAAAGAACTCAACACACTCATTGCCAACATCCGCAGAGTTAACACTTAACCCGCGAAAGCATTGACTGGACTCAACGCTCTCAACGCTTTCAACCCGATGGCATTGAGTGAGCTACACACACTCAACGCCTAATTCCTTAGAATCTTTACACCTCCATGGCATTGAGTGAACTAAACACACTCAACTCCTTCAGCACCATGACATTGAGTGAGCTAAACACACTCAATGTCAATAGCCCCATGGCATTGAGTGAGCTAAATACACTCAACGCCAGATGCCTTGGAATATTTTCAGCCACTTTTCCTTCAACTCATCATGAGCTTGATAGTACAGATCTAATCTCCCAATTTCTCCACAATCTTATGTGTGACCCTAATAGGCTCATACTGAGTTGGCAGTGAGGTTACATGCTTGATCACTTCCAGATCACTATGGTTGCACCAAAAGGTAATCCATCAATTATTGGGGATAAAATTAAAGTTCAGTACGACCTTTCATCCGCAAATGAATGGTCTGACCGAGAGGACCAACAGAGCTATGGAGGATATGCTCCGGATGTGTGCCTTGGATTTCAGGAAGAGGTGGGAAGACCATCTCTATATGGTAGAGTTCGCCTATAATAATTGCTATCAATCTAGAATAAATATGATGCTTTTTGAAGGTTTGTATGGTAGGAAGTGTCGTACACGGTTAGCTTGGGCGGCAACATGCGAGTCTAAGTTATGTAAGAGTAAGGAAGTCGAAGAGGCTAATTCGATGATACGCTCTATCCTAGAGAGGCTACTAATAGCCCAAGATAGGCAGACAAATTACTACAATGCCAAGCACTGAAACGTAGAGTTTGCGATTGGCGAGTGGGTATACTTGAAAATCACACCATTCAAGGGCGTGTCCAGGATTCGGCGCTTGAAAAAGTTAAGTCCGACGTATCTTGGTCCATTCGAGGTAGTTGAGTGAGTTGGAGAAGCTACATATCGGCTAGCTCTTTTGGCAGAACTGAGTGACTTGCATGATGTGTTCCACATATCGTGTTTAGAAAAGCCATGAAAGAGCTAGCTCAAGTGATTGCAAATGATCGCATACCGGTCGAATCTGGGCTAACTACGAAGGTTAGGACCATTAAGATCGAGGATAAGGCGATTAAACAGTTGCAGAATAAGAAAATTGGGACGGTGAAGCTCCGATGGGACAACTGTGGTTGTGAGGAGATAACATGGGAGCAGCAGCAAACCGTGCGTGCTGATTTTCCCGAGTTGTTTGTATAAAATGTTGTAACATTTTTTTGTGAAAGAAAATATGTTGTAACATATTTGTTGCTGTCTTTCTTATAGTTGTATGCAAATTTCGGGACAAAATTTCTGTATGGAGGGGAGGATTGTAACACCCTAAAAGGTGTAGGAAGTAACAGGCCGAACGTCAGATGTAGTTCGACGAACGTCGGACGGAGTTCAACGAACGTGGTGCTGTAATATTTCTTTCAACCTTTTGGCGAACGTCGAACAGAGTTCGACGAATGTCGAACAGATTTCAGGAAGGTTGATGAGCGTGTTGCTGTATTCTTTCGACGAACGTCGAGCGGATTTCGACGAACATTAAAAGGATTTCTCGAGTAATAGTGGCGCCGGCTGGATGGTCAAAGCGGTTAGGTTGACTGTTCAACTAAAATCCAGGCTACTGCTTCATTTTGATGGATTGATTGTGTGGCTGGGGTTTACCCGAGGCCACATATGCAGAGGGGTTGGGATAAGGAAATCATTATTTCCTTCTCTCTCTCTCTCTCTTCACTTCATCCAAGTTCTTGAGAAGAGAACTAAAGGCTAGAGCTAAGGGTTTGGGTTGATCTTTGTGAAGGTGCTGAAGGAGATTCTCTCATCGGAAGCGGGATCCGAGGCTAGATCCGCAAAGTGGGAAAGTGAGGTGCTCACTTCCATCCTCATAGAAAAGTTTTGCCATGACTCCGAAGAGAACTACAAGGGTAACGATCTTCCTTCTTGGACAAGTGAAGTCCTAATTTTGCATGTGCATGGAATCCTCCACCAAAAGGTGGAATGATTAAGAGTATTCTGTGGGTTTATACATGTTATCCCCAATTAAATTTGCGTATAGATCCGGAACTGTGTAGTACAGAATAGGCATGCTATGTGAAGCCCATCCAGATAGGTTGGTCTGGATTGCTGATGCTTTATTTTGCGAACCGGAGAAGTCTCCACATATAAACGAGTATTTTACGGAGTCCGTGGGTTGTGCCTATGAAGTGGAGTAACAAGAAGTACTGGAGTTGAGTTCCAGGAAAATACCCTCGAAATTCATGTGTTGTATACTATGGAAAGACCAGTATTTCTGGCACTACAGGATACTGCAGGGTTTGGGTTGAGTTTGGGCGCAAAAAGAGAGCTTCTGTTGGCCCCGCCGAACGATCGTGATGAACGCTGACACTAAATCCCTTTTTGATTGTGAAGCCAGTCCTTGGAAGACAGTGTGACTATTGTGAGCTGTGAGCTCTTAAAGGCCATCGAGCCAAATGGATAAGTGGATGCCGACCCGCATCAGTATAGACATTGAATTGATGATTTGAGCAACTGGCAATGGCTGAACTGTTTTCGCATTATGGTTGTCTAACTTGAGTGCCTGAGTTATTGGAATTTGTTAGGATCACATAATGAGAGTCTTGGGCTATACATCATCAAGACTAAAGTCTCCGGCCATGGGCCATGGAGCATGAATGCTCAATGTTTACCATTTGGTCTGGGACCTCTAAACGGTAGTGTGACCATGGTTTCCGGTACACAGATAATTTGCCTTGAGTGCATGGAGCGTCGGGTCGTGCAACCGACATTTGTTATATATGGAACTGTACGTCAATGCATATTTTGTAATATATCTGCTTATGAAAATATTATGCCTGCAGGGAAGGAATACCACTACCCTGCGAAAGGGGTAGGGTCGTTATAAATTGGTCAGATGAATGCTGAACGTTGCCTTATTTGCCACCATCGTGGTGGATTGTCTCTGTGCAGGTGTTGGGGATCTGAGCGGGAAATAGCGGGCTGAAGCCCTTGCTGCTAAGCTGGCCCTCGAAGGCCGAGTGGAAAAGTTTTACTATTTTCATGTGTGGCCGACCTGCGTACCGATGTATGTAATCCACACCTGTAAAGTATAACTGTAAGGCATTAAGGCCAAACACTTTTGTGCATTTCTGCATACATTCTTATGATATATATAAATGTGGTTGTTTATTGATGTGTCCGATTTATATAGGGTTTTTCAGACTCATCTGGGCCTATTTTCTCACTCGTGCACTGCATTTTAGCCGGTAATCGGTTATATTTGGTTCAATCAGTCAATGACCACACTGTGTACTTCTTTGGCCCGAGGGTGTGCAATTGCGCATTCTGTTATCGAGGGTAAGCACATGGTGCTCCCCATGGCTCTTTCTGACTATTTTTTTGTTGTGTATTGGTGCTGGGAGCTTGTGCTCCAGTGTTGATTTTTTTTGCTGTGCAGGTAGTACATTTTCCCTGAGGAAGGAATTCTGATTTGTGGAAAACGCACAGTCGTGTGTTTCCTTAGCGGACGCTTTTTGCCCGATCATGCGTTTTGTTAAGCTGGAGGAGAGTCGAGTGGAGCTCGATGAATATAGTCGAGCTGAGCTCGATGATCTTCATGCACGGTTTCTTCAGAACCGTGAGCAAAGGAAACACACAGTTTTTCCTGTGGCTGCCTTGATTTATTGTGCTTTATGGTTAATTATGTGATTTTCTCACGCACGGGTAGAAGTACCCGGGCACGAGTAAAACGCACGGTTCCACCCGCATGTCGGAAATTTCTGCTTTCTGCTGTTACCTGTGCGTTTTCCTTCACACACGGGCGGAAGCGTCCGTGCACGAGGAAACACATGGGTCAACGCTTCTTCTTCCACAAGCTTGTTCTGGAATTTAATATCGCATGGTTAACACACGGTCGTGCGCCAAACTGTGTGTGACCATTATTTCTAACTTCTCTATTTAAGTTGCAGGTCACATTCGTCCAAGGGATCCAGTCTGCCATTTCCGCTCCTTTGAGCGGGAAAACCTTCCTCCTACCATTTTCTTCCCTCTCCTCCTTGGAGAGCTCGTCTGGCCACCGTTCTCCCTCCAAAAGCTCTCAATAGCTTCATCTTCGGCCACGATCGTCTTCTCCAACCTCAAAGCTCTGTTTCAAGCTCTTAGGTGCTGCATACATGGAGTTCTCCGGTCAGGTTTAACCCGACGGCTATTCATGAAGAAGACGGGCTATTTGAAGGAAGTGACAACCCTTCTCAACCCCGGAGGTCATCTGTAGACCGAGCACGGACAAGGCCCGGCAACCCTTGACTCCGGCCTCGAATCTTGAAAAGTCTTTGTGCGTTTGTTTATATCTCCCCCCCCTTATCTTGTAGTAACTTTGATCTTGATTGCTTGGTTGCTGGATTGATGAGAAATAACTTGATTTACTTAATGATTTCAGGATGTCTATGTGCTGACATATTTTAGTTCTTGATTGTGTTGGTGCGCTTCCATCCTTTGTGTTCTTGACGCGATAACGCTGTCCTAACAATTGTTAGGATGTGCGTGGCGAAGAGGTGACTGCGACCCTCAATGGTTTGTCCATTCTCCTTATTACTCACTTGAGTAATCCACCCAACCGACGTGATGAAGGCGAACCCGCATTAGTTTTATTGGTGTTAAAATTAGGAAACCAAAAATCAAAATCCCTTGTTATGTTGGCCCTTGCAATTCCTCTTTCAATAGCGAAGTCACAGTCCCTACCTACACTCCTCGAGAGATCGATATCTGGGGATTCAACTCCTCAAATTTATTACTTGACTACGATCGATTCAGTTGCCGAAAGTGACATTATTTATATATAGTGGACATTCCTGATTGTTGAGTTTAGTAGTAACCCCTAAAGCTTCCGCTATAATGCTCTGAGTTAGGATGTGTGTACAGGTTTTGATATTCATAAGTAACGTCACTGACTGTCTACAGAATATGTCATGGGGCCTCGGCCGGACCCTATATTACATTTCATGTGAGGGAAGGAGTTGTTACAATTGCTTTCTATGTTTATACAAATTTTGCATACAAAGTGCTGACCTACAGGGTGATGGAGTGCCCAAGGGTTTGCTAGGGACTACCGGGAGGAGATGTGTTGGTTAGACAGTTGAGGTTAGTGTTTACTGACCCACGTTACAACAAATTTTTAGAGGGCAAGGATCGCAAGCAGGAGCAAGCTCGCCGACCAAAAAAGCCTAAGCCTCATGAAGTGAACACTTTATTTAGTTGCTTTATTTTGTTGAGTGTTATAATTAGTGCATTGTGTTTCCGGCTTGCATGTCGAGGTAGCCTAAGAGTGTAAGACATGTTGTTATGTTTGTTGTTGTTTAGTGTTTGGACTCATGTCTGTTGTAAGGCCTTAAGGCCATTTTGATACTCCTGTGATAGTGGATAATTTCTAGTGTTCGTGGGTTTCGGCTGTTTATGTTCTGAGTTTTGAGATACATAGTTCTTTTATATTATTTTTTAAAGCTAAAGCTGTGACGTCGATATGTTGTGGTGCCCCGGTCGGACCCATATTATATGGTCATTACAGGGGTGGTGTTACACATTATGTGTAGGATGTTCTTTAGAACAATGATTAGACAGGTTGTATAAGTGACATTGATAGGTGGACGCAAGAAAGAATGCTTGAAAGATAGAAATTTGTCTAAGTCTACAGGAGTTGAGTCAAGCCAATTCACTCAATGCCAGATGTCAAAAGCGCTAAGTAAAGCATGGGTAGTCAGAGCCTGACTGTTGACAAGACAAAAATTCATCTAAGTCCACAGGAGTTAAGTGAAGTCAGTTCACTCAACGCCAGATGTCAAGAAGCACTGAGTAAAGCATGGGCAGTCAAAGCCTGACCGTTGATAAAGAAAAAATTCGGTTAAGTCCACATGCGATGAGTGAAGGAGGTTCACTCTACGCCATATAAAAAGATGCATCGAGTAAAGCTCAAATAGTCACAGCTTCAACATTAGCAAAGAAGAAATCTGGCCAAGTCCAAAAGCATTGAGTGAAGCCAGTTCATTCAACGCAAGTCTCAGAAAGCTCCGACAGAACAAGATTTAGTCAAAGCCTCAGAAGATGTAGATGAAAAATTTATCAAGTCCAAAAGCATTGACTGAAGGTAGTTCACTCAACTCCAACACAACAGAGAAAGCGGCTAAGTAAAAAAGCATTGAGTGAAAGAAGTTCACTGAATCCCTCATCGAGAAGATAGGCAAAGGCAGAAAGAGTTGAGTGAAGACAGTTCACTCAACGCCTTCATACTGATAAAAATCAACTTAATACATAAGCGTTGAGTGAAGGCTGTTCACTCAACGCCTCATCAAGATGATAGGAAAGTCAAGTAAGCGCTGAGTGAGGTGCTCACTCAATGCACTCAATGTCTATCAATAGAAAGTTTGTCTAAGTACAAACGCATTGAGTGATGAAGGCTTACTAAACACACTCAAGGCCTATCAATAGAAAGTGTTTAAGGACAAAAGCATTGAGTGATGAAGGCTCACTCAACACACTCAACGCCTAGTGAGACAGAAATTTGTCCAAGTGTTTTTGCGTTGAGTGATGGTTGTCCACTCAACGAATATAATAAATTGCTTGAATTTGGCTAAGTCTAGAAATGTTGACGTCAATAAAATTCAAAATCATTGTGGGAAGTCTACAGTACGCGACAAACGGTGTCGCACGCCTACTGTACGACATTTACTGACAAAGCAAAGTTGCAGCCAACAACTACAGTGGCTCCCATTACTCAAAGAGCCGTTGGACGGTAGAAGATAAGAAGCGACAGATCAGATAATAGAAAATTAACTTTTGGAAAAGCGAAACTTCATCTTCTTCCTCTCGACATTGTTGCAGAGCCTGAAGAACAAGTTTAATCTTCTGATCTAAGAGTTCAATAGTTAGGCTTTGACTTCCCATGCATTACTCAGTGCTTCTTGAAATCTAGCATTGAGTGAACTGGCTTCACTCAATGCTTGTGGACTTGGACAAATTTCTATCTTTCCAGCATTCTTCCTTGTGTCCACCTGTCACTGTCACTTAGACAACCTGTCTAATCATTATTCTAAAGAACATCCTGCACACATTGAACTTAAAGCATGCATCAAATACATCTATGTGTATACTATTGACTTGCTTGACTTCTACAAATCTGGGACATTATGATCAATAGACCTAACAATCTCCCCTTATTCGAAGAAGTCAAAACCTCTAGTCAAAACTCTTAGTCAATGATATACACCAACATATGCAGCAGATAAAACATTATATTTATATTTGAAAAAGTGTAACAAGTATAAGTTATTGGTTACCACATTTTCCCTGCCTGCATAGAGATCATCATTTCCTACTCCCCCTGATCTCTTCCTATCCCTGATCATGATACCACCTGATCATTGTCTTCTCCCCATTGATCATGTTCTTCTCCGCCCTTTTGACTTCTTCAGAAGTAACTATAGTCAGGGAGGTGCTAGCCTTCTAGCAGAAGCATTCTTTATCTGGAGCAGGGAGTGCAGATTTAATCTCCCCCTCAACCCGTGCATTGTCTTGAGGACATACAGATCGACAATGTTGATCTTGGAATTCCACTATTGCAGTTGTTTGCTCCTTCTCAATGGGAATCTAAACCTGTGCCTGCAAGTGCTGGGCTTGCTCCCCCTCAATAGGAGCATCTTGACTTGCTCCCCCTCAACAGGAGCATCTTCTATCATTCTCTCTAATAGACACTTTAGTCCTTTTCAGTCTTGATACCACTGAAAGTCTTAATAGTCCTGCAATAAGAAGTCATTCCTGCAACAAAAACAAAGTAAGGAGTAACTGAAGCTATGCCAAGTTCAACATTCCCAACTCAAACTTGAAGGTGTTGAACTTGATTTCATCTAGTGGCTTAGTGAGGATGTCAGCCACTTGCTTGTCTGTAGGGACAAACTCCAGATTGATGTCTTCCTTCTCCACATACTCCCTAATGAAATTATACCTAATCTTAATATTATTAGTCCTGCTTTGAGAGACATGATTCCTAGCCATGGAGATTGCACTAGTTGAATCACAGTATACAGGGGGTGTTACTTATCTTGAAGTTATAGTCCTGGAGCTGATGTTGGATCCATAATAAGTGTGCACAACAACTTCCTACTGAGATGTACTCTGACTCTGCTGTTGAGATTGCCACACTGGTCTGCTTCTTGGTGCTCCAAGACACAAGTATTCCTCCCAAAAACTGACAGGTGCCTGATGTACTTTTCCTGTCCTCTCTACAATATGCAAAATCTGCATTTGAATAATACTCGACAAATTTGTCGAGTGTGACTTGAGCCTTGGCGTTGAGTGGCTGCCTAGCTTGAGTTGGATTTCTCTAAGGCATTTTCATCATATATCAATGACTATTCGACAAGTATACTAGCGATACTCGACGATACTCAACGAATTTGACTTGGGTCATTTTTTCGATAATTTCTCAAAACCAGGCTCGCGTTGCGGCGGACATGCACATTGTTTTCTAGGTCTCGTTTTTTGAAATTTCTTTATAGCCATTGCTATTGAAAGATGTCTATATATATTTAGGATGGATTCCTAATCTTGCTAATCATTTTGTTGCACTTATGTTTTTTCAAATCGAGAATCTTTCCTAAAGAACAAAGCCGTCGGCCTCCTGCGCGATACGTGACTTCTCTAATCGGCCGTCAACTACGAACGCTATATGATTCAATCTTCATCAATCTCTACTACTGGGTTGCTACTCTCTGAAGATTTCTATTCCTCCAGATTTAGTCGATTGAAGATTCAAGCTCTTCCAAGAATTTCTTCTTTCTGAGTTCTCCAAAATTTTCAAGATCTACCTTTTCGAAGAACGACAGAGTGAAGACTTGTAATCTCTATTATATTGTAATATTACTTTACATATTGTAGGAGATTTGTCTCTGAGTTATGGATCTGGTTGTGGATTGAGTTATAGATCCGTTTGTGGATCGAGTTGTTGATTCAGTTGTGGATCGAGTTGTAGGAGAGGTTGTTCTCCGAGTAGTAGGAGGTTTGTCTCTGAGTTGTAGGAGTTGCGGCTCTGAGGTGTAAGATTTGAAGAAATCTGAGTTTGGTGAATAGCCGAATCTAGCCCTTCGTGGTAGATAGGCGAGGCCGGAAAGCGGACGTTCCCAACTCAGGGAACCACTATAAATCTCAGTGTTTGTGTGCTTAATGTTTAAAGTAGTTTTATTCCACGACAAGACACATACATCACCTAATCACCCCCCTCTAGGTGATTTAGGTAGATGCTAGATACTTTCAATTGTTATCAGAGGGTCATTTTGTTCGATATAAGGTTAACACCTTGAACAAGATCCCAGATCTAGCGTTAAGATATTCCTCTTAGTAGCCATGGATTGAAGCAAGGATATATCTTTGATGAAGTTACCAGTGTGCACCAAAAAGAACTTTCCCATGTGGAAAGAACGAGTCAGGTTCTTCATGGAAATAGCAGATCTAAGAATCTTTTAGGTTGTGGAAGAAGGACCGCATATACCTTCACAAGCCTCACCTCTGAACCCAGCTATCATGATCCCCAAGAAGATGGTGGATCTCACTAAAGATGAAATTGCCCTAGTCTCCTTGGACAAAAAGGCAAAGAACATTATTGTACAACCCCATGTCCGGCTAGCGGGTCCCGCCAGGGTGGTCGAGCAGACCTAGCCCCGCGACCCGCACTCAAGCTGCAAAGCAGATATACGACAGAAGGGCTGGCCCGCCCCTGCCCATTTCAGGCGAGCGAGCCGGCGAGGCGCGCGAGCGGGTCGCGCGGAGAGTACCTGGCCAAAGCAGATGAGTTTGGCGACCCGCGACTGGCGAGTCGATCGGGGTCGCGGTGATCGCCGGCCAACCCCCACACGCGACCTGGCTGCCGGTCCGCCCGGCAGCAGACAGGCAGGTCGCGACGGCCCGGCTCGCGCTCGCCCAGGGAGGATAGGCGAGCCACGAGAGCCAGGTCGCGCCCAGGGGAATTGGAGGCGAGCTGACTCCCTGTGGGTGCGAATAGCTACTCAGGACAGCGGAGTCTCGCTGTTGGAAGACCAGGTTGGATTGCGCATAGCCCATCAGAACAGCGGAGTTTGGCTGTTGGCAGACCCAGCTAAGGGCCTTTTGGTATTTTCAGGTCAGTTATTTAGGTTATTGGCAGTTCAGGTTCCAAAAAGCTATAAATAAGACCCAAGGGGTACCTCAGAGGGAACGTTGTCAGTGCCTCCTTACTCTCATTCTCAAGTGCTCTCTGAGGGTACCTTAGCTCGGCTTCTGGCTAAGGAGGGGAAGCGCTCAGAGATCTTCCGGGTTTGTGGTGGGACCTCCCTGCCGAGCCCTTGGGTCTGTTCTTTCTTGTCTCTTTCGTTGTTTTTCTTGCAGGAGCAAAGTAGGCGCGAGACCACCCCTTCCCCAAGGGTCGAACTCCACAAGAGGCCGGATTCCGATTTCAACATCTTGGTGCGGTGAGCGTGGAGAGTGGTCAGTGCAGAAAAGCTTCGGTGAGCTCAATGACGGGAGGAAAAGGATCTGACAGGAAGGACTCGCCGCCCCCCGCCTCTCGCAACAGTAGGGATGTTGGAGGACTTCAGGAACGAGGTGATGGGCCTCGTCAGGATCGCACTCGGCGCGCGGGCTGAGTACTCGACGCCGGCAGCCCAGATCGCGGCCGCCCCCTCTTTGGGCGAGGACGCCCCTGACCGGCGAGCTGGGAAGGAAGTGGCCGAGGAAGGCCGAGGATGCGAGCTCCCGGGGCGCGAGCTTTTCCTCGGTTCGGCAAGCCGAGGCAGGTTCAGCGAGCTGGGTCCGCGAGATTCGCCGGCTCGCCCAGTGGGGGGAGGCAGTCCATTCAGCGAGCTGGTCTCCTCAACACCAGTGCCAGAAGGGTTCAGGGAGCCCGAGATGTCCTACTACACCGGGAAGGGAGACCCGGTCCAGCACGTCCAATGGTTCGAGGATGTGGTCTCCATCCGTCAGATGTCGGACGGATTCAAATGCCGGCTTTTCGCCATCACTCTCCGGGAGAAGGCAAGGGAGTGGTTCCACCAGCTGCCGGCTAGTTCCATCTATTGCTTCGAGGACTTGCGCCGAGGGTTCATGTTGAGGTTCACTACCTCGAAGAAGAGGAAGAAGGAGTCTGAGTCCTTGTTCCACATAAAGCAGGGGGGGAACGAGATGTTGGGGAGCTACGTGGACCGATTTCAGGAGGAGGTTACCCAGGTCCAGGAGATGCCAGGCCATAGTCTGATGATGGCCTTCACCCTGGGCCTGCAGCAGGGTTTCTTCCGAATGGAGCTGAAGAGAGTTCCCCCCCTCTCCTACGAAGAACTGATGGAGAGGGCGACGAGAGAAGTCGATGGGGAGGCGTCGAATCCGGAGTTCGCAAGAAAGCTAGCCAGATGGGCCACCGAGGAAGAGAAGGAGTCGAAGGGAGGAAGAGTGCAGGAGGAGAGAAGAGGGGAGCCCAGGCAGAGGGAGCAAAGGCAGCTCCAAGGACAGCAGCCGGGGTGGGGGCGTCAGGAGCCCGACCGTCGGCTGGGCTGGAGACCAGAGTGGCAGGGGCAGGGGCCCCAGAGAGGGTACTTCGGAAGGGGTCACTATCAGGGGAGGCAGGACCAGTTCCACCCAACGGGCTGGAGGCAGGGTCACCGGCCCCGGCTCCCCGATCAGGAGGAGGCCATGGCCATAGCTTTAGGAGCAAGGAGGGGGATCATGAGGAGAAGGAGAAGAGAGTTCAGGGTGGAGCTGCCCTACTGCGCCTTCCATCAGGAAGAGGGGCACGCAACAGCCACGTGCCCGGAATTCTTGGAGATGAGAGGGAATTGGGGGCGGCAACAGCAGAAGGAGGAGGCGCGGCAAGAAGTGAGGATCGAGGAGGTCCTGCCTCGGGCAGAGGAGGATCGTTGCGAGGACCGGGTTGATGTCGGGACCCGAGGAGGGATCAGAGTGATCCACGGGGGAGTAGGGATCGAGGCTTCCCGCAAGGCGAGCCTCCACACCATGTACCGGAGGAGCGTCGCCTCTACATCCCAAACCCCGCCGCCGGAGGAGAGGATCACCTTCTCCAGAAGTGATATGCCAGACCATGAGGATCCGTTCTGTGATGCGCTGGTCATCAAGGCCGCCATCGAGAATTTCACTGTCTCTCGGATCCTCGTGGACAATGGGAGCTCCGTGAACGTCGTCTTCAAAAAGGCGTTTGACGTGATGCAGGTGGAGGCTAAGAGGGTGTTGGCCTCGGATGGGCCCTTGTTCGGGTTCTCGGGAGAGAGGAAGGAAGTAGAGGGAGGAGTCGGCCTCCAAGTCACCCTGGGGGGGCAGTCCCGAAACTGCAAGTTCGTCATTGTGGACGCCCCCAGCAGCTACAGCGCAATCTTCGGGAGGCCCCTGATCAGCGCCTTCCGCTGCGTCCCCTCATCTTTCCATCAGTGCTTGAAGTTCAACGCTGAGGGGGTGCAGGTCAGGGTTAGGTGGGACACAAAGGTGGCGCGGGAATGCTATGTCACTGCGGTGAACACCATCTCTTGGCAAGAGGGAGTCGAGGAGATGGGGTGGAGGATGGAGGAAGTCGAGCAGGAAGCAGGAGGGGAGGAGCTGGGAGTGAAGGACTGCGCAGAGAAGGCGGTAGGAGGAGATCTGGAGGAGGTGGCCGAAGTAAGGGCCGTGGGAGGAGAGATGGAGGTAGAGGTCCCCGTTCTGGAGGAAGGGGATGCCGAAGGATGGGGGGAGCGGTCCAGGCTGGAGGCGGCAGAAGAAGTGGTGGAGCTGGAGGTGCTCACCCGGGGAGGAAGGATGGAGAAGATCCGCGTCAGCGGAGGGCTGACCCTGGAGGACCAAGGCAGGATGCTGGAGTGCATCCAGAAGAACATGGACATCTTCGCCTGAAGCGCCGCGGAGATGCCGGGGGTTGACGCGGATGTGGCCGGCCACCGCCTCAACTTGGACCCGGGGACACGCCCCGTCCAGCAGAAAAAGAGATCCATGGCGGACAAGCTGGCGGAACCCATTAGGGAGGATGTGGCGAAGCTTCTCAAAGCTGGCTTCGTGTCCGAAATTCAGTACCCCGGCTGGGTCTCCAACGTTGTGATGGTCAAAAAAGGAGACCATCGCTGGCGATTATGTATCGATTTTTCCCTTCTTAATAAAGCTTGTCCTAAGGACTGTTATCCTTTGCCTCGGATCGACGCGCTGGTTGACTCAGCCGTCGGCTTTTCTGTAATGAGTTTTTTAGATGCCTTTTCAGGTTACCATCAGATCAGGATGCACCCCCCGGACATCAAGGATGTCTCATTCATCACAGGGGACGGCTGCTACTGCTACAAGATGATGCCATTCGGGCTGAAGAACGCTGGGGCCACCTACCAAAAAATGATGGACAGGGTCTTCAAGGAGAAAAGGGGGAGGAACTTGGAGGTGTACGTGGACGACCTCATGATCAAAAGCCGGGATGTGGACTCCCACCTCCGGGACTTGGAAGAGACCTTCGCCACCCTACGCAGATACAAGATACGGCTGAATCCCCTCAAGTGTGTCTTTGGGGCCGGCCGGGGGAAGTTCCTGGGGCATCTCCTCACCCCCGCAGGGGTCGAGCCGAATCCAGACAAGGTCAAGGCTATCTTAGAGCTGGGGTCCTCGCGGAATGCAAAGGAGGTCCAACGGTTGACAGAGAAGCTAGCAGGGCTGAGTCGCTTCCTTTCTCGGGCAGGGGAGAAGTGCTCCCCCTTCTTCAAAACGCTGAGGGGAAGCCAGAGGTTCGAATGGACCAAGGAATGCGAGGAGGCATTCCAGGCCCTCAAGGCGCAGTTGACACAGGCTCCGCTGCTCCAAGGGCCGAAGGAGGGTGAGGATTTGTTCTTATATCTTGGGGTCGGGGCAGAGGCCTTGAGCTCCGTCTTGGTGCGTGAAGAAGGGAAGAGGCAGCTCCCTATCTATTACGTCAGCCGGGTCCTGAGGAAGGCCGAGCTCCGGTATCCGGTCTTGGAGAAGCTTGCATTCGCACTAATCATCTCGGCTCGGAGGCTACGACCTTACTTCCAGGCACACTCGATCCGAGTAGTGACCGACCATCCTCTCCGCAACATCTTCGAGGGGGTGGAGCATTCAGGCCGGCTGGCCAAGTGGTCAGTGGAGCTGAGCGAGTTCGATGTCTCCTTCGTTCCGCGGCTCTCGATCAAAGCTCAGGCGATGACCGACTTCCTGGCCGACTACGTGGTAGAAGTAGCGGAGGAGGAGCTCACCCGCCCGACTCCTTGGAAGGTGAGGGTGGATGGAGCCTCAGGAAGGCATTCACTTGGAGTAGGAGTGGTTCTGGAAAGCCCTCAAGGGACTCAGATTGAGCAGACGGTGGTGGTGCATTTTCCCATTACCAACAACCAGGCCGAGTACGAAGCAGTGATAGCGGGGCTGCGGCTGGCTAGGGAGTTGGGGGTGTTGGATGTGGAGGTCCTAACCGACTCCATGGTGGTGGCTTCCCAGATCAACGGGGAGTTCGAGGCAAGGGAGACCGCTCTGAAGTTATACTTGGCCAAAGTGAGGTGGGTCATAGGTACCTTCAAGACCTTCTCCATCCGACACGTGCCAAGGGGAGAGAATGACAAGGCCAACCAGCTAGCAAAGCATGGCCCCCGGGTGGGGGGCACCATCACCGACCTGTTCCGCCCCTCCGTCGCAGAAGGGGAGCTCATGGAGATCGATCAGCAGCCCTCGTGGATGGATCCGGTAGTAGTTTTCCTCTCCACGGGAGAGTATCCGGAGGGAGTAGACAGGAAGAAGCTGAGGCACAAGTCCGCTTACTACCTCCTTAAAGACGGGCAGCTTTACAGGAAGACCCTCTCCGGGATGCTGGCTCGCTGCATAGCCGAGGGTGAGGCGCAGAGGATCTTAGAAGAAGTCCACTCTGGGGAATGCGGGAGTCATTCCGGGAGTCGGACCCTGGAGGGGAGGATAGTCAGGCAAGGGTATTTCTGACCCACCCTGGGCCGAGACGTCGCGGAGTTCGCAAGGAGATGTCATAAGTGCCAGCTGTTTGCCCCCCTCTAGCTACAGCCAGCCCAACAGCTCAAGAGTATCACAGCCCCCTGTCCCTTTGCAATCTGGGGAATGGATTTGGTTGGACCATTCCCCCAAGCCAGCGGTCAGAGAAGGTTCCTCCTAGTGATGATCGACTACTTCTCGAAGTGGATGGAGGTAAAGGCGTTGGCCAAGGTGACCTCCCAAGTGATCAGGAACTTTGTCCGGGGGGAGATCATCTGTCTCCATGGGCTGCCCCAGGCCATCGTCACCGACAACGGACCCCAGTTCGCCAGCGCCGAGTTCACCAGCTTCTGCGAGCAGCTTGGAATCGACCTCAGGTTCGCCTCAGTCCACCACCCCAGGAGCAACGGGCAGGTGGAGGCCGCGAACAAGATCATCATCAATCTCCTCAAGAAGAAGGTGGAAAACTTGAGGGGGAGCTGGGTGGAGCAGCTCCCCGCAGTTCTTTGGGCCCTAAGAACCACCCCTAACACGGCCACGGGGGAGACCCCCTTCAAGCTCTCCCATGGGTGCGAGGCGGTGCTCCCTATAGAATTTGAAGTCCAAACGCCGCGAGTCGGGGCGGCCAGAGAGGGCCGAGAGGAATGGCGAGCCGAGAACGAGGGGGAGCTGAGACTCTCCCTTGACATGGTGGAAGAGTTGAGGGACCTTTCGGCCATCCTACAGGAGGAGGTCAAAAGGAGGATGACAAAATACTTTGACAAGCATGTCAGGGTCAAGTAGTTCGCGGAAGGGGACCTGGTGCTGAAGAAGGTGGACGCGGCAGGGAGGTCAGCGTCTGTGGGGAAGCTCAACCCCAGCTGGGAGGGGCCATTTATTGTGAAAGAAGCTTTGAAGTCAGGGGGCTATCGGCTCCAAAATGTAGAGGGCGAGACCCTGAGTCTCACCTGGAGTGGAGACGATCTGAAAAGATTTTTTCCCTAAGCACCTGTAAGCAACACGTTGGTTATAGTGAATTACTTTTTCCTCCCCAGTATTGCCGCAGCCAGCTAACATAGAGAATTGGAATGAGTTTGGACCCCGAGAAGATCCCGCTGCCAGGCTCTCACCTAGCTGGCAGGGCCGGAAGTGACTCGGTGTCATCCCTAGCCTCGAGAAGATCCCGCTGCCAGGCTCCCACCTAGCTGGCAGGGCCGGAAGTCACTCGATGGAATGAGTTTGGACCCCGAGAAGATCCCGCTGCCAGACTCTCACCTAGCTGGCAGGGCCGGAAGTCACTCGGTGTCATCCCTAGCCTCGAGAAGATCCCGCTGCCAGGCTCCCACCTAGTTGGAAGGGCCGGAAGTCACTCGATGGAATGAGTTTGGACCCCGAGAAGATCCCGCTGCCAGGATCTCACCTAGCTAGCAGGGCCGGAAGTCACTCGGTGTCATCCCTATCCTCGAGAAGATCCCGCTGCCAGGCTCCCACCTAGCTGGCAGGGCCGGACGTCACTCGATGGAATGAGTTTGGACCCCAAGAAGATCCCGCTGCCAGGCTCCCACCTAGCTGGCAGGGCCGGAAGTCACTCGATGGAATTAGTTTGGACCCCGAGAAGATCCCGCTGCCAGGCTCTCACCTAGCTGGCAGGGCCGGAAGTCACTCGGTGTCATCCCTAGCCACGAGAAGATCCCGCTACCAGGCTCCCACCTAGCTGGCAGGGTCGGACGTCACTCGATGGAATGAATTTGGACCCCGAGAAGATCCCGCTGTCAGGCTCTCACCTAGCTGGCAGGGCTGGAAGTCACTCGGTGTCATCCCGCTGCCAGGCTTTCACCTAGCTGGCGAGGGCAGGAGTCACTCAATAGCAATAACTTGCGACCCAGAACGAATCGCGCTGCAGGGCTCCCACCTAGCCGGCGAGGCCGGGAACTACTCAAACAATGTTAACAACAGGTCGGAATCACAAAAGTTAATCAAAAAGGGGAGGGGTCTAACATAGCCCCCCCAGCCCAAGGAAAGGCGGCCGAGTGGAGGCGAGAACCTGGGCGAGAGTCCGCAAGAAATCAGGCAATACAGCCGAGGGGTGAGCCGGCTCGCCCCGCTCGGCGGGCGAGCAGCCGCCTCATCAGGGTCGGGCCGTAGGGGCAGGTCGCGTCGCACGGCAATAGCAAATGTATAAATAAGGCGAGCAAGAGAACATTTATAAAAGAAACAATAGCTGAAAAACACAAAGTATAGGCGCAGCCCGCGCGTACATCTCAAAGCGAGTAAACATACATGATAATATACATCTAAAAAATAAATAATAAATGTCAAAAGTCAGGGGAGACGCGAGATCCGGGGCGAGGAGCCCTAAATGGGCTGGAAGGCTTTGTCCCCAGGGTCCGGCACGGGGAGAAATAGCGCCGGCACCACGTACTCCGCCGAGAGTCCCGCCACCTCGCTCGTAAGGAGATCCGCGCGTCGCAGCATTTGCATCGTATACTTCGCGGCGCTGGCGGCGTTCTTTTGCATCAGCACTTCCAAGTCATAGTCGGAGTGGTGCTCAAGCGGACAGACCCTGCTGTCTGGAGGAGGGACGGCGGCGGCGGCCTCCAGCTCGCGTACCCGCGCCTCCAACGCCGCTTTGTCCTGACCAAGGGTGGCGATCTCGGCACCCATTCGGCTCGCCGTCGCCGCATCCTGGGAAAAGGAAGGAGAAGAATCGTGAGCTGTATTCGCAAGAAGGGGCGGTAGTTTAGGGTGAGTACGTACCACCCTGCCCAGGTACTGCGCGAGGGTCTCCTCTGCCGCGTCGGCCCGCCTCCTCTGAAGGTTTGCGTCCTCCTGAGCGAGCTTTTGGGCCTCCTCCCTCTCGTCCGCCAGCTTCTTCAGGGAGGTGGCATTCCGCTCCAGCTGAGTGCAGCGCCACCCTACCATGTGAGCTAGCTCCAGGCCACGTAGCTGGGCCCGCGCGCTTTCGTGAACCAATACTCGCGTCGCCTCTTTGTCGTAGATGGCGGCGTCTTCTCGCGAGTACAGGCCGAACGAGAAGTTGTAGGCCTCCCCGCCGATGGTGTCCTGCTCCATCCAGCTCGGCAGTAATGTAGAGATCGCGTCGCGATTTGACTCCTTGTCCCACGACAGGAGCGGGGCGCCGAGCTCGTCCAGATATCTCTCGCCGTAGCCAAAGTTGCGGTGACCCCTCGGCACCGGCTCCGCAGCAACTTGAGACCCGCCCGGCGGCGCGGAGGTACCCGCCGCCCTGACCGGGGAGTCGCTGGTCGAAGCAACCAGCGGGGGCGAAGGGCCCTCGGCTGGTAGGACCGCAGGGGCCTTGCCCTTCCTTTGGCTCGCGGTGGGTTGCTGATCCGCGGTCTTCGCCACCTTCGGCAGAGGGGCGGGCTGTCCGCCACCCGACCGCTTCTTGGCCGGGACTGACGGGATGTCGCGCTGAGCGGCATCCGCAGCTTGAGCTCGGGCAAGAACCCTGGAGGGGATCCTAGTGCTCTCATAAGGGGGGTGAAGAGGGATGTCGCGCTCACCTGCAAAGGAGGGGTGAGATGAAGGAAAAATGGGAAGGTAAGACAGAACAGCGGCGAGTGGCAAACCTTCCCCTGGCGGGACGGCGGCGATGTCGTCAAGATGGCGGCGCAGGTACGCGACCTCAAAATTCTTCCCGGCAAAGAACGCGCACAAGTCGGCTTCATGGCCCCCTAGGCTGGGCGGACGGTAGCTCGGCTCGCTAAGCTGCACCGGCGAGAAGGGGACGTTGCCGAAATCCCCTTTGACGAAAAGGAACTTTTTGAGACAATTGTGACTCTTATTGACTGTCTCCCGCACCTTGAGGTGGGCGCTGGAGAAGTAGGCGGTCCCGTCCTGATTCGCCCGGAAGGAGAACAGCTTCCGGAAGACGGCGAGGCTGAACTCCACTCGCTCCTCTCGCAGGAAGCAGGCGAACCCCACCATGACGGCTATGGAGTTCGGGGTCATCTGACCTATGACGACCCCGAAGTATTTCAGTACCTGGCGCACCTCGGGCCACAGGGGAGTCGTAGGCCCACCTCAAAGTGAGCTAGCGGGATGGCGAGCTCATCCCTGGATAAGTCGTTGATCTTTTCCCCATCCCCGGGCCGTCTCGCAGAAAACCCCGGCGGCACGTGGTCGCCAAGAGCATCCAGATACTCGCGTTCGGAGATGACAGCGTGAGGAAAATCGTGCTCTGAGAAGGTCTAAGCGCACTTACTTCGTCCGTCCACGTCGTCGCCGCCTCTGCCCAATTCCATCAGATCGCCACCGAACGTGCGAGACAGATCCAGAAGGCGAGCGCGAACCGTACTTCGCGGGAAAAAGGAAGCGAGAGGACGTTTGGAATCGGTGAGGGAACAAGAGCCGGCAAGGCCTATTTATAGGGAAAGAGAGAGGGCAGGAAACTTCCCGCTGAAAGAGGGGGTGCAGATAGCAAAAATCAGCCCGACGGTTCGACTTCCCCGCGTGCAACCGCACCCCAAGGGCCGATCAGGCGCGGGTCTCGCCCGGCCGCGTCCGCGGAAGACCCGAGCGGGCGAGTCTCGGCTCACACCCGCCCGGGATTCCGCGCGAAGTCGGGAGGCTCCCGTCTGGCGAGCTCCTCGGCTCTCCCTCGCCCCGATCAACGAGGCGAAGAGCGGATCGTTCCCTTAACCCGCCCGCAGAAAGCAAGAGCAACAGCATGATACTTTCAATAAACCTCAGCAGTAAAAAGTTAGGCCCTTAGGCGGGCAAAAAGAGTCGCAAGTGGTTACGAATACAAGATAACTTGGAAATAACGGCAACCCCGCGGTATCCCGCGAGCGGGGGGCAGAAGGCTGGATCAGTACTCGACCCACTTCCACCTGTGCCGCCTCTTCGTTCCCGATCGCGGCGGCACGCGAGGGTCGTGGTAATCGCGAACCGCCACCAGTTCCCGCTGAGCCAGGCCGATCTGCTCTATGGCGCTCCTAAGATGTCCCTCGGCTCGCGCGATGTGCACGCCTGGTGAAGTGACATCGTCGTCTTCCGCTGCATGTGGAGGTCCCTCCAGGGCCGCGAGCCGGGCCTCGGTCTCGGCCTTGTCTTCGTCGACCCTCTTCACGATCTCCTGCAGCAGCAGCATGTGTTTTTGGAACAGCCGCGTCACCTGCCTCTTCATCCCCGCCGCATCGGTCGGGTCGCCCAGGTAATCAGAGACACTGTCCACGTCGGGCGGAGGCGAATACCCTTCGCTCGTCTCAGTTTCAGAGGAGGCCCTGTTATAGCCTACAAATGGGCGAGTCAGAAGGAGCGAACAAGGACAAAGCCATTGGTAAATACCAGCTCACCAGGGGTTAGCATGTCGCCCGCACCGACGGATGGGCGAGAGGAGCCCGGCCGACCCTGAAAGGTTTCTCCCTCGAGAGTCTCGAGAGATTTTCCCAGTCCGTGGGAAGCCGGCGGGCGGGGGGTTTCCGGAGATGGGCGGTCCAGACCTGGGGAACTAGCGACCCTCTCAGGCGACAAGCGAGGGGGGGGAATCCTCTCCCCCGTTCCCCCCACTTCACGAGGAATTGCCTGCAAAACAAAAGATCAGAGGTACATCAATAATCCGCGGAAAGTCACGTACCCCAGGGACGACCTCGACAGCCGCCGCCGAGCTGGAGCCCGGACATTCACCCGCCAGAGACCGCCTGACGATCTTTCCCTTCGCCGGCCTAAAGAGAGGGCCGGGAGACCCACGCGCTAGCCAAGGGGCGGCCTCGAGGGCCTCCTCCTGAGTCTTCAGGCCCGCCGCCGCCAGGCGAGCTCGCACATCTTCACTGACCGGCATCAAGAAATCAGTCTGTTCAAGGAAAATGAGGGGACCTGGGGAGCCCCCCCTGGGCTCAGCGGTATATTTATAGCCGGACAGTGGGGGCCCCACCAGAAGATTCCATGCCAGCTCAGCACAGTACTCGCCGAACACGCGGGTTGGATGATTCTTTCCGAGCTTGAATCAAGCTCAAAAAGAGCGGGGATTGTGTAAAACCCCATGTCCGGCGAGCGGGTCCCGCCAGGGAGGTCGAGCAGACCTAGCCCCGCGACCCGCACTCAAGCGGCAAAGCAGATATACGGCAGAAGGGCTGGCCCGCCCCCGCCCATTTCAGGCGAGCGAGCCGGCGAGGCGCGCGAGCGGGTCGCGTGGAGAGTCCCTGGCCAAAGCAGATGAGTTTGGCGACCCGCGACTGGCGAGTCGATCGGGGTCGCGGTGACCGCCGACCAACCCCCACACGCGACCTGGCTGCCGGTCCGCCCGGCAGCAGACAGGCATGTCGCGACGGCCTGGCTCGCGCTCGCCCAGGGAGGATAGGCGAGCCACGAGAGCCAGGTCGCGCCCAGGGGAATTGGAGGCGAGCTGACTCCCCGTGGGTGCGAATAGCTACTCAGGACAGCGGAGCCTCGCTATTGGCATACCAGGTTGGACTGCGCATAGCCCATCAGAACAGCGGAGTTTGGATGTTGGCAGACCCAGCTAAGGGCCTTTTGGTATTTTCAGGTCAGTTATTTAGGTTATTGGCAGTTCAGGTTCCAAAAAGCTATAAATAAGACCCAAGGGGTACCTCAGAGGGCACGCTGTCAGTGCCTCCTTACTCTCATTCTCAAGTGCTCTCTGAGGGTACCTTAGCTCGGCTTCTCGCTAAGGAGGGGAAGCGCTCAGAGATCTTCCGGGTTTGTGGTGGGACCTCCCTGCCGAGCCCTTGGGTCTGTTCTTTCTTGTCTCTTTCGTTGTTTTTCTTGCAGGAGCAAAGTAGGCGCGAGACCACCCATTCCCCAAGGGTCGAACTCCATAAGAGGTCGGATTCCGGTTTCAACAATTATAGCCAGTGAAATGGATGATTAGATGTTACGAAATTTATTCCACTGCAAATCTGCCAAGGTAAAGTGGAACTGCCTTGTAGTTTTGATGGAAGGAACATAAGAAGTTAGAGATGATCACAGATCGTTGCTGAATCAAGAGTACGAAGCGTTCAAGAAGGGACCAAATGACACCATTGCAGACAACTTTGAGAAATTCTTCAAGATTGTCAACGGTCTTAGAAACTACGGCAGCACCTTCACTAATGGTGAATTGAATGACAAATTCCTCAGATCTTTGACAAAGGACTGGGACACTAAAGTGGAAGCCATTAGGGAGTTTGGGAAGCTAGCTTAGATTTACCCACAAAACCTGTTTGGAAAGCTGCTCTCCTATGAGCTTCAAATGAATACCAGAAAGGAAGAGCAAAGCAGCGTGACTTCAGGTAGAGAGAAGTCAATTTCCCTGAAGGCTGAAGGTTCGAGGAAGTCTAAAACCGTGTCACCAGTAAGGACACATGCCCCAGACACCCCAAAAGACTCTGAGCCAAACACATGAGGCTCTGAGCTATCTGATGGGGAGTTCTCCCTCATCTCTAAGAAGTTCAAGAAACTGCTCAGCAAGAGGAGACAGATGAAGAATCAGTCATCCTCCACTGACTTCAGAAGATGGCATCGTGATGGTGATCGCTCCAAGAAAAATTACAACAAGGAGGACAAGTATAAATCTAAACCAAGTAAACAATTTTCCTCTGACATTGTTTATTACAGTTGTAATAGGCCAGGAAAAATGATTGCAGAGTGTCCCTACAAGAGGAAGGAAGGATCCAAGAGAGAGGAGAAGAGATCCTTCAAAGGTTAAATGATGGAAGAGAAAAGCTTCGTCGCCAAGAAATCCAAGAATCTTAGTGACAACAACTCCAGTGAATCCAGTTCAGAGGACGAAGAAGCTTACTTCGGGCTTATGGCTCGATCAGACAAGGAAGCTAAAGACCCAGAGTATCACGAGAAGGTAAACTCGCACACGATATTCTCAGAATCAGAAATGTCAACTAACGGTCTTGAAGAGTATTCTTTTGATGAAGAGGATTATGAATTGATAGTTCAGCATGAGAACCTTTTGAAAGTATTGGACAAATGCCACAAGGTAGTCAAAATGTAGTTGAAAGAGATTGCCTCCCTCAAAGCAGTGGAAACCAATCTGAAGGAGGAAATTGCAAAATTACTTCCTCTCAGAGAGGAAGTCCACTCCTTGAAATAGGAACTCAAATGCTCTGCTTAAATATTGAGTCTGAAGGAGAAATACCTTGATGAGCTAGAGGAAAAGCTCTTGGTGGAGAGAAAACTTGTGGGAATTTACTCTAAGATGAAGACTATTCTTCCCCTCATTGATGAATTTTCAGCTCTGAAGAAGGTTAGTGGTCTTGGCCACATAGCTGGTAAAGGTAAGGCTGCCAAGAAAGCCAGTGCCAAAGAAAAGGGGAAGGCACCTCTAGGTCAATCTGTTGGAGTTACCATGATGATCTGGAAGTGATCAAACATGTAATCTCACTGCCAACGCGATATGAGCCTGCAGGTCGCACATAAGAGATGTGGAGAAGTTGGATAATTGACTGTGTTGGTAAAGGTTGTCAATCACCGACCTGAATGGGGTTGTGGGCAAAGTGTTGCCTTAAAGGATCGTCGGGTTGGGCAAATGTTGCCTTGGAGGGCTGGTAAAATTGTCGTCCGAGGGTCGATAGCATTCGTCGAGAATCGTCTTTCTGATTCCCGCCGATCGACAAGAATCATCTCTTTGATTCTCGCCGATCGACGAGAATCGTCGAGAATCAATATGTTGATTCTCGACGATCGACGACTTCGACATGCATCGTCGACCGCGGCTCGACGGTCGACAACATTCGACGTGTATCGTCAAGTGAAGCTCGACGATCGGCGAGAATCGTCAGGTATTATACTCTGATTCTCGCCGATCCATGATGATGCTCGCCGATCGATTCTCGTCGATTCTCGCCGACTCTCGCCGATTGATACTCGCCGATTATGAACCTTATTCTTGGGTGGTCTGCGGATAGCGATAAGCCTAGGTTTATTTATACCTTTGGTATAAATACAACACTTAGGGTTTTCGGGTATGTGCTGGATTTTCTCCTGTAGCGAATCGAACCTGACGGAAGAGTTCCGCTCGTTCGCTCCGCCGATCCCGATTCCCGCCGCCGGAAGAGTTCCGCCGCCGTGTTCGCTCCGTCGACCTCCTCTTCTCCGGCGACTGTCGCTGGTGCTGCTCTTCCTAGCGCGGACCTAGCAGTCCGTGGATTAGCAGAGGTGCGGTCTTATCCTTCCCGATAATCCGTGCGACGGATAGATCGGCGTTCTCCCGCTCGTGTGGACTTCTGCAGAAACGTGGACATTATTCCACGTAGAACTCGCCGCTAGCAGGAAGAAGAAATTTGGAGCATCTCCGTTGAGTTGTGACTCAGCGCCACCGAGGTAATTTTTGCCTAGTTTTTGCTAACTTCTTGATTCAACGTTCATAGCCCGATCCACATCTCTTTGGGTTTTTCTTGATGTTTATTTTTCCGCTGCGTGCACAAGCGTTGTGCCATCCTCATAGAGAAACCCAACAGTGGTATCAGAGCGAGGTTTCGGCCATGATCGTTGTTTTGGAAGTTTGTTATTCCAGTGCGTGTAAACCTAGGGATTTAGAGGATGGCACAACGCTCGACGATCTGCGTTTGACGATTAGGCAGCGATCGTTGAGCTCGCCAGCGATCGTCGAGCCCGCCAGCGATCGTCGAACTGCGCGTTCGACGATTTACGTTGGACGATTCCGCGCGTTCGACAATTGCCGCTCGACGATCAACGCGTTCGACGATATCCGTTCGATGATCGGGCCAAGAATGAAGTCCATGCTAACGTCTTCCCAAGGAATAGACGGAATCGGAAGAGGGGTATAAAGCCCCGCATTAGTTTTGTTCCCCTTAGCCAGTTGGCACGCTCGGCAACTACCCACGATCTTACTAACCATGGCCTTAAGACCGAGCCAATAAAACTTGTCTTCAATTAACGTGATCGTCTTGTCACGGCCAAAGTGTCCCCCTAATCCTCCACCATGCAATTCCCACACTATGAAGTGGCGTAGGGAGGAACGGGGGGTGCAAAGCTTCGAATGGTTAAATAAGTAGCCGTCCCGAATGTAAAAAGAAGTAATGGTTGTCGGCGAGTCATCTTGAGTGGCGAAATAGATATCCTTAAAATCTGGGCAGTGGACGTGCTCGTCCTTAATCCTATCGAAGCCAATCACCTTTACTTCTAGCATGGAGAGCAATAACGAAACACGACTAGGGGCGTCGGCTACGCGGTTGAGAGTCCCCTTGAGGTGTTTGATAATGAAAGTGTACTCCTGAAGATAGGAGACCCATTTGGCATGTCTAGGACTAACCTTAGTTTGAGAGTTAAGAAACCTTAGCGCTTCATGATCGGATAGGATGACAAACTGTAACACCCCGAAATCAAGCGGAGCATTTTGAGCAAAATCGGGTTCAGGCTTGGGTGACACGGCCTGGGACACGGGCGTGTCCCAGGGCGTGTCATGCCTGGGTAGTGTCGAGTCGTGCAGTCGACGAAATTCGGAGTCGACACAGCGGACACGGCCTGCGACACGGGCGTGTCGAAGGGCGTGTCGGGGCCGTGTCGACGATCGGCCGTGATGTCGACGAATTTATCTCGACGATTGTCGAGTGTCGAGTGTCGAGAGGACACGGCCTGTGACACGGGCGTGTCACAGGGCGTGTCAGTGGTCGTCGAACTCAACTCGACGTTTCGAGCTAGGGCGTGTTGGCGGGACACGGGTGTGTCCAGGTGCACACGGCCATGAACACGGGCGTGTGCCAAGCCGTGTGCCAGGCCGTGTGAAGTCTCGGGTTGGTTTGGGATTATTTTCGTTGAGGCACACGGCCTCAGACACGGGCGTGTCTGAGGGCGTGTCGGGTACACGGCACGTGACACGGGCGTGTCACACGGGCGTGTACTGGCTGGATTGAGTCGGTTGTCTGCCGCTTAGAGAGACACGGCCTGTGACACGGGCGTGTCACAGGGCGTGTCAGGCCGTGTTTTAGCTTTTCTAGCCAAATCTGAGCTGTTTGTTTCCCTCTTCCTGAATCCATTGGCTGGGCTCTGTCCAGGTGTGGTGAAGGCCGAGAAAAAGAGGATAAAACCCCTATTCTCTTCTTCTTCTTCTTCTTCATCTTTATTCCAAGAGAGAGAGAAGAAAGGCCTAAGGGAGAGAGAAGGGAGGAGTCTACCAGCTGCTGTAGGAGCTGCGGAGTGCGGAGCGAAGATCCGAGAGCGGATTCGTGAAGGCAGAGCCGAGGCGGTGATTTCCATCCGGCTACTTCATGGCGCCGAAGCGCTCTTCAAGGGTAACGATCTCCTTCGTGGACATCGAAGTCCTTCCTTTATGCATGTGCTTGGAATCCTCCACCAAGAGGTGGATTTGCGGAAGAGATTCCTTTGTTGAGTCTGCATTTAGAGCCATAAATATGGAGTACGGCATAGGCATGCTGTGTGAAGCCCATCTGGACCGGTAGTCTGGATTGGTGATGTTCATGGGTAAACCGGAGATGACTCCGTGAATTTGATGAGATGCAAATGGTTTTCTCTTGTGATGAATGTATGGATGTGATGTTGACTGTGAGGAGGCTTTGGCAAAGCTCCTGGTTGTGATATGATCAATTGGTAACATGCCTGGGGAGCTCGTGATAAACCCGATTGTTACACCACTAGGGTGGGTTGATCTAGTTAGGAAGGGATTGATGGGTGGCAATGCTAGGGAGCTGAGTTAAACCCGGGTTGCTGCACCACATAGTGTGGGTCGATCGGATTAGGAGGGGGGGTCGATGGGTAGACATTGCCTGGGGAGCTTAGATAAACCCGGCGTGCTACACCACATGTTGTGGGTCGACCTACTCTGGTTGTTGGATGCTGTGAGGGTGTACCTCTGTGTGGTTTGGGCGGGATGTCGCCAGCTTACGAGATTGGTGGACTAGGGCCGGTCAACCAACAAGTTAAAACCTCGAATCAGCGGTGTATGACTGGTGGATTCCGGTACGCCAAGAAGGTGCCCTGAGTGCACGGAACATCTGGTGGATTCCAGCGTTTGTGATGTCATGTGTTTGCTAGTGGAATCAAGAGAATGATATATATATAAGAGGTTTGATGATACTTGTTGAGCACTGTATACAGGGAAGGAACCACAACCCCGGGTAGGGGGTAGGGTCGTTATAATGGGTCAGCCAAATGCTGACCGTTACTTTGTTTTCTGTGTTGGCTTGGATGTGGAATTACAGGTGTTGCGGCTTAAAAGGACTAAGTGGAATTGCTAGCTTGCTGTAGCCCTTGAAGGCCATGTGATTGGATTTCATGTGTGGCCAGCCTGCGTGCCGATGTACGAAATGATTGTTGTGTAAAAGAGGAACTTGGAAGGCCATAAGGCCAGGGTGTGTGAGTTGTATACATTCCTGGTGTTGGTATATATAAATGTGATCTTTATATATTGTGGACATTCTCGTTTGAGTTCATGTTAACAAGAAAATATGCTGCGCTAGAATGGAATGAGTTAAGGATACGCATCGATTTTGATTTCCACGCGTGATTCCTTTGCTTTGTCTGTGAGATATGGCATGGGGCCCCGGCCGGACCCACCGTTATATGTCATGTGACAGGTGGGGGCGTTACAAAGTGGTATCAGAGCCAGGTTTAGATGGTTTGGGAGGAGAGAACATAAATGAACTCATGAATGTCCACTAGGAATGTATGTCATGCACATGATGTGCGTGCATGTGTAGGCAATGTAGCAGTACCATTATGATTTGAAGGATTAATGGTCTTCTGTACATTGATAGGTGGCGAGGGATGGAGCTGGGCCGTCTGAGCCCCAGCGGTCGGATGAGAGTGCAGCACCCGTGGAAGCGCCGATGCCTCCCTCGGCAGAGGCCATACGGGTGGTGGCGGAGACAGTGCTTGCAGTGTTACAAGCACAACCAAATGGACAGGTAAGACCTGGTGGAAGGCAAGAGCATGCTGCTGAGGTGGTGGAAGTGCAAGCAAGTGACGACTCATTGTCATGTTTTATGCACTTCCATCCACCTACGTTTGGTGGAGCGCTTTCACCAACGCAGGCAGAAGATTGGTTGGCAAGAGTAAAGAGAATCCTAACCGCAATCAGGACGGTAGAGGAACAGAAAGTGATGTTGGCCACTTTTCTGTTGGAAGGCGATGCGAGATTGTGGTGGGATGAGATTGAACTGCACCACTTGGCAGGTCGAGGTTTAATGGAGGTTTCAATGGAGGAATTCTCCCAAATATTTTTAGCCAAGTATGTGCCAGTGTCGCAGAGGATTACGATGGAAAATGAGTTTCTCCGCTTGGTGCAGGGTGAGCGAGATATTGATACTTACCTGCATGAGTTTACAAGATTGGGGCGATATGCGGGATCTACCTTTGCAGAGGAAGCGCGAAAGACAAATCGGTTTTATGAAGGATTGCAGGATGAATTGAGGTTGGCACTTTCGAGTTCCGTGAGCCAAGGCTTCCAAGCGTTGGTCGATACAGCCCGTGCCTTGGAGAAGGATATGAAGCGAGTACAAGAGACTAAGAGACGGGCAACGGAGAAGTCAGAGTTTAAAATGTCACCATCGGATCAATCGGAGTTTCGACGACAAGAGAAGAAAAGATATAGACCTGCGGAATCAACGCCGTCGACTGTTTCTTCAGGGGCGACTTATGGGTCAGGACGTGTGGATACACGTATCTGCTATAAATGTGGGCAACAAGGACATATAGCAAGATTTTGTCGGAATGCCCCTCCAGGGAGTGAGAAAAAGATGGGTGCGTCCTATGAAGAAAAGGGAAAAGCAGTGGCCGAATCATCTGCACCCCGGACGCAATCTCGATTTCATGCGATGGAAGTACAAGAGCCGCAAAGCTCAGTTGGTGAAATTCAGCCTCGGGCGTTTAAGTTGTCTCTTAATTATGAATTTCAAAATCGGGAGGCTGAGCGGAAGTGACGTGTGATGCGAATTATTTTTGACTGAATCGAAACTTGATGGATCATCTATAGGGGTGTAGGTACATGATGTTTATATATATAGTTGTATGTAAACTAGATTGATAGATGATGAATAAAATTGTGATGGTGACAATCTTGATTAAAATGTGGTGCACGTGTGATGGTAAGGCGCTACGAAATCATGTTGTTTTGTTTTGAGGTCTTCTATGGTTGAATGTGCACAAGGGGAAGATAAGGATGTTTGTTTGTGTTGTCTGTTTGTTAGTTTGTGCGGAGGCTTGAGGTGTACGCTTTGATGATGTTGTGGCTGCTTGGAGTCAATTTCGAGGACGAAATTATTTGAAGGGGGGGGGAGGATTGTAACACCCCGAAATCAAGCGGAGCATTTTGAGCAAAATCGGGTTCAGGCTTGGGTGACACGGCCTGGGACACGGGCGTGTCCCAGGGCGTGTTAGGCCTGGGTAGTGTCGAGTCGTGCAGTCGACGAAATTCGGAGTCGACACAGCGGACACGGCCTGTGACACGGGCGTGTCGAAGGGCGTGTCGGGGCCGTGTCGACGATAGGCCGTGATGTCGACGAATTTATCTCGACGATCGTCGAGTGTCGAGTGTCGAGAGGACACGGCCTGTGACACGGGCGTGTCACAGGGCGTGTCAGTGGTCGTCGAACTCAACTCGACGTTTCGAGCTAGGGCATGTTGGCGGGACACGGGTGTGTCCAGGTGCACACGGCCATGAACACGGGCATGTGCCAGGCCGTGTGCCAGGCCGTGTGAAGTCTCGGGTTGGTTTGGGATTATTTTCGTTGAGGCACACGGCCTCAGACACGGGCGTGTCTGAGGGCGTGTCGGGTACACGGCACGTGATACGGGAGTGTCATACGGGCGTATACTGGCTGGATTGAGTCGGTTGTCTGCCGCTTAGAGAGACACGGCCTGTGACACGGGCGTGTCACAGGGCGTGTCAGGCCGTGTTTTAGCTTTTCTGGCCAAATCTGAGTCGTTTGTTTCCCTCTTCCTGGATCCATTGGCTGGGCTCTGTCCAGGTGTGGTGAAGGCCGAGAAAAAGAGGATAAAACCCCTCTTCTCTTCTTCTTCTTCTTCTTCATCTTTATTCCAAGAGAGAGAGAAGAAAGGCCTAAGGGAGAGAGAAGGGAGGAGTCTACCAGCTGCTGTAGGAGCTGCGGAGTGCGGAGCGAAGATCCGAGAGCGGATTCGTGAAGGCAGAGCCGAGGCGGTGATTTCCATCCGGCTACTTCATGGCGCCGAAGCGCTCTTCAAGGGTAACGATCTCCTTCTTGGACATCGAAGTCCTTCCTTTATGCATGTGCTTGGAATCCTCCACCAAGAGGTGGATTTGCGGAAGAGATTCCTTTGTTGAGTCTGCATTTAGAGCCGGAAATATGGAGTACGGCATAGGCATGCTGTGTGAAGTCCATCTGGACCGGTAGTCTGGATTGGTGATGTTCATGGGTAAACCAGAGATGACTCAGTGGATTTGATGAGATGCAAATGGTTTTCTCTTGTGATGAATGTATGGATGTGATGTTGACTGTGAGGAGGCTTTGGCAAAGCTCCTGGTTGTGATATGATCAATTGGTAACATGCCTGGGGAGCTCGTGATAAACCCGACTGTTACACCACTAGGGTGGGTTGATCTAGTTAGGAAGGGATCGATGGGTGGCAATGCTAGGGGAGCCGAGTTAAACCCGGGTTGCTGCACCACATAGTGTGGGTCGATCGGATTAGGAGGGGCGTCGATGGGTAGACATTGCCTGGGGAGCTTAGATAAACCCGGCGTGCTACACCACATGTTGTGGGTCGACCTACTCTGGTTGTTGGATGCTGTGAGGGTGTACCTCTGTGTGGTTTGGGCGGTATGTCGCCAGCTTGCGAGATTGGTGGACTAGGGCCGGTCAACCAACAAGTTAAAACCTCGAATCAGCGGTGTATGACTGGTGGATTTCGGTACGCCAAGAAGGTGCCCTGAGTGCACGGAACGTCTGGTGGATTCCAGCGTTTGTGATGTCATGTGTTTTCTAGTGGAATCAAGAGAATGATATATATATATAAGCGGTTTGATGATACTTGTTGAGCACTGTATACAGGGAAGGAACCACTACCCCGGGTAGGGGGTAGGGTCGTTATAATGGGTCAGCCAAATGCTGACCGTTACTTTGTTTTCTGTGTTGGCTTGGATGTGGAATTACAGGTGTTGCGGCTTAAAAGGACTAAGTGGAATGGCTAGCTTGCTGTAGCCCTTGAAGGCCATGTGATTGGATTTCATGTGTGGCCGGCCTGCGTGCCGATGTACGAAATGATTGTTGTGTAAAAGAGGAACTTGGAAGGCCATAAGGCCAGGGTGTGTGAGTTGTATACATTCCTGGTGTTGGTATATATAAATGTGATCTTTATATATTGTGGACATTCTCGTTTGAGTTCATGTTAACAAGAAAATATGCTGCGCTAGAATTGAATGAGTTAAGGATACGCATCGATTTTGATTTCCACACGTGATTCCTTCACTTTGTCTGTGAGATATGGCGTGGGGCCCCGGCCGGACCCACCGTTATATGTCATGTGACAGGTGGGGGCGTTACACAAACTCCTTAGGAAGTAAATAATGCCGCCAATGTTGGAGGCATCGAATGACCGCGTAAAACTCCCGATTATAATTGGAATAATTTAATTTTGGACCTGCTAGTTTCTCACTGAAATACCCCACAGGGTGGCCTTCCTGACTCAACACTCCACCAATTCCCACTCCAGACGCATCACATGACAACTCGAAAACCTTGGTAAAATCCGGTAGTCGCAAAAGGGGGGCTTCCGACATGCGCGATTTAATTAATTGGAACGCCGTAGCGGCTGAGTTCGTCCATATAAATTCACCTTTTTTCATGCACTCGGTAATAGGGGCCATAATATTACTAAAATCCTTAATAAATCGCCGATAAAATGTAGCGAGCTCATGAAAACTCCTAACATCCCGAATGTTGGCGGGCTCGGGCCAATCTCTAATGGCTTGCACTTTCTTGGGGTCTACGTGGATCCCCTTCGAACTCACAATATAACCGAGGAACTCAACCGATGTCACATGGAAGGTACACTTCTTAATGTTCATGAATAATTTTTCCGATCTCAGCATGGTAAGGATGGTTCTTAAATGCGACTCATGATCAATCGTGGAGGTGCTAAATAACAAAATATCGTCAAAATATACCACGATGAATTTTCCCATATAGGGTTGGAAGACGTGGGTCATCATCCTCGAAAACGTGCTCGGCGCATTGGAAAGTCCAAACGGCATAACTAACCACTCGTAGAGCCCTTCCTTAGACTTAAAGGCAGTTTTCCACTCGTCACCTTCCCTAATTCGGATCTGATGGTAGCCACTCCTAAGATCCAATTTCGAAAAAATAGTGGCACCGGCTAACATGTCCAATAAATCATCCAAGCGAGGAATGGGAAAGCGATACTTAATAGAGATTTTATTAATGGCCCTACTATCCACACACATCCTCCAAGAGCCGTCCTTCTTGGGGGCAAGTAAGGAGGGAACGACACACGGGCTCTTGCTGTGGCGGATAAAACCCTTTTACAATAAATCCGAGATCTGGGTTTGCAACTCTAAGTGCGCGGAGGGGTTTAGCCGATAATGTGGGAGGTTGGGCAATGAAGAGCCCAGAATGAAATCAATGGCATGTTGGATTTCCCGCAAAGGGGGTAATTCAGCCGGTAGCTCTTCCGGGTACACGTCCACAAACTCTTCTAGGAGTTTTCTCAACGCCGACGACAAGTTCTCAAAAGGGGCTGCGTCTTCCTTAACTTGTAGGCACACTAAGGCATAGAGGACGCCATCTACAAAGGTAGTACGCTTCAATTCTTTCCTTCCTATCAGGCTCAACGTATTCTTCTCGACCGGGACGACCGTATCCTTCGAGGGGGCTGAAGGATCCTTTGGCGGGGCGGGTTTTAAGAGTATGGTTCTGCCATTAAATTTAAACTCGTAAGTGTTGGCCCGACCAAAGTGGGTGACGTCATGATCGTACAACCAAGGGCGACCCAACAAGACGTGACAAGCATCCATAGGGATGACGTCACACCAAATCTGCTCAGAATAGGCTGTGATGGTAAGGGGTACCAAGCATCGCTTCGTCACAGGGAGGGACGACTTGTCTACCCATGCCACTTTATAAGGGTGAGGGTGCGGCTCGGCAACAAGAGACATTCTTCTCACCACGACTTCAAAAATAACGTTCATGCAACTACCGCTATCGATGATCAACCTACACCATTTTTCACCACTCTAAAAATTCAACGTGAAAATGTTCGACCTATTCCAATCGTCTAACGCTCGAGGGGTCGCCAGGATACACCTCATAACCATCATACGGGGGTCATCCTCCATATCACTAGGCACTCCGTCCGACTCGCTCTCTTCGCCCACCTCGTAAGTAATGTCGTCGGCCCCACCGGCGGAATCTAACAGGGCTAATGGTCTGGGTGTAGTAGGAAAATCACTAGCATAGTGCCCTTGGACCCCGCAAGCGTAACAGGTGACATTCGTTCTGTTGACCCGACCCACCGGGACTCTCTCACCAGAGGGGTTTCTATCATTACTAGCCGTTACGACTATGGAGGTCGAGTCGGGGGACTGATACTTTCCTTTAGCCTTATAGGTAGCGGTGGGAGGCGGTCCTAAAATGGACTTCCCCTTTTGGAACGAGCGAGACTTGCCCTTAAGCGCGTTGTGCTGCTCAATATCTAAGGCAGCGTTGAAAGTGGTGTGCAAATCTGTGTGACCATAACGCAAAAGCTTTCCTTGGATGTCGGGGTTTAGTCCCTTACGAAACCTGGAGAGGGTGACCTCGGGCATCTCTTTCACGTCACACCTAACCATCATGTCCTTCAGCAAACTCATATACTCAGACACCAACCTAGTCCCTTTCTTAAGGGTGGCTAAATCATCGAACATTTGTGTTCGATGGTAAGTAGGGACGTACTGTTCCGTTAGCCTAGCCTTCATTGCATCCCAGCCTATGGGCAACGCTCCGTTCTCGACCCTTATACGCAGCTCCTCATTCAGCCAAAATATTTTAGCGCGCCCTAGAACCTTCATTCTCGCTACTCGCACCTTATCTGCGTCGTTCAGGGTATACCACTCGAAATAACATTCGATCTCCATGATCCAGTCCTGGAAGACTTGGGGATCTCCTAAACCATCGTAGGATGGTGGCTTGACTCGGACGGCCCGAGTAAGGTCAAACTCGTACGGTGCTCGTGGGGCGTTCTCATTAGGAGGGTGGGGGTATGGGTTGTGATGTTCTCCCACCCGTGGGTGAGCGGGTTGATTATGGGGTGCCCCTTGTGGTAACCCCAGTCCGTGAAGCGCCTCCCTAATAGCCGTAAACTGCTCCGTGAAATCCTGACGGAGCTCCTCAATCTCAGTGAGGGCACGACCCTCACCCCGGTCATCATCCATATTAGACGACGACGGAGGATATTCCGTACCGAGCCTAGTGCGCATGCAATGGAAGACAACAGATTCAGACAGACCAAAGAAGGAATTAATCCCGCTTAATGACTATAGGAAAATAAATTTTTTTTTTGATTTTCTTACAGGAAATAAAAAAGGATTATTAAAAAAATTATTTTGATTTTTTTGGCAGAAAAATAAGAAAACTACGCCGCTATTGGCAGACCAAAGATAAATTTTTTTGAGATTTTTTTTTGTGACAACTAACGCGCAAACACAAGTGCAGGTTAACGTGTTAAAAGAGGGGAGGGTGCCAAGTAAAAAATTGACAAGAATCTCGCTTTGATACCAAAATTTGATGTAGGCCTCTACCGCGGACACTAAATGGGTTACAGGAATGAAACGAACGCCACACTCAATCCACAATCTCTCACGCACTAGATTCAACCGCAACGCACTCGCAAACGTTTTATCACAGTTCACCAACGTACAGTAGCCACTCCGCGGGAAGGTCAAACGAACGGCTATAGGTCGACGTTCTCCCAAGCTAAAAGGACCGATGTTGGGTCCGACCGAGCGAGAGTTGTACCAAAGGAGGTCTACCCAAAATGCGATCGAAAAATGGTAGATCTCCCCCAACAAAAATACGGGGTTCGCCAAACCCTTTCGGAAATATCGCGATTAAGATTGATGCAAATCCAAAAGGAAAACCACGAAGAATCTAACGATTCAAATCCAACGCAAAAATCTTTCCGACCACTAGAATATTAAGAGGGAATCACACATGAGTGGAGAGGATCGTTACCCAAGTCGGAATAGATGATTCCGACTACCTTTGAAGGGTCGCTCTTCCACGGTTCCGCCGGAGTCGCGCCGGATGGAGAGATAGATCGTCCGACTTGGCCGCTTCACACCAAAGTCCAGATTTCTCGCCGTAGAAGGAGACCTTTCCGGACAAAGCTTCACGTAGATGGGGGCTGCCGGGTTCTCTTCAAAGGGGCTTCTCGGGTGGAGGAGGTAGGTGGCCGGCCGGCTATGGAGGGTGGAGGTCGGGTTAAAGAGGGTGTGAGGTGGTGGAGGCTTGGATGAGGGAGATGAATGTGCTGGCCGAAATTTCTAGGGGGAGAGTGGGAGAGGAGGGTGGCGGTTGTGGAAGAGGGGGAAGAAAATGGTGTTGGCCGAAATTTTAGAGAGAGAGAGAGGGGGAGAGGAGGCTTAGAAAGGAAAGTCTTAGGGTTTTTTTCTCATTCAACTTGAGTTAAACAAAGCATACATGCCTATATATAGGCTTAACAATAAGTCTTGGCTATATGTAGCCCAAAATAAAAATAAAAATAACACACAAAATGGCTACATGCAGCCCTCAATAAAATATCCCAAATAAAATAGCACACTAATAATAAGATAAATTTAACTATATATTTGTCTTGCGCCGAGGGCGGAAATTATAGCGCCGCTCCATACGAACACCTCTGCAACGCGAGTCCTTTGTTGGAGACGAAGGAGGGTCTTCCGTTAGCGTGCCGTCATCCACAACTTGGGGGCCGTCGTCGTCGTCAACTTGGGGGGCCGTCGTCCACTTGGGGGACGTCGTCGCCACCATGAATGCTATGCCTGCAGGGAAGAATACCGCTGCCCCGGGAAAGGGGTAGGGTCGTTATAATTTGGTCAGCTGAACGATGACCGTTGCTTCTGTTTGCCACCGTTGGGTGGATTGTCCCTGTACAGGTGCTGGAGAATCAAGCGGGACGTATAAAGGTTTATGTCCCTGCTGCTGCAGCTAGCCCTCGAAGGCTATTTGGATGAATAATGTGTTTTCTTTTAATGTGGTCGGCCTGCGTGCCAATGTTTAGGCCACTATTTGAAACCCATGTTAGGCCATAAGGCCAACTTTCGTGATGTTGTAAGACATTCTTATTATATATATACAATGTGGAGTTGTTTTATATGTTGGACATTCAAATCTGGAGTTCAAGTGTTAGTATAGGCTTCCGCTATATGCAATGTGTTAAGGTGTGCTGCGCTACTCTGGTATCATTCCGTAACTTTTCCGCCTGTTTTGTGATATATGTTGTGGGGCCCCGGCCGGACCTTCTATTATATACTATATGAACGGATGGGGTTGTTACATTTTTGGTATCAGCTGTATTGGTTTTTCCTTCTCGAGGTCATGGTCGACTTCTTTTGCGGGGTGGCGAGCACGTGTCTGTGCCAACCGCGTTGATACGATTGAACTCCTGAATGTCCATGATAGGAATGCAAATTCTTGTATTTGAGGAACCTGCGTGTTCCTATTCTGTGTTGTTTGCTTGTGTAAGGCCGCTAATGTGTGTGTCTTGTCCACCTTTAGGTGACACGGAGTGGAACTGGGCAGTGATATCCCCAGCATTCTGATGAAAGTACGACACAAACCGCGGTGCCTACACCTCCACCGTCTGCGGACCATGTGCGTTTAGTTGCTGAGGGTTTGTTTGCCATGATCCAAGGCCAGCCACATATGCAGGAACAACTGGCTGTGAGGCCAGAACAGGTGGCGGCAAGTCCTGAACCTGTCATGGATGTGGCTCCTCGAGCGGCTGAGAAGTAGTTGACGCGGTTTATGAGTTTTCATCCGCCTACGTTTTCGGGAGCGGGAACTCCTACGCAGGCTGAGGATTGGCTATAGCCCGTCAAGCGAATCATGACGGCGATTGGATCGGAGGAGCATCAGAAAGTCACCTTAGCTACCTTCCTGCTTGAAGGAGAAGCTAGATTGTGGGGGGACGAGATGGAGTTGCATCACTTGGCGGGTCGTCTCTTAACACAAGTATCGATGGAAGAATTCTCCCGACTCCTCCTAGCGAAGCACGTCCTGATGGCTCAACGGATAGCCATGGAAAATGAATTCCAAAGGCTAACGCAAGGTGATGGCAGTGTTGACGCGTACCTACATGAGTTTACACGCTTGGGGCGGTATGCGGGTTCTATTTTTGCTGATGAGCAGAGGAAGACAAATAGGTTCTATGAAGGACTGCGGGACGAGCTGAGGTTCCTGGTTTCTAGTTCTGTGAACCAAGGATTCCAGGCGTTGGTCGACACTGCGAGCGCGCTGGAAAAAGATATGAAGAGGGTGCAGGGGAAGAGAGCTTTGGCTGTGATGCAACCGGAATGGAAGGTGCCCCGACCTGGGAAGCCATTTTATAAGAAGAAATGGGGCAAGAAGTCCAAGATAAGTGGACAAGCTCCCTCATCAATTGCATCGGGAGCAACGTCAGGGGCTACCTCAAGGCCGGATACTCGTACATGCTTTAATTATGGACGAGTGGGGCATATAGCTCGAGAGTGTCGGGTGCCGCCAAAGAATGAAAAGAAGGCGGGAGCGTCGTATGCGGAGAAGGGAAAGGCAGTAGTGGACTCCTTTGCCTTGCAGGTGTAGCCCCGGGTCTAAAATCTTGTCCTGCAGGAGGCCATCAAGCAGAGTGACGTCGTCACAGGTATGAGTTTAGTTTGGCATATTATATTGCTTGTATGCTTTGCTTAGTGCCTATGTGTTTGCGGTTTGTGTGTGTGACATGATTGTCACAGGCTTTGTGATGATTCGGGACACGCTGACGCGAGCACTGTTTGATACGGGTACGTCGCATTCTTTTCTGTCTAGCAAGTTCATAGCGCAGCTTGGGATACCTAGTCGTGCAAAGACAGATAGCGTCAGAGTGGTGTTACCGAATGGTTGTTGGATGCTTACGGATCAAGCTTGCGATGTGGCAGTCCAAATAGGAAGTCGGGAATTCAGTTTGACTGCATTTGTATTGCTGATATCGGAATTTGACGTGATATTTGGTATGGATTGGCTTGCGGAGCAGAATGCCTTGATTGATTGCCAGTACAAAGAGATCACGATGGGCCAGAATACCGAACAGGAGACCAAGTTCGCGGGTATACGAGGAGTGGGCGGGACGTTGATGTCTGCACTCCAAGTAGTCAAGGCTGTTCGGAAGGGTGCGAAGTGTTACTTTGCACTGATTCATGCTGTTGAGCCTAAGGCCAGTGTGTGCGAGGTTCCGATTGTGTCGGACTTTACAAATGCGTTTCCCAAGGATCTCCCTGGGCTACCACCCCAGCGGGAGTTGGTGCCAGGTGCGAAACCTGGCGCCCGCTCGCCATATTGCGTCGTGCCAAAGGAGATGGCTGAGTTGAAGGTCCAACTACAAGAATTGCTGGAGCAAGGTTATATACGCCCAAGCATGTCACCTTGGAGCGCGCCTGTGCTTTTTGTGAAGAAGAAAGACGGTGGGTTGCGGTTATGTACTGACTACTGTGAATTGAATAAGCTAACCGAGAAGAATAAATATCCGATACCCCGGATTGATGAGTTATTCGATCAGCTGGTGGGCTCGACCGTCTATTCGAAGTTGGACCTGAAGTCTGGTTATTACCAGTTGAGAATTCGGGAAGGTGACATTCCCAAAATCGCATTTGGAATGCGTTACAGGCACTATGAGTTCACAGTCATGCCATTTGGACTGTGCAATGCGCCCTCGATGTTTATGGATTTGATGCACCGCACGTTCCGAGAGTACCTGGATCTGTTTGTGATCGTGTTCATTGATGACATCCTGGTGTACTCGAAGTCGAAAGCTGAACATGAGGCTCACTTGCGATTGGTGTTGAATACATTCAGGCAAAATCAGCTCTATGCCAAGTTCTCGAAGTGTGAGTTTTGGTTATCGTCAGTGGCTTTTCTGGGCCATGTGGTGAGTGGAGCGGGCATAACAGTGGATCCTGCAAAGATCAGGGCCATAGAGGAGTGGCCGGTGTTGTCTTCAGTGGCCGAGGTCAGGAGTTTCTTGGACTTGCGGGCTACTATCAAAGATTTGTTGAGAATTTCTCGCGGATCGCTTTGACGCTAACTATGCTGACAAGAAAAGATTAGAAGTTCGTTTGGATGCCAGAGTGCGCACGAGCTTTTGAAGAGCTGAAGGTTCGGTTGACCACGACGCCGGTGTTGTCTTCGCCATGTGGGACTGAAGGATTTGTTATTTATAGTGATGCCTTAGGGAGCGGCTTAGGATGCGTTCTTCTGCAGAATGGAAAGGTAATTGCCTATGGCTCACGCCAGCTAAAGGTGCACGAGCGAAATTATCCCGTCCATGACTTAGAGTTGACGGCGGTGATTTTTGCACTAAAGTTGTGGCGACACTATCTTTATGGAGTGAAGGTGGAGATCTATACAGATCACAAGAGCTTCAAGTACCTATTGGAGCAAAAGGACTTGAACATGCAACAATGAAGGTGGTTGGAGTTCCTTAGGGACTACACTTTCGAGATCCACTATACTGCCGGGAAGGGAAACATAGTCACGGATGTCTTGAGTCGGAGAGCTCCGGCTAGAGCGAATTGGTTACGAAGGAATGATGAACGTCTCATCCAGGAGCTAGAAGCATTGGAGATTTATTGTGTTGACAAGAATTCTACCGCCAAGGCATGTCTGAACTGGACGGAGGTGGAATGTGACCTTGCAGACCGGATTCGACGAGCAACGGGGTTAGATGAAGATCTCTTACGCTATGTTAACGAGGGGCCAGAGGGCAAATTCTCCTGGAATGACGGTCTTTTGCGAAAAGAGGGCCGTTTGTGCGTCCCGAATGTGGGTAAATTGAGGGAAGAACTGATGTATGAAGCACATTATACAAAGTATTCCATTGACCCCGGGAGTACGAAGATGTTCAATGATATGAAAAAGCTATTCTGGTGGCCAGGGCTAAAGAGAAATGTTGCCCTCTATGTGGACAAATGCCAAACATGTGCGATGGTGAAGGTGGAATGCCAAAAGCCGGGTTGTTATTTGAAGTCGCTGTCGATCCTAGAGTGGAAGTTTGATGATATTTCCATGGATTTTGTGCACGGGTTGCCGAGATCTCAGCGAGGAAATGATTCCATTTGGGTGATTGTTGACCGACTAACTAAAGTGGCACATATTCTCCTGAACAGGAGGGATGATTCGGTCGAAAGTTTGGCAAAATTATATGTTGACCAGATTATACGGCTTCACAGTGTTTATCGGAGCATCGTAAGTGATCGAGATGAGCGATTCACGTCAAATGACTGGAGGCTAGTTCACCGACTGTTGGGCACAAAGTTGACATTCAGTACGGCCTTTCATCCCCAAACGGATGGCCAAACTGAACGTACCAACAAAACGATGGAGGACATGCTCCGGATGTGCGCCCTCGACTTCGGAAAGAGATGGGAAGATCATCTCTACATGGTGGAGTTTGCTTATAATAACAGCTACCAGGCGAGCATTGGGATGGTACTGTATGAAGCGCTATATGGAAGGGAGTGTCGTACTCCTTTAGCTTGGGTAGAAGCGGGCGAAGCTAGAGTGTATAATCGAAATGAGGTCGATGAAGCAAACTCAACCATACGGACTATTCGAGAGAGGCTACTCATAGCCCAAGATCGTCAAGCGAAGTACTACAACACCAAGCACCGGAACGTGGAGTTCGCGGTTGGCGAGTGGGTCTACTTGAAGATCAAGCCCTTCAAAGGTGCCTCCAGGATTCGACTTTTGAAAAAGTTAAGTCCAAGATATTTGGGTCCATTTGAAGTGGTTGAGCGAGTCAGAGAAGCGACATATCGGCTAGCTCATTCAGCAGACTTTGGTGGATTACATGATGTGTTTCACATCTCGGTGCTTTGGAAGGCAGTTAAAGATCCAGCTCAAGTGATCGCGGATGATCGTGTGCCGGTGGAGTATGGGCTAACAACAAGAGTTAGACCCATTCAGATCGAGGATCGAGCCGAGAAACAGTTGCGGAACAAGACGGTCGGGATGGTTAAAGTCCGGTGGGACAACTGCGGCCATGAGGAACTTACATGGGAGCGAGAGCAAACCATGCGAGTGGAGTTTCCTGAGCTGTTTTTGTAATGAGTGGAGAGTGAACATATGTTGTTGTAACATGAGAATTTTAATGTTATAACCTTTTGCTTACTGGTTGCCAACCTCTATACTATTTTCATGGACGAAATTTCTTGTAGGAGTGGAGGGTTGTAACAACCCAATTTTTCAGCAGGCAAAATTTTGGGTGACACGGCCTGGGACACGGGCGTGTCCTAGGGCGTGTCCTGCTTGGGTGCGGAGTCATGCCGAGATCGACGAAAGTCATTCGACGAAAAGTGTTTGGGTTGTCACGCCCTGGATCACGGGCGTGACAGAGGGCGTGTCCCGCTCGGGTTCGGCGTCAGGTCGACGAAATGCTGTGTTCAATGAATTGAGCTCGATGATTTAGCAATGGCTTCGTGGGATGACAAATCGTCGAATGGAAATCGTCGAACGCTGGGGAAATCGTCAAACACGCGGAATCGTCGAACTGAGATCGTCGAATGCTGGACCAATCATCGAGCGCTGTGCCAATTCGACGATCGCTACCCGATCGTCGAACGCACTGATCGTCAAGCGGCAATCGTCGAACGGGTGGAATCGTCGAACGGAAATCGTCGAACGCGCTGTTCGACGATCGCTGGTGGGCTCGACGATCGCTGGCGAGCTCGACGATCACTGCCTAATTGTCGAACGCAGATCGTCGAGCGCAGACCTGTGTCACGGGCGTGACTTGGCTGATACGAGGCGTGTTCCGTGGCGGTGACCTATTTTGGGGATAAGGTGGGTTGAGCACCGCTTTGAGTACACGGGCGTGTCATAGGGCGTGTCGGACGCGAAAATCTGTTTTCCCGATTTTTCGTAGCCGTCCATTTTTCTCAGCTTGGATCCAAGGGCTGAGCTTCTTTCCTGCTTCCTTAAGGCCGAAAACAGTGAACGTATTCTCATTTTGTTATTGCCTTCATATTTCTAAAAGTTTAGAGAGAGAAAGGGAAAGGAAGATGGAATAGAAGAAGAGGGGTTGTTCGGTGGTGGAGCTTGTGAGTGTCAAGCGGTAATCCGAGGCCAATTTTGCGGAGGAAACACTCTCTCTAGCCAGCTTGGAACTTCATGGCACCAAAGCGGTCTTCAAGGGTAACGACCTTTCTTCCTAGCCATGTGAAGGCTTCCATTTTGGCATATGCATGTGATTCCCCCACCAAAAGGTGGCTGATTTTGGGAGTCTTTTGGGTGATTCATGGAATCCCCTTTTGTTGGTATATAGATCCGAAAATGGAGTACGGAATTGGCATGCTGTGTGAAGCACATCTGGATAGGTTGGTCTGGATTGGTGATGTTGCATACGAATCGGAGAAGACTCCGTGATAAACTTCTAGTTTAACTAGTCAACGGGTTATGCCTGTGAAGGGTAGTAGCAGGAAGTACTGGAGTGGTTGTCCAGGAAATATTCGTGTTATGCTTGTGCTATTGGGTCGTACCTGTGAATGAGTAACAGTAAGTACTGGTATGACCAGGAAAGGCCCTTTGTGATGCTTGATGTCGTAGGTGGTGCCTGTAAAGATATTAGTAGGAAGAACTGGTGTGCCCAGGAAAGACCCCTGACATTTGTGATATGGTAGTGTCGTACCTGTGAACGAGTAACAGGAAGTACTGGTGTGCCCAGGAAAGACCCGCTAATATTGTGAGATGAATGGGTGTAATAAAAATACCCAGGCTTGAATGCCAAGAACAGGATTGGTGAGACCGACCTGCGCCTTTGATTAAGCCGCGCGTACACCGTACTCAGTGAAGGCAAGGCGATTTGAGCAACGAGGGGTGGAGGATCCGACTTGCGTTATGTCCGTCCGACGTGGACCAGAAGGTGCGGTCTGTTGGAGTGCATAGCAAGAGTCTTAGTCCTACGTGCCATGATACAATGGGGGGCTACGGTCCATCCCGGTGTTTTAAGACTAGAACTCCGGCTGCACGCCATGGAGTAAATGCTCAAGATAGTTGTCGTTGGGTTGTGACCCTCATACATTGGTGCGAAACTGGTTCTCCGGTACACCAAGAATGTGCCCTGAGTGCACGGATCATCGGGTCGGGTGGCTGATGGTTGTGATGGCATGTGTGTGCGTGAGAGCACATTTGTAGGAATTATATACATGCTTGTGAATGTTATGCCTGCAGGGAAGAATACCGCTGCCCCATGAAAGGGGTAGAGTCGTTATAATTTGGTCAGCTGAACGCTGACCGTTGCTTCTGGTTGCCACCGTTGGGTGGATTGTCCCTGTACAGGTGCTGAAGAACCAAGCGGGACGCATAAAGGTTGATGTCACTGCTTCTGCTGCTAGACCTCGAAGGCTATTTGTATGAATGTTGTGTTTTCTTTTAATGTGGCCGGCTGCGCGCCAATGTTTAGGCCACTGTTTGAAAGCCATGTAAGGCCATAAGGCCAACTTTCCTGATGTTGTAAGACATTCCAATTATATATACAATGTGGAGTTGTTTTATATGTTGGACATTCAAATGTGGAGTTCAAGTGTTAGTATAGGCTTCCGCTAGAATGCAATGTGTTAAGGTGCGCTGCACTACTCTGGTATCATTCCGTAACTTTTCTGCCTGTTTTGTGATATATGCTGTGGGGCCCCAACCGGACCTTCTACTATATACCATATGAACGGATGGGTTTGTTACATCACATGCTAATATCATCAATCAGAAACCAGCAATCCATGATGGCTATATATAGAGGGGTTGTCTTCATAGAATGAATCAATCAGACAGATCAAAAATTCTCTCATTCTAATTTCTTCCAAGTTAGGGGAGGATGACAACTCCAAGGAGAAGAAGGAAGGCAAAGGTCTTCAAGAAAATCTCCAGATCCTTTCATCAAGTTGACCAGAAAATTAAAGTGGTTCTGTTCTATAAATTCTTCAAGGAAATCAAACCTATCATCAAGAAGATTGCAGAGCCAGAGAAGTATCTTTTCAGCCCAGTGTATTCATCATGATCTTACACTTTGCTGCTGAATTGTAGAATCAAAATTCTCAGATAAGTCAGATTATAAGATTGGTGATTTCTGAGAATATTTTTCTTATTTACCTCTTGATTTTGTAAGATCTCTTTGAGATCTGAGTGGGTAGGAGATTTAATCTCTGAGTTGTAAGCCTAATTTATAAAGGCTAAGGTAGGGTTCTTGAGGGACCTGAGGTAGATGATTTGAGTGCTATCCCTGAGGTTTAAGCTTGTGTTATAAAGGATGAGGTAGGGTTCTTGAGGGACTTGAGTTAGGAGATCGGGTGAATCTCTGAGGTAGGACCTTTTGGTCTGAGTGTAGGTTTCTTAACAGAAACTGAGCCTGTAAGATCTTTTGATCTGAGTTAAAGAGGAGGAGATATAATCTTATTTAGCACATTGATAGTGAGGAAGAAGGGGGAAAGTGGATGTACCCTAGATAGGGGAATCACTATAAAATTTCTGTGTACTGTGGATTGATGTGTTGTGCTCTATAGATTGCTTGTACTGTGTTATTTTGAAGTATATTTTTCAAGTATTTACTGATCATTTAATCTAAGTGACAAAGAATTTTAAACGACACCTATTCAACCCCCTCTTGGTGATTAACTACCCACAGGTTTATCTTTCAACCGGGACAAGATGCCTATTGCTTGATTATAGCCCAGTCAAAGATGGACCAAAAGTCATCTTTGGAGGTTCAGACAAGGGAACTACTGAAGGCTACAATGATTTCCAACGACATAGTTTCTTTCAGTGATGTGGCCTATGTTGAAGGATTACATCATAATCTGATAAGTATAAGTCAACTATGTGACAAAGACTATATTATTGATTTCTATAAGGTCAAGTGCCTGATAAATTTGTCTGCTAATTTCGAGACTATCTTAACAGGCACTCATAGTAGAAATATATTTTGTTTAAATTTTCTTTGTTTAGACAATTCTACACCAGTGTTCTTTTTGGCTAAAAGTAGAGTGTCTCTTTATGACCAATAACACAAGAGATTAGCACATATTAATTTCAAAACAATAAATATATTATTTTCTCACAACTTAGTGCGGATGCCCCTAACATTAAGTGTCTTAAAGAGAGTCCATGTCACTCATTCCCAATGGGTAAGCAGACAAGGGCTACCTTTAATGGTATTGCGGAAAAAGATTTTTCAAGAAGTTTGTATATACTTCATATGGACTTATTCGGTCCCATGCCAATTCACAGTTTATGAGGGAAAGTATATATGTTGCTAATTATTGATGACTACTCTCATTTTACTTGGGTGTTCTTTTTGAAACACAAGTCAGACACCTTTGATTCTTTCACTAATTTTTTCCGGCAAATTCAAAATGAATTGAACAACTCAGTAGTCAAAATCAGAAGTGACCACGAAACAGAATTTGAGTCTGGTGGCATGAAAAAATTCTATGAAAGATTAGGTATCTTTCATGAGTTTTCCTCCTCGCACACTCCACAGAAAAATGGAGTTGCTGAGAGAAGGAATAGAACTCTTATTGAAACATGTACAACTATGTTGAATGACACTTCAATCCGAAATACTTCTGGCTGAAGCAGTCAACACAACTTGCCACGAGCAAAACAAAGCTCTAATCAACAAGAAACACAACATGACTCCTTATAAACTACAAAAGGGAAGAAGGCCAACTATGTCCTACTTTAGAATCTTTGGAAGTAAATGCTTCGTACTTAATAATGAGAACTATTACCGCACAAAGCTTAGTAAAAAATATTTTGAAGGTTTTTCATAGGATATAGTAGCCATAGTAAGGCATATTGGATTTTTAACAAGAAATCCCTAGTGGTAGAAGAGTCTATCAATGTTGTATTTGATGAGACAAGCCTGCTCCAAAGCACCTCATCTAGTGTTATTAGTGTAGTTACAGGTACCAGGTTCAAGGAACTAAGTTTGGATGAAGCAGTCAAAGAAGTTGCTCCATGCTCAGTCAAGGTCATCGATCCAGGCATGGTGGATGAAGAACATATAGATGAACCAACCCCAAAGGATACTCCTAATATAGTAGAACCTGGTGGAGGAAGAGGAAGAAATCTAGTGTTCAGACACCTGAGAGATGACGCAGCTGATCAAATCATTGGAGAGCCATGCAACAGAGTTATATCCAGAAGAGGTACAACTAACGAGGTATTGCATATTAGATTTCTGTCTCAGGTTGAGCCAAAGAAGTTTGAAGAAGCAAACAAGGTTGCCTCTTGGATCATGACAATGCAAGTGGAGCTCAACCAGTTCAAATGATGCAAAGTCAAGGAGTTGGTGCCCAGACCCAAGGGACAGAATGTGATCGGCATCAAGTGGGTTTTCAGAAATAAAGCCTGGCTTATAGCTCAAGGCTATAGATAAGAAGAAGGGATCAGCTTCGACTAGACCTTTGCTCCAGTGGTCAGGCTCGAGGCGAGCATGTTGTTTCTTGTATATGCTGCCATAAAGGCTTCACGGTCTATCAAATGGACGTGTAGTCAAGATTCCTCAATGGGAATCTGAAAGAGAAAGTATACGTATTGCAACCCACTGGTTTTGTAAATTCTACTTTCCCTAAACATGTTTACTTTTTAAATAATGCTCTCTACGGCTTAAAGTAAGCTCTACGACATGGTATAAGATGTTGATTAGCTTTCTTCTTGAGAACAAGTTCATAAGAGGAAAGGTAGACAAGACATTATTTCTTAGGGAAGTAAAAATAAAGATTCTTCTAGTGCAAATCAATGTCAACGACATTATATTTGGCTCTATGGAAGACAACCTTTGCAAGAAGTTTTCCAAACTTATGCAAGGGAAGTTTGAAATTAGCAGTATAGGAGAGCTAAAGTATTTCTTAGGACTTCAGGTGAAGCAATCTGAAGATGGAATTTTCATCTCTCAGACAAAGTTCACCAAGGAGTTTCTTAAGAAATTGGGAATGAAGAATGCAACCTCCATGAGGACTCCAATGGATTCAAATATGTCTCTTGACAAGGATGAGAAAGGGAAACCTTTTGATGAAATAGAGTACAGAAGCATAATTGGATCCTTGCTCTACCTTACTACAAGTAAACCTGACATAATGTTCTCAACATGCGCTTGGGCTAGATTTTAGGTGAACTCTAAGGGATCTCAATACGTCGTCGCAAAGCGAATTTTAAGATACCTTAAGGGTACACCAAATCTTAGCTTATGGTACCCGAGAAATAATGATGTCGATCTAATTAGTTTTTAAGATGCCGATTTTGCAGGAAGCAGGGATGGCAGAAAAAAGCACTTTCGAAATGTGCCAATTCCTTAGAAGATGGCTTATTTCATAGAGCAGTAAGAAGCAGAATTATGTGGCAACCTCAATCGCTGAGTCAGAGTATATCTCTGTCCGTAGTTGTTGCGCATAGCTTCTATGGATCAGGAATCAACTAGAATCCTACAACCTAAAGTTCAGAGAGATTCCAATGTATTGCCACTCATCCAGCATAATAGCAATCACGTATAATCCAGTCTCTCACAGCCGGACAAAATACATTGAAGTGCGATATCACTTCATCCGGGCGCATGTGGAGAACAAGGATATAACCCTCAGCTATGTCCCGATGGGTAAGCACGTCGTAGATATTTTTAAGAAGCTGCTGGATGAGACCAAGTTCTCGTTCTTCAAAATGAAACTGGTCATGCTGAACAAGGATTCATGAACAAGGCCAACAAGAGGAAATTACTCAGTAAATTCATCAAGGAAGAAATTTTTCTAAGGCAAAATCCACGAGTATCGGTCAGGAATAGTCGCCGATTCATCGGATATTCACGAATATTCACGCCAAAACTCGCCGAATTGACTGTGCATCCGGTGAAACTCATCGAATGTCACTTAGGGAAAACTTTCTCTTTCTATATTAGGTCCGAAGAGCCGCCAAAAATCATGTACGCGCCTTTCTAGGTCAAATTTAAAATTATATATATATATATATATATATATATATATATATATATATATATATATATATATATATATATATATATATATATATATATATCAAGTGTCGGACAACCACGACACATTTCGTTGAACCAAAACAGTAATATTCGCCGAACTGTCCTCCCGACCCTTCGGCTCCAGCGATTGTCTCGTCGTCTCCATACAGTGGCCCTGGTCCCGTTTTATTCGATTAGGTCAGAGCTAGTGATCCCACCAAATACTTCCAGTTTCCAGCAAAGACTTCACCCAGTGGTGTGATTCCGACGGCCTATTATCGTCGTTCCAACAGTGACAGCCATTCATTCTAGCCGATAATTCAATCCAGATTTCTTTTTATTCTCTGATTCTCCATGGCTCCTAGAAGCACCAGTGGTTTGCTAGGGGGAGGAGATTTGTTCGAACAAGATTTTCTTTGGTTTTTGATGAGTTCAAAAATATGATCCTGATGCTTGAGACAACCAGACAATGAATTTTTCCAGAATGCAAACCTCTGACATGAAGATATGATAATCAAGAGCAAAGTTCATGGAATTGCCATTAAGGTGAAGTACTCTCATCTCACCAGGCTCTTGAGGCTCCCAGCTTGTGGGGAAGCAGATCACCTCGACGAGGACTTCACAAGGGCTATGTTATTCTGTGGTTTGACCAGAGGTACAAAAGCCATCAAAAGGAAAGGAATGAATGAAGAAGGCAAGCTACTGTCAGATATCAGCGGAAAAGTTCTGCTATGCAAGACTGGTTCACACGACTATCTATCTTCAGAAATGTTTAAGATTCTAGTAATAATCATCTACAAAAAGTGAATGGGATGGGGTGTGATGGTGTTTGAGAAAATCAAGGACAGTATCCTCACACCCAACTTTAGCAGGATTATCATCTTGTACCTGAATCAAATGGACGGTGACAAGTTTGATATGACCAAAGATGTGCCTATACATCACCTGAAGAAGACTCAACTATCTTCTCAGGGTGGGATAGGAGGATCTTGAGGTAAGGGGGAGCCCCAAATTTGCGTGTGGAGGAGGAAGATCAAGCTCTTGAGGATAGGATTCCTACTCCACCCCCCAGGGAAACTCGTGAGTGATTGAGTGGAGGAGCAGAGGGGGAGCTAGTTGAAACAGTTCCAGAGACAGAGAATCTTTTGACAGAGGTTGCTCAGATTGCTTTTAAGGAACTAGTTCCTGCTGAGGTTGAGGATGATGTTGCTGCTGATGATGACCTGAATGTTCATGATTATGAGATAGCTGCTGATGACGTTATGGTCATTGCTGATGAGACAAGAGCTGTTGATGATGCAAATGATGGTTCTGAGCAAGCTTTAGTATAGAACCTAATTGTCCCTCTCCCAGAAATTGTTCCTGCTTCATCTTCTGAGTGGGAGGTGACTAGGCCCTCGATATCAGTTGCTATTGAGGTTGATAGGTTTATCCGCAACCTTGAGAAATGAGTTGCCAAGGCAATAGATATTTCTCCAGTTGTTCCTGAGGAGGTAGTGAATGTTTCTGATGAGGAAGGAGATGCAGGGGAGCATCCTCCTGTCCTAGTTGCTACAGTGCCTTTGTTGATTTCTAAAGCAAGATTATCTCTGATCTAAGAGTCTCGCAGTGAAGATCTGCCCTCTCTCCCAATTATTGCTTCTGAAATAATTGCCACCTCCAGCGCTAATAGTTCTATTCTAAAGATAATAGAGGTCATGTTGGCTAGACAACAAGCGCAGTTTGAAGCGACAAAGAAGAAGGTTCTGGGCAATGTCAAAGAAACTGAGCAAGATGTTATTAATGGCCTTGCAGAATTTAAAATTCAGATTGACAAGCTTCATACCAAGATTGATGCATTGTATGCTAAAGGTGGAAAAGCTATCACAATTAATATGCAAGGATTCAAGTATGCTTTAGAGACTCTTGATAATGTGGATACAAACACAAAGACAACGATTGATGCCCACAACAGATCGATGGCTCACTTTGATAGCACTATTCATACATATTCTAATGTTGTCATTATTGTAGTGAGAAAGGGGGAGGAGGCTATGAAAGCTAAGGTTGATGTAGTTGAAGCTACTATGGTATAAAATTTCAAAAATACAAATGACTACTGCTACAACAAATTTATATGGCTCCATGGTCAGATGTTTGGCTCTCAAGCACCTGCTGTGCCTACTCAGGTTAAAGTTCATCCTACCGAGGAATACTCTTAACTCTGGATAGATACGTAGTAAGTCTTTCAGGACACTACTGCTGCTGATGTATCCGAAGTTAAAGTTGTTGAAGATATTCCTCTTGTTCTAGTATACAAGAGAAGAAAGTATAGTGAAATCCTTTTTGCTACAAGATCAGAACCTATCACAACCTGAATTTTTCACCGCCATTAAAGTATATCAGAGTAAGGAAAAAAATGGCGTCACGATGCCACTTCAGGAGGGGATAACTCCGGATGCTCAGGAAAAACTCCTACTTAACCGTGAAGAAAGATCTTTAAGTTGTTTAAAAGCAAAACCAGTTTAAGTGTACTAGTTAGCCGTATCCCTTGGCTTAGTGGCTCATCTAGTCCTCGTGGAAAAATAGTTATATGCTGCAGAAAATACTTCCTTTACAAGGTTAGACATCCTACATGAGTTAAAAGATCCCAGAGGACACCTCATGGTATGCAAGTTCTAAGTTTATAATAGGAATACAAGTAGATTTTTACGGTCGTTAAATATAGTGATTCAGCATTTTAAAACATGCAATGCGTGAGGTAGTAATAATAGTTTTATACTTGAAAATACCTATCATGCAATCATAGCACAAAACATTCCAGAGAGCATGTAATCCAAATACATAGAAAGAAAACCAACTAAGCAGGTAGAAAGCAACCAAAATCAACAATCCCGTGGGCGTCAACAAACTGACACGAACCCACATAAAATAAAGTATATCTGAACTAGTAAAACAACAAAAACATCAGTCTACCTCGCTACAGTGAGGCAAAAACCACAGCCAACACTGCTGCTCAAAACTCCAAAACCAGCACCGCAATCAGCTACAACTCTGAACCCGAGGAATTCCAAAGATAGAACACCTCAACAAGAATGTACAAGTGATGGAAGAAGTAAGCCAACAGTAAACAAAGTCAAGGGGTTCCAACCCGAGAGCAAAGGAAAAATACTTAAATAAAGTACAACAGTAAGGTACAAAAGTAAAAAAAAACACTTACGTGAAGCGTCATGTACAACAAAAGTACCCCAAATGCATAAGACTATAAGGGGAAAAATTCACGATTAAATCATCAGGAAGAAGGCAAAACTCTACTAGCCACATGCGGTCAACTCCACCAAAAACAAAACAGGCAATTTGGTTAATTTATCTGGACGCACGCCCATGGATATATTAATCCGTCATAAATGAAGTGGAGACCAGATACTCCACCATACACTACAAAAAGCCCAAACACCCGACAGGGTCCCACAAGGTACTAACAGAGGGATCAACATTGCGGCGGTGGATTCTCCCATAAATAACACCCGCAATGAAGAAAATCATGAAGTCACACCCCGTAATGACCCGTGTTTAGAGATCATGGGCACACCACAACCCAATCAGGGCCTGGCGGCTTGTCTCGCCCCACAACAATGCAACGAATAAAACCATTATAAAAATCTCAAGGCAACATTGACACATCGGATTCTACTAGACATTTCTAGATTTGAAGCAGTTGATCAACCCTTAGGAAGGACTTACAATCTTAAATAAACTCTAACGCGTTCTACATGAAAGTTGAGGAACGGTAATAAGAGTGAGAATTACCACATCATTAAAACATGGAGCACTTAACAAGGTTAGGTGGCAAAATCAAGTACAAGAAAATTATTAGTAGAATTAGACAGGGATGTAAACATCACTATATTCAGCAGGTTATTAAAATCATGATAACAAGAAGTTGGAAATTTCTGCAAATCAGGATAAAGAAGGGAAGAGAAGGAGAAAACCATCACTTGCCTTGATTTTACCGGAGAAGACCACCAAATCGCACCTCGGCATATATCGGGACCAAGAAAGACGAGGGAAATCAAAATCTAACAAGAATGGCCAAAAATAGGTGTTAGAGCAAAAAACCATAACGAGAAAAACTCAAGGAATGGGGAAGATTTTACAATGATGGCGTAGCTCTCGTTCAAGACTTTCAGGATCTACGAACGGTTCAAGATTTCGAGCACTAGAGAACCGTCGGCGGCCACCAGAAGAATCGCAGAAAACTTTATCTCTCTCTTGCTCACGCCGCTCTGGTTCGGGAAGAAGGGAGAAGATCGGTCTAAGGGGGAGAAGAAAAGTACACATATATATATATAAGGTATAATTAAAATAATTTTATAACATTTGTAAGAAAGGAACCTGGAATGAGGGTTAGCTGGACCAGACATCTCGAGAAGAAGCCATGGATTTCTCGAGTGGAGGAAAATATTTCTCGAGTAGATGAAGCATTACTCGAGTGATGAAGCAGTTTTCTTGAGTAATGGAGACGATATTTCTCGAGTACAAGAGGAATTACTCGAGAACTGAAGGAAGCACCACTCGGGAACAACGAACCCAGTTCTCGAGTACAGAGCCAAAACTTCTCGAGACAAGGGCAGTTCTCGAGTACAAGCGAATATTCTCAAGAACAAGAAGGGCAGTTCTCGAGAACAAGACGGCCTTCTCGAGAGCAAGAGCAGATCTCGAGTATAGAAGAAGATTTATCGAGTATTAAATAACCTTCTCGAGAAGTAAAAAGGACTTCTCGAGAGCAAGACTGCATATCTCGAGAACAATAGGGTACTTCTCGAGAACAACCGAGTACCTCTCGAGTACAACATGAGAATTACTCAAGTACAAAAAATTGGCCTCTCAAGAACTAGAAGCATTTCTCGAGAGCTAGAGGAATTTTCTCGAGTAGAGAAAAAGCTATTCTCGAGGGACAACACGCTTCTCGTGAACAAGTCCCGACCACTCGAGAAAGAAGGGCAAAACTCTCGGGTACATTACACAATTCACTCTCGAGAACAGGGTCGTCCATCTCGAGTACTAAGCAGGGCAAATTTCAGAAATTCGAATTTGACTAACATTCTGGAATAAAATGTCGACTCTACAAAATTAGAAGCGTGTTGTAATTACTTTACAACAGGCTTCTAATTGCCATTACTTTATGGAAATGGCAAGTCAATTCGAGGACTACCTAGAATTGACGCAATCATTCTTGAGACACTATCATCAAATGCTTACACAAGAAAAAAGTATCACAAAGATCCACAATCGTGCCGAGACTCCAAAAAAGCTCGGATCGTAATAAAGATGGACAAGTCCAAACCCTCAAAACTTCATCCTTTAAATCAAGAAAAGCATTCAATCCAATCAAAATCACAAAAACCGGTCAAGTAGACCCAACAGACGCAAAAACGCACATATGGTGCAACGCTGTCAACAAAACGTAAAAAGGGAGTAACGCCCCGATGTCATAAATATGACGACACCAAATCAAATAATAACATCGAAAAATAAGTGGCATTACAATCACACCCCCTAAAAGGAAGTTTCGTCCCGAAACTTATCACAACTTCAAAACCAAATCAAAACGAAAAACCTAAATACCACCAAAACATGAAGACATACCAGAACTAAGGGAAGAGATGTGGATGAGATTCTCTCATCACCGACTCCAATTCCCACGTCGTGTTCTCGACGTCTTGATTTCGCCAGAGAACTTTAATCATGGGGATGGTATTTCTCCGCAACACATGATCTTGAGAAACCAAAATACGAACAGGTTCTTCCACGTAAGTAAGGTTGAGCTAAATCAGGGGCATCGAGTCAAGGACTTGACAATCACTACGAACACACTTCCGCAACTGGATCATATAAAACACATCATGGACATCAGGGAAGGTAGTAGGAACTCCAGCCTATAAGTAGACACTCCGATGCGCTCCAGAATCTGAACGGTCCCACATACCGGGGGTCTAACTTGTTCTTCCTTCCAAATCTTTAAACACCTGACATCAGAGAGACTTTCAAAAAAACCAAGTCCCCAACAGTGAACACCAGATCAACCCTTCGTTGATTAGCATATTTATTATAGCACTCTTGTTCTATAGGAGCTTCTCCCAAATATGAGTCACAACACAATTCATTTCTTCAAAGGCTTCCAGACCTAACAATGGTCTCTCACCAACATCAGCCCAAAACAAAGGAGTCCTACAATGCCTCCCATATAAGGCCTCAAACGGGGCCATCTGCAGACTCTCTTGATAACTATTATTGTAAGCAAAACTCCATGAGTCTGAGACGCTCATCCCAAGCACCACCGTGATCCGAAATGTAACACCTGATCATATCCTCCGCGATCTGATTTACCCTTTCCGTCTGACCATTCATTTGAGTATGATAGGCGGTGGAATACCTCAAATCGGTACCCAAACCCTCCTGTAAACTCTTCCAAAAAGGAGACGTAAATCTAGAGTTTTGATCTGATATGATGCTGACAGGCACTCCATTTGATCTGATGACCTCATCAAGGTATAACTCAGCTATCTTCTTCGTAGAATACCCAATATTAAAGGGGATGAAGTGAGCATATTTAGTCAATCTATCAACTATCACCCAAACAAAATCATGCTCACAGGGAGATCTTGGTAAACCGGTGATGAAATCCATCGAAATACTCTCCAACTTCCAACTTGGAACATCAAGCGATGTCAATTTACCTCCAGACCTTCATTGATCAGCTTTAACACGCTGACACGTATAACATTCCGACATAAACTTCTCTATATCATTATTCATTCCCGACCACCAAACAATTTGCTTTAGAACTTTATACATTTTAGAGGAACCAGGATGGTAGGCAACACTGGAACCATGAGCTTTAGTACAAATCTTAGTTGGAATATCACTAAAAGCGGGGATGCAAAATCTACCCCGATACTTCAAAGTATCCAACTCATCCAAAAAGAAATCAGGTAGCTCTCCCTTATCAGATCTATTCCAAAGATGCAACAAATTCGGATCGTCCTTCTAGTGCGCTCTAGTTAGGGAAATCCAAGAGGGCTCTTCTGCTTCCAAACTAGCAGACACAGTACTTCTCCCAACCTTAGTGTCCATCAACAAAAATTCTTGTACCAAGGACTAAACAGATAGATTAAAAATTTTTGATGTCTTTCTACTCAAAGCATCAACTACTACATTAGCCTTTCCAGGATGATAAAGAATCTCCACTTCATAATCAGCCACATATTCTAACCACCTACGCTAGCGTAGATTTAGTTCCTTCTGAGTGAAGACGTACTTCAAACTCTTATGGTCTGTATTGATCTTGCACAACACGTCATACAATAAATGTCTCTAAAGCTTCAGCGCATAAATTACAACAACAAACTCCAAATCATGCGTATGATAGTTTCTTTCATGAATCTTTTATTGCCTTGATCCATACGCGATCACCTTTCCATCTTGCATCAAAACACAACCAAGTATAATGTGTGATGCATCCACATACACAACATACTCAACTCCTTCAGTAGGCAAGTTTAAAACTGTAACAACCCCATCCGTTCATATGACATATTCTAGAAGGTCCGGCCGGGGCCCCACAGTATATATCACAAAACAGGCGGTGAAGGTACATGATGATACCAGAGTCGCGCATCGCACCTATCACAAAGCATTCTAGCGGAAGCCTAGACTACAACTTGAAGTCCTCATGAATGCCCAAATATAAAACTCCACATTTTAGACAATATAGGAATGTCTTACAACAAGTAAAAGAGTTGGCCTTATGGCCTTACATGGCTGTCACACAGTGGCTTAAACAGATTGGCGCGCAGGCCGGCCACAATGAAAAGAAAACACACAAAAGCAACACATATAGCCTTCGAGGGCTAGCAGCAGTGGTAGCAACAGCAGCATGAACATCAGCCTTTACGCGTCCCACTTGGCTCTCCAGCACCTGTACAGGAACAATCCACCAACGGTGGTAAACAAAAGCAACGGTCAGCGTTCAGCTGACCAAATTATAACGACACTACCCCTTTTCTCGGGGCAGCGATAATCTTACCTGCAGGCATATTAGAACACAGTATGGCAATATATCTCATTAAAATGTGCTTTCACGCACACAAGCCATCACAACCGTTCGCCACCCAGCCCAATGGTCCGTGCACTCAGGGCACCTTCTTGGTGTTCTGGCAAAGCTCTTGCCCACCACTATATCAGGGTCACCACCCAACGGTAAATATCTTGAGCATTTACTCCATGGCGTGCAACCGGAGTTTTATGGTCTTCCTACACCGGGATGGCCCGTAGCCCCCCATTGTGTCATGGCGCGCAGGCCGAAGACTCTTGCTATGCGCTCCAACAGACCGCACCTTTTGGTCTCACGTCGGACGGACATAGCGCAGGTCGGATCCTCCACCCCCCGTTGCTCAAATCTCCTTGCCTTCTCCAAGTACAGCGTACTCATGGCTATATCAAATGCGCGGGTCGGTCTCACCAATCCTATTCTTGGCACACAGCCTGGGTATTTCTCTATAGCCATTTTCTTATCACAACAGCGGGTCTTTCCTGGGCATCCCAGTACTTCCTGTTACTCTCTTCACAGGTGGACACCGCAAAATCACAAATGTTAGGGGTCTTTCCTAGCGATCATGCCAGTACTTCCTGTTACTCGCTTCACAGGTGGACACCCTACGACATCAAACATCATAAAGGGCCTTTCCTGGTCACACCAGTACTTCCTGTGCCTCAACCACAGGTTGGACCCAAAACCGGTTATTTTTCCTGGACTACCACTCCAGTACTTCCTACTACTCCTTTTTGCAGGCATAACCCGTTGACTCCTTAAACTACACATTTATCACGGAGTCTTCTCCGGTTCGTATGCAACATCACCAATCCAGACCAACCTGTCCGGATGGGCTTCACACAGCATGCCTATTCCGTACTCCAATTCTGGATATATATGCCAACAAAGGGGATTTCATGAATCACCCAAACGACTCCCAAAATCAGCCACCTCTTGGTGGGAGAATCACAAAGATATGCCAAAAGGAAGCCTTCACATGGCTAGGAAGAAAAGTCGTTACCCTTGACGACCGCTTCAGTGCCATGACTTCAAAGCTAGCTTGAATGGCTCACAGACCTTTTCCTCCGCAACGCCGGCTTCCGATCTCTCGTCGGTAAACTACAACACCACCAGCAGTAGCCCTTCCCCTTTCTTCCTCCTTCTTCCTCTCTCTTTCTCTCTCTAAGCTTGTAGAAAGATGAAGGCCAAAATACACTATGAGAAATCCTTTCTCATTCACGGCCTTAAGGAAAGCTGGAGGCCTTTGGATACAGGCTGAAGGAATGGACGGCCACGATTTTGCCAAAAAAGCTAAATTTGACCTGACACGGCCTATGACACGCCCGTGTCCCAGGCCGTGTGCCTCAAGCGGTGGTCAACCGACCTATCCAGACCAGTGACACGCCCATGGGACACGCCCGTGTCATGGGCCGTGTCACCCAACATGCCTTCCGACACGCCCGTGTCTGTGGCCGTGTGCCTGGGTGAAAAATAATCCCAAACAACCCGAGACTTCACACGGCCTGTGACACGCCCATGTCCCAGGCCGTGTGCCCAGACACGGCACGAAGACACGCCCTGTCAAAACTTTTCGTCGGGCTGAGTTCGTCGACCCAAATTGACACGCCCTGTGACACGCCCGTGTCACAGGCCGTGTGCAACTTCTCAACACTCGACACCCACATCTCGACACTCGACGATCGTCGAGCAAAAGTCGTCGAGCACACGACACGGCCTGGGACATGCCTGTGTCCTGGGCCGTGTGCCTCCTCTCGACACATCGTCGAGCGAAAAATCGTCGACACCAAGGCCGATCATCGACACGGCCTTGACACGCCCTGCGACACGCCCGTGTCGCAGGCCGTGTCCGCTGTTCGACGACCGTCGACTCCGAATTTCGTCGAGTTCGCGGCCAACTCGTCGACCCCAGCTTGACACGCCCTGGGACACGCCCGTGTCCCAGGCCGTGTCACCCAAAAATTTCCAGTTTGATAAATTTGGGCTGTTACAAAAACTGGAGCAGTACACAATCTCTTATTCAACACTTGGATAGCTTCTTCACACTTATCGCTCCAAATGAACGCAGTGTTCTTCTAGGTAAGTCTAGTTAGAGGAGCATACATCACTGAAAAACCTTCCACGAATCTTCTATAATAGGCTGCCAGGCCTAAGAAGCTCCTAATATCCTTAGGTGTAGAAGTCTCTCCCATTCCATCACGACCGAAATCTTGGTCGGGTCTATGGAAATGTCGTCCTTGCTGACAATATGACCCAGAAAGGACACCTGAGGTAGCCAGAACTCACACTTGCTCAACTTCTAGTATAACTTATGCTCCCCTAGGGTCGAAAAAACCAATCGCAAATATTGAGTATGCTCCTTAACACTGACAGAATAAACAAGGACGTCATCTATGAATACGATCACGAAACAGTCCAAGAAATCCTTAAATACTCTATTCGTTAAATCCATGAAAGCAGAGGGTGCATTGGTCAAACCGAAGGACATCGCCAAAAACTTAAAATGTCCATGCCGCGAACGGAAAGCATTCCATGGAATATTTGCCTCACGAATTCTCAACTGGTGGTAGCATAAACGAAGATCGATCTTTGAAAATACCAAGCTACCACACAACTGATCGAATAGATCATCAATCCTCGGCAAGGGATATCTGTTGGATCCCTAGTTTGGATTTGGGCTAAGTTCAGTAATTAGGATGTCTGACCCACAATGTATATCCAGGGTCATGTGTTTTGAGTCCTAGAGTTTAGGCTAAGTTATTAGGTTCAACCTTGATGGACCAGCCAGTAGAAGACCTCAGTGGATTCAAGACTTAGAAGAAATCAAAGTTCAGAATTTATGTTCGATGTTCGTCGAACTTAGCTCGACGATAGTCGTGATCTACTCGACAAACTCAGTATTAATTCTCTGAGTTAAGCTCGACGATATTTGAGCTCAGGTCGGCGAAGTCTGGAGTTCAGCATTCAACACATTCTTTCCAGATTACTTTCACTGAACTCAGCTCGACGAAGACAGATTATCAGCTCGACGAACTTGTTACGCAGATTAGGCAAGTTATCTCCAGAATACAGTTCGCTGAGCTCAGGTCGACGAACATGATTTCTCAGGACGACGAACTGGATTTCTCAGCTCGATGAACGTGCATCTCCGGTCGATGAAATCTATTCAGAGGTCGACGATTTCTGTCCGAGCCTGACTTAGAGTTTTTCCCCATTTTTGTCCTTATTCCATATATTATTTAGTAGTAATTTCTTGAGTAATTAATGCTCATATTCTCTGAATATATCCATTATTGACAGCATTAATTATGGTCTTCGTCAGGCTAATTACTTGCTTAATTAATTGGGACACTTGGGGAAAATCATTAAAGCAATATTCCCCAGCCGATTTTTATTCTCCTAACAATCAAAAATCAATGCTTGAGATTCAAATTTCAAAGGAGAATTCAACTGCAGAATATAAAAGAAATTTTCTCTTCTCAGTCGAAATAAGCAGTGATATAGATACAGATAGAGATAGAAAAATACAGAACCAGAGAATACAGAAAGATATTCAGAAATTCTTTGTACAAGAAAACAACCTATTTTATCCTTGATCTTACTGAAGAAAAAGAAGAACAATAATCACAATCATGAGTCTTCTTCAACTTCAATTCTAGGAGCTTTAAATGACAACAAACTCTGAATTAGTCAGAAGTTCCTGGAATACTTCAAGTCAAGGCAGAAGACCTACACCATGAGCAATGCTCCAAGTGATTTCTAAAGGAGTATTGATAACAACAATCCACTAGTCTTCTCTGTTGATTAGAGAAAGGGAAGACACCATCAAATTTCTCTCCCCCTCCTGTATAAAGGGTTTATTAACTCCCTTCAAAAGTTTATTCTTGGTTTTTGGGCACCTGATCAAAAGCTCAAAGGGTTATGAGATCTCCCTAGAAATAGATCTTGTGGTGGCAGTCACCTGATAAAAAACCTGCTAGTGGATTCCAATGAGGGTGGTAAAAGAGTGGATGTACCCAGGTTGGGGAACCACTATAAATTTCTTATGTCGTCTGGTTGCCTATTTTCTTTGTGTTATGATAGATTAGTTTGCTGTGCCATGGTAGATTAGCTTAGATTATCTTTCCTTTCTATTACTACTACCGGTATCACAACTTTACTCTGATAATATTTAAAACAGCCAAAAATTTTTAATTACTATATTCACCCCCCCCCCCTCTAGAGTAAATCAGATCTAACCCCTATCTTTTAATTGGTTTCAGAGGGGTGTTCCTTTGGTTGTACAAGCTAACACTTGAACCAAAAGATCCTTATTAGATCTGATCTTCATTTCTCCTAGTTTTGTTTATTTCATAGCATGACACAGAAGAGAGATTATGCAAGCACCAGACCTCCAGTCTACAACTTGAACAAGTTTGTAATCTGGAAGGCAAGAATTAGACTTTATATGAATTCTATTGATGAAGACATATATAATTCTATTTTGACAAGTCCCCCTCAACCTACAGCATCTACTTCTACTTCAAGCATACATGCTATTCCACCACCTTAGTGCACAGATGCTCAAAAGAAGGCCAAAAGAGTATATGCAAAGGACATGAACATCCTAGCACAGACTATGTCAGATGACATATTTCAAAAGGTGGCTGAATGCACATCTGCCAAGACTATCTGGGATTCTCTCAACTAGATGGTTGCTGGTTCAGCTAATGAGAGGAAGGACAGAAGATCAACTCTCATCTCCCAGTATGAGAATTTCGAGAAGGATGAATCAGAATCTGTCATTCTCATGTATAACAGATTAAGCTCAATCATCAATGAGCTAAAGACTCTGGATAAGGATATCGCTCTCACTGAAGTGAATGACAAGATGGTCATGTGCTTCCCAAGCTAATGGGATTCCAGAATATGGCCAATCAAGGAGGCCAGAAGCTTGAATGAGATTTCCACTGAATCTCTTCTGGGAAAGCTCAAATAATATGAGCAACTGATCAAGTTAAGAGAAGCTGCAGAGCAGAATACTCCTCCTCCAGCAAGAAAGGAGCAAAACATAGCCTTCAAAGCTTCAGAGGAATCAGAAGCTCCAACAGTAAGTGAAGAACTACTGAGTCTCTTAGCCAAGAGATTCTACAAGATGGCAAGGAAGGACGTCAGAAGAAAGTCATCTAGGCAAGATGACAAACCCAGGTATGACAAGATACCCACTAAAAATTGTTTGTTTTGGGTGCAGGAAACCAGGACACTTCATTTCATAGTGTCCATAAAATCAAAAGAAGGAAAGAAGAAGAGAAAAGGGCTCCAAGAAGCATCACTACAACAAGCCTTCCTCCAAGCACAAGAAAAAAGAGAATGGCTTTGTGCTGAGACCTAGAGTGACACTGAAGATGAATCCTCATCTTCTAGCTCCAGTGAAGAGGAAGAAGAAGCTAAGGCAAGGGAAGTTTGTCGTATGGCGATCATTGCTTCATGCAGCCCATCTGATGCTGAGGAATAAGCAGAAAAGCCAGATAATGAAGAAACATTTGAATCAGAGGTAGATCAAGTATTATCTTCCTTTGATTATAATTCTGACAATTTCAAAACTGAATTCAAATCACTATGCATTGATTTAATAAACTCTAAAAATGAAATCAAAATACATAAAGAAAAATTAACTGATCATGAAATATTTATTTCTGAAAATATTCAGTTAAAAGATATTCACTCTAGCAAATGAACAAATTATATCATTAAAATCTGAATTAGCTGAGACAAGGCAACTTGAAGAATCCCTAAATGGGAGAAGTATCAAGTTGATCGACATCACAAGCACAGTGAATGCCAGATTAAATGGCAAGCTGGGCTTAGGTGCTTCATCAAGCCAACCCCCACTAATCCAGAAAAATATATTGTCAACACCAATTATATTCGTTTCAGAAAAAGGAAAAGAGACGATAGAAAATAATAATAATATTAAACAAACAGAGTTAAAACAAAAGAATAGAAAAAAGAAAAAGAATAAGAAAATTCCTAATTATAGCAATGTTCAACAGATTTTGTCGAACTCCGATCGATGAAATATGTATAGTTCGTCGAACTCAAGTCAACGAACTCCGAACGCAAACTTTCACTATAATTATTCGTTGAACTACGATCGACGAAACCAACATGGTTCGTCGAACCGAGATCGACGATTTTGGGTCCCAGAGAATGAATACTTCCATTCTCTGAGTGGATTTCGATGAACTCATCCCCATTCATCGAACGTAGATCGATGAACTCACTTGAATTCGTCGAATCCAGTTCAAGTTATAGAAACTTTAATTCTTCTAAAACTTATAATCAAACAAGATCATCTTTTAATCAATTTAATCAATGAATTATTCCACCTAGAAGATATCATCCCTTAGGTTATAAATGTCAACCAGAATATTCATATATTTCCAAGTTTAATTATGTAAAGAAAGAAGGACCCAAGGTAACCTGGGCCAAGGATAGCTAATCTGTTTTGTTGCAGGTGAAATACTATCCCACCACAGAGCAACAGTGGTATCTCGATAGTGGTTGTTCTAAACACATGACTGGAAACAAGGACAACCAAATAAATTACAAGTCAAAGCTAGGATCCCAAATAATATTTGGTGACTCCAATTATGGCCAGACTGAAGGCTATGGAAAGGTCAAGATTGGAGCAGTCACCTTCAGGAAGGTAGCTTATGTAAGTGCACTGAAGCACAACCTTATCCACATAAGTCAGTTATGTGATAAAAGATTTCAGGTATTCTTTAAGAAAACTTCCTGAATTATTACTTCAGTAGATAACCTTGTAGTATTGACAGGAACTAGAGTAGGAAACATTTATGTAGTTAATTTCCAGTCAGCTAAATCTGAAATATGTTTATTTAATCAAACTAATAATAATAATGACCTTTGGCATATGAGATTAGGGCATGATAATTTGAAAAATATTGTTAAACTATCTATGGACAACCTTGTTATAGGATTGCCTTCTTGCCCCTACAAGAAGGAAAGTCTTTGCAGGGCTTGTCAGTTAGGCAAGCAAACTAAAAATGTTTTTAATCAGTAAATAAAAGTGACTCACCTAAAATATTATACCTGCTATATATGGACCTTTTTGTCCCTATTGTTGTACAAAGTCTAGGAGGGAAATCTTATACTTTAGTGATTGTAGATGACTTCTCAAGATTCACTTGGTATTCTTTCTGAGATCTAAGTCATGTAACTTCATGGTTCTTACAGATTTTCTCAAGAACATACAGATTGAGTATTCTACTCCAGTTGCATTGATCAGAAGTGATCATGGTACTGAGTTTGAGTCTCTTCTTATGCAAGAGTTCTGTGAGAAGGAAGGTATCAGGTACTGCTTTTCAGCTCCTAGAACACCCCAACAAAATGGGGTTGCTGAAAGGAAGAATAGAACCCTAATTAAATCTGCAGGCACATTACTTGTAGATGCTCATTTGCCCCTATCCTTTTAGGCAGAGGCTGTGAGCATAAGAAATTATGTACTGAACAGAAGTTTGATACATAAGCTTAAGAATAAGACTCCTTATGAGCTACTTAAATGGAAGAAACTTAAAGTAGATTACTTTAAAATATTTGGTTGCATTTGTTATATTCATAACAATAATAAGAAACACATTAGAAAGTTTGAAGCCAAGACTAAAATGTGAATTTTTCTTGGATATTCCCAAGTAAGAAAGGCTAATAGGGTCTATAATAAATCTACCATGAAAATTGAGAAATCTATCCATATTTCATTTGATGAAACTAACATGTTTTATAAGGAGAAGATTCCTTCTACCAATTAGTCTTTGCAGGAACCACATTTGTGTGAGAAGCTGAATGAATTAACCCTCACCAATGAGGCTGTTAGCTATCTTTCTCAACATATTGTTGAAGACAGTGAAGATGAAGACACTGAAATCAATGAAGAACCAAGAACAGCTATAATTCCACAAGAGGAATTAGTTCCCCAAGCTGTTGCTCAACAAACGCCACCTACTGAATTTGTCATACTTAGTGATCACCCTGTATCTCAAGTGATTCGAGATATTTCAGTTGGTGTGCAGACAAGACATCAACTCAACCAAGACTTGATGCATGCATGTTTCATATCTTAAATTGAACCCCAATCCATTAAATATGTATAGCAAGATCCCCACTGGATTATTATAATGCAAGAGGAGCACAACTAATTTGAGAGATGCAGAGTTTGGGATTTAGTTCCAAGACCAAAAGACTACCGAGTCATTAGAACTAAATGGGTATTTAGAAACAAACTAGATGCCCAAGGTATTATCATAAGGAACAAGGCAAGGCTGGTTGCTCAAGGCTACAGACAAGAGGAAGGGATTGACTATGACCAGACATTTGCACCTGTTAAAAGGCTGGAAGCAATCAGAATCTTCCTTGCATATGCTGCCTATAAATAGTTCAAAGTATACCAAATGGATGTCAAGAGTGCATTCTTGAATGGTGAACTTAAAGAAGAAGTTTATGTGGAGCAACCACCAGGTTTTCTCTCTCCTACTCATCCCTCTTATGTCTTTAAATTGCATAAAGCTCTCTATGGTTTAAAGCAAGCTCCAAGAGTTTGGTATGAAACCTTAGCTAGTTTTCTTCAAGAGCATAAATTTTTTAGGGGCATTGTAGATAAGACATTATTCACTAGACATCATAAGGATCAAATCTTATTAGTACAAATCTATGTAAATGACATTATTTTTGGGTCTACACATTCCAAACTCTGTAAGAGGTTCTCTAACCTCATGCATTCCAAGTTTGAAATGAGTAGTATGGGTGAGCTCTCCTACTTCCTTGGTCTCCAAGTGAAGCAGCTACCTGATGGCATCTTCATATCACAGTCTAAGTATGCTAAGGAGCTAATCAAAAAGTTTGGGATGTCAGATGCCTCAGCCAAGAAAACACCTATGGCTATAAATGCTGTAATTGATTCTGATGAACATGGGAAACTTGTAGATCAAAAATTATATAGGGCCATTATTGGGTCCATGTTACAACTTACAACAAGTAGACTAGACATCATGTTTACTACATGCCTTTGGGCTAGCTTCCAAGTAAATCCTAAAGAATCTCACCTTATTTTCTTAAAAAGGATTTTAAGATATATAAAGAGTTGTCCTAGTCTAGGACTCTGGTATCCAACTGAGTCAGAGTTTGAGTTGACTGGATACTCAGATGTTGACTTTGCTGGATGTAGAGTAGAAAGAAAAAGCACCTCAAGTATATGTTAATTCCTTGGTGTTAGACTAGTATCTTGGTTTTGCAAAAAGCAGTCATCTGTATCTACTTCAACAACTGAAGTAGAATATATAGTAGCTGGCAGTTGTTGTTCCCAGATGCTGTGGATTCAGAACTAACTTCTAGATTATGACTACAACTTAAATAATTCAACCTTACTATTTGATAACACAAGTGCAATTTCCATTGCACAAAATTCAGTGCATCATAGTAGAACTAAGCACATAAACATCTGGCATCATTTCATTAGATAGTGTGTGGACACAAATAAAATTAAGCTTGTCTACATCTAAACTGAATTGCAAAAAGCACACATCTTCACTAAACCCTTGAATGAGAGGAACCAACTGTTCTTTATAAATCAGCTCAGTTTGATCAATGGAGAGGCCTTAATTAAAATTTCTGTCTGCGGTCGAAGAATTTATCAAAGTTCGTCGAATGGAGATTGACGAACTGAGAAAAGTTCTTGAGAATTTCGTCAAACTGAGATCGACGAACTCTCTGTGTGTGAAGCTCTTTTCGTTGAACAGAGATCGACATTATTGTTTCAGAAAATGTTGGCCGAACTGAACTCGACGAAATGTTTTCACTTCTTCTGACTGAGATCGACGAATTCTTTTGTCAATAAAATATTTCTTCGAACCCAGATCGATGAATTTCTTATTTTTCGTCGGACGGAGACTGCCGCTTAATATTCTAAAAACTATATATCTAGATTTTCTTCGAAATCCGTCCCGCACTTTCTGTTCCCCTTGCACTTGATCTCTTTGTTTTATTTTGTAGGCAAACAAATGATGATTTCGGCAAACTCCCTTGCAGCGATGAAGTTCAATATGGGATTCAACATTGATTTCGAATCCTTCCAACATTCAGACCAGATCTTCTTAGACATTCTGAAACTCTTTGAGGAACAACATCTGAAGAATTTCATGACTCAAAGAATCAAGATAGCAGCGACAAAAATTTGAGAATGGGTGTTCACTTCCACCACACCCGATGCAGATACAATGACCTTCAACATATACGGTAATCAAGTTTCTCTTTCCCCCACAATACTAACTGAAATTTTCGGTCTGATAAATGTAAATGAAGATATAGAAATGGATAATGATGAATATGATAATATGCTGATAAAAATGGGTCATACTGGAGACAACCCAAATAAACTACTTAAGAAAAATTTATCTTCTGAGTATAAGTTCTTAGCCAATGTAGTGGGCAAAGTCCTGTTGGGAAATCACACAGCCCACAATTATATTACCAGGCACCAATTTCTGGTTATGTGTGCTCTGGTCAATAAGAAAGTAGTTAATTGGGCAAAAACTGCTGTTTGATTTAATTAAGAAGAAAAATAATAAGAAGGACGTTTGTTTTGGAAGGGTACTGAGCATATTCATCCAAGAAAATGCATCTGAATCCCTGCTCTCCCAGACCATATTCATCAATGCTTCTAAAAGGCTGACATGTGCGTTATTTAGTAGGTGGGAGAGGACCATCTTTAAGCCAACCAGGGCTTCCTCCTCTTCCACACCTTCTGAGGGCACAAGGGCTGTACCAGCCACTCCCCACCCTATTGTTGAAGAAGTTCCTATTCCACCTCCTCCTTCAACAACACCTCTTCCAATAACAACTCCTCCACCTCCAGAAGTTGTCCTTCCCTCCACCAGAATTCCTTCACCACCTCCTCCACATCAACCACCTGCCTCACCAATACATCCACCAACACCAGTTCCATCTCCAGAACACATCACACCTCCTCCATCTCCTCTACCACCTCATCTAAATGACATATATCCTGAAATATTCATGTCATCCCCCACTTTTAATCTACTCACCTCCTTACCATCTACACCTACTTCACCTGTACATGATAATTCCACTCCAATACCATCTCCTGTTGTATCACCTTCATAGGATGACATCATGTCAGATGTCACTCCTTCTCCTCATCCATCTGTATCTACACAAACTCCACCAGAGTTTATGGATATGGATTCTCCCTCCCTTTCCACCATCCAGAAGCACATCATTCCAGTGATCAAGCAACTCATAGCAGAGACAATCACACCTCTTACTGCCTCCCTTTCTTCTCTTACTGCTCTCCTTGCTGCCTCCTCTGTCCCTTCTTTTTCTAGGGGCCTGGTTCCAGTGTCCACTGAAATCAGGCATGGGGAGTTGCTCAATGAAGAAGCAGTTCCAGCTCCAATAACAGCAGTAGTAGCATAACTTTTGCAGTTAGTTGAGCCTGCAGATGCAGAGACTGATGTATATATGCTTACAAAGGCTGATGTAGTAATAGTTGATATATTATGTACCGATACAGATATAGACATTCCAGAAGTCTTGAAAGTGGGTGATTGCATTGTTAGTCCCATAATAGATATTTATAATTTATTATATTATTTTGATCTAGTTCATCTGAATCATCTTCCAGAAGTCTGCTCAGAGCCTTCTATGGATATAGTTCCCTATTCTTCTCCAATAAGTCTTACAGTTGCTAAGCAACTCAAGGCCAATTTTGCAAGAATAGAGCCACCAACTATATCATCCCCTCCAAAGGCTATCTCTCCTCGTACATATAAAATAGATGACAGTCCCCTACCAGATCTAGATGAAATTTTTATGGCTGATATTGAAGAAGAGCATAAGTTAATTTCTGAAAGTATTGCTGGAATAGAAGTTGAAGTTGCAGAACCTCCAGTACAGCCTCATGCTGAGAAACAAATATCTAAAGATATTCTGAAGGCCATTGATGCCTTATATGACAATCCTCAGGGATCTTCTGATGATGAAGATGATGATGATGATTCTGATGAATCTGATAATTCAAAGGCTAAGAAGAAAGCTGTAAAGAAAAGAAAGGTTGTTCCTAAGGCTGCTCCCAAACTAAATCTCACCTATGATACTCCCTACTACATCTTGCAGAATATCACATCTTACCCAGGGATGCTCTCATGGATGTGGCTTTCTAAAAATGAGATAGAATCCAGGAAGAAGAGTAGAAGGTACTCTCCACCTCCTCCTTCTCAAAGGAACTGGAGAGGTCCTCCTCCTCCTCCTCCCGCAGTTGGTGCTTCAGGAAGCATTTCTCACAGATCTACCTCATATGCTCAAACTTATCAAAGACATCAAGGAAGATCTTCAAAATCTCATGGAAGCAGTCAGTAGAGATATTCTTCAAGCAGCAAATAGCAACAACAACATGCATCTAAAACTGAAAAAGCTGAAAGTCCAAAAAGGCCAGAATCACCACCAATTTCATTTGTAGATCCAGAACAAGAAAGTATTGCAAGAATGGACAGATTTCAAGAACTTGTTGGGCTCTCCATGATTAATAAAGCCAAAGCTGAAGGTAGAGATCCATCACAGTATTCTACCATGACAACCTACACAAAAGAAGAACTTAAAAGGTATGACAAGGCTAATAAGTTTTTCAATGTAGATGCTTATATGAACTTGCATCCATAGGTTATGGTACCCAGAGCTACCTCTATCAATATAATTGGAGCTGCTGACATGACAATGTCTAGAAGAGAAGCATCCAATCCCAACAGAGAAATTAAATTCAAACAATCCTCTGAGCTAGCTGATAAAGAAAAGAAAAAGAAGAACAAATGAACATTCTGTTTAGTTTTTATATTTTCTGAACTTTATTTGTTTATTCTGTCACAAAGCTTTTATTATGTACATATCTGCTGAATGTTTCAATTTTCTGCCAGATATATTTGTTTTGCTTTTTGATTATTTTTCTTTCATTTGTATTAGTGATCTCACCCAAATAGGGGGAGTTTGTTGGATCCCTAGTTTAGATTTGAGCTAGGTTCAGTAATTAGGATGTTTGACCTATAATGTATAGCCAGGGTCATGTGTTTTGAGTCCTAGAGTTTAGGCTAAGTCATAAGGTTCAACCTTGATGGACCAACGAGCAAAAGACCTCAATGGACTCAAGACTTAGAAGAAATCAAAGTTCAAAATTTAAGTTCAACGTTCGTCGAACTCAGCTCGACGATAGTCGTGCTCTACTTGACGAACTTATAGTAAATTCTCTGAGTTGAGCTCGACGATATTCGAGCTCAGGTCGATGAAGTCTAGAGTTCAGCCTTCAACACATTCTTTCCAGATTACTTTTGCTGAACTTAGCTCGACGAAGACAGATTATCAGCTCGACGAACTTGGAACGCAGATTAAGCAAGTTATCTCCAGAATACAGTTCGCTGAGCTCAAGTCGACGAAAATGATTTCTCAGGACGATGAACAGGATTTCTTAGCTCGACAAATGTGGATCTCCGGTTGACAAAAACTGTTCTGAGGTCGACGATTTCTGTCCACGCCTGACTTAGAGTTTTTCCTTATTTTTGTCCTTATTCCATATATTATTTAGTAGTAATTTCCTGAGTAATTAATGCTCATATTCTCTGAATATTGCTGTTATTGACAGCATTAATTATGGTCTTCATCAGGTTAATTACTTGTTAATTAATTGGGACAGTTGGGGAAAATCATTAAAGCAAATATTCTCCAGCCGATTTTCATTCTCCAGACAATAAGCAATCAATGCTTGAGATTCAAGTTTCAAAGGAGAATTCAACTGTAGAATATAAAAGAGATTTTCTCTTCTCAGTCGAAATAAGCAGTGATATAGATACAGATAGAGATAGAAAAATACAGAACCAGAGAATACAGAAAGATATTCAGAAATTCTCTTTGCAAGAAAACAACCTGTTTTCTCCTTGATCTTACTGAATAAAAAGAAGAATAACAATCACAATCAAGAGACTTCTTCAACTTCAACTTCAGGAGCTTTCAAGGACAACAAACTCTGAATCAATCAGAAGTTCCTGGAATACTTCAAGTCAAGGAAGAAGACCTATACCCTGAGCAAGGCTCCAAGTGATTTCTGAAGGAGTATTGACAACAGTAATCCACTAGTCTTCTCTGTTGATTAGAGAAAGAGAAGACACCATCAAATCTCTCTCCCCCCTCCTGTATAAAGGGTTTATTAACTCCCTTCAAAAGTTTATTCTTGGTTTTTGGGCACCTGATCAAAAGCTCAAAGGGTTGTGAGATCTCCCTGAAAATAGATCTTGTGGTGGCAGTCACCTGATAAAAACCTGCTAGTGGATTCCTACGAGGGTGGTAGAAGAGTCTATGTACTGAGGTTGGGGAACCACTTTAAATTTCTTGTGTCGTCTGATTGCCTATTTTCTTTATGCTGTGATAGATTAATTTGCCGTGTTGTGGTTGATTAGCTTAGATTATCTTTCTTTTCTATTACTACTACTAGTATCACTACTTTACTCTGATAATATTTAAAATAGCCAAAAAGTTTTAATTACTCTATTCACCCCCCGTCTAGAGTAAATCAGATCTAACCCCTATCTTTCAATATCTATTCTTAATGGTAACCTTATTCAATTCTCTATAATAGATGCAAAGCCTCATCAACCCATCGTTTTTTTACAAATAATACAGGAGAACCCCACGGAGAAGAACTTGGTCTAATAAAACCATACTGCAGTAACTCGTCGAGCTGAGTACTAACTCATCCAACTCATGAAGAGCCATATGGTATGGTGCTTTGACAATAAGATGAGTACCTGACTCGAGGTCTATCACAAACTCCATCTCCCTCACCGGAGGAAGTCCTGGAAGACAATCAGGAAAAACATCTGGAAACTCTCGCACCACTGAGATATCCTCAAGATGTGGTGTAACAAAAGCTGTTTCCAAAGCGGAAATAGAAACCAAATATGCCTCATAACCAGACTATAAAGCAGGACAGGCACGTACCGCAGAGATATTAGGGGAAACCTTATCCTGAAAACCATAAACGCTCGTAGGTTGGCCATTGTCCATCTTGAAGTCCAGTCACTTTGCCTTGCACCGGATGAACGCATCATACTTGGACAACCAGTCCATGCCCAAAATCACATCAAAGTCTGCCAGATCCAAAACCATCAGATCCGCAAAGGCTAGGAAATAGCCTAGATAAATAGGGCATCTCAGAATTCCTAGAATAGATATCACTGAATCACCAGAGGGAAGCTTGACATTGAAGGAGTCTCTTAATTGATCCACGTCCAATCGATGTTTATCTATGAAACTCCGCGCCACAAAGGAATGGGTGACACCCGAATTGACAAGAATGTGCACCACCTATTATTCACCTTAAACTCCCATAAAACTGTAACATACATAACTAAACGAACGAAAACTTGGGCAACAATAGAGAGTAAAAAAAATCAATCTAGGGCCTAACCTGATATCACTTATGGAGAGGTCTGAGCTTCCTCCATGGTCACCACATTCAACTTTCCTTTCCCTCTGTCCTGGTTTTATCGTGGCGGCAAGGCCCGAAGCGGGGAAGGCTGCGGTGGAGTCTGAGCTTGGGGGAATGATGTCTTCAGGTGCCCCTTTTGCCCACACTGGATGCAAGTTTTATCCTTTAACCAGCAATGACACACGTCATGTCCCTTCCTTGTAGAGTTCGTGCACACCAGATATCCTTTCGGTGCACCATGGATGGCGAGCACCTGGTGCAGCTTCAAGGTGGTAGTCCTTTTGAAACACCTTTCGTAAGGGTGGCCAGATCGACAACAAAAGCTACATATTTCCCTACTTTTCTTCTTCGAAGAAGAGCCAGGTGCCCTAGAGCTTCCATCCTCATCACCTTTCCTCTTCTCTTTTCTCATCGCGGCACCTCGATTTTTTGGCATTCTCAATCGTCTCAACCTTCAGAGCAGCTTCCACTGCCTCAGCATTGCTTTCAGCTCTATAAGCGCATGCCAACTGTTGGACATCGCTTCTTAATCCTCCGAGGAAGCGCTTCACTCTTCCTGACTCCGAAGCTACCATATCATGATCAAATCTGCTCAACTTACTAAACTCAATCTCATATATGCTCACCGTGAGCTGTCTCTGCTTCAAATACAGGACATTATTTATCAGACGGTCCAGCTCGACCGAGGGTAAAAACTTCTTAAGCAGCATCTTCTTGAAGGACTCCCAAGAGCATCCTTTCTTGAAACTCTCCTTTTCCCGAATCCACCAACTCTTTGCAGGCCTTTTTGCTGGTAGGCTGCAATCATTACCTTCTGGGCTTCAACAATCTCCAAGTACGTGAACATCTCATCGATAACGATGATCTAGTCATCTAAAATAATAAAGTTGGCACTCCCATCATAAGTGGGAGGTCTCAATTGCTGGAAATGAGATAAAAAATTCATCTCTGTTGGTAACATCACTAGGGGCACCAGAGGAGAAGGATAAGCAGGTACGTCTTGACCCACGACAGAATCTTGCGCTAAGGGTTACTGCGCGGGAGCTGCAGACAACAAGGATTGAATCTGCGACTACATCACAACTAACTGTCTCGATAGAGCCTCGTTACTCTGACGCAAACTCTCGATCACCGCATCACTTTGCGCACCAGATGACTCACCCTCCAACTAGGGAGTCGACCTCATCGCAGGACGTCTAGCCGACATTTCTAGAAAAATAACGAAGGACTCATCAAAAATCCTAGATTACAACTAGGACATACAACTAGTTCAGACCATACGTAAAGACACTTGCTTATGATAAAAATTTGCTCTGGGATTATGATGCTATGTCCTACTTAGGATGATATCCTCTCATCCAATTTACTCATGTGCCTATGATATGAATGCATGAAGTCATTGTTTCAATTTAGAAAAAATCATGTGTGTACATGTGTCATCATGTAAACCTTAACTTAGCACACATGCTTATGCGATGATATGCTATGTATGCAGTGTTATGCATTCTAAAAAGGCCTTAATGCATGTATGAGCGGCGTACACATGAAATGTTATGCATCCCATACTACATAACATCACATGCAATGAGAAATGAAAACATGTTAATGGGCACCCATGTGAAGATGGTTATGCATCCCATACTACATAACTGTCACATGTTGCCTCCTATGGTGGATCCATATACAAACACATATTATGCATCCCATACTACATAATATGCCCCGTATACTTCTTATCATGCTATGAGTGTGGTGACTATGCTTTGGTTAAGACATACTGATGACACATCGATGCGTGTATGCAAATGAATGAAGGGAAACAAGCTATACGAGATTAGCTGGTTCGACCAACTTATAAAACCAACCTCCCTCTGATACCAACTATCACAACCCACATTTTTCACCGCCATTAAAGGTATATAAGACTAAGGAAAAAACATGCGTCACGATGCCACGTCAGCAGGGGATAACTGCGGACGCTCAGGCAAAACTCCTATTAACTGTGAAGAAAGATCTTTAAGTTGTTTAAAGGCAAAACCAGTTTAAGTGTAGTAGTTAGCCGTATCCCTCGACTTAGTGGCTCATCTATTCCATGAGGAAAAATAGTTATACGCTACGGAAAATATTTTCTTTACAAGATTAGACATCCTACATGAGTTAAAAGGTCCCTAGAGGACACCTCATGGTATTCAAGTTCTAAGTTTATAATAGGAATACAAGTAGATTTTTACAGTAATTAAATACAGTGATTAAGCATTTTAAAACATGCAATGCGTGAGATAGTAATAGTAGTTTTTATACTTGAAAATACCTATCAACAATCCTAGCACAAAACATCCCAGAGAGCAGGTAATCCATATACACAGAAAGAAAACCAACTAAGCAGCTAGCAAGCATCCAAAATCAACAATCCCGTGGGCGTCAACAAACTGACACAAACCCACATAAAACAAAGTATGTCTGAACTAGTAAAACAACAAAAACAACAGTCTACCTCACTACGGTGAGGCAAAAACCACAGCTAACACTACTTCTCAAGACTCCAAAACCAGCACCGCAATCAGCTATAGCTCTGAACCTGAGACATTCCAAAGACAGAACAACTCTGCAAGAATGTACAAGTGATGGCAGAAGCAAGGCAACAGTAAACAAAGTGAAGGGGTACCAACCCGAGATCAAAGTAAAAATACTTAAATAAAGTACATTAGTAAAGTACAAAAGTAAAAAAACACTTACGTGAAGCGTCACGTACAACAAAAGTATCCCAAATGCACATGATTTTAAGGGGAAAAAATTCACGATTTAATCATTAGGAAGAAGGCAAAACTCTATTAGCCACATGTGGTCAACTCCACCAAAAACAAAACGGGTAGGGTGGCCAACTCATCTAGACGCAGCCCCATGGATATATTAATCCGTCATAAATGGGGGGGATACCAGATAATCCACCATACACCATAAAAACCCCAAACACCCGGTAGAGTCCCATAAGGTACTAACAGAGGGATCAACATTGCGACGGTGGATTCGCCCATAAATAACACCCGCAACGAAGAAAATCATGAAGTCACACCCCGTAATGACCCGGATTTAGAGCTCAGGGGCACACCACAACCCAATCAGGACCTGGCGGCTTATATCTCCCCAAGGCATCACCACGAAGAAAACCATGATATAATCTCAAGGCAACATTGGCACATCGGATTCTACGAGACAATTCTAGATTTAAAGCGGTTGATCAACCCTTAGGAAGAACTTACAATCCTAAATAAACTCTAACGCGTTCTACATGAAAGTTGAGGAACGGTAATAAGAGTGAGATTTAAACACATCATCAAAACATGTAGCACTTAACAAGGTTAGGTGACAAAGTCAAGAACATGAAAATTATAAGTAGAATTCGAGAAGGGATCTAAACAACACTATATTCAGCAAGTTATTAAAATCATGATAACAAGAAGTTGGAAATTTCTACAAATCAGGATAAAGAAGGGAAGAGAATGAGGAAACCATCACTTGCCTTGGTTTTACTGGAGAAGACCACCAAATCTCACCTTGGCATAGATCGGGACTAAGAAAGACAAGGGAAATCAAAATCTAACAAGAATGGCGAAAAATAGGAGTTAGGGCCGAAAACCCTAGCGAGAAAAACTCAAGGAATGGGGAAGATTTTAACACGATGGCATAGCTATCGTTGAGAACTTTCAAGATCTACGATCGGTTCAGGATTTCGAGCACCGGAGCACCGTCGGCGACCACCAGAAGAATCATGGAAAACTTTCTATCTCTCTCGCTCACGCCGCTCTAGTTCGGGGAGAAGGAAGAAGATCGGTCTAAGGGGGAGAAGAAAGTATATATATAAGGTATAATTTAAATAATTTTATAACATTTCTAAGAAAGGAACCGGGAATGAGGGTTAGCTGGACCGGACATCTCGAGAAGAAGCCATGGATTTCTCGAGTGGAAGAAAATATTTCACGAGTAGAAGAAGCATTACTCGAGTGATGAAGCAGGTTTCTCGAGTAATGGACAAGATATTTCTCGAGTACAAGAAGAATTACTCGAGAACTGAAGGAAGCAAAACTCTGGAATAGTGAACCCAATTCTTGAGTACATAGCCAAAACTTCTCGAGTACAACCGAATTTTCTCGAGAACAAGAAGGGCAGTTGTCGAGAACAAGGCGACCGTCTCGAGAACAAGAAGGGCAGTTGTCGAGAACAAGGCGACCGTCTCGAGAACAAGTGTAGATCTCGAGTACAAAAGAAGATTTCTCGAGTACATAATAACCTCCTCGAGAAGTAAAAAGGACTTCTCGAGAGCAAGACTGCATATCTTGAGAATAATAGGTTACTTCTTGAGAACAACCGAGTACCTCTCGATTACAACAAGAGCATTACTCAGTACAAAAATGGACCTCTCGAGAACTAGAAGCATTTCTGAAGAGCTAGAGGAATTTTCTCGAGTAGAGAAAAGACATTTCTCGAGAGACAATACGCTTCTCAGGAACAAGTCCCAGCCACTCGAGAAAGAAGGGCAAAACTCTCTGGTACATTACACAATTCACTCTCGAGGACAAGGCTATCCATCTAGAGTACTAAGCTGGGAAAATTTCGGAAATTCAAATTTGACTAACATTCAGGGATATAATGTCAACTCTACGAATTTAGAAGCGAAGACAACCCAAAAATCCGACGCACCATTCTTGAGACAACATCATCAAATGCTTACACAAGCAAAAATCATCACAAAGATCCACACACTCACCGAGACTCCAAAATGCTCGGATTGCAATAAAGCCGGACAAGTCCAATGCCTCAAAACTTCTTCCTTTAAATCAAGGAAAGCATTCAATGCAATCAAATTCCCAAAATCTGGTCAAACAGACCCAACATACGCAAAAATGCACAAACCGTGCAGTGTCGTCAACAAAACGTAAAAAGGGGGTAATGCCCCGAGGTCATAAATAGGACGACACCAAATCAAATAATAACATCAGAAAATCAGGGGCATTACAGAACCTGTCAGAGACCTACCAGCCAGAGATAGAGTAATTGAAGAAGTGTGGAGTCCTACTTCAAGAGGAATCATTCTAGACACCATCACCCTGTTGATATTGGAAATGAGGATAACATATGGAATCATTATGTCCAAGAAGAATGGCATAAGTATGAATTGGCCCATTCCAAGAGAAGGATACATTTCACAAACTACAAGAATGATGAGTCTGCGCCTCCAGCCCCTCCAAAGTATTATCCTAAGCCAAGAGCTTATTTTATTAGGCAGCGTAGGAAGAATCAAGGAGGGCTGGCCTGATGTTTATTTTTTTTGATTTAGATGTGGTTGTGGTTGCCCTAAAAACTTTTAACTCTCATTGTTATATATATATGATTTAAATGTTTGGCTGGAATGTGAGCTATTTGTTATTTTCCTTAATTTATTCATCTTGTTAATTTCATATCTTATTATTTTTGTTATGTGCAATTCACTTTAGCTTATAGGATTTTTACTTCTTCAAATAGGGGGAGATTATTCGTTATTATATCCACAATAACCTTGGTTTGAAAAAGGGTCCAGTTAAGCTAAGATGAATTGTGACTGTATTTGATATTTTATTTGTAGTTATGTACTTGCAGGTTTATAATGCTAAGTACACACTAATGTCAGGTTAAAGTGGGCCAGTAAACATGGGCCTACACAATGTAATCCCTCATTGTGTAGGCCATGGTGTTGACTCACGTGTAATCTTTCTATTGAGGTGTACTTCTATGCCAAGTACATGGGGATGCTCAAAGAAGATCTCAAAATTCAATAGAACAGAATTTTACCCAAGTAAAATTCGTCGAGTATCGTAAGGGATATTCATCGAATTCATCAAGTATCATTGATATTTATCGAATTCGTCGTATATACTTACTATCACTTGTTGAATTCATCTTATATACTTGTGGTGAAATATCTGGAAACAATTAGAGAAATAGTTAAGTAAAATTAGTCGAGTATCTTCAAGTATAATCATCGAATTCTTCGAATGTATCTAACGATACTCGTCGAATTCGTCGAATATACTTATCGATACACAACGAATTCGTCGAATCATCTCCACGATACTTCTCTGATTTTTCTTAAGGCAAATTTGTCGTATATTTTGGCATCGAGTGCGTCGACTGCTTCAATGGCATCAAGTGCTTCGACTGCGATGGTGGCGAGTGCGTTGAGTGCATGGATGACATCGAGAGCGTCGACAACATTGAGAGCGTTGAGTCTGCTAGCCTATACTCGATGAATTCGTCGAATATACTAGCTGATACTCGACGCATTTGTGGAGTATGACTTGAGCCTTGGCGTTGAGTGGCTGGCTAGCTTGATCTGGATTTCTTTAAGTTATTTTCGTCGTATATCAATGAATATTCAGTGAGTATACTAGCAATACTCGACAAATTTGACTTAGGTCATTTTTCTGACAATGTTTCAAAACCAGGCTCGGGTTGCGACGACCAGGTACAGTGTTTTCTAGGTCTCATTTTTGGAAATTTCTTTATAGTTGTTGCTATTGAAAGATGTCTATATATATTTAGGATGGATTTCTAATCTTGCTAATCATTTTATTGCTTATATTTTTTCAAATCGAGAATCTTTCCAAAAGAACAAAGTCGTTGGCCTCCTGTGCGATACGTGACTTCTTTGATCGGTCGTCAACTACAAATGCTACACGTTTCAATCTTCATCGATCTGAACGACTAGATTGCTACTCTCTGAAGATTTTTATTCCTCTAGATCTAGTCGATTGAAGATTCGAGATTCGAGGTCTTCGAAGAATTTCTACATTCTGAATTCTCTAGAATTTTCAAGATCTACCTTTTTTAAGAACGTCAGAGTGAAGGCTTGTAATATCTATTTTATTGTAATATTCCTTTACATATTGTCAGAGATTTTTATCCGAGTTGTAGATTCGGTTATGGATCGAGTGGTATATCCATTTGTGGACAGAGTCGTAGATCCGGTTTTGGATCGAGTTGTAGGTGAGGTTATTCTTTGAGTCATAGGAGGTTTGTCTCTGAGTTGTAGGAGTTACGGCTCCGAGGTGTAAGATTTGAAGAAATCTGAGTTTGGTGAAGTAGCCAAATCTAGTCCTTTGCGGTAGATAGGCGAGGTAGGAAAGTGGATGCACCTAACTCGGGGAACCACTATAAATCTCAGTGTTTGTGTGCTTAATTTTTAAAGTAGTTTTATTTCACGACAAGACCCAAACATCACCTATTCACTCCCCTCTAGGTGATTTAGGTAGATGCTAGATACTTTCACCAACACTCATGAATATTGTACCAACATTTTTGAGCAGGTGTGATAGCTAGGCTGACAGCAGCTGTCTATTGAGAAGGAAGAGCAGCAGCCATCTTCAGGTTCCTTTCAGAAAGGATCTGACTGAAAGTGATTCTTCCAGTAGACTTATTTGGCTTGTTCTGAATGTCATTAACAACATTCTTCTTTGCAAAGAATAGGCTCTTGATAGCATCAGAGATAGCTAAATCAGGCTTACTAATAGACTTACTCTTAGTCTGGGTCTTTGCTGGATGGCCTTGAGAGTTGGCCACTGCCACATTCTTGAGAGTGGGGGCTGAAGCACCAAATATAAATGGTCCATGATGGGCCATTTGAATTTCTTCATAGGGAGCCTTAAAGGCACTCAATCCCATTCCTTTTCTCCTTCATTTGGAAGGTACATTTCTATTTTTCCAGGAAGAATTCTCATTCTTCCAGTGACCATACATGTTGTCCGAGTCATACCTGTTAGAATGGAGAATTACCTTTTCAAAGGTGATGGGAGGCTGAATTGGAGCTTTTCCCTTTCCTTTGAAAGGGGCTGCTCTAGTGTTTACCTTGAATCCTAAGACCCTCTTGTTTCTCTGAGAGGAGTCAATTATGGGCAACACAGACTTGGGCTTAGAGTAACATGCCACAATCTTTTTCTCCCTCTGGAGTTTCTCTTCAAGATCCCTAATGAGACTGTCCTTATATCTAATGGTCCAAATTTGGATGATTGTAATGTTTTTTAGTTGGCTAACTTTCATTATCTTCTACTCCAGCAAGGATGATGACTCAGACTGTAGGGAAGCAGCAAGTTGTAGGGATAAAATCTCCTCAGCTTGCTTTTTGTCCAACTTCTTGCTTCTTTTCAAAGCATCAAGAAGGGTACCATACTTATCAATCTGTTGATTGATATCTTCCTCATATTCTGAACACACTTCACCACTGGATGAAGATGCACTAGAATTGGGACTTTTCTTCCTTTCTGGCTCAGTTGAAAGACTTGTTAGATGAGCATAGGAGACAAATAGGACATTATGTGGATGATTCTATAAAAGAACTGAGACAAAATCTATCCACTAAGATTAAGTGTATAAGGTTTGAAGTGAATCTGCTCTAGGCTAACACAATTGCATTCTTTAAGTGAGCTTCTCCTGCTGTGTCCGTTACAGAAGAAAAGCTTGCTTACATTGAGTAAAGGTAGAAAGATATTATAGAGAATCCTTGCATCACTATAGAAAACATGAAGATTGTGCATGAAGTACAAAAGAACATCATGGTAACCAACAAGGTCATTCTAGAGAGGAGAATGGATGCATGCACCAAATTCTTAGATGATCACATACTGCAAGCGAAAAATGTTGTCACTATAGGTGCAATCATTCGGCTCACAAGACCACCTCCTTGGAAAAATTTGTATCTGAAGAAGTCATAGAGGGGAAAGGTCAATGATAAAGGCTAGTGCAGATTATGCAATATGGACCTCAAATATTATTAGGGTTGCACTGGGCCTTAAACCCATCATATTTGATGAGCCTGTGCTCAGCAGAGATGTTGATGAGGCTGAATCAGTTGGTGATATAGCTGCTATTATGCCTGCATTCAGTTTAACCACTAAACAGCTTTCAAGGGCCAAAGGCAAGTCTATTGCAGATGAGTAAGAACAAGCTATGAAGAACAAGAAAAGGTACAAAGAAGAGATAGAGACCTGACCAGATTTTAAACTATGGAGTCCTCAATCAAGGACTGTCATTCTATCTACATGGGATCAAAGAGAACAAGACTGATAGGTCCAAACTCATAAGTTCTATTGAATGGGCCAAGTTTGAATGGCAAGAAGAAGTGAGGAGAAAATTCAGAAGAGATAAGAGAGATGGTGTAAGACCCCCTCCCGGATCCCAAAACACGGCACGAAGGGGGTCTTATGCCCAGAACAGCCGCCTTGTGGTAGCATTAACGCACGGGCTAACCTGTACCACAAGACGCTTATTCTGTCAGCTACAATCAATATCAACATACATATGCCAACCCAACCAAACTATAATAAAGGGAAGTTAAATCCACACCAAGTATATAGTCTAAATACAACAAATAAGAGAAGCTAAAACATGCTTGTACAATATATCAGAGTACAGCTAATAAAATTGCCCAAACGGGCTACATCAGAGTCGCTCAACACTCACATCCATAACCGATGGTAGCGACGACACTGTCATATCAGGCCCTGTCATCCTGGCCTGGCTGTCCTACTGCAAAGTCTGCGGCTGCTCTACCTGTGGGGAGACCACCTAAAAGGAAGACGTAGCAACCGTTAATCGAAAAGACTAAGTAGCTTCACATCCGCTCCCCCGGTGACTCCTCGGCACCGAGCGAAGGAAATGAACAAGGGTAATATATACAAGTAGTAAAACAGGTATAAGCGGGTGGTAATAGTACACGAATAACAATACTATAAACTGGCAGTTCTACTTAAGCAATAGTAATTCAACAAGTACAAGTAACTATAGCAGGTAAGTAACTTAACTTATAAGGATGCCTATACAAGCTTATAAGTTAAGGATCAGTTTGCATAAAGTAACTCATCGTATAGGAGTGCCCATACAAACTTATACGATGAAGATCTTGTTGTGCAATATTATGAGATGGTATGTATGCTATGAAATGACTCACCCATGATCACACACATGTAACCGTTGTGCCAACAAAGACTAGTAGTTCCCACTTTTTGAGCAGGTAGCTAACATCTCAGGAATCAACCGCCATGGCCAGGCGGTGACAGTAGAGCGTGCATCTCTACTACTAGGAGGGTACACTACTTCACCTAGGCCTCCATACGCCTCAACGGTAAGAACACAACAGCGGAGCCCATGCGTACTATGGCCCAGCGGGGTCTCGGGTAGATGTGCCCCGAGAACATAGCCCGAACTGGCCTGGTGTGACCCGGAAGGGGCATCAGAAGAAGGCACGAGGACACAGCCAAACCGTTCACTTGGCACGGAAGGGGCCCGGGACGTGAACACCGAGGACACAATCCAACCTCTCAAAGTCTAACCGTCAACTCCCATCGGTGTGACGATCGGCGAGCACGTAGACCATCCACACTTTCCTTAACCCAGGATTACGACACCGCGTGTCGACTCACACAGCATGCAAATTCCACATCACCGTGGCATAGAAGGGGACTCGGAAGTAAGCATGATGACACAACCCAACCATCCACTCAGCACGGATGGAGGCCCAGGACATGAACACCGAGGACCAAGCCCAACCGTCTGTCTATACCTCATCTCAACACTAACCCAAGTAGTGATGGTCAACACCGCACTTACATCCTTCCACAATACTACCCGTAGGGAGACTACGCTCTAAGTATTGGACTACTAAATTTCATTCCAACCATCAAACATACTCATGACCATAGTTTATCCTTCTATATGTCATTCCAAATGATTTCAACATAATAGTCTACCAATTTCTAACAAGTCATTTCGTTTAAGTAAGCTTGCTTAACAATTCAGTTATATGAAATCCAATTAGTAATCTTCATCATTCATAGCACTACAATGGTTAACATAAAATAGTTCACCAAAACCTCGAGTTAGTTTGCAACATCGATTCCACCGAATCCAAATCCATATTACATAAAACCCATAATTTAAGTGCAGAATAAATCTGGACAACAACTTCAACCGGCGATTCCTGAAACTACAAGAATCTGGTGAAGACGGGTAACCCCTCGATGGAAAGGTCTTTCCTAGGGCTACAAGTTTCTGTTCATACCACAACCTAGATTCAATAGTATCATACTTGAAATCAGCCTTGAAGTCCGCTGCGTATAGAACACAATTTCTGCATGCAGGATTTATCGGATGTCATATTTGTTCAGACGTTCCCGTGGCTACAGACTTTACCTGAAGTCGTGTAACCACTCGCTGGAAAGGTCTTTTCGAGGACTTCAAATTTCATGTTTAGTAGACAGCCCAGATCTCGAAATATCATATCTGCAAATGGCCAAGAAGATTGCTGCGCGCAGAACACATATTCTGCACGCATCTTAAAGAGGAATGAATGACATCGGTTCATCTTCCTCCTCAAGTCGGTCTTCCAAAATCACACCAAAAATTCCTCCTCCCTTATTCACCCTCATGAGTCCATGATTCTTCACGAAACCATCCCCCATCTTCACATAGAAGGTTGGAGAGGTTGAAGACAACTAACCTTAGAGCACAAGCCCTAGAACGGCCTCTTCCTAGAGAAACCACCATCTCACTAGTCTAGAATCTTTTGAGTCGACATCTCACCTAGATATTTATAGATCTAGTACCAAGGGAGAGGGGAGGAAGCTCACCTCGTTTCCAGCATTTCCACTATTTCCGGCCATGGATCGTGTAACTCTTCTTGGCGGCATCTTCTCTTTCATGGCGGCGGCGGATCTTCTCCTCCAAGACTTTATCCAACCATTTTCCCTCTCTACAGAAGTTTCTCTTAGGAAAAATACCTGGAATGAGGAGTGAAAACGGCTAGGGTTTTCACAACCCTTATATTTGAAAAGTGACACGGGTAGGGACACGCCCGTGTCCTTACCCGTGTCCTGCTTCGGGCAAAGCGTCAATGACGGTTTTAGTGTCGGTTCAATACTCGACATGGGTAGGGACACGCCCGTGTCCCGACCCGTGTCCACATGATACTGCCGTGTTCCCTGGTCGTGTCCTTCTCTTGATACATTTCGACGAACTCAAATCGACACAACGACACACGGGTAGGGACACGCCCGTGTCTCAACCTGTGTTATACATATCGTAAATCTCGACGCACTTCGTCGATCTCGACACGCTCTGTCGAGTTCAACTAAACGCACACACGTGTAGGGACACGCCTGTGTCGCTACTCGTATCATACACTTCGTCGATCTCGACACACCTCGTCGAGTTCAACTCGACACAACGACAAACGGGTAGGGACACGCCCATGTCACTACCCGTGTCCTTATCTGGACATACTCGAGTCATCGACTCGAGAGCTGGCCACTCTCACACGGGTAGGGACACGCCCATGTCTCTACACGTGTCCTATAATTGACTGATTTCTCCTCCTTTTCAATGTGCTGCCCAGTTGTCAGCACTCTCCCTGAACCCAAGTTAGCTCTCCTGACTCAAAAACACGCACGAGGGGCCTAGTGCGATTCGGGACGTTACAAATCCTATAAACAAAATAAAAGATTTCGTCCCCGAAATCAAGCTTCGGTTATGGGGAGAAAAGCATAACAGAAAATATAATATGCTTTTAAATAAAATTACCTTGAGCAAATAACTCCGGATAGCGTTTTTGCATCAAATCCATTGGCTGCCATGTATATTCCTCCTTCCCATGATTAGACCATAGCACCTTCACCAAGGGAACACTTTTGCGGCGCAACATTCTTGTCTCATTATCTACGATCCGCACCGGCTCTAGTCGCATAGACCTATCAAACGCCACAACACCATCAGTTGTGGGGATGTATTGATCGAGCTACAACAGTGCCTTCCGATGCGACGACACTGGAACATGTCGTGGAGGTTCTCTAGCTCGGACGGTAACTCCAACCAATAGGCCAACGAGCCAATCCTTTCCAATATAGTATAAGGCCCAACATGCCTTGGGCTGAGCTTTTTCACACCATGCACCCGTGACTGTCCATGCATCGGCCGAATCTTCAGAAACGCTTTATCACCCACTTGAAATTCCACCATCCGGTGCTTTGCATTATAATACTTCGCTTGCTGACTTTGAGCCTCCAACGTGCAATCCCGTATCAGTATAACCATCGCATCGGTATCCTCAATCTATTCAACACCCAAAGCCTTCGGGTCTTCATCTTGCACCCAAGACAAGGGGGTTCTACACTTCCTTCCATAAAGAGCTTCATAAGGAGCCATGCCGATACTAGCCTGGTGGCTGTTTTTGTAGGAGAATTCTACCAGTGGTAAGAGCCTTTCACACGACTCTCCTCTAACCAACACACATAATCTAACCAAATCTTCCAGTGTTCTGATGGTGCTCTCAAACTGCCCGTCCGTCTGAGGATGAAACGCGGTGCTAAAGGTAAGGCGCGAACCCAAATACGCTTGAACTGCTTTCCACTCCTTGGAGGTAAAGCGACCATCACTGTCAGAAACGATTGTCTTAGGCACGCCATGATACCGTACGAACTGCTCCACAAAGAGGCATACTAAGACATCCACATGAGCTTCTTTCTTCATAGGTATAAACTTGGCTACTTTCGTCAGGCGATCAACTATCACCCACACCGAATCATTCCCGGAGCGTGAGCGAGGTAACCCATGGACGAATTCCATGGAGACATCCTCAAACTTCCACTCGGGGATGGGCAACGATTGTAGCAAACCACCAGGACTCTTGCATTCCGCCTTCACCCTTTGACAAGCTTCGCAGTGTGTAACTAAATATCTGACATCTTTCTTTATTCCCGGCCAACACATGGTCTTCCGTAAGCCGGCGTACATCTTGGCAATACCCGGGTGCATAGAAAACTGAGAGCAATGTGTCTCTCTCAATATATCCTCCCAGATTTTACCGCCTTTGGGAATGTAGAGCCGACCGTGGAAATAAATGAGGCCGTCTTTTAGGGTATACTCGTGGGTAGTCCAATCTTCGATTGATTTGATTGTCGGGGCCAGAGCCGCATCCATTCCTTGCTCCACTCTGATTCGGTCCCGGATATCACAAACTATGCTCATGCTTTCCAAGTACTCCGTATACTCTGCCGAAGGAGCCTTAATATCAAAGTAATATCCATCTCCTCAATCATCCGATCCAACTCCATACTCATCAACTAAGACTCTGGGCTAGAGCCTGGTACTTTTCTACTCAACGCATCGGCTACCGAGTTCGCTTTTCCAGGGTGGTAGTTCATGGTGAACTCATTGTCGCATAGAAATTCTAACCACCGCCATTGTCTCAAGTTCAACTCCTTCTGAGTATGAACGTACTTCAAGTTTTTGTGGTCTGAAAAGATCTCGCAGTGGACGCCGTATAGATAATGTCTCAAAACCTTCAAGGAGAACACCACTGCTCCCAGCTCCAAATCGTGAACTGGGTAATTGATTTCATGCTTCTTCAGTTGTCTTGAAGCATAAGCAATCACGTGCCCATGCTGCATCAATACCGCTCCCATCCCTTGATATGATGCGTCAGTGTAAACATGAAATCCTTCCTTCCCGGACGGAAGTGCAAGGATGGGGGTGGAGGTAAGTCTATTCTTCAGCTCCTGGAATGCCGCTTCACATTGGGGTGTCCACTCAAATGGCACACCTTTCTTCATCAATGAAGTAAGAGGGAGGTCAATCTTGGAGAAACCTTTCACGAGCTTGCGGTAGTACCCGGCAAGTCCAAGGAAGCTCCGCACATCGGCCGCCGACCTCAAGGGACACCACTTCTTCACTACACGCACCTTGGCCGGATACACTACTAGCCCAGCTCCATTGATCACGTGACCCAAGAAAGCAACCATCTTGAGCCAGAATTCACACTTGCTGAACTTGACGAACAAGGTGTGTTCCTTCAATTTCATTAATACCAAGGTCAGGTGCTTGACATGCTCCTCCTCCATCTTTGAGTAGACTAAGATGTCGTCGATGAAAACAATGATGAAGATGTCCAAATACGGTTCAAATACCTTGTTCATCAGGCTCATGAAAACCGACGGGGCATTTATGAGCCCAAACGGCATTACAGTGAACTCGTACAACCCATATCTTGAACTAAAGACCGTTTTATGGATGTCACCTTCTTGTATTCTCAACTGATAATACCTTGAGCGCAAGACCAGCTTAGAAAACCAATGCGCTCCCACTAGTTGATCGAATAACTCGTCGATCCGAGGTAGCGGGTAAGTGTTCCACACCGTCAACATATTGAGTTCCCGATAGTCTATGCACAATTGCAGGGTTCCATCCTTCTTCTTCACAAACAATACAGGGGCTACCCAGTGTGACGAACTGGGGCAAACGAACCCTGACTCCACCAATTCTTGTAGTTGAACTCTAAACTCCGCGAGTTCCTTCAGGGCCATTATGTAGGGTGCCTTGGATACAGGCTTGGCACCCGGTACTAGATTAATTTGAAAATCAACTTCTCTATGCGGGGGTAATCCTGGCAGTTTCTCAGGAAATACCTCGGGGAAATCCCGCACTACCCGTACATCTTTCATATCCAACGCCATTGCCTTAAAATTGAAACAGATCATGAAGATTTCATCTTCCTTCATATGGGCTTTTACACCCTGAATTGAAGATAACAACATACGTGGTGCGAAGCTAATACCTTGGAAGATGACATCTGAGTCCCCATGTCTCAAATAGATTCGTTTCTCCGCGCAATCAATCCATGCGAAGTGCCAGTCCAACGACACCATGCCCAGAATGAGATCTAATTTTGGCATTCTCAAGACCATGGCAGGCGTATCAAGGGCCTTTCCCTCAATGAATATCTCTAGCTCGCACTTAGCTATTACGGTCATCTCAGAGCCGTCCGGTACTCGTACTCTTCATGCAATACCAGTGAAGTATTGCACTCCTTCTAGGTTTTTAACAAAGTCCGCCACACAAATGAGTGTGTGGAACCATTATCGAATAGAGTGTAGGCCAGTTTCTCACTAACCATTACGCCTAAGTGTTAGAATTTTGAAGGCTCAAGCCAGATTCCTAGAACAACTTAGGTAGACTAAGGACGAATGCTTAATTTATTCCTCGCAGTCCTCGTCCTGGAGTTGGGTCATGCTTCAATTACTCCTTTAGCGAGTCTCTTAATGCTTCTATGAACACCCAAAAGACCCGCTTCCAACCACTTTAACCTATCTATTATCTCCACCAAGCTTGAGTCTGCTATAAACAAAAGTGGTTGCCCTAGGGAATCTGCCATGTCTATTTTCTCCGCCAGAATCAAAATACGCAATAAACAAAAGTGCTTGCCCTAGGGGATCTCGCAAGATTTTATACAATAGGTTTACATACCTAGGGTCGTCCAAACTTTAGGAGATCAACGTATAAAGGTACATACCTAAGGTCAGGTTGGCTAATCGTAGGGTCAAAGTTGGACATACGTAGTGTGAATTACATATGAGCACACCACTGCTTCTGCTAAGTCAGTTTGTCCCCAAACTGACTAATCAAACGGGGGTGGTACCATTGTTAAATGACTTCTTTAGTTGAGGATCGTGGCAAACTGATACCATTTATAAGACCCCCCCCTCCCGGATCCCAAAACACGACACGAAGGGGGTCTTATGCCCAGAACAGCTCTCTTGCGTTAGCATTAGCACATGAGCTAACCTGTACCACAAGACGCCTATTCTACCGGCTACAACCAGTATCAATACTTTCATATGCCAACCCAACCAAATATAATAGGAGAAGTCAAATCCACCCCAAGCATATTGTCCAAATACAGCAAATAAGAGAAGCTAAAACATGCTTCTACAATATATCAGAGTACAGCTAATAAAATTGCCCAAACGGGCTACATCAGAGTCGCTCAACACTCACATCCATAACCTATGGTAGCGACAACACCGTCAAATCAGGCCCTGTCGTCCTGGCCTGGCTATCCTGCTGTAAAGTCTAAGGCTTCTCTACCTACGGGGAGACCTCCTAAAAGGAAGACGTAGCAACCGTTATTCGAAAAGACTAAGTGGCATCACATCCGCTCCCCCGGCGACTCCTCGGCACCGGGCGGAGGAAAGGAACAAGGGTAATATATACAAGTAGTAAAATAGGTACAAGCATGAGGTAATAGTACATGAATAGCAATACTATAAACTAGCAATTCTACTTAAACAATAGTAATTCAACAAGTACAAGTAACTACAACAGGTAAGTAACTTAAATTATAAGGATGCTCATATAAGCTTATAAGTTAAGGATCAGTTTGCATAAAGTAACGCATCGTATAAGAGTGCCCATACAAACTTATACGATGACGATCTTATTGTGTAATGTTATGAGATGGTATGTATGCTATGAAATGACTCACCCATGATCACACACATGCAATCACTATGCCGACATAGACTAGTAGTTCCCACTTTTCGAGCAGGTAGCTAACCTCTCAGGCATCAACCACCGTGGCCAGGTGGTGACAGTAGAGCGGGCATCTATACTACTAGGCGGGTATCCACACTACTTCACCTAGGCCTCCGTATGCCTCAATGCTAAGAACACAACAGCGGAGCCCATGAGTACTATGGCCCAGCGGGGTCTCGGGTAGATGTGCACCGAAAACACAGCCCGAACTGGCCTGGTGTGACCCGGAAGGGGCCTTGGAAGAAAGCACGAGGACACAGCCCAACTGTTCACTTGGAACGGAAGGGGCCCCGGGACGTGAACACCGAGGACACAGCCCAACCAGCCAAAGTCTAACTGTCAACTCCCGTCGGTGTGACGATCGGCGAGCCCGTTGACCTGCCACACTACCCTTAACCCAGGATTACGACACCGCGTGTCGACTCACACCACATGCAAATTCCACATTACTGTAGCATGGAAGGGGCCTCGAAAGTAAGCACGAGTACACAGCCCAACCATCCACTCGGCACGGAAGGAGCACCGGGACGTGAACACCGAGGACCAAGACCAACCGTCTGTCTATACATAATCGCAACACTAACCCAACTAGTGACGGCAACACCGCACTTACATCCTTCCACAATACTACCCGTAGGGAGACTACGCTCTAAGTATTGGACTACTAAATTTCATTTCAACCATCAAACATATTCATGGCCATAGTTTATCCTTCTATATGTCATTCCAAATGATTTCAACATAATATAACATAATGCGCATATATAATAGTCTACCAATTTCTAACAAGTCATTTCGTTTAAGTAAGCTTGCATCACAATTCAGTTATATGAAATCCAAAGAGTAATCTTCATCATTCATAGCACTACGGTGGTTAACATAAAATAGTTCACCAAAATCTCGAGTTAGTTTGCAACATCGATTACACCGAATCCAAATCCATATTATATAAAAACCTAGAATTTAAATGCAGAATAAATCTGGACATCAACTTCAACCGGCAATTCCCGTAACTAGAAGAATTCGGTGAGGATGGGTATCACCTCGATGGAAAGGTCTTTCCTAAGGCTACAACTTTTATATTCATACCACAACCCAGATTCAATAGTATCATACTTGAAATCAGTCTTGAAGTCCACTGCGTACAGAACACAATTTCTGTGATGTAGGGATGTCGGATCGGAGATCTCTGCGAAGCTAACGCTCTCCCTACGCACAACACATCGTAGATCTACCGCACCTACACAACACCTATCGCCCACAATAGTCCTCGTCACAAAACGCAGCACAAACAACGAGGGAGGAATGGTCGACTCGAAAACGACGATCGGAAATTTGAGTCGGAATATTCCCTAAGAAAACACAAAGGTTGCCACTCCTTTTTGAGAGCAGGACCAAGGCTATAGGCCAAGATCCGCTCAAGCAAATAGGATCCACCGATCCGGAATTAAAAAGCCTTACAATGGCGATTTCGATTCAAAACTTGCAGCGATTAGATTAAAGATCCGGAGAAAATGATTTGCGAAAATCCACCACAACTAAGGAGAAGAATCACACAAAGAGGAGGTAAGGGATTACCCAACCGGAAAGCTTTCACACGAGATAACTATGGGAGAATCACTGTCTCCACGGATCCACCGGCGTCACACCAAATGGTTTGCAACCTTCTTCCAAGGAGTCGCACCGAAGGAAGCCACGCCGGAGTCGCACCGAACGGGGATGGAGGAGGCAAGGCTTGGCTTCACACCAAAGGGGAGGGGGCGGCTATGGACTTCTCCATGGTGGCCGAAATTTCCACAAGTGGGGGTTTTTAGGTTTCTTTTTCCAATTGCCTTAACTCTTCATGAAAGCCTCCTTTAAATAGGAGTTACAAATAAGCCTTAGCCCTTCATGATGGAGATTTAATCTCATCCATCCGAATGGCTAATTGCACACCAAAACTAAAATAGTTCAAATTGAAAATATAACAACACATGCAATGAATATAAAATTATCACATAAGCATAGGATAATTTTATATTCCAATTATAAAATAGAGTGCACGAAAATGAAATAAATAAAACTAAGGCGTTGCCGTGGCGGTAGCACGGCGCGGGCGGAGGTTGTAGCGTAGCTGTCCGTTAGCGTCATTGTGCCGCCTCACGTCCTTGAGTCGTATGGCCTTAGCAACCGGATCATCAACAGCATCATCAGCATCGTCTTCAACTGGTGGAGGAGGGGCCGCGCCATCAATCCTCCCCCGCTCAAATGCACGCATCTCCGTTGCGTGGTCCAAGCGATAGCGGTGAAGGAGAGCGGCATCCAAACTCTGCAGCTCCGTCTCGAGTACCCAAGAGTCATCCGAAGGGGGCCGATCACGCCAACGGATGAGAAAGAGGTGGGTGTCGCCATCAGCAGTGGTAACGGGCTCAGCATCAAGTATCATCTCTGGAGTGGAAAACGTCCGTGGAAACCTGGGGAACATATTAGCAGTAGGCAGGAAAGAAGGCAATTTACCATCCGATGATATACCTGTGGGGACCGAAAGAGAGAGATCATCCGTACTACCACTCCCCAACCCATGAGAATTTTCAGTGGGAGAAGAAGACGACAAAGAAATCAACTCTTGTGGTGGTGACACAAACATCGTTAAATCCGAAACATTAAAAATAGGGGAGATACCCCAATCAGCAGGCAAGTACAAAACGAAAGCGTTGTCACCTAGCTTTTTAATAATCCGAAAAGGGCCGGCACGCTTTGGTGCTAACTTTTTAACGGTGCCAGTTGGCAAGCGTTCGGGAACCAAACGGACTAAAACTAGATCGCCAATTTTGAAGTCTGATACTCTCCTATGTAAATTAGCGTGCGCTTGATAAGAGTCGTATTGCGTAGTCAAGGTGGCCCGTATACGTGCGTGTAAATCATGGATGTGCTGGGCGAAGGATTGTGCAAACTGACTTGCCTTGTACGTTGGGGGCAACGACACCAAGTCAAGCGGCACAGGAGCCTTATACCTGTGGACAATCTCATTTGGAGACAGACCCGTAGACCGATTCTTGGAATTATTGTAGGCTAATTGGGCATGGGGAAGGAGAAGATCCCAAGTGCTCTTGTGATCACTCACGAGGCATCGTAACAAATTTCCTAAGCTCCGATTAACCACTTCCGTCTGCCCATCAGTTTGGGGATGATAGGTAGAGGAAAACAATAATTTCGTTCCCATTAATATCCAAAGAGTCTTCCAAAAATAACTAGTGAATTTTACGTCCCTATCTGATACTATGGTCTTTGGCACTCCACGGTGACTAACGACTTCTTTAAAATAAAGTTTAGCGACGTGAGACGCATCATTCGTCCTACTGCATGGGATGAAATAAGCCATCTTTGAAAACCTATCCACAACTACAAAAATTGAGTCGTGACGGCGTAGGGTAACGAGAAGGCCTAATACAAAATCCATACTAACGTCGACCCAAGGCATGGAAGGAATAGGCAAGGGTGTATATAATCCTACGTTGGTTTTACTACCCTTAGACACCTGACACGTGCGGCAGCTACTCACTACCTGTCCCACCATAACCTTAAGTTTTGGCCAATAGAATTTGTCCTCTACTAACGTAATGGTCTTATCTCTACCGAAGTGGCCACTCAACCCTCCGCTATGCAACTCCCATATGATATGTAGTCGTAACGATGACTGTGGAATACATAGTTTCCCGTTCCGAAACAGGTAACCGTCCTTGATGACGTAGGCAGATATCGTCGTGGGGGAGCTATCCTGGGCAGAAAGATAGAAGTCCTGGAAGTCAGGACACGTGGCGTACTCATCCTTAATCCGCTCAAAGCCTATAACATGTACTTCCATAAAGGTGAGTAAAAGGGTAAGACGACTAAGGGTGTCCGCGACTCGGTTATCAGCTCCCTTAAGGTGCTTGAGATTAAACGTGTAACCTTGTAGGAAAGCGACCCACTTAGCGTGACGTGGGCTGATCTTATGCTGGCCGTTGATGAAACATAAAGCCTCATGATCGGAGAGGATCACAAACTCCTTGGAGAGGAGATAGTGCCTCCAATGGTGTAGACATCAGACTACAGCATAAAACTCCCTATCGTAATTTGAGTAGTTCAGCTTAGGGCCGGACAACTTCTCGCTAAAATAACTAACGGGATGGCCCTCATGGCTCAAGACACCTCCAATACCCACCCCAGATGCATCGCATGTGAGCTCAAAGACTTTAGCAAAGTCAGGTAGACGTAAGACAGATGCCTCAGTCATAAGCTCCTTGATTCGCTCAAAAGCATGGGTGGCGGACTTCGTCCACGTAAACTCTCCCTTCTTCATACAGTCCGTGATAGACGCCATAATGCTACTGAAGTCTCGTATGAAACGACGATAAAACGTGGCTAACCCATGAAAACTACGCACCTCACGTAGGGTGGTTGGCACGGGCCGGTCCTTAATGACCTGAACCTTGCCCGGATCGACTCGGATACCCTCGGAGCCGACTATATAGCCTAAGAACTCTACCTCCGAGACATTGAAAGTGCATTTCTTAAGGTTGAGAAATAATGACTCCTTCCGTAGGGTGGAAAGGATCACTCTCATGTGGGAGATGTGCTCGGTAGTAGAGGTGCTATAAATCAGAATATCGTCAAAGTAGACGACAACGAACTTTCCCATGAATGGCTGAAAGACATGTGTCATCATCCGGGAGAAGGTACTAGGGGCATTGGACAACCCAAAGGGCATCACAAGCCATTCGTACAGACCATCCTTCGACTTAAATGCCGTCTTCCACTCATCGCCCTCTCGTATACTAATCTGGTGATAGCCACTCCGAAGATCTAATTTGGAGAACACGGTGGCTCCAGACAAGACATCCAACAAATCATCTAGGCGGGGAATGGGGAACCTATACTTAATGGTGATTTTGTTGATAGCCCGGCTATTAACGAACATCCTCCATGTACCATCCTTCTTGGGGGCAAGTAGGGCTGGTACAGCACATGGACTCGTACTAGTCCGAATAAAACCCTTCGCTAGCAAGCCCTCGATCTGAGACTGCAACTCTAGGTGAGCCGCGGGGTGGACTCGATAATGGGGCTGATTTGGCAAGGAAGACCCCGGGATGAGATCTATCGCATGCTGGATATTCCTAAGCGGGGGTAACGTGGACGGCAACTGATCCGGGTACATGTCCCTATACTCCTCCAACAGTACCCGTAACTCACTAGGTAGCTCATCCAAAATGCTAGAATCGGGCTTCGCACTGAAGAGGACTAGCGCATACATAATTCCATCAAAGAACAGATCTCTCTCAAACTCTTTCCTACCAACGAGATTCAACGTTTTCCGTTCTACCGGGATAGTGGTGTCCTTAGCCAAGACTACGGGCTCCTTCGGGACGGTCGGCTTCAAAGTGATGGTTTTGCCATTGAATTTGAACTCATAAGTGTTGGCTCTACCAAAATGGGTAACATCACGGTCGTATAGCCAAGGGCGGCCTAACAACACATGACAAGCGTCCATCGGAAGGACATCACACCACACCTCATCAATGTAGGATTTGAATGAGAGTGGGACCAGACATCGCTTGGTAACAGGTACAGAGAGCTTGTTGATCCAAGCGACCTGGTATGGGGTCAGGTGTGGTTCCGTGATCAAGGACATACGTGCAACGGCGTTCTCAGATACAACATTCACGCAGCTACCACTATCAATAATCAACTTGCAAAGCTTCTCGCCACTCTTAAAAATCAGGGAAAATATGCTCGTCCTCTTCCAATCATCTAATGGACGAGGAGTGGTCAAAATACAACGCATCACCATAAGGGGGTGATCGTCCTCTAAGTCACTAGGGACTCCTTCGGGGTCACTCTCTTCTCCGGCCTCGTATACATAATCGTCAGGGTCGGTAGTTGGCTCTAACAAGGCTAGAGTTTTTGTCTTTGTGGGGCATTCGTAGGCATAGTGGCCTTGAATGTCGCAAGAGTAACAAGTGGTGTTAGCCTTGCTAACCTTCCCGATAGGGACACGCTCACTCGTAGGGTTCTTGGAGTTCCTAGCAGTGATCACGATTGACTTCGACTCGGTAGATTTAAACTTTCCCTTATCAGGATATGTGGAAGAAGATGCCCCAGTGGTGGACTTGTTCTTCACATGAGCGTAACGGGAGTGAGCCTTAGAGGCTAGGTGTTTTTCAATGTCCAAGGTGGCATTGAAAGTCGTGTTCAAGTCCGTATGCCATAGCGCAAGAGCTTCCTTTGGATATCGGGGTTAAGGCCCTTTCGAAATCTAGATAAAGTGACTTCGGGGATCTCCCTAAGGTCACATCGCACCATTCGGTCCTTAAGTTCACCCATATATTCAGATACCGAGCTTGAGCCCTGCCGCAGAGTGGCAAGCTCATCGAACATCTGTGTCCGATGGTACGTAGGAACGTACTGATCGGTCAACAGGTTCTTCATTACTGGCCAACCTATAAGGGGGGCTCCGTGTCCGGTTCCTAATCTTCGCTCCTCATTCAGCCAGAACGTCTTTGCAGGACCTGTTAACTTCATCCGGGCAACTTGGACCTTTTGGCGATCCGTCAGGTTGTGCCACTCGAAGTATCACTCCATATCCACAGTCCAGTTAAGGAAGATTTGGGGGTCTCCCATGCCATCATACGTGGGGGCATTTATCTTAATGGCCCTAGTAATGTCAAAGTCTCGCTCGGGGCGGTGTCCTCTAGGGGGCACCCGCGGAGAGTCCCCATCAGAATCCGAATCAGAGTTATGTTGGTGCCGGTTGGGTCGGTCAACATTTACGGGTGGCGGGGGTGGCCTAGCTTGGTTTTGTAGGATCTGGGCTAAGACGTTCCTAAGCACAGCCATTTCGGCACGAAGACCCGCTATAGCCGCGGTGTTGGGATCACCATGCTCGTTCGCATCCATACTAGACGTAGACGGGGTTGCGTACGCCGTTCCTAACCTAGTGCGCATTCAGGTTTGGGAGGCCCCGTGCAAGATGAATTTTCCTAGGGCTGTAGCTATATTGAAAATAAGATATTTTTATATATTCCCAATGTGAATAACACGTAGATCGTTAAAAATGTTTTTTTTTGAAATTTTGCTGAAAGATAAAGATTTCAGCCCGCTATTGGCAGACCACAGAAAATAATTTTTTTGATTTTTCTAACGATCCGATCGCCAACAAGGAACGCAGAGAGGATGTTTGCAACGTGAAAGTTGAAACAACCTCCCTCTGATACCAAATTGATGTAGGGATGTCGGATCGGAGATCTCCGCGAAGCTAACCCTCTCCCTACGCACAACACGTCGTAGATCTACCGCACCTACACAGCACCTATCGCCCACAATAGTCCTCGTCACAAAACGCAGCACAAACAACGAGCGAGGAATGGTCGACTCGAAAACGACGATCGGAAATTTGAGTCGGAATATTCCCTAAGAAAACACAATGGTTGCCACTCCTTTTTGAGAGCAAGACCAAGGCTATAGGCCAAGATCCGCTCAGGCAAATAGGATCCACCCGATCCGGAATTAAAAAGCCATGCAACGGCGATTTCGATTCAAAACTTGCAGCGATTAGATTAAAGATCCGGAGAAAACGATTTGCGAAAATCCACCACAACTAAGGCGAAGAATCACACAAGGAGGAGTTAAGGGATTACCCAACCGGAAAGCTTTCACACGAGATAACTGTGGGAGAATCACTCTCTCCACAGATCCACCGACGTCACACTGAATGGTTTGCAACCTTCTTCCAAGGAGTCGCACCGAAGGAAGCCACGCCGGAGTCGCACCGAACGGGGATGGAGGAGGCAAGGCTTGGCTTCACACCAAAGGGGAGGGGCGGCTATGGACTTCTCCATGGTGGCCGAAATTTCCACAAGGGGGTGTTTTTAGGTTTCTTTTTCCAAATGCCTTAACTCTTCATGAAAGCCTCCTTTAAATAGGAGTTACAAATAAGCCTTAGCCCTTCATGATGGAGATTTAATCTCATCCATCCGAATGGCTAATTGCACACCAAAACTAAAATAGTTCAAATTGAAAATATAACAGCACATGCAATGAATAAAAAATTATCACATAAGCATAGGATAATTTTATATTCCAATTATAAAATAGATTGCACGAAAAGGAAATAAATAAAACTAAGGCGTTGCCGTGGCGGTAGCACGCCGCGGGCGGAGGTTGTAGCGTAGCCGTCCGTTAGCGTCATCGTGCCGCCTCACGTCCTTGAGTCGTATGGCCTTAGCAACCGGATCATCAACAACATCATCAGCATCGTCTTCAACTGGTGGAGGAGGGGCCGCGCCATCATTCTGCATGCAGGATTTATCGGTCGTCATATTTGTTCAGACGTTCCTATGGTTACAGACTTCTCCTGAAGTCATACAACCACTCGTTGGAAAGGTCTTTTTGAGGACTTCAACTTTCATGTTTAGTCGACAGCCCAGATCTGGACATATCACATCTGAAAATGGCCAAGAAACTTACTGCGCGGAGAACACAGATTCTGCACGCATCTTAAAGAGGAATGAACGGCATCGGTTCATCTTCATCCTCAAGTCTGTCTTCCAAAATCACACCAGAAATTCCTCCTCCCTTATTCACCCACATGAGGCCATGATTCTTCACGAAATCATCCTCCATCTTCACATAGAAGGTTGGAGAGGTTGAAGACACAACTAGCCTTAGAGCACAAGCCCTAGAACGACCTCTTCCTAGAAAAACCACCATCTCACTAGTCTGGACTCTTTTGAGTCGACATCTCACCTAGACATCTATAGATCTAGCACCAAGGGAGAGGAGAGAAAGCTTACCTCATTTAAGGCATTTCCACTATTTCCGGCCATGGATCGTGTAACTCTTCTCAGCGGCATCTTCTCTTTCACGGCGGCGGCGGATCTTCTCCTACAAGACTTGCTCCAGCAGTTTTCCCTCTCTATAGAAGTTTCTCTCAGGAAAAATGGCTGGAATGAGGAGTGAAAATGGCTAGGGTTTTCACAACCCTTATATATGAAAAGTGACACCGGTCGGGACACACCCGTGTCCTTACCCGTGTCCTGCTTCAGGCAAAGCGTCAACGACAGTTTTAGTGTCGGTTCAATACTCGACATGGGTAGGGACACGCCCGTGTCCCGACCCATGTCCATATGACACGACCGTGTTCCCTGGCCATGTACTTCTCTGGATACATTTCGACAAACTCAACTCGACACAACGACACAAGGGTAGGGACACACCCGTATCTCTACCCGTGTCATACATTTTGTCGATCTCGACACACTTAGTAAATCTCGACACGCTCTGTCGAGTTCAACTCGACACACACACGGGTAGGGACACGCCCGTATCGCTACCCGTGTCATACACTTCGTCGATCTCGACACAACGACACACAGGTAGGGACATGCCCTTATCACTACCCATGTCCTTCTCTGGACATACTCGAGTCATCGACTCGAGAGCTGTCCACTCCTACATGGGTAGGTAAATGCCCGTGTCTATACCAGTGTCCTATACTTGACTGATTTCTCCTCATTTTCACATGTGCTGCCAAATTGTCAGCACTCCCCCTGAACACATGTCAGCTCTCCCGACTCAAACACATGCACGAGGGGCCTAGTACGATTCGGGATGTTACAGATGGTACTGTTCAGTAAAATTCTTCAGAGCCTAGCAGATACTTTCCAAAGACATACAACTAATTTGAGAGGTAGATGCAAAAGAAGAAAGAAGTTGAGGAGAAGGATACCAAAAAATCAAGCTTGGGCATAGTCATTAAGGAACCTGATGCCAAAGAATGACATTTGAAATAGGATCCTTAGGGCCTTAACAAAATGAACTATTATTGTTGGCACACTTCTATAAGTAGTTACCAGTTTTGTGTTAATCAAAATTTGTCTGTGTGCTATTTCAAGTTCTTTATTTTGTGAAATTACTATTTTTGTGATGTGGTGCCTCCATCCGTTACATGACATATAGTAGAAGGTCCGGCAGGGGCCCCACACTATATACCACAAATAGGCAGCGAGGTTACATGTTAATATCAAAGTCTAGCGCACACATCCTAACTCAGAGCATTATAGCGGAAGCCTTAGGGATTACAATTGAACTCATCGACCATGCATGTCCACTATATATAAACACCCACATTTATATATCTCCAAGGAATGTATACATAATACACAAAATACATAAAATTTTTGGCCCTAAGGCCTTATAGTTATCATTTACAAATGTGGATTATATACATCGGCACGCAGGCCGGCCATAAATGAAAACAGTAAAACTTTTCTTCATTCGGCCTTCAAGGGCCAGTATAACAGCAACAAGGACTTCAACCCACTATTTCCCGCTCGACTGTCCAGCACCTGCATGATGACAATCCACTGCAATGGTGGTAAACAAAGCAATGGTCAGCATTCAGCTGACCAATTTATAACGACCCTACCCCTTTCTCGGGGTAGTGGTATTCCTTCCCTATAGGCATAAAATTTTCACAAGCAGATATATCACAAAATGTGCACTCATGCACAGTCAATATATCACAAACGTCGATCACACGGTCCGACGCTCCGTGCACTCAGGGCACATTATTGGTGTACCGGAAGACCAGGGTCCAACCACCATTCTAAGGTCCCAGACCCAATGGTAAACATTGAGCATTCATGCTCCACGGCCCACGACCGGAGACTTTAGTCTTGATCCTAACAAAGCCAATAACATAGGAACTTAAGTTAGACAACCATAATGCGGATACAGTTCACCACTTACCTGTTGCTCAAATCGCTAGTTCAATGCCTAGACTGACGCGGGTTGGCTTCCCATTATCCGTCCGGCTCAGCAGACTTTAAGAGCTCATAGATCACAATAGACACACTGTCCTCGAAAGATTGACTTTCACAATCACAGGTTAGCTAGGAGCTATCGCCAGCGACAACCACTATCGCATGGCGTTAGCGACAAAACACTCTTTCTGTACCCAGCCCCAACCATATATGGACCAACTATGCAGAAAACCTTACATCCACCTGTAGTGTTAGAAATACTGGACTTTCATAGCATACAACACATGAATTTCGAGGGTATTTTCCTGGAATTCCACTATAGTACTTCCTGTTACTACACTTCACAGGCATAACCCACCGACTCCACAAAATACTCGTTTATATGCGGAGTCTTCTTCGGTGCGCAAAATAAAACATCACCAATTCAGACCAACCTATCCAGATGGGACTCACACATGCCTATTCCGTACTACATATTTCCGGATCTATATGAAAACCTTATTGGGGATTTCAATAATCAACCCAACGGAAATCCCTCAACAGTCCACCTTTTGGTGGGGGAAATCCATGCATATACCAAAATAAGGACTTCACATGTCCAAGGAGGAAGATTGTTACTCTTAGAGTTTTCTTTAGAGCAATGTCAAAGCTTTTCTAGGTGGATGGAAATGATCGCCTTTCTTTCCCCTTCACGATTCTAGCTTCGGCTCTTGATTCTGGCCACAAGATCTTCTCCAGCAACTCAACAAAATTCCACCCAAACCCTAGCACCAGTCGAGAGTTCTCTACTTCAGAACTAGGAAGCAAGGAAGAGAGAGAGAGAAAAGGAAATAATACCTTCCTCAATCCCATCCCTTTACATATGTGGTCTCGGGTTTCATCCCAGCCACACGATAAACTCATCAAAACAAAGCAATGGACCAGGTTAAAGTCAACCACCGCTCACTGGCCGTACAACAACCACTTGACATGAGTCATCACTTTGGAGATATCTTATTTTGACAATTCATCGAATGGATTCAAGTTTGCCGAACACAATTCTTCGAATAGGAGTGAGTTCGTCGAACTGGCTAAAGTTCGTCGAACGAGTCATAACACCTGACCGAGCTATTTTCGTCGAGCCCTGCTCGATGTTTTCGTCAAGCTCCGCTCGACATTTTCGTCGAGCTCCTCCCGACGCTTTGGTCGAGCACTGTCGGACGCTTTTGTCGAGCTCTGCCGGACGCTTTCATCGAGCTCAGGTCGACTTTTGAGCCTGTTATCTCCAACTCCTTTTTGGGGTGTTACAATCCTCCTCTCCTTACAGAAATTTCATTCCAAACTTTTTTGACAACTAGCAGAAACCATAACAAATATGTTACAACATATATTTTTTTAACAAAAAAAAATGTTATTACACTTTAGATAAACAACTCGGGAAATTCAGCACACATGGTCTGCTCCTGCTCCCATGTTAGCTCTTCACAGCCACAGATGTCCCACCGAACCTTGACCATCCCGATTGTCTTGTTCCGCAGCTGCTTAACCACTTTTTCCTCGATCCGAATGGTCATAACCTTCGTCATTAGCCCGGATTCGACTGGTACGTGATCATTCACAATTACTTGAGTTGGACCTTTCACTATTTTTCGAATCACTGATATGTGGAACACATCATGCAATCCACTCAATTCTGCCAAAAGAGCTAGTCGATAGGCAGCTTCTCCAACTCGCTCTAGTACTTCGAATGGACCAAGATACCTCAGACTTAACTTTTTCAAGTGCCGAATCCTGGACACGCCCTTGAATGGTCTGATTTTCAAGTATACCCACTCGCCAACCGCAAAATCTACGTTTCGGTGCTTGGCATTGTAATATTTTGCCTGCCTATCTTGGGCTATCAATAGCCTCTCCCAGGTGGAGCGTATTGTCGAATTAGCCTCTTCGACATCTTTACGCTTATTGTAACGACCCTAGCCGATACAACATGACAATGTCATGGCTCTGCTTTAGGCGACGTTATTGGGTTGTAGCCTAAGAACCACAACTCCTTTCCAGCCCACTAGCGGTTTGTTGGTGGCCACAACCTCCCTTTGATGAGGCAAACTCGATAGTCAAGCGCGCTTGACTATCGAGTTTGCCTCTTCAAAGGGAGGCTGTGGCCACCAACAACCCGCCTGTGGAGGGAGAGGGGTTGGGGTGCTTGGGCTGCAGCCTGGTAGCGTCGCCTAGAGCGGAGCCGTGACATCGTCACGTTGGATCGGCTAGGGGCATTACACTTATATAACTTAGATTCGCATGTTTCCGCCCATGCTAATGGTGTACGACACTTCCTGCCATGCAAAGCTTCAAAAGGTGCCATGTTTATACTAGCTTGATAACTATTATTGTATGCGAACTCTACCATATAGACATGGTCTTCCCACCTCTTCCCGAAATCCAAGTCGCACATTCGGAACATGTCCTCCATCGTTCTGTTGTTCCTCTGAGTCTGGCCATCCGTTTGTGAATGAAAGGCCGCACTGAATGTTAATTTTTTCCCCAACAATTGATGGATTAGCCTCCAATTATTCGAAGTGAAGCGCCCGTCTCGATCACTTATGATGCTATGGGGAACATCGTGTAATCGTACTATTTGCTCAACATAAAGCTTAGCCAAGACTTCCACTGAATCGTCCCTCTTGTTCGGAATGAAGTGAGCCACTTTAGTCAACCGGTCTACGATCACGCAAACCGAATCGTTATCGCATTGAGATCTTGACAAACCGTGCACGAAATCCATCGAAATATCATCAAACTTGCATTCCGGAATAGGTAACGACTTCAGGAATCCTCCAGGCTTCTGAAATTCTGCTTTCACTAAGGCACAGGTCTGACATTTAGCCACGTAATGTGCTATGTCTTTCTTCATGCCCGACCACCAGAACAGCTTCTTCATGTCTTATACATCTTTGTGCTCCCTGGGTGAATTGAATACTTCGTGAAGTGAACTTCATACATCAATTCTTATTTTAACTTACCCATCTTCGGGACGCACAAACGACCATATTTTCGCAAAAGGCCATCATCCCAGGAGATTTGTCCATTTGACACATCCACTGCATAGCTTTGTAAACTTTCATCAAATTTCGTTGCTCATCGAACCATGTCCGCAAGGTCATACTGTACCTCTGTCCAGTTCAGGCACGCATTTGCTGTGGAATTCTTGTCAATACAAGAAATCTCAAAAGCTTCCATCTCCTGGATAACATGCTCATCATGCATTTGCAACTAAGTTGCCCTTGCCGAAGTCCTACGACTCAAGGCATTTGCGACGACGTTTCCCTTCACAAGAGTATATAATGAATCTGGAAGGTGTAGTCTCCGAGGAACTCCATCCACCAATGTTGTTGCATGTTGAGATCCTTCTGATCCAATAAATATTTTAGGCTCTTATGGTCCGTGAATATATCCACCTTAACACCATATAAATAATGATGCCAGGGCTTAAGTGCAAAACTCACCGCCGCCAACTCCAAGTCATGGACGGGATAGTTCTGCTCATGCACTTTCAACTAACATGAGCCATAAGTGATCACTTTTCCAAACTGAAGAAGAATACAACCCAAGCCGCTCCTTGATGAATTACTGTAGATTTCAAAGCCGTCTGAACCACATGACAATGTTAAGATTGGCGTTGTGGTCAAGCGACTCTTCAACTCTTCAAAAGCTCACGCGCACTCTTACATCCAAACGAACTTCTGATCCTTCCTAATTAGTGTGGTAAGAGTCAAAGCGATCCGTGAGAAGTTTTCTATGAAACCTCTGTAGTAGCCCGCCAGTCCAAGGAAACTCCTGACTTCGACCATAGAAGACAACACCGGCCACTCTCGTATGGATCTTAGCTTTGACAGATCCAACGCAATGCCCTCTCCACTCACCACATGGCCAAGAAAAGCCACTGACGACAGCCAGAACTCACACTTTGAGAACTTGGCGTAGAGCTTGTTTCTCCTCAAGGTGTGCAACACCATCCGTAAATGGTTCACGTGATATTCTTTTGACTGAGAGTACACTAGAATGTCATCAATGAAGATGATTACAAACAATTCCAAGTACACTCGAAGAGTTCAGTGCATTAGGTCCATGAACATCGATGACGCATTTATTAGATCAAATGGCATTACAGTGAACTCATAATGACCGTAGCGTGTTCCAGATGCTGTCTTGGGAATGTCATCTTCACTAATCCAGAACTGGTAGTAACCAGACTTTAAATCCAGTTTAGAATAGACGGTTGATCCCACAAGCTGATCAAACAAGTCATCAAATCGAGGTATCAGATACTTGTTCTTCTCCATCAACTTATTCAATTCTCAATAGTCGATGCACAAATGCAGACTACCATCCTTCTTTTTCTCAATGAGAACTGGTGCGCTCCATGGTGACATATTTGGGCATATATAACCCTATTCCAGCAACTCTTGTAGTTGAACTTTCAGTTTGGCCATTTCCTTTGGCGCAAAACGATATGGCCAGTGGGCCAAAGGTTTTGTACCTGGCACCAACTCAATAGAGAAGTCAATCTCCCGCTGGGGTGGTAAACCCGGAAGCTCCTTCAAAAACACATCAACAAACTCCGAAACAATTGGAACATCACTCAAACTGGTTTTTGGCTCAATAGTCGTGATAAGCGTGAAGAATAACTCCGCGCCCTTCTGAACAGCTTTGACGACTTGGAGAGCAGACATCAAAAATTTGCTCGTTCCTCGCATACCAACGAAGTTTGTCTCCAGCATGGTATTCTGTCCCAGTGTGATATCCTTTGAATTGCAATCAATAAAGGCACGCTGCTCCGAGAGCCAGCCCATAAAAAAACACATCAAATTCCGATATCGGCAGCACAGATGCTTCCAGTCCGAAATCCCGACTACCTATCTGACCCTCCACAAAGCAAGTCCTATCTGCATGCATCACGTATTCATTAAGTAATAACACTCTCACACTATTTGCCGTCATACGAATCGGCACTCCGATCCGTGATACAAAGTCCACAGATAGAAATGAATGCAAAGCACCCGTATTTAACAGTGGTCTCACCGGATAGTCCCGAATCAGGACAAAGCCTAAGACAAACACATCATACACAATCTACACACAAAATATGAAGTATCAAAAGCAATAAAAAAGTATCTTAACTCATACCTATGACGACGTCACTTTGCTTTATGGACTCCTATTTGCCAAGATTATATTCTCGGGGCTGCGCCTGGTATGCAGAGGACTCCAACATTACCTTTCTCTTTTCAGCATATGATGCTCCTGTCTTCTTCTCACCCTTTGGTAGACCAACCCGACATTCACGGGCTCGATGACCCACCTTTCCACAAGTATAACAACCACGAGGGTCTTTCCTAGATGTTGCTCCAGACGCAACAGTAGAGGGAGCCTGTGTAGAAGACTTGGATCTCTTACACAATTTCCTTTGGTGTTGGGTCTATTGATCCCAATGTCATAGATTTGCAAGAAGTCAACCTAGTCAATGACACACACACATAATGTATTTTATGTGTGCTTAAGTTTATACATGTAGATAGTCCATGATTGGACAGGTGAAGAAAATGAGTATGCTGGAAAACTCATAATTCGTCGAGCTCAGCTCACAATTCATCGAGTTCAGCTCGACATTCGTCGAGACTGGTGAAGAAATAGGGTATGCTGGAAGATTCAGAATTTGTCAAAACCACTGAAACAGCTGAGACAAAACTGCTGGATTTCTCTAATTCCAGAAGCGTTGAGTGAAGCAGGTTCACTAAACACTTCTAATAAAGAAGGAAGCGTTGAGATAATTGAAAGAAAAACCGCTGAGACAGAAGATAGTCTCAGCTATAAAGCAGAAACCGCTGAGACAGCTGAGAAGAAACAGCTGAGACAGAAGATAGCCTCCATTGTGAGGCAAAAACCGCTAAGACCACTGAGAAGAAATTGCTGTGACAGGAGATAGTCTCAGCTGTGAAGAAGAAACCGCTGAGGTAGTTGATAAGGATGCGTTGAGACAAAGCCAACATTATTTCTCTAAGTCCAGAAGCATTTAGAGAGGAAGGATTCACTCAATGCTTCTAACGATGAGCCAAGAAAGATGGTGTTGAGTGACTTAACATCACTCAACGCTTATTGAGGATTTGGAATTTTGTCCATGTCTAGAAGATGATGAACACTGTTGATGTCATCAAAAGTCAACAAGTCAAAATATGTCATGCCATTGCGGTAAAGCTACAACACCACATGATGACCACTGCTGAAGTTACCTTAAGACATCAAAGTCAAAATTGTCAATGTCGTTGCGGGAAAGCTGCAATAGGGCCGGAATCTTATTTGTCCTTTTTTGAGGGAGGTGACGCTCACCATCCTTAGCTAGGCCCACACTCAAATTATGTCGTTGATTCAAATCAACACATATAAAAGGAAGAAGGAAAAGGGTATTAGGTTTATGAAGAACAAACACAGAACATACAAAGAAAATGCGGAAAATAGAGGTGGCTGGACTTCATCTTCTCCAACAAGAATGAAAACAAAAGGTCAGCAGAGCTAGCCAGCAGGCAGAGAAAGTTAGCTGAAGCTCTTTCAAGTTTAGCAAGATTGTTCTCTCCAGAACAAGGCAGCTGATTCAACTATTCAGCAAGAAGATTGCTGTGTGAAGGGCTGTCAACCTTCAATAGCAGATAGCTACACACCAATGCAGCAAAGAAGAAGATGGCTGTAGAATAAGACTCATTCCTTCTACAATAAGTGGGCTAGACTGATATCTGCTCAGTCCAGCAATGTATACTCAGAGATTTATCTCTGAGTCAGTTATTTTATATTTTGATTCATCTTGTGTAAATTTCTGTGGGATTCAGTTTATCTGAATCTGAGCTGTAGTGACTTTTGTCCTGAGTTGTAGGTGACTAATTAGTCACTTAGGTTGGTGCCCTGTTGGGGTACTGAGGTAGGATCCAAGTGTGAATCTGAGAGTAGGGCTGTCCTCCTAGCCTGAGAAGTAGGCCTTAAAAATTAGGCTGAGGTAGGTGACTGGTGAGTCACTAAGCTATAGGTGACAAGTGTGTCACTGAGTTGTAGGCCTTGGAGGAGGCTGAGATGTAGGTGCCCGGAAGGGCACTGAGGTAGGTTCCTGGAAAGGTACTGAGTTATAGGCATGTTGCATCGCTCTGAGAGTAGGGCTTTGTGCCAGAAGTTGTTGGGATGAAAAGCCCGAGTTGTAGGCCTTAGAAATAAGGCTTAGGTAGGTGGTCAGTGGACCACTGAGCTGTAGGAGCACTGCAGGACTATGAGGTAGGAACCTGTGTGGTTCTGAGGTAGGGTTCTGAAGAGAACCTGAGTGTAAGGATGAGGGCCTAAGGTGTAAGCTCCGAGGTGCATATTGGTGGAGTTTGCACCTAGTCCAACAAAATAGTTGGATAGGTTGGAGGGAAAGTGGATGTACCTAGTTGGGGAACCACTATAAATATCTGTGTGCTATGCTGTGTTGTTGTTTTTCTTATATTGCTGGTGCTAAGGACGAGATCTAGATCACTTAGTTAGAAAACAACAAAAAGACTTAAAAGATTTCAAAGACCTATTCACCCCCTCTAGGTGACTAACTAACCTTAAGTAAATAAATTTCAAGTGATATCAGAGGGAGGTTACTCAAATAGGATCTAAAAATCTGAGTAAACCTCCAAGGTTAGCTATAAGATATAAGACTGGGGTCTGATGTAAAATACAAGGAACTGGGAGAAATGAAACTACCTATCTGCAGAAAGGAAGGCTTTGGCCTTTGGAAGGAAAGGGTCAGACTATTCATGGAAGCTATTGACCCTAGGATTTACATCACAGTTAAAGATGGACCCTTCATCCCTATGAAGACCTCAATTCTGGATGCCAACATCCAGACACCTAAATTCTATGAGCAAATGAAGAAAGATGAACTCTTACTTGCCTTCATGGACAAGAGAGCTCAAAAAATCATTGCTAGTATAATAGATGATTCAACCTTCTAGAAACTGGTGCACCGCAAGACCTCCAAGGAGATGTGGGACAACCTTGTTGTGTTCATGTAGGGCTCAGATGAGTTGATGGATGACATAAAATCCATGCTCAACCAGGAGTATGAGGCCTGCAGATAAGGAAAGTCTGAGGACATTACTGAGAGCTTTGAGAGATTTTTTAGAATTGTGAATGAACTGAGAACATATGGAAGGGTCTTCAGCACCTATGAGCTGAATGACAAATTTCTCAGGTCCCTCTCAAAGGATTGGGACACAAAGATTTGTGCCATTAGGGAAATGGGCAAGTTAGCTGACAATACTCCTCCAACTCTATTTGAAAAGCTGTTGTCATATGAGATGCAACTTACTGAAAGAAAGGAAGAAGAGAAGAGCAGTAAGTCACATGCCAAGGAGAAGTCCGAGGCCTTCAAAGCTGAAACCTCATCCAGGAGCAGAAGAAAGAACTCTCCACTCAGGAAAATTACTGAGTCAGACTCTAAGAGCTCATAGACCAGCACTTTAGAAAGCCATACATCTGATGAAGACCTTACTGCCTTCTCCAGGCAGTTTCAGAAATTCATGAAGAAAGGCCATTGGAAGAACATAAGGCCTTCCTCTTCCTCACAACACAGAAGGAAATACTCTAAGGAGGACAGCTATGCTCCTAACTCTAGCAAACAAATTTCTTCTAATATTATTTGTTTCTGTTGCAGCAAACCTGGGCATATAGTTGCTGACTGCCCAGTGAATAGGAAAGAAGAAGGAGTGAAGAAGCACCATAAGGGAAAGAAGAAAGAGAAGTCCCTTGTGGCCAAGAAGGAAAAGACATAGTCTGACTCATCATCTATGTCAGACAGTGAAGAAGAAGAAGACTACATTGGGCTAATGGCTGTTGCTGAAGGAGAACCTGAAGAATACCCTACTGCTAGGATAGGGATCAGGGCCCCTCTGTCATATTCAGATAGTTACTCAGAGGTGGATAGAGATGAAGAAGAAGATGTTCAATGCCATGGATTGATGGCAATAACTAATGAAGAAAGCAGCCATGATCGGCCTGGACAAGCTCAGGTAAATTATAAATCTCTGCATTCTATTTCAAGTCATGAGGCTAGCTCAGATTTTGAAGCTAAATCATCAAGAGATGAAGGGGATTCAGATTTTGAGGATGATGTAAATTCTTTAATTAACAAGTATGGAGAACTTCTCGAAGCATTCAAGAAGTGCAAGCTCCTTGTCAAGAGACAGGCAAAAGAGCTTCTCAGTCTTAAAATCAAGTGTGATGGCCACAAAAAAATCTCTCACTGATATGGCTGCAGAAACAACCCAGCTTAAGGAAATCATTGATACGGAGTCTGTGGTAAGAGTCTCAAATAAGGAACTTATCCAGAGACTTAAAAATGATCTCCTAAATGAGAAATTACTGGTGACCAAGTTTTCTAAGCCAAACACTATGCTTCCCTTAATTGACACCCACCTTACCCAAGTGGGTAAGAGAGGGTTAGGATTTAAGGGATCTGCTAGAACTCCCAATCCAAAATGAAAGGGAAAGGGGAAGGCACCAGTAGTGCCTCTAACCTCATTGCCTCAAGTTTCTTTTCAGAGAGTCTTGTTGCCTTCTAGTAGGTATGACCATGAAAGCTGTTATGGTACTGGGAGAATGACAGATCCACTAGTATGGACCAATGTGGCCCTAGCCAAGGTGGAAGATACAGACATGTGAGGACCTTTAAGGCTGCCCATGAGGAAATTCAAATGGCACATCTTGAACTATTTGTTTAGTGCCCCAGCCCCAAAACTCAAGGATAATGCTGCTGCAGGAAATATGAGTCATCCAGCAAAAGTGGTGACTCAAGGTGAGTCTTCTGGCAAGGCTAGAATGGTAGTTTCTGATGCTATCAGATGCATGTTATCTGAAAAGAGATATGTAGCCGGTGGCTCTCAGAAAGGACAAAAACAGTCAGCTGGAAGACTTTCCTTCAGTCAAATGGCTGCTAAAAGAAAATAGAAGTATACAGTAGCTCATCTTCAAACTGTTCAAGGTGCAGTCAAGCCAAATGCTGGTCCTAAACAGAAAAGGAGATATAATATCCATGAGTGTTGGTATTGTGGCAAAGTGGGACACTATGCTGTAGATTGCTGACACAATCTTTCAGTGTCCAGAGGTAGCCAGCCTGTCAGGAATACTGCATGAGGACAATGTTATTTTCAGACTAATGTGAACCTAAGAGCCAATAGATATTGGAGTCCTAAGGTGAGATGATTTGTGTTCTTTTCAGATTAATCCAGGTACCAATTCCCCTAAATGGTACCTAAACAGTGGATGTTCCAGACACATGACTGGAACAAAGGAGCTATTTAAGGAGTTCACTCCAGTAAAGAATAGACCTAAGGTCATCTTTGAAGGCTTTGACAAGGGAATAACCAGAGGTTATGTTAACATCACCAATGGCATAATCACCATCATAAAGGTGGCTTATGTGGAGGGGCTCTAACACAACCTCATAAGCATAAGCCAATGATGTGACCTTGGTAATGACATTTCCTTCCACAAGGATAAGTTCCACATCAAGAGGTTAAGTGACCAAAGTGCCATCTTTACAGGCACCAGGAGTGGGAATGTTTATTGTTTAAACTTTTCATGCTTAGATAATAGTTCCCCTATATGCCTAGTTCAAATGTCAATATCTCATATTGTGTCCAATGACACAGGAGACTCGTTCATTTGAATTATAAGACCATTTTCAGCTCTTTAGTGATGAGCTAGTTAAAAATGGTCCCAAAATAAAATACTCAAAGGAGGGCATCTGTGCTGCTTGCCAAAAGGGTAAGCAGACTATGACCTCCTTCAAGAGCATTGGGACCAAGGACTCAGTGAGATGCTTATATCTCCCACATATGGACTTGTTTGGTCCTATGCCTATTCACAGTCTAGGTAGGAAGGTCTACACCCTTATTGTGGTTGATGACTATTCCAGATTTGCTTGGGTGTTCTTCCTTAGAAGAATGGATGAAACCCTTGATATCTTCATGAACTTTGTCACGCAGATTCAGAATGAGCTTGCATGCTCTGTGGTCAAAATAAGAAGTGATCATGGAACTGAATTTCAGTCTTCTGCCATGACTTCTTTCTGTGAAGAACAAGGGATTCATCAAGAATTCTCCTCTCCGAGAACACCCCAGCAAAATGGTTTAGCTGAGAGGAAAAAGAGGACTCTCATAGAAGCAGGGAGAAATTTGTTGAGTGACACTTCTCTCGCTAAATATTTCTAGGCTGAGATAGTTAATGCTGCATGTCATGTTCTCAATAGGGCTTATATCACCAAAGGTCACAAGAAGACTCCCTATGAGATCTTGAACTGTAGAAAACCAAACATATCCTATTTCAGGATCTTTGGTTGCAAGTGTTTCATCTTGAACAATGGTAAGTCAAAAGTGACTAAGTTTGCTGCCAAATCCCATGAGGGGATCTTTGTTGGGTACAACAATAACAATAAGGCATATAAAGTTTATAACTTGACTAATCAGGTTATAGAAGAATCTGTCCCTGTAGTGTTTGATGAGTCAAGCATGATTAACAGTAAGATGTTAAGCTCTTTGCCTAGTTCTATAGGTACAGAAGTCATGATGGAAAAGCTCTCCATCAAAGATAAAGACCCAGTTGTGTAAGAAGAATGTGGAGAGGGAATCTGTCCAGAGGAAGCACGGGATAGTCTAGCTGGAGATGAAGACCAACCGGTTGAAGAAAATGGTGCTCAGTAAGATGCAGTCAGGCTGCCCCTGCAATCAGATATCTAAGTGATCATCCTCCAGATCAAATAATAGGTGAGGCCAGCCAAGGTGTACAAACCAAAAGAAGGAGCTTCAACACAGCTCTATATTCTAGCTTCCTGTTACAAAAAGAGACCATGAAATTTGAAGAGGCAAATCAAGACCAATTCTGGATTGCTGCAATGCAAGAAGAACTAAACCAGTTCAAAGGTGCAAGGTCTGGAAGCTGGTTCCCAGACCAGATGGACATAATGTCGTTGGATTCAAGTGGATTTTCAGAAATAAACTTGATGAAAATGACATTATAATCAAGAATAAAGCTAGACTGGTGGCCAAGAGGTACAGACAGGAAGAGAGGATTGATTATGATCAGACCTTTACCCCAGTTGCAAGGTTAGAAGCCATCAGACTATTCCTTGCATTTGCAGCATTCCAAGGATTCAAAGGCTTCCAGATGGATGTGAAGTTAGCCTTCCTGAATGAAGATTTTAAAGAAGAGGTCTATGTAGAGTAGCCTCCAGGTTTTGTAGATTCTAACTCTCCCACTGCTCTGTATAGACTTAGGAAAGCTCTATATGGGCTCAAGTAAGCCCCTAGAGCATGATATGAGACATTGTATACCTTCCTCATTGAGAACAAATTTTCAAGTGGGAAGATAGACATGAACCTATTCATAAGGGAATCTTAGGGCAAGATCATCCTAGTACAGATTTATGTTGATGACATAATATTTGGCTCTACTGATGACAACCTCTGTAGGAAGTTTGCAAAACTTATATATGGGAAGTCTGAGATGAGTAGTATGGGTGAACTGAAGTTCTTCTTGGGACTCCAAGTAAGACAGACTGATGATGGTCTATGCATATCCCAGTCAAAGTTCACCAGGGAGCTAGTCAAGAAATATGGTATGGAAAATGCTTCCACCATGAGAACTCCCATCAGCTCAAGTATGCCTATTGGCAAAGATGATCTAGGGAAACTTGTTGATCCAACTTTGTATAGAGGTATAGTTGGCTCTCTTCTCTAACTCATTACAAGTAGGCATGACATTATGTATGCAACATGTGTTTGTGCTAGGTATCAGGCCTTCCCTAAAGAATCTCACTATAAGGTTGTGAAAAGAATCTTTAGATATCTTAAGGGCACCCCAGATCTTGGCCTATGGTACCCTAGATAAGGGGAGTTTCAACTAATTGGCAATTCAGATGAAGATTTTGCAGGCTGCAAGGAGGACATGAAGAGCACTTATGACTCCTGTTAATTTCTAGGTGGAAGGCTTGTCTCTTGGAGTAGCAGGAAGCAAATGAGTGTTGCAATCTCAACAGCAGAGTCAGAGTACATTTCAGCCGGGAGCTGTTGTGCTCAGTTGCTATGGATCCATCATCAACTTCAAGATTACAACATGTAGATAATTAGAACTCCACTCTTTTGTGATTCTACTAGTGCAATTTATATAGCTAGGAATCTTGTCTCCCATAGCATGACTAAGCATATAGAAATTAGGTATCATTTCATTAGAGAACATATAGAAAGGGAAGACACCATCCTTGAGTTTGTCTCCACAGACAAGCAAGCGTCTGATATCTTCACTAAGGCACAAGATGAAGCTATGTTCAACACCTTCAAATTTGAATTGGGTATGTTGAATCTTGTGTAGCTTTAATTCTCTCCTCTACCATATGCTGCACTATCTATTTAACAGGTAGTAAAAGTCCTTCCTCAAGATAATGAAGCCAGTATGCAACTATTGAGGGGGAGCAAGACCAATAGCTACAATGGGTTCAGTCAAAGTGGGGAGATCAACTCTAGATAGATAGGGGGAGAAAAACCCCACAGAAATCTCCTTATTGAAGAAGTCAAAAAGGGTGAGAGTAAGCCAAGATGGTGGAAGCTCAAAGCCAGGTGCAACACTGGAATTGCAAGGGTGGCAGCATGCCGAGGGAGTAAGTCATTTCCACAGGCTGGTGAAATGTGTGGTAACATTTACAAACTCAAATGATGTTACATAAGTTTTAATTATTATGTTGAATATGTTATGTATGTCAATGACCTGTATTTTTGATCAAGCAAAGTTTTGACTTCTTCAAATAAGGGGAGATTGTTGGGTTTATTAATCCCAATGTCCTAGATTTGCAAGAAGTGAAACTGGTCAATGACATACACACATAATGTATTTGATGTGTGCTTAAGTTCATACATGCAGATAGTCCATGATTGGATAGGTGAAGAAAATGAGTATGTTGGAAAACTCAGAATTTGTCGAGCTCAGTACATAATTCATCCAGCTCAGCTCCATATTTGTCGAGACAGGTGAAGAAAAAGAGAATGCTGGAAGATTCAGAATTCGTCGAGCTCAGCTCGCCATTCGTCGAGCTAAAATTAAAAGTGTGAGACTCAGAATTCGTCGAGCTCAGCTCATCATTCGTCGAGCTGAGCTTATCGTTTGTCAAGCTAAATTCAGAATTTGGGATTTAGAATTTGTCGAGCTTAGCCCAGAGTTCGTCAATATCAGCACAACTTTCGACGAACTAAAGCCAGAAAAATTAACTATAGAAAAACTGCTGAGACAACTGAGAAGAATATCTCAGCTTAACCACTGAGACAAAAATAGTTGGATTTCTCTAACTCCAGAAGGATTGAGTGAAGCAGGTTCACTCAACGCTTCTAATAAAGAAGGAAGCGCTGAGATAGTTGAGAGAAAAACTGCTGAGACAGAAGATAGTCTAAACTGTAAAGTAGAAACCGCTGCGACTGCTGAGAAGAAACTACTGAGACAGAAGATACTCTCAGCTGTGAAGCAGAAACTGCTGAGACTGCTAAGAAGAAACAGCTGAGACAGGAGATAGTATTAGTTGTGAAGAAGAAACCTCTGAGATAGTTGAGAAGGAAGCACTGAGACAAAGCCAACAATATTTCTCTAAGTCCAAAAGCATTGAGAGAGGAAGGATTCACTCAACGCTTCTAATGAAGAGCTAAGACAGATGGCATTGAGTGACTTAACATCACTCAATGCTTATTGAGGATGTGGAATTTTGTACAAGTCCAGAAGGTGATGACCACTGCTAATGTCATCAAAAGTCAACAAGTCAAAATACTTCATGTTGTTGCGGGAAAGCTACAGCAGCACAGGATGACCACTGCTGACGTCACCTTAAGACATCAAAGTCAAAATTGTCAATGCCGTTGCGGGAAAGCTGCAGTAGCGTGGAAAGCTTGTTTGCCCTTTCCTGAGGGAGGTGGTGCTCACCATCCTTGGCTGGGTCCACCCTCAAATTGTGTCATTGATTCAAATCAACACATATAAAAGGAAGAAAGAAAAGGGGATTAGGGTTATGGAGAACAAACGCAGAACATACATACAAAATACAAAAAATAGTGGCAGCTGGACTTCATCTTCTCCAACAAGCTTGAAAGCAAAAGTCCAGCAGAGCTAGCCAACAGGTAGAGAAAGTTAGCTGAAGCCCTTCAAGTTCAACAAGATTGTTCTCTCCAGAACAAGGTAGCTGATTCAACTATTCAGCAATAAGATTGCCGTGTGAAGGGCTGTCAACCTTCAACAGCAGATAGCTGCTCAACAGTGCAACAAAGAAGAAGTTGGCTATAGAAGAAAACTCATTCCTTCTACAACAAGTGGCCTAGACTAATATCTGCTCAGTCCAGCAAGGTAGACTAAGAGATTTATCTCTGAGTTAGTTATTTTATATTTTACTTCATCTTGTTTAAATTCCTGTATGATTCAATTTATCTGAAACTGAGCTGTAGGGACTTTTGGACTGAGTTGTTGGTGACTAATTAGTCACTGAGTTAGGTGCCCTGTTGGGGTACTGAGGAAGGATCCAGATGTGGATCTAAGAGTAGGGCTATCCTCCCATCCTAAGCAGTAGGCCTTAGAAATAAGGCTGAGGTAGGTGACTGGTGAGTCACTAAGTTGTAGGTTACAAGTGCGTCACTGAGTTGTAGGCGACAAGTTTGTCACTGAGTTGTAGGCCTTGGAAGAGGTTGAGATGTAGGTGCCTGGAAGGGCACTATGGTAGGCACCTGGAATTGTACTGAGTTGTAGGAGTACTGTAGTACTATGAGAGTAGGGCTTTGTACCTAAAGTTGTAGGGCTGAAAATCCTGAGCTATATGCCTTAGAAATAAGGCCGAGGTAGGTGGTCAGTGGACCACTAATCTATAGGTGCACTATAGGGCTCTGAGGTAGGATCCTGTATGTTTCTGAGGTAGGGTTCTGAAGAGAACCTGAGTGTAAGGCTAAGGGCCTGAGGTGTAAGCTCTGATGAGCATATTGGTGGAGTTTGTGCCTAGTCCAACAAAATAGTTGGATAAATGGGAAGGAAAGTGTATGTACCCAATTGGGGAACCACTATAAATATCTATGTGTTTTGATGTGTTATTGTTTTTCTTATATTATATGTGCTAAGGACAAGCTCTAGATCACTTAGTTAGAAAACAGTAAAAAGACTTATAAGATTTTAAAGACCTATTCATCCCCCTCTAGGTGATTAGCTAACATTAAGTAAATAACTTTCATTTGGTAATTCGATTTTCTCGGGTATGGCTCTTTGAACTCGGGCTTTGCCACACCCAAGTACCTTTTGCCCTCTACCGGCTTCATATCTTTCTCAAACGAACGAGTTGTATCAACCAATTCTTGAAACCCTTGTTTCACCGAACTCGAGAGCAGGATTCTCAGCTCATCCCACAACTCTTCGTAGAACGTATTGGTTTTACGCTCTTCGTCAGAAAATATAGATCGCGCATAACGTCCCAACCTTGTAAACTCATGTAAGTAGGTATCAACACTACTTTCTTCTTGAGTTAGATGCAGAAATTCATTTTCCATGGCTATGAGCTGAGTCGATGGCACGTTATTTGCCAAGAACTATCTCGAAAACTCCCCTATCGAGACTTCCATTAGTTGTCTGCCCATTGAGTGGTGCAGCTCCATTTCATACCACCAAAGCCGAGCCTCTCCTTCCAACAGGAACGTGGCTAAGGTGACTTTCTGTTCCTCCTCTATTTTTATCGCCATCAAAATCCTCTTAACGCGGGCAAGCCAATCCTCTGCCTGCGTCGGGGTTCCTGCCCCTACGAATGTAGGAGGATTGAAGCTCGTAAACTACTTCAGTTGTTGTTCTGCTGCTTGTGGAACTACAGCAGCCGCCTCAGGTACGGGCCTCACACCAACCTGTCCTGACATCACCGCAGGACGTGCCTGCCCAGTAGGCTGTACCTGGATCATTGCAAACAAAGCCTCCGCAACTAAGCGTACTATCTCCACAGACAGAGGAGGTGTAGGAACCTCAGCTGGTACCATACTCTTATCAGAATGGTGGGCCTCAGACTTCACCGCACCACTTCGAGTCACCTATACGTGTAAAATACACACTTTAGTGGCTTTGCAAAAGCAACAACAACATTGTAGTAATGCATAGGTTCCTCAAACAGGTGTATTTTCATTCCTTATTGAACATTCTTGAGTTCATTTATGTGTTATAAAAGATCGCACTTACACGTGCCCGCCACTCCGCAAAACAATTCGACCACAAAGTCGAAGGAGGAAGACTAAGACAAGCAGATACCAAATTACAGCGCCTCCATCCATTACATGACATATAGTAGAAGGTCCGGCCGGGGCCCCACACTATATACCACAAACAAGTTGCAGGGTTACATATTAATATCAAAAACTAGCACACGCATCCTTACTCAGAGCATTCTAGCGGAATCCTTATGGGTTACAATTGAACTCCTCGACCATGAATGTCCACTATATATAAACAACCACATTTATATATCTCCAAAAAATATATAAAAAATAAACAAAATGTTTGGCCCTAAGGCCTTACCGTTATCCTTTACAAGTGTGGATTACATACATCGGCACGCTGGCTAGCCACACATGAAAAGAGTAAACTTTTCTTCATTTGGCCTTCGAGGGCCAACATAGCAGCAGCAAGGGCTTCAACCCACTATTTTTTGCTTGGCTCTCCAGCATCTGCATGGGGACATCGACCGCAATGGTGGTAAACAAAGCAACGGTCATCATTAAACTGACCAATTTATAATGACCCTACCCCTTTCCCGGGGCAGTGGTGTTCCTTCCCTGTAGGCATAACATTTTTACAAGCAGATATATCACAAAACGTGCATTCATGCACATTCAATATATCACAAACATCGACAGCACGGCCCGACGCTCCGTGCACTTAGCGTACATTATCGGTGTACCAGAAGAACAGTTCCCACCACTGTTCTCAGGTTCCAGACACAACGGTAAACCTTGAGCATTCAAGCTCCACGACCCGAGGTTGGAGACTTTAGTCTTGATGACGAACAGCCCAAGACTTTCATTATGTGATCGTAATAAAGCCAATAACCTAAGCACTCAAGTTAGACAACCATAACACAGATACAGTTCATCCCTTGCTCGTTGATCAAATCTCTCGTTCAATGTCTAGACTGATGCGGGTAGGCATCCCCTTGTCCGTTCGACTCACTGCCTTTAAGAGTGCATAGATCACAATAGCCACACTATCCTCGAAGGACTGGCTTTCACAATCACAGCTTAGCTAGGAGCTATCGCCAACGACAACCTCTATCGCCTGGCGTTAGCGACAGAACACTCTTTTTGTACCCAGCCCTAACCATATAGGGACTAACTATCCAGAAAATCCTGCAGCCACCTGCAGTGCTAGAAACACTGTACTTTTAAATCATACAACACATGAATTTCGAGGGTATTTTCTTGGAATTCCACTCCAGTACTTCCTGTTACTCCACTTCATAGGCACAACCCACCGACTATACAGAATACTTGTTTATACGTGTAGTCTTCTCCAGTGCGTAAAATAAAACATCACTAATCCAGACAAACCTGTCTAGATGGGATTCACACAGCATTCCTATTCCGTACTACACATTTCCGGATCTATATGCAAACCTTATTTGGGATTTCAAGAATCAACCCAACGGAAATCCCTCAACAGTCCACCTTTTGGTGGGGGAAATCCATGCATATGCAAAAAAAAGGACTTCACATGTCCAAGGAAAAATATTGTTATCCTTAGAGTTTTCTGCGAAGCCATGACAATGCTTTCTATGCGGATGGAAATGATCGCCTGACTCTACCCATCGCGATTCTAGCTTCAGCTCTTGATTCTAGCAATAAGATTTTCTCCAACAACTCAACAAAATTTCACCCAAATCCTAGCACCAGCCGAGAGTTTTCTGCTCCAAAACTAGGAAACAAGGAAGAGAGATAGAGAAAAGGAAATAATACCTTCCTTAATCACATCCCTCTACATATGTGGTCTCGGGTTTCATCCCAGCCACAGGATAAACTCATCAAAACAAAGCAATGGCCCGGGTTAAAGTCAACCACCGCTCACTGGCCGCACACCAGCCACCTGACACGAGTCGTCACATCGGCGATATCTTATTTCTACAATTCATCGAACAGAGTCAAGTTTCCCGAACGCAATTCATCAGTCGGGAGTGAGTTCGTCGAACGGGCTTAAGTTTGTCGAATGGGTCATAACACCTGACAGAGCTACTTTTGTCGAGCTCTGCTCAATGTTTTCGTCGAGATCCGCTCGATATTTTTATAGAGCTCTGCCCGATGCTTTCATCGAGATCTGCCTGACTTTTGAGCCTGTTACCTGCAACTCCTTTTTGGGGTGTTACAGTTACTGTATATCATTGACTAGGGTTCTGACTTCTACAAATAGGAGGAGATTATTGGGTCCATTGACTGCAATGTCCATGATTTGAAGAAGGCTATAAGTTAATAATACACACACATATATATTTGATATGTGTTCAAGTTCATATATGCAGGATGTCTACTATTCAATGATTAGATAGGTTATATATGTTGGAGGTTTGGCAGCACAGAAGACAGAACACTTCAGAGAGCCATTAATTTGGCTAAGTACATATGCATTGAGTGATCACACATCACTCAATGCTAGTGGCCAAAAAGCATTGACAGATATTCAGTCACTCAAAGCCTCAGTGAAGCAGGACTTAAATTTGGCTAAGTACAAATGCATTGAGTGAAGAAGGTTCATTCAATGTCTGCTCAAAGAATTCAGCTAAGTTTAATGAGTTGAGTGAAGTCAGTTCACTCAACGCCTACTAATAAATGTTGCTAAGTGTAAATGTTTTGAGTGAAGACTGTTCACTCAATTCCTGTAGAAGGGAAGCTGTCAAATTCTAAATGCGTTGAATTATGGAAGTTCACTCAATGTCTGCTTAAGAAATAGAGTTGAAGTCAAAAGCATTGAGTGATCAACATTCACTCAACGCCTCTTCAGTAAAGCAGAATTCTGCTAAGGGTAAAAACATCGAGCGAGGGCTGTTCACTCAAAACTTATGTACTTAACCGTTTATAACTAATTTGTTGAGTCACACAACTACACTCAATGCCTGTACCAGGTGTTGGGAAGATTTTTTTTATAAGTTCCTAGGGGGAATGTCAAATATGCTAACGTCATTCATAACTTCAAATTAAAGCAGAAAGAGCACTAAAATACAAAGAATGGTGCACTTCTTCGATAGAGTTATCCGGGATAAAGAAACTACTAAAGCTACCCATGTCGTGTTCTAAAGAGGCAAAGAGTTGTTGCCATGGCTGATATATAAAAGCAGAGTAGGGTCAATCTTTAAAAGTACTTTTATCTATCTCTCAAAACATTAATCTTTTCTGCAAAAGTCAGCTAGCAGAGCTCAAGACATTTTCACTATTCATCTTCAAGCCTGCTACACAGAATTCAAATTTTCTTAAGCTTGAAGAAGGAGTAAAGCTCTGCAGAAGATCTTCACAGCACAAGCTGATACAACACTGAAGATATACTTTCTTGTTGCTGTGAAGAAGGAGGATTGTTTTCCACACAGTCTAGGAAGAAGACTCAGAGATTTTTCTCTAGAGTGGGTTTCATCAAACCTTTACTCAAACCTGTAGGATGTCTGTGAGATCTGAGTTGTAAACCTGATTTATAAATACTGAGTTGTAGGACTGTGAAGCGGCCTGAGGTAGGAGTTATTGAACTCTGAGGTGTCATCCTGGAGTGAATCTGAGGTAGGATCTTGGAGTGGATCTGAGGTAGAATCTTGGTTAAGATATGAGTCGTAGGAGTTATTGAACTTTGAGTTGGAAGATACTGAGAGATCTGAGGTGTAAGCTCAAGGAGCCAAGTATGAAAGATTAGTTAGTCGAATATCGCACACTGCTAGATAGGTGAATGAGGAAAGTGGATGTACCCTAGATAGGGGAACAAGCTCAAAGTGGATGTAAATCTCATAGGTTGTTTTGTTATATTGAAAGCTAACTACTAACTTAAACACACTCCAAGATCAAACTGGAAAAGATTCAAAAATTTAAAACAAACCTATTCACCCTTCTCTAGGTGTTTAGCTACCCTTAGAAAAGACTTTAAATGAGGTTCTCCACCGCTCGTATGGATACCTGTAGAGTCCCAAATATACTTCTGCATGGACTCAGCCGTATACTTTCTGGCCTGGATTATTGTGTTGGAACATGCGTTTCACATCTCTTGGTTTGAGAATAATAAATATCAGTGTGTATTCGAACATATTTGTTGCGTGTTTAGAGTGTGCGGTATTATAGGTATGATGACACCATGGTTCCACTTTTTGTGACCTACCGCTGGGCTCTAACCTTACCACCTATGCTAGTTATGCTGTCTTACAAGCTGGGGACGTTAGATTTCCTCTGTGTCTTACCACTGGGTGCTAAGATTACTGCACCGCATTAGCCAAGTCAACGATCATTGAGTCGGTAGTGTCGAGAAGAGCAGGTAGAATCAAGAAGAGCCGATAGCGTCAATAAGAGATAGTTGATTAGACTACCATGCCGCTCTTGCTACCGCGCTGCACTATCAAAAAGCGACAAAACAATATTTTAGGATTTTTTCCTAATTTGGTGATGTATTGCTGACAACAACGCGTAAAAAGACCTACCGCCGCGTGGTAACCTTAGCTCCTGTGGTTGCACATTTTAAAATAACTATAAAAGACCGCAAATCTTCAACTAGTTGAGGAGTATAAAAGGAAAGAGCTCTGACGGTGCAGTGCATACAAAACTATCAACTATCTGTACCTTAGGAAACTCCAAATATATCATAATTTGATTGAGAAATAAGGAAGAGCATCAAATATCTTTTGGAAGGCAAGAATATATCTTATTTTCATGAGAATTTATTTCTAAAGATGAAGGCAAAATTCACAAAATTGAGAAGAAGATAAGGAATTTGAAGACTGCGCATTTCTGCCACGCTAACGCCACACATTGGTTTCCTGCACAACATTTTCTATTTAAAACATCAAGAAATTGAGTTTCAGGAGATGATTTTTCACGAATTTTGAAAGGGGAGTTCGCACTAGCTGGCTGGAGTGAAGGAAGGGGTTTTCCCAAATCATTTAGGAGGAGAGTTCTTCAGAGGAGATCAAAAGGAATTCATGCACAACAAATGAAGGCTATCAAAATGATGATCAAGAAGCCTTCTTCCTAATATTCATGTGGAGGATCCTCGCTACGAAAAACTCTCATCAAGTGTACACCTTCTTAGATCTGAATAATATGTAAGGGGAAGACTCCCAAGACACAGAGATTGAACCTTTGCAAGCAAATTGACGTCAACATCGAGGGTTATAGTTAGAGGGGAGTTTTCTCTAATTCTTGTATTTTCTTTAACCTTTTTGTATTATGTGCAGCTAAATCGTCCGGTGAGGATGTCAAATTTCTAGGAGGAGTTCGTGAGAAATCAGCCTGGGAGGCCGTCGTATTTTTGGGAGGAATCTATGGAAATCATCCTAGAAGGACTTCTAGATCTGGGAGAATTAGTAGGTTCTAAGACCAATCCAGGGAGGAAGGTGAGGAGCCAGCTCGTCAATCTTCTTGGGAAGAAGATAGAGAGTCAACCAGTCCTAGAGAAGGGTCGTTATAGAAAATAAAAAGAGATTTTTGATGTAGGCTAGGCCTTTGGGATCCTACACGGAGGGCATGTCTGCAGCCTTAGCAACGTTATCGCTCCCTAACCGGCACACAAACGCAACGCAGCGACCACAATGGTTGTTTTTTATCGTTCGTGCTAACATACGGATAGCCGATCCGCAAGTGGAACGGAGAATGGCTATAGGCCAAAATCCTTTCCGGCTAAATGGAATAATATTAATTCCGATCGAGCTTTGGAGTTGTACCAAAATAGATCCACCAAAAAAAATTCACGATTCGAAAAAACGGTAGGATCTATCCCAACAAAACAAAAGCGAGGAGCTCCAATCCTCTCGCGAGATCTTTTCGGAAAACCAACTGAAAATCTCAAATCTATTTTTAGGAACACCGCGAAAATTTAGCAATTCGAGAAATCACGCAAAATCCGTCCACCACAAGAATTAATCAAAGAAGAGAATCTCTTAGGTAGGAATTTCGTTACCCCACTCGGAAACGTAGATCCGAGATGTTGGATTCACAAAGTACGATCGCTCTTCCCTTTTTGGAATCCACGAGAAACGCGTCACGGATGAAGATCTTGTTCGCCTCCTTCGATTCTCGCCGTGGTTGATTACCCCAACCTTGATTCTTCCTTGCACGAGATCTTCCTCCTCCAAGGTTGGCCGACCACCTTTGAAAGAAAGGTATGGACACGTAGATGAGAGGATGTAGTAGGAAGAGGGATGAGGGAGGAAATGAGAAGAAGAAGAGAGAGAGAAGGGGGGGGGGTGCGGCCAAGAAGATGAAGAGGAAGAAGAAGGGGGGGCGACGGCTAGAAGAGAGGGAGGGGAGATAGAAAATTTAGGGTTTGAGGAATTCTTAATTGATTTCAATATTAGTCTCCATAACAAATGATAATGTGGCCTTATATAAGGCTTACAACCATGTGGCTATTAGCAACCCAAAATAAAAATGTTGCAGAAAATGAAATGACAAAATAACATAGTGTCAAATACCACATATAACCAGATAAAGGCAGACCAAATAATAAAATAAATTCAAAGCTTATTTTTGTTGCGTGGGCGAAGATTGTAGCTGTGCCTGCTACGGCGCCGCAAGTCTCTTGATGGTGGAGCATCATCGTCATCTTCTATCACGGTCACACCGCCATGGTCGTCGTCTTCATCACCCAATTGGCCGTCGTGGTGGCCGTCGCCATCAATTTTTATTTATTTATCGCCTTGATCTTATTATCATAAGAACAAAGCTTTTTAATCGTTTTTATTGAAATAAAAATCATGTATATCATTTGTTTTATTATAATCTCATTCATATATCATGAAACACTTTATATAATATCTCTCCATCAAAGCCTCAACTCTAAGTACATTTGAAATTACTTATGGTAAATTTGCTCTTGGATTTCATCTTCTAGTAGTAGCACTCGATGGTAATATTTACCACTGGCGGTAGCGAAGATCAATTGTATTCTCACCTATTTGAAACAATCTCCAATATAATATTTTATGAGATACAAAATATATCCTTCCGCTATAATATATTCTGAAACTTCTTAAAGCGATTCCGATATTTTTAAGTAAGATTTAAATTTCCATAAACCCTTATTCACACCCCTTTAAGGGCCCTGTAAGATCCAACAAGTGGTTTTAGATCTAGGTTATTCCAAATCAGCTTAACAATCGGAAATAATGACACATCATGATCTCATATTATCTAGAGGGAATTAAAGTTTATTAAATGAAAAATCTTGAGCACCACCTTTATTTATGAGTGAAAACTATAAAGGCTTGAAAAACATTATGGAGAAATTTTTAAAATCTTTAGACATGAGGTTTGGAATATTACAATTAGGAAGCCCCAAGCATACTAAACAAAAATGAAATGTTTTTAAATGCTAAATCAATGAATAGTTTATTTTGTGTACTTCATGAAGAAATTCTCAAATTTATTTATATTTTACCTACATGAAATTTGGAATTTTCTTGAAAATACTTATGATTTCTCTTATATAGGTAAGGAGTGCATGTCAAGAAAAAAAAAGAAGATAACACATCAAGCGGAAGGAAAGATAAAAATATATCATAGGAAGAGGAAAGCAAAGAGGAAGATGAGCAAGGAAACTTCTATCCAAATCATGCCTCGTACATGAGCGCTGTAAGAAAATCAAATTCTCTTCTTTTTTGTAAATCTATTTCTGCATTGCATGTGCTAGATGCGACTAAACATACAATTATTAAACTGAAAAATATTAATTCAGAAATGCATTTAGAAAATAAAATTTATAAGCACAACTAAATATATAACCAAATCTTGATGTATCTGTTATCTCTCTTGCTCTGTAGTTGAAAATATTATACCTTGTTTTGATTGTAAAGAATTTAGAGGAAAAATTAAGGTTTTTGAAAAAGAGCTAAACATTTCTAAAGAGCGTAGCAAAAAGTTATTTGATGAAAATAGTGTCATAACTCGTAAACTAGAATCAGTAAAAATATTTGTTCAAAAATGTTCGATCAATAAAAAATCTTTTATCTCTTGTTTATCTTCAAAATTATGTAAGTTATCAACTAGCATTTCAAATTTCATAAAACATGCACCTAATAGAATATTTAACCCCCATTCAGTTAATCCCAACGTTAAAGTAAATGATAATAAATTTCTTATTAATAATATTTTTAAAAATCACTATCATTATAAGCATCAACTTAATAATTATGGAAATTTGTCATATAAAAAGAATATTCAACTAATGTATGAATGGAGGCCCATCATTGAAAATGATGCACCTACTCCGCTCAAAAGGGCCCATTCATCATTATCTCCTCAAGAATTATCACACTATATTTGGCTAACCAAAAGAACCACAACACTTGGCTCCTTTTGGATATCTAAATATCTTATCTATTAGTATCCACCTATTGCGCGAAGTAGAAACAAATCAATACTAAATTACTCAATAATCTACTTCACGATGTGTATAATGCCCTTTTTGTTTTTATGTTGTTTTTGTTTTTTTTCTTAACACAACATGCCATGGACACTTCACATATATTTTTTCTATATGACTACACATATTAAGTCTAATGATAAATCGATTCAACAAGAATGAATTTGAATAAAAGTCATATCCTTGCTAAGTGGCCAAAATTTACTTATTCTCTAAATTTTATCCTTTTAAATCCATTACCTACAAATGTCTTATATTATCACTATAATTTGAATTACTTTCAATAATGGATTTAAATAGGCTATAATGGGCCTTAAGCTAAATCATAAAAATGCACAACCTTTTTGATTATTTCTTTAATCTCTTTGCTGAATATGATAGCCCCTTTATTGGAAAATTATAATCGAGAAAAATCAGAATCAAAAGGGTTTAAAAATAAGCTTTTTAAATGAAAAATTCAAATTCTATTACTATTGCCAGACGATAGTTATTACAGCCGACGCTAGTATTTGTCCAAAAATTATGATTTCTCAAAATACTTGATTTAAAAAATTTATTTTCCTTGAATCCTTGCTTTCAAGAAAGTTTTATATGAAAGTATTCACTATTATAAATTCATGTTACCTATACGACTTTAAGATCAACTATCTTTTGAAATCAATAAATAATTATAATATTCATCATATATAAAATCCATAGGATACAGATCGATATTTAGGATCAATCGCTTAGTATGAGGATGCTCACTTACACATATCTCGTGTCTCACGATAGTGGGGGCATAAGATTGTGTATATTAGTGACCTGACCTCTAAGTCATGTCTTGACCTTAAACTGGGACGGTTCTATTAGGGCCTTGCAAGGCACTAGGGGAAAGAGTTATAGGTTGAGAGTTGTCTTTTGTATGCATATGAGTTTAACACCCCAACATACGGCATGTGTGAAACACCTCAAGACCATCAGCCACTTTGTACAAGGCTAGGGTGTAGACAGCTAGGGTATTGGATTATAGGGCATTCTTATATACATTGCATGAACATTATTTCACTTCTCCTGTTCATTATAGTCATGCATAATATTCTATCATGTTGTCTTGTTTTTGCATCATATATCTCTTTAAGAATTCATTTGTTTTTTGAAAAATGTAAGTATTTTGAAAAAAATCACATATTATTGACACATTTAACTTAAAATGTTTATCCGCAACTTTTTCATTATTATTCAAAACCTTTTGAGGTAATTTGTGTCTTAATTTTAAAAAAATGAATTAAAAAATAGAATGAATAATTATCTCAGAATATGTTTTCTAATCCAAAAAGCAAATCTCTATTGCTAACGCTAATCATTAGTACTAACACTGGCGTTAGCATAAAATCATTTCTTTTTCTTTCTTTTTTACATTCTCTTTCTAGCATAGAAAATAACATAATTGAAATGCTTGTTAAAGAATTCTATGTTTTCCAAAAATCTATTTATTATAAAATATTTGAAAATAAAATATAAAAGTATAAAATGATTTAAAAGAACAAAAATATGTTTTCCTATATGTTTTTGTGTTTTTGAGTTTGATATTTTTAATAGAAAATCATAAATTATAAAAATTGCTTAATATTCATGTTATTGTTAAGAATGATTAATTATATCAATTTAAGATGAATTACAATGTGTAATTTAATTTTCAAGAATCTTAAAACATTATTTTGTTTATGTCATATCATGAAATGTATCTTGTTATTTGCAATGAATTGAATGTAGAAAATATGTGTAGGATTACTTAGCATGCCTCTAAGTATGAGAAATATTTTATGTTTGATAATGATTCACTCACTCACCTATTTTTGATAACTTACATGTTCTTAATCATATACTTGTATTATTGTGTAGTGTAATAACATGATAATTTAAAATGCATAAATAGATTACATATACTACAATGAATTTATTATTTCAATTCTTTGTTTTTCATGCACTTATTTATTGAAGAAAGTTGTTCTTAAAAATTATTATTGTTTGCACAACAAGTGAGTTCAGAGTTCTTTGTTACTAAAATAAAAATCAAAAAAATTTGACAAGGAAAACTCGACCAAACACTACTTACCCTCCTGATAAGTCTTAATGACCATTGTGAGGTTGAGCACCTTGGAAAAAAAATTATAAAGTATCTTGTAGCAAATAAGTCATAAACCACCTTCTTTGTACACCAGATCACAACAATAAAAATAATGTTAAAAAGAATAAATGTGATCCCACAAGCATTACTTTACTCCCTGATAAGTCTTAATAAACATTGTGTGTAGAACACCTTGGTAGTTGTACTTCTTAATAAAGTGCATTGAAAAATAACAGAAGTAATATTATTTTTGTATTTTAATATTATGTCATTCAATATATATGTCATGTGTTTTGATTAATTCACTGGTATATTTTTATCAAAACACTATTTGTACATATCATTATTTTTCATAAAACTTCTACTCATGAGAATTGGACCCTAATGCATACCTATATTATTCTCTAAAATTATAAGTAAATGCACTAGATAGTAAATCAAGACTGCTATATTTTTTTACTTGAAATGCAAATTAGGTTACATTGTAGTTCTTTTCTCCTTTTGATATTTTGAAATCATGCTTTCAAAAAATTTCAATGAAATAACATATCTTGGACTTGAATCGAATTAAAAATATCATCTTATTAGGCTTAAAACTTATTATCCATAATAAGATCGTATTTTCCAAAAAGATGTTTATTTTAATAGTGCTTATCATATTTTTATGCGCACTACTTTTACTTAATCATGAATATTTACTCTCTCAATAAGTGGTAAACTATGTTTAGTAAGTGGTATTATTTACTTAACAAACGATAGTTTTCTACTTTTATCACTATATTACTTTATTCAATTATGTATACATTTTGATCAATAAGTGGTAGAGAGATATCTGTGATCTTGCATATTGGATCTCATTTTCCTTCTCTAACATAGAGCTTTTTAATTCTCATTACATACACTCACCTCTACCCTCTTTTAATTCTACCAAAAAGTGGGAGAACATCGTGCATAAATTTATTAATTCAGGGGGAGTACATTAACTTATTTATAGAAAGCATCTATGTAGAAGAAGCATTCATAAGATGTTGATACTCTACTTATTCTCGATCATGGTAATTAACTTAATAAGTGGAAATATGTGCTTGTTTTTAACAAGTGGCAAGATATATTAATCAACCAGTGGTATCATGCAAATTGTTTTTTAGTACATAAAAAACTTTACATGCTAATACACTCTATCCCACCCTCTTTTTATAATTCCAAAAGGGTGAGAATGAAATTGAAGAAAAATTGAAGAAATATCTCATTTAGGAAGAGTACAAACCAGGATGAATCCATGTAGAAGTATCCATCTAGGGGGAGTACGCACAGAACATTTAGCAATTACAATAAATGAAAATACCATTATTTATGCATTATTTCTTCATAGTGGATTTGTTATTATCAAAAGAGAGAGTTTATTAGTGTTGGAGCATACATTCCACGCTTCTTGGTTTGCTAATAATAAATCTCGTTTGTATTTGATCATTGTGTGTTTATGATGTGTAGGTATCACAGGTCTAACACTAATATCATTTGGGCTTGGATTCAGGTTTGAATAGAGGAAGGACATCGCAGGTGAAGGACTTAAAGCTTTTCCAATTAGAGTCAGAATAAGAAAAGTTCAAGATGGAGGTTGATGAAGATGTAGACTCCATGTACACATGGTTCAGCAAAATCGTGAATGAGTTGAAGATTCTTGGAAAAAGTTTCTCAAACGGATATTTAGTAAGGAAGATTGTTAGATCACTTCCCCCAAAGTTCAATCCAAAAGTGTCTGTCATCTCGGAGTTACACGATCTAAAGTCTCTTCAAATTGATAATCTTATAGGAAACCTGAAAACTCATGAAGTGGAACTGAGGATTCAACAATAAGAGTACAATGCAGAGCCGAGAAAGAAAGCATTGGCGTTAAAGTTCAAGAAGGATGCTGAGAGTGAGTCTGATGAGGATGAGGAAGAAGATGAAGAAAGTATATTTGTAAAGAGGTTCAAAAGATTCATGAGAAACCCTGAAAGAAGAAATTCTTTTAGAAAGTTTTTCAACAAGAAATGGCCTGATTACAAGAAAAGGAAAAGGAAAAGTTGATGGAGAGGATGATGAAGAGCATCCACCACTTGAGTGTTACCATTGCAGAAGAGTCGGACATATCAGGAGCAAGTGCCCAAAATATCTGAAAGATCTGAAAAAGAAGAGGCACAAGAAGAAGGAGAAGAAGAAAGTTTTGATGCCTGAAACCTAGGATGACATCACTTCTGAGGAGTCGAGCAATTCAAGTTCAGAAACTAAAGAGGAGGCCAACATGTACCTGATGGTAAGGAGCATCTCATTATCTAATGACAAGTGCAGTGTCTAGAGCGACACTGAGGTAACTCCTGCCACTTATGAAGATTTATATTCTGAATTCTTAATAACTTGTGAACATTTTGACAAAAGCTTAACTGAAATTAAATTACTTAAATCTGAAATTAAAATGTTATCAAAAGAAAACAAAAATTAACCATTGAGTTAAAATTACTTGGGAAGGAGAAAGTAACTTGTCAAGAGGATTGTCCCTCTTTGACAAGGATACTAGAACTTGAAAAGGATCTTTCTAAGTCTCGGTCTCATGTTGATTCTCTTATAATGGAAAAAGGGACCTTAGAAAGACCTCTAAAATTCTCTCAATCCCACGTAGAAGGCGGTAAGAAGTCTTTTGAAAACCGATGCGGTACAATAGTTGCTGAAAACATAACCTTGAAAGCCAGAGTTCGTGATTTAGAAATGGCCATTAAAAAGTTTGGTGTGGGCCAAAAATCACTAAATATGATTTTGGCGAACCAATGCTATGGTTTGGCAAAATTCGATCTCGGATACACTTCTGTAAGCTATCGCCCGACGATAACCTCTATCGCCGGCGATAGTGAAAAGTTCAAAAAATCAATGTTTTCTGATAAAAAGTTAAAATCCACTGTTACTGCGTCTTGCAGCAAGAAGTCTCAAAATGTTTTGTAAAATGCCTCAACATCCTTTATCATGTGTACCAAATGTAGCAAGTTTGGTCACACCACTCACACTTGTAGGAAGACAGGACACTGTTTTGTTAAATAAGTCTAGGTACACAAGGTTTCCACCTACACTATGGGAGGAAGCACTTGGGTAACCAGATCTGTACTCCCATCATCTTTTTAGGTGTGTTGGCAGGCTAAGGACAAGAGGATGTATGGTACTTGGACTCAGGATGTTCAAATTACATGATGTGCAACAAGTCAAAATTCCTTAGCTTGGAGATGAAGAAAGGAGGAGTAGTTTGGCGAAAATGAAAAAGGAAAGATCATCGGAATTGGAGTAGTAGGTAACAATTCCTTTACTATATCAAATATTTTGTATGTGAAAGGTTTAAAACATAACTTAATTTCTATAAGTCAATTATGCAATATTGGTTTAAATGTATTTTTTGACTCATCTTCAAACCTTTGCATAATTTTTGATTCCAAAAATGATATTGTTCTTACTGCTCCTAGATATCAAAATGTTTATATGATAAAATTTAATGATTTATCACATTCATCGTTAAAGTGTTTATGTCTAAAAACAAAGAGTTAGATTTATGGCATAGGAGACTTGGACATTCAAGTTCCATGTTAATCTTAAAATTTTGAAGAGATAAATTAATTAAAGGTTTATCTATTTTACATGGAAATCTATCTTCTTTATGTTCACCAGGTCAAAAAGATATATTTTCAAAGTCTTCATTCAAAAGCAAAAATATTATTTCTACTACCAAACATTTACAATCGATTCATATGGATTTGTTTGGTTCAGTAACTACACAAATTCTAGGAGGTAGAAAATACACTTTTGTTTTGATCGATGATTATTCTCATTTTTGTTGGACAATTTTCTTATCATCAAAATCTGATGCATTCTTAGAATTTTATAAATTGTGTATACGCATTCAAAATGAATTTGATTTAAAAATAAAATGCATTCGTTTAGATCATGAAGGTGAATTTGATAATGATAAATTTGTATCTTTTTTGTTCTGAGTTATGAATTAAGCTTTAATTTTTCACCCTAGCACACCACAACAAAATGGTATGGTAGAGAGGAAAATAGAACACTTCAAGAACTATCTCATACTATGTTAACTGAATACAAAGTACCTAGATTATTTTGGGTTGAAGCTATAAGTACTGCATGTTATGTTATTAATCGTGTTATGCTTTGACCTTTCTTAAAAGTAACACCTTATGAATTATATTTTCAACAGAAACTGAATGTATCTTATTTTAAAGTTTTTGGATGTAAATATTTCATTTTAAACACTAAAGACACTTTAGGAAAGTTTGATGAAAAATGTGATGAAGACATATTTATTGGTTATTCTTAAACTAGTAAAGCTTATAAAGTTTATAATAAAAGGACAAAAATAGTTGAAGAATCAATTCATGTTAAATTTGATGAAATTCCCTCGTGTGTATAAACTAAAAATACAGGTAATGATGAAGAGCCCTTTTCTCAACTAAGATCGAATGATGATGAAGTACTTGGAGATAAGGAAGAAGATAAAGAAGAACCAGAAGAAGAAGAAGTGGTGGAATATGTGCCTCCAAGTGAACTAAAATTTTCAAAAGATCATCCACAATATTTGGTTATTGGAGAACCATCAAGCGGGGTAAGTACTCGTTCATCTTTACATGATTTATTTTCAAACTTATGCTTTATATCTGATATAAAACCAGAAGGTGTGCAAACCATTTTAAATGATGATTCTTTGTTTTTAGCTATGAATGAAGAGCTTAGTCAATTTGAATGCAATAAGATTTGGAAACAAGTTGAATGCAATAAGACTTGTAGCAAAAGGATATTCACAAATTTAAGGAAAAGATTTTGATGGAACTTTTGCACCCGTAGCACGTTTCGAAACAGTTAGAATTTTTCTTACATTTGCTATCTTTAAAAGATTTAAACTATTTCAAAAGGATGTAAAAACTGCTTTTCTTAACGGGTATATTAAGGAAGAGGATTATGTAGAACAACCTCTAGGCTCTGTTCATGATAAATGTCCTGATCATGTTTTTAATTTAGAAAAGACCCTTTATGGTTTAAAACAAGAACCACAAGCATGTTATGATAGATTGACTATGTATTTATTAAAGAATGATTACAAAATGGGTAGTGCAGATTGTACACTTTTCATTAAACATGTTCATGATGGTATAATAGTGTTACATATTTACATTGATGACATTATTTTTGGATCCACCAATGAAGAATTATGTGATAATGTGGTAGAAATTATGAAAAATGAATTTGAGATGAGCATGGTAGGAGAACTTACTTATTTTCTTATTATTCAAATTACACAAAGGCGTGATGGTATTTTTATTTGTCAATCTAAATATTTTCATGATGTTTTAAAAATATTTGGATTTAAAAATCTAAAACAAGCTAATACCCCTATGAGTGTCTCTTTGAAATTAGGAAAAGATGAAAGTGGAATTTCTATAGATCAAACATTATATAGAGGGATGATAGGATCACTTTTGTATTTAACCGCATCTAGACCTGATATCATGTTTGCAGTTTGTTTATGTGCTAGATTTCAGGCTAATCTTAAAAAATCACATTTAAAAGTGATTAAACGTATTTTTAGATATCTTATTTGTACATCTGAGCTAGGTTTGTGGTATCCACATAATGATAGTTTTATTATGCATGGTTATTTTGATTCTGATTATGCTGGCTGTTCATTAGATCGTAAGAGCATAGTGGCACTTGTCACTTTCTAAGCCCATCACTCATTTCATTGTCGAGTAGTTAATAGAATTCTGTTGCCTTATACACCACCGAGGCCGAATATATTGCACTAGGTAGTTGTTATGCACAAGCTCTGTGGATCAAACAAACCTTATAAAACTTTGGAATGAACCAAGACACCATTGAACTAAAATATGATAACAAAAGTGCAATTGATTTACCTAACAATCCAGTTCATCACTCTAGGTCCAAATATATATATGTACGCTATCATTTCATTGGAGGCCACATTAAAAACAATACAACAAAAGTTAATGTTATAAGCACAGAATCACAGCTTGCAGATATTTTCACAAAACCACTTCCAGATTCCCATTTTTCAATGCTAAGACTACAATTAGGAATCCTAGACATTTCAAGCTGATGAATTCACATAATGATTATGAAAAAAATATTAAAAAGTTAAAACAAAAATTAAAATTAAACTTAAAATAACAAACATATTACAAATTCATCTTCATAGTTCACTGACATCACAACATAGTTCCATAAAAATTATTAAGTTATTAGTTCACCACAGGATACAGAAACTCGAAATAACATAAAATTCACTATCGCCTGGCATTACTAGCTGTCACTCGGTGATATCTACAGAAGTTGTTTCTGTACGAACCTCAGAAACTTCTGCTATCACCAGCACTGGTATCCTCTTGTTCTTTAGTGGAGATTTGACCGCTGCTCCGTATCCGACAAGGTCGGCTCAAAGACTGTCGTGGAGGCTCCATGACCAGGTTCTCCTACTCTGCCACCTCTACCAGAGTTGGTTTCAGTTTGAGGCTCTTATTCAGAAATTTAATAAAATTTTGCATTCCTGTGTGATGTTTCTTCACTTCTCTTTTGTGTTTCACGAACGACTGTCGCAATTCATACAATCCTTCACGCAGTGATCCAGCTCTTGATAGTGCTGGGCTTTTGATAGTCAATACAGGTTCACTACTATGTGTGGAACCAGCTCGTGATGAATGACCACTAGTGTGTATACCACACATAGAGAATTTTGAAGCCTCATAATCATCAAAATAGAATTCATGGCCAATCCAACTGTACTTCTTATATACGATATGTTGAATTACCGCCCCCATCGGTAAAGTGTTAAGCTTCTTCCACATCAGATTCTTAAGTCTAAAAGTGTACCAGATTATAGATAAAAATAAAATCCACCATATCAACAGGCTAAGACACGCAGTTCAATTGAGTCGTTACCTTTCTTGTATCCCCGGACTTGAGCATGATCATATGCCTCAAAATGTCTTGCACTAATCGTGCTTTTGTGGTGAGCATTCAGTGGACTAAATTACGTTTTTCACGGAATTTCTATGTAAAACCATATTCAATAAAGTCCAATCCCTGTCCTTTCTATAATTCTCCACAACATTCAAAATATGTTCACGCTCAATTAAGCCCAATTCTTCTCTTAAGTCATAGTGCGTTATCTCTACTGTTTGTCCTTGCATTTGAGATCGCACTCCACATTTCAATTCAGTGAAATTAGGGTCAATTAAGTGATTATAAAACTCCCTAATCAACACTGAAGAAAACATGTCTTTTATTATGATAGACATTATACCTGTCATTGTAAGGACATGTATATGTGCGTGGCGATCTGGGTCGAACTCTAACTCTTTTCCAACACCAATGTTTGCATTTTCAATACCTAGATATGTCTTGTATGCTGAATAACTGTCACTTCATGTGCTTCTCCTAGACTTAGAACTAGAAGCCATATCTGTACACAGTAAAACACGAATGTTTTCAGAAATTATCAATATCGCCAGGCGATACTCACTGTCGCCGGCGATAACGAAAATAGAAAAAATTACGGATTCACCATGCTATTTCAATATTCAACATCACTACATACAAGATCTGAAAAAAATTAGGTTCTTCCCGATTTACCTAAACAAATTCAAGAAAAAAATTGAAAATCACTATTCATCATCTTCTTCCCTAAAACCATGAATTATTTTCTTAAAAAAATCTCCTTGGCATAATCTAGATTTGAGTTTAGGTTACTTAAAAGTCCTAGATCTATGCTTATATTTCTTCAAACCCTTGGTTCTATGACTTATTATCTCAAAAATTCAATTTTGTTAAGTTCATCCCTAAACCTTGAAAAATCAAAAATAGTTCTGAAATTTTCTCACATAAAACTTCATGAAAGCTCCCCTAATACATTTAAATAGAAAATCTTAAATAAAGGAGCCAAAAATTTCCATCAAAATACCTTGATTTGAGCTTTCACCGCCATCGGGTTTGTAATCCACTCTTAGTCTTCAGGAAATAATGCTCCAAACAATGCCTTCGACTCAGATCAGGCAGCTTTTATATTTCCACGATATCGCTGATCGACGATATCTAATATTGACCGGCAACATCCAAAAATTACAAATATCCCCCGGGTCTCTGATCTAGATTGATATGAATACAAATACTCTTTTACACCATAGTTTCTTTTGTATCTCATTTAGGCATTGTAAAATGTATATTCATTTATATGGAGTAGTTCAAACATCCTTCAATTATTCAATCTTTAAATATCTTTTTCTATATACAACTTTCCTAGTGTATTATACTTGTGAAATTATTGACGCGTGTCTCTAAGTATGTGAAAAATTTAGTTATGATAATGCACTCACACACACACATGTGAATTCACCTTTAATACATATGTGAATTGTGAATGTTCTACAATAATCACTAGAATTTCATGAAGAAACCTTTACATTATCCTTGTTTACTTTGCACAACTCATCTTTGATTATCTAATATTGCAACACATGTGAATTCAGAGTCCTTTGTCATGCCAAAAATAAGAAAATTATGGTTCCTAAAAAAACATTATTCATTCAGTAAGCATCTTTATTGCTGTGTTTATAAAAAAGGGATGACAAGGAACCTCCATCAAGCAATACTTACCCTACTGATAAGTCTTCATAAGCTTTGTGAGGTTGAGCAACTTGGAAAGAATTGTAAACTGCCTTGTGAAAACTTTATTTTGCTATTCATTAAATATTTGTGCACTGAATTCTTGGGTAAATGTATGACTAGTTGTGTATATTTCTATGTTATGTTGTTTTTTTAACATTTCACTTATTTATGTACATTTAAAATTCTACATATGTATTTTTCATCAAAATCTCACTGTGCACAACATTATAATCTCTAACATTTCTTCTCATGAGAATTGGACCGCAAATGATTCTACATTATCTTCACTTGAGTATGTGTCTATGGTGTAACATGATGAATTTGCCAATGTTATGTGTTCACTCACTATCATCATTACTATACATTTTTTCACATGCTCTACACTTGATTTTTAGTTCGTGATTTTTCATATGTTGCTTCTGCAATCACTCTGCTATTTCTTTTGATAATACCAAAAAGAGGGAGAATTTTCTGAGAAATCATTCATTCAGATTACTTCATTAGGATTACATTAATTTTAAAAACTTAAACCAAATTCAATCGTATTTGCTTCTATTTATGGAGAGTATACATGTAGGGGGAGTACACATGTAGGGGGAGTTTCATCCAAGAGGAGTTTATGCAGATACAAATGCTTTGTTCTGCTAATCATATTTTCTAACAATGTATAAGTCATTCATGATTTCTTTATAAGTGGATTTGTTATTATCAAAAGAGGGAGATTGTTGGAGCTTGTGTTCCACGCTTCTTGGTTTACTAATAACAAATATCATTTGTATTTGATCATTGGGTGTTTATGATGTGCAAATATCACAGGTCTAACACTAATATCATTTGGGCTTGGATTCAGGTTTGAATAGAGGTACTAAGGTGGTATCACCAGGAGATATCCAGTATCGCCACCAGGCGACAATGGACTGAATAATTACAGCATTATCTCCACGCGATGTGCAGTTACACTCGATGTCACCTAGCGATATCGATATCGCCAGACGACTGCCCATGATTGGACATGACCGATCTGTTGTGCGTAAATCAGGAATACGTGGGACATATGGTAGCCGAAGAAGATATCGCCGACTAGCAATATCCAGTGTTTCCAGGAGATCTAACTAAAATATAAAAGCAACTCATTTTTCTATGGAGATCACGAATTTCAGAAGTTGGAGTGTTCCTTCCCGTATAAATATTCCAGAGAGCTCCAGCCACTAGAAAACTCCATTCTCCCAAGAAGGTTCAAGTGCGAAAGAGCGACATTTGTACACGGCATCTGAAGTAACCTTGGCAAGGATTCATCGGCATCTTCAACGCTACATTTTGAGGCAGTTTTCATTCTGAAATTTACTGTGTAATTCTTACTTTTGTATTTGTAATTGATATAGGAAATCATCACCTTATGCATAACGTCTAAGACCTTGCATGACTTAGGATAGAATCGCTGCCTTATGCATGGCGTCTAGGTCCTTGTGCGACTTAGTGAGATCTCGCCGCCTTGTGTGAAGTGACTAGATCATGTTGTGATCTAGGGGGAGGCTAGTAGCTAGATCTAGGAAGAGATATGCTATAGCCATCTGGTTCTTGTTAGAAGGACCGGTGAAATCAAAAGAAGTTCGTAATTTTTCATAGCCTTGATCTCTAGCTTCATAAAGATTCATTATATTTTGTGTAACACTTGTGAAATAAATTATCATCATTTTTATTCTTGTGATTTACTAAGTATTTATTCTTGATTATGAAAGTTTAGTTTTTGTTTCAACAATTATTTCTTCAAACAAATATTAAGAAAAAAATATAATTATTGTTAACCCTTATTCACCCCCCTCTAAGGGCGTCTCACGATCCAGCAGTTAGAACATGTGTTTCGCATCTCTTATTTGAGAATAACAAATCTCAGTGTGTATTTGATCATGTTTGTCGTGTGTTTATAATATGCAGGATTACATGTATGACAACACTATGGTTCCACTTTTTTTAATATAACCTTAGGCACTAGACCTACCGCCTTGCCTAGCTATGCTAGCTTATAAGCTAAGGATGGCAAAACTCGTCTGTGAACTACCACCAAACGCTAAGCATACTGCACCATATTAGCCATGTCGACAACCATCAAGTTAGTAACGTTGAGAAGAGTAGGTAGAATCGAGAAGAGCAGGTAGTGTCGAGAAGAGCTGGTAGTGCCGAGAAGAAACGATTAACCAGACTATTGTGCCACACTTGTTACCGTGCCAAAAAGCGGCAAAAGAATATTTTAGGATTTTTTTCCTAATTTTGTGATGGATAGTTGACAACAATTTGTGAAAAGACTGACCGTAGCGCAGTAACATTAGCACCGACGGTAGCTCATTTTAAAACAACTATAAAAGCCCGCAAATCTTCAGTTGATTGAGGAGCAAAAAAGGGAAGAGTTTTGATGGTGCAATGCATACAAAGCTATCACCTGGAGGTAGCTTTAGGAAACTCCAAATATATTATGATTTGATTGAGAAACCAGATGGAGCATCAAATATCATTTGGAAGGAAATGATATATCTTATTTTCATGAGGAATAATTTATTTCTAAATATGAAGGCAAAATATACGAAAATGAAAAGAAGATAAGGAAGGAATTTGAAGACTGCATGTTACCGCCCCGCTTCCACCATGTGGTTTCTTCCTTCATAACTTTCTCTATTTAAAACATCCTGAAATTGAGTATCAGGAGATGGTTTTTTATGAAATTTAAAGGGGGAGTTTTCCCTAGATGTCTAGAGGGAAGGAAGGTGTTTTCCCCAAATCATTTAGGAGGAGAGTTTTTCAGAGGTGATCAAAAGGAAGTTTTGCATAAGGTATGAAGGCTGTCAACATGATGATCAAGAAGCCTTCTTCCTAATATTCACGCGGAGGATCCTCGCTACGAAAAACTTTCATTAAGCGTACACCTTCACAGATCTGAAGAACATTGATGAGGAAGACTCTCAAGCCACAAAGATTAAACCTTTACAAGCGAATTGACATCAACATCGAGCTTTTTAGTTGAAGGGGAGCATTCTATTATTCTTGTATTTTCTTTAAACTTTTTATATTCTATGTGGATAAATCTTTCGGTGTGGACGTCGAATTCCTAAGAGGAGTTCGTGAGAAATCGGCCTAGGAGGTAGTTGAATTTCTAGGAGGAAACTATGGAATTTGTATTAGAAGGACGTCCAGATCTGGGAGATCTAGTAGGTCCTAAGACCCTTTTCGGGAGGAAGATGAGGAGCCGGCTAGTCAATCTTCTTAGGAAGAAGATAGAAAGAGCCAACCTGTCCTATAGAAGGGTCGGTATAGAAAGTGAAAAAGGATTTCTATTTATTTACCGCCTTAATCTTGGCATCATAAGATTAAAGTTTTGTAATCCTCTTTATTAAAATAAAAATCCTGTCAATATTTTTGTTTTTTTATAATTTCATTTCATATGTCATGAAACACTTTATATAATATCTCTCTATCAAAGTCTCAACTCTAAGTACATTGGAAATTACTTATGGTAAATTCCCTCTAGGATTTCATCTTCTGGTAGTAGCACACGACTGAAATTCTTACCGTTGGCGGTAGCGAAGATCAATTATATTCCCACCTATTTGAAATGATCTCCTATATATTATTTTATGAGATATTAAATATATCCTTTCGCTTAATATATTTTGAAACTTCTTAAAGTGATTTCGATATTTTTAAGTAAGATTTAAGTTTCCTGAAAGCCCTTATTCACCCCATCTAAGGGCGCCGTAAGATCCAACACATTGGAGCATCTTGGTTGAGTAATGATTCAATTCCTCTCAAGTACAATGTCTTGTTGTATAGTTTTATTTCTTGATTTATGGGGTTCTCAAAATCCTTTACTCTTTTGGGTTGTTCTTGTATGTTTATTTCGCTGTGCACATGTGATGTGCATTCAACCTCTTGTATAGAAACCTATTAGTTGTATCAGAGCTGGTTGCAGATCCAGTGTGTGTAAATCAGGAGATTTAAAATTGTTCTAAATGTCCAAATATATTCTTGGCTGCTTCTTGGACCCCATTGAGGTTTCAGCCCAAGACGTTACTGGAAGTCTTCTCACTAGCAAGATTGCATGTGCAAAGAAACGCTCTGGGAAGTAAGAAAGCAGCGACAAGAACTTTAATGGGAACGACACATTCCCATGATTGGCAAAATAAGTATGTTAAGATGTGGGATAACTCATTCAGATTTCCAACAAAAACAGTCACTTTTACTTCGCCATCAAATGCTGCTCGCAGCCGTTGCCCAACAGGAGAGGCCCGGGAAGGGCCAGAAGCTCACTTGAATAGAGATGGATGAGAAACACCCAAAAGGGCTTTGTTTTTTGTATGATGACAAGTTCACGACAGGGCACAAATGCTTAGAGGGGAGATAATTATATTTGCTGGACTTATTACCAGAAGACTAGACAGGAGATGAGAAAGAAGTGTGTGAGGAGGAAATTAAAATTTACAAAGAACTAAAGGAGGATCAGCCAATTCCATAATTACCTATGCAATTTGAAAAGCACCCCACCCTTTTTCACGATGCGTGTCACGATGTTTTATTAAGGACAACTCATCAAAATTTCAATTGATTTTGGGAGCACATAAGTTTTTGGACAGCTCCGTCGCGACGAGACTTTAATGTAAGTTGACACCCATTCCTTCCTTAGTATGGTAGTTGATGACAGAAAGATCCTATCTTGCTTGCACAAGGTGGCTGATTTTCACTGGAGTTTGCAAGGAGTGGTATTCACGAGGAGACCACTACCATAGGCACTGCCCCATGGTCCCAGTTAGTGGCTTTACCCCTATGGTCCAACCAAAGGCATAGCCCCTTGTGTAACACCTCGGTTTTCTAGACGACCGGTTGGCGTAGACATGGTTCACATGTTGGTTCGATGAATGTCGAACGGGTAGTTTGACAAGTGTCGAACCATGTTCACGAGTTCGACGAACGTCGAACATGTTTCAGGAAGTTTTTGGTGCCATATTCTTTCGACAAACGTTGAACTCCATGGCAGGTTAGTTCGACGAACCGTCGAACGGATAGGTCGAAGAATAGATCAAATCTAATCTAAGGGTCCAAGATTTTCCGCACAAAGTACTTAAGAATGTCCAAGAGAGATTTATCCTTATCTCTCCTCATTTTGGAGTTGACTTAGGGTTTAGGTGAGAGAGTTAGGAGGAGGAAGAAGAGAGCTTCCTTCCGCCTTTGACAAAGTTTTAGATATCCGATCGTCGTTTCGAGGACAGATCCGTGGAGAGGATGTGGAGGTGCTCGTTTTCATCCGTGCAAAGCAAGATTTCATGGTTAGGAAGAGGAGTTGTAGGGTAACGATACTTTTCCTCTCAGGTTTAGGATGCGTGCATGACATCTACACTTTTCTTGCTTTCTTTCAAGCATTCTATGTACCAGATCTCTCAAGTGAGAGGGATTCGGGATGCCATGGTTCGAGATGAGCAACCGGGTCGATTGTGTCCATCCCCAGCATGATATTACATTAGAGATCCTCTCCGTTATTGGATTAGTCATTGTGGGTGAAGCCGTGGTCGTTAGTCCAACTTGGTGATGTTGCATAGCAAGCCTTAAGAATTGTGTAGAAATCTGTTAGCGGCAAGACGCTGTTTGTGATGGTGTTTTCCACCTTTTTCATGTGAGTACATGTGGCGAGAACCAGACCGGGTGGAAATTAGAGTACACGCGGGGGCACAGGGATGGTACAGTACAAATGTTGGATTAGGGTGGGAAAGGCATGGGAATGTGATGTGCCAAGACATGGTTTGTCTCTATCATCGACTAGCTAGCCCGTGATGTTGCAAGTCATGTGTGGAGAGTGTCCCGACGAGAAAAGTCCCCTTCTGTGGAACTAAAAAGAATGCCAAGCTTTGGACAAGCTCGGACGATCCTAGCTGGGTCTCCTTCAATGCACTTCGTCCCGATATTGTATCCAGGCCTGGGTTGTCACGAACGGATGGGGTCAAGCAAGGGTTCTTAGCATCTGTTTGTTTGTATGGCGAAATCCTGACGTGAGAAGTCAGATCTTACAGGCAATCCCGTGTTTTGAGACCCATGAGCGGAGGGGCCTAGACAAGAGATCCGCGTGGCGGCTTGTATGCCATTGGGGGAAATTAGAGAACCTTTGTGTTTGCGACATAAACTCCGATGGATAAATTGGAAGTACCCGATGTGATGATGTGTTAGAAGCATATGCTTTAGGGTGTCTTAGGTGAAACCTAGGATTGCATTCATGCTACATTGTAGGCCCATTTATATTACATGCTCAACATAGAAACATGTTTGTTGTATGAGACATCCAAACCTGTTCTATAGCTTTACATGTTATTGTATATTACATACGAAGTTCTACCCTACAGTGTGATGGTGTACCCCGGGGTCCGTTAGGCACGGCCGGGAGGAAATGTTTTGGTTACAAAGTTGAGTTCAACCTTTATCGACCCACGTTACCACCAATTTTTATAGGGCAAGAATCACAAGCACGAGCAAGCTCACTAGCCAAAAGGCCTAAGCCTCATGAAGTGAACTTTCTTATATTTACATATAATTTGATTGAATGATATGCTCCATGAGATGTAATACGGCTTGCATTCCGATGTAGCATAGGAGTGCGTATGCACGTTACAATTATTTAATGTTGTTTCAGTCTTGGACTTATGATGTGTAAGTCCTTAAGGTCATTGTGATACTCTTGGTTTGGTGGATAACTTCTAGTTTTGGTTGTATATTTCCGCTGTTGACATCTGAGTTTTTATGCTTGGTAGTTTATATTATTTTATAATGCTGAAGCTGTGGAGTCTGTATGTTGTGGGGCCCCGCCTGGACCTATATTATACGGTCATTATACGGGAGGTGTTATAATTTTGTATCAGAGCAAGGTTACTGTCTAAGGTAAAGATTCGTGGTCGAATGTCATAATCGGATCGCGCAGTGAAGTTATCTACCTAGGAGTATCACAGGATTATGAGTGTCCTTGTGTCTTGTTGTGCGACTAGAAGCTGATTCTTGTTCTACTTTGCTTTTATGAAGGGTGCAAGCGATGAGGCAGGGACGTCGAGGCTACGAGAAGAGCCTTCGGCGAGCAGTGCTACTCCTTAGGTTCCTTTGGGCATAGGGGTAACCCTGGCCGATTTCTGTCGCATGCTCATAGAAAAAATGGTGGTAGCCCAAGCTACCGCAGCAGCATAAGTTGTGACCCCTGTTGCACAGGAAGCAACTCCTACTAACCTGGATGCAACAACAGTCGTGTTAGGCAGAGGAGTTAAGCAAGCTGAGCTGTTAGCTGAAAGAATCATTGTTGGGCATGGAGACCGACAACGGAAATATTTTTTAAGCTTCCATCCTCCAACATTCAAGGGAGTCGGCATTCCGACTGATGCAGAGGATTGGTGGTCCTGGATTCAAGAACTGCTAAGGGCGGCAGAGATGCCAGTAGAGAAGCAGTCCGAGTTTGCAAGTTTCATGTTACAAGGTGACGCTAAGCTGTGGTGGGTGAGCCATAGGGGTTGCTAGTTTCTAGACGCACCCATCCATAGTTGTGTTTGGGAATGCTTTCTTGAAGAAGTATATTCCCGCGTCGATAAGGTTAGCCCTTCAGAGGCAATTTCTGCACTTGGTGCAGCAGGACAAGACGGTAGACGAGTATGTTCAGGATTTTACTTGGCTGGGTTGTTATTCTGGAATGACCATGGTTGACAATGTGGAGAGGGACAACCTCATCTACCATGGGATGAGGGAGAATCTGAGACAACACCTCATAGCTATGAAGAATGCTAGTTTCAATGAGCTGGTTGAGGATGCCAGAATGTTGGAAAGAGATATGGAGTGAGCACAACATCGTAAGGGTTTTGCAGCCAAGTAGGGAGAAGGAAAGCCTTCTCAATCTCAAGGAAGGTCTGACAGAAGTAAGTGGAAGAAGAAGTCCCATCCCTTCAAGAATTGGGAGAAGAATAGCACGATGTCAGGGGTGTCTCGCTTCAAGGGAGGACTATCATACTATAAGTGTGGTAAGCCGGGCCACTTAGCTCATTTTTGTACTGAAGGTGGCACTGAGCAAGAGCCGAGGCAAGAGCAGTTGGTGCGCTCCGGGCCCAGCATAGCGGAGAAAGGAAAGATGGCGGAGTCTAGTGCTTCTCGTTGCCAACCCGTGCAGCCAATGGCTTATAACCTTGGGCAGTAGGAAGCAATCTGCCAACCCGATGTGGTGACATCTATGGAAAGTTTAAGTGTAGTTATTTGCTACTTTAGACTTTCAAGACCGTTTATGTTTGTTTCCTACGTTTTAGGCTTTGTGTTAGATTCCGGATACCCCACTAGGGTATTGTTTGATACGGGAGAGTCGCACTCCTTTCTTGTAGAAAGCTTTATCTGGAGAATTGGAGTTGAGTCATTCTCGGAGGATGCAGAGCTGAAGGTGTACATGCCCAATGGGTCTTCTATGAATACCGGGGCGAAGGGGCGCATTTTTTGGAGTGTAGGTCGAGTTGACTTCGTGTTGGAAGCAGCAGTTCTACCGCTGGTTGAGTTCGATGTGATATTTGGAATATACTGGCTTACAGAGCAACGTGTCAGTATTGACTGCATATCTAAGGTGGTGACCCTAAGGAGTGAAGGGCAGACAGAGGTTACATTTGAGGGCCTTAGTGGAGTGGCATGTTCCTTGATTTCAGCCATGTAGTTGGTGCGGGCAGTTAACCAGGGAGGAGTAGCTCTTATAACATTGTTGGAAGTTCGCCTTTCCAAGTTATCACTTGGAGAGATGACGGTAGTGGCAGAATTCGAGGATGTGTTTCCTAAGGAGCTTCCTGGAGCTCCTCCTCGACAGGAGATTGAGTTCTCGACTGTGTTAGTGCAGATGCTAGGAAGATGTCACGTCCTCCTTTTATGATGACACCAAAGGAGTTAGCTGAACTCAAGGTGAAGTTGCAGGAACTGTTGGAGCAGGAGTATATTTGACCCAGTTCTTCACCATGGACTGCTCCAGTGCTATTCGTAAAGAAGAAAGATGGTAGTATGCGGTTGTGCATAGACTACCGAGAGTTGAACAAACTGACTCTAAAGAATAATTATCTGATTTCTTGGATAGATGACCTGTTTGACCAGTTGGTGGGGTCACTGGTGTATTCTAAGTTGGACATGAAGTTAGGGTACTATCAGTTACGTATTCGAGACAAGGACATACCCAAGATAGCTTTTGGTATGAGGTATGGTCACTTCGAGATCTCGGTGATCCTGTTTGGGTTGACGAATGCATCATCAGTATTCAAGGATTTTATGAATCGAGTATTTCGTGATCTAACAAAAGTTGAGGCCATCAGAGATTGGCCAGTTTTGAGCACCGTGGCGGAAGTTAGGTGATTTCTTGTACTAGCCGGGTATTATAAAAGATTTGTGGAAATCGTTTCCCGGATAGCTCTGCCCCTCATGTTGGGTCTATCCTTCCTTCACTTGATCCCTAGTGCTCTGCTACTTATTTAAGAAATTAAATAGCACCCTTTCCAACAGTCTGGGCTTTTGGAACAGTTGGGTATGCGCATGATCCTATATTTGGTATTAGAGGAGGTCATGGGTTCAAGACCGGGGGCGCTATTAAATACCTATTTTTCCCTTCTACCTGTGTGGGTCCGGCATGTTAGGCAGCCGTGGACATGTGGTAACCCCACCTCTAAGCCATGTGGGCCATGTTGTAACCCCACCTCTGAGCCAACGGGTTGTACTGTATGCCGGGGGGGATTGTTGGGTCTGGCATTCCTTCACTTGTTCCGTGGCGCTCTGCTACTTATTTTATAAATTAAGTAGTACCCTTTCCAATAGTCAGGGCTTTTGGAACAGTTGGGTATGCGCTTGAACCTACACCTCACTTCATTGACTCGCAAGGACCATAAGTAAGTGTGGACTTAGGAGTGTCGTCAAGCGTTTGATACCTTGAAGGAAAGGCTGATGACAGCTCCAATCCTAAGTCTATCTAAAGGGACTTAGGGATTTCATATTTTCAGTGACGCATCAGGATGCGGTTTGGGTTGCGTGTTTGTGCAACATGGCAGTGTGATAGTGTAACACCCCCTATCCGTCGCATAACATATTGCAGTAGGTCCGGCTGTGGCCCGATGCCATATACCACAGACAGACCGGGTGGTTACTTAATGGAAACCATCCAACCAATCCAACATCCTACACAGAGCATTCTAGCGGAAGCAGTTTTATACGTTGCAGAGAAAAGAACCCAGCAATAAGAATGAATGTTCACTAACAAGCCAAATAGGAATGAAGTACATACACCAGTACTGGCCTTAAGGCCTTACAAATGGTTTACTCAAAATTACATGTTTTCCATACCACGGCACGCAGGCCGGTCATACATGAACAAAAGCAAGTAAACACTCCATTTAGGCCTTCGAGGGCCGGCTTCGCAATTTGGGCTTTAGCCTGCTAATGACTACTTGGTCCAGTAGCACCTGCAAGCAACATACCACCGCACGGTGGTAAACAAAAGCAACGGTCAGCAATGCTGACAAAATTATAACGATCTCGCCCCCAATACGGGGCGGCGATGCTCCTTCCATGCACTTATTAGCATAACCAAGCAGTATATAAATATACATTGCATCACAGGCATTGGCATGCACGGCCACACGCCCCATGCACTCAGGGCACATTCTTGGTGAACCGGCCAATGTCACGTCAATTTATGCCATAGACATTCCGGACTCACCACCGCCACTTTGACGGCCAAACATATGATCATTTTGTCTTCTTAGCATGGGTCACGTCAATTTAAGCCATAGACCGCCGAAGACCCTCATCTATGCCAACGGATCTAACCAAACGACATAGAACGGGTACGGTTCTGTCTAACCCGTGCTCACATCACAACGACAATTTAAGCCATATGCGCGGGTCAAACTTCTCCCGAGTTCCGTTTCCATCACACACTTCACATAACCCGGTTATGTTCAAGTTGGCTCCCAGGCCAATCATATTGTCAAGATCACGCATCCGCCCAGTTTTCCGGGTGCACCTTAGGGTTAATCCCCAAGGCTCCCAGTTGCAATCTACCAAGTAGAAAACCCGAAAAACAAACATTCGCACGGAGTCTTCTCCGGCATTTATGCAATGAAACATCATCGATCCAGACCAACATGTCCGGATAGGCTTCACACATCATGCCTATGTCCGTTCTCGATTACGGACTCGACACAACGGGGACTTCACATATCTACCCGAAGGAACGCCTCCAACTCACCGCAAACTCGCGAGAGCGGGCTTCCTATGCAAAAGAAGGAGAGCTTCACATGCTCAAGTAGAGAATCGTTACCCGAGCGTTCTTCCTTGGCGCCATGGATATGTAAGCCGATGAAAAGCACCGCACTCTCTTTGCCTTCGCAGATCCGAAGTCGGCTCGCGATTTGTAGCTCTAAAACTCCTCCAAACACTGGATCTAAGCTTCTTCTTCCTCCTTTTCTCTCCCCTCTCTTTATGATTTAGACAGAGAACCAGCAGAAAATAATAAGGGTTTTGAAACCCTTCTCTCGGGTATAACCCCTTTGGGATAACCACAGCCATCAGATCCCACAAAAAGAAACGCACGGCTACGATCCAGGTCTGACCTGGACGAAAGGGGCTAAACACCGCAAGGTACACCAATAGGAGCAGGACACGTCCGCGTCAATGTCGGAATAATTAGTCAACTCTCGCCAATCACGTGCGTCGACACTCCGCGTCGACCGAGTCAGACACGCCATAAACAGCCCCGCGCTCGACGATCGTCGAACCAAGATCGTCGACCGCTAACAAATCGTCGAACAGAGATCTATAGCCCGATCGTCGAACACAACACTCTGGCCAAATCGTCGAACGCGCCGCCCGATCGTCGAACTCACGGCCCAATCGTCGAACCCAGATAGTTGGCCCGATTGTCGAACACAGCATTTTGACCAGATCGTCGACCGCTGCTCGACGATCGGCGAACCCATGTTTCTGCCTGATCTTTTGCCAGAACTTTGAACTACCCGGACATGCCCTGGGACACGCCCGTGTCCCAGGCCGTGTACCTCCTGCCAAATTCCAAATTTGTCCCGGAACGCCTCCCGTTGCTCTTTTGAGTTTCGGAGGGTTACAGCTCTCCCCGTCTTAAAAGAATTTCGTCCACGAAATTACATAAAGGAAAGATAAGTACAAAATTAAATTGTACCTGAGCGGAACAACTCCGGATACTCGTTAAGCATAGTCTGCTTTCGTTCCCAAGAGAGCTCTTCTCGACCGCAATTGTCCCAACGGACCTTGACCATCCTGATCTCTTTATTGCATAGCCGCTTGACTTCCGAGTCTTCAATCCGAACGGGTTTGACCTTTGTCGTCAACCCACTATCAATCGGCACTTGATCGACCGCGATCACTTGCGAAGACTCTTGCACCGCCTTCCGTAGCACCGATATATGGAATACAACATGTAAACCACTAAGCTCCACCGATAGCTTCAACTGATAAGCCGCTTCGCCAATCCGCTCCAGAACCTCAAACGGCCCAAGGTACCTCGGGCTTAGCTTTTTCAAGCGCCGCACCCGCGAGACACCCTTGAATGGCTTGATCTTTAAGTACACCAAGTTGCCCATAGTGAACTCCACATTCCTGTGCTTGGCATTATGGTACTTCTCTTGCCGGTCCTGAGCGATAAGCAATCTCTCCCGAATGGTTCGCACAAACGAAGTAGCATCTTCCAACTCTAGACGCTTGTACAACTTGGACTCACCCGTTTCCAACCAGGACAACGGCGTGCGACATCTTCTACCATAAAGGGCCTCGAAGGCCGCTATTTGAATACTCGCCTAGTAGCTATTGTTGTACGCAAATTCCACCAAATAAAGATGGTCTTCCCATTGTTTTCCAAAGTCCAAGACACACATGCGTAGCATGTCTTCCATAGTTCTATTGAGCCTCTCGGTCTGCCCATCTGTTTGCGAATGAAAGGCTGTGCTGAATTTTAACTTTGTTCCCAACATTTGCTGCACTAGCCTCCAATCATTGGATGTGAACCGCCCATCTCAGACAATCATGATGCTGCGGGGCACACCGTGAAGCCGCATTATGTTATCCACATATAACTTTGCCCGATCGTCGTTCCCCTTTTGTGACCTGGCAACCCATGCACAAAGTCCATAGTGATGTCGTCGAATTTCCACTCCGGAATAGGCAAGGACTTCAGAAATCCTCCCGGCTTTTGCCACGCCGCCTTCACCAAGGCGCAAGTTTGGCACTTTGCCGCATAGAGCGCCACATCTTTCTTCAAACCCGGCGACCAAAATAGTTTCTTAACGTCACGGTACATCTTTGTGCTCCCCGGGTGAATCGAGTACTTGGTATGGTGCGCCTCGTACAACAAATCCACCCGCAAACTGCCCACGCTTGGAACGCAAAGGCGACCGTCTTTCCAAAGCAATCCGTCCTCCACAACGAATTGGGAATTTGACCCATCCAGAGCCTCTACCATGAACTGCTTCATGTGGTCATCCAAATCCAAAGCCTGCCGAATCCGATCAGCCAGGTCATATTGAATTTCAGTCCAATTCAAGAGTGCTTCAGCACTTGACTGCTTATCTACACAAACAATCTCCAACACCTCCAACTCCCGAACTAACCGCTCATCATGAATCGATAGCCAATTGGCTTGAGCTGGGGCTCGACAACACAACGTGTCCGCAACCGCATTACCTTTACCAGGCACGTAGTGGATCTTGAATGTATAGTCCCCCAGGAACTCCATCCATCTACGCTGTCGCATATTCAGATCTTTCTGATCTATCAAATACTTCAGGCTCTTATGATCGGTGTAGATATCAATCTTCACACCGTACAAATAATGCCTCCATAGCTTCAAGGCAAAAATCACGGCCGCTAACTCTAAGTCATGGACCAGATAGTTCCTCTCGTGCACGTTTAGCTGTCTCGAGCCATATGCTATAACGCTTCTATGCTATAACAGCACACAACCCAAACCACTGCCCGAAGCATCACTATAAATCTCATAACCTTCGGTCCCACTTGGCGAACTCTGCACAGGCGCCGTGGTCAACCGACATTTCAACTCCTCAAAAGCTCGCGCGCACTCCGGCATCCAAACGAACTTCTGCACCTTCCTCATCAAAGTAGTGAGAGGTAACGCTATCCACGAGAAGTTCTCTACGAAGCGGCTATAATAGCCGGCAAGCCCCAAAAAGCTCCGGACTTCCGCTACCGTAGAAAGCTCAGGCCACTCCCGTATCGCAACAATCTTCGCTGGATCCACTTCAATACCTTCCCCACTCACTATATGACCGAGGAACGCCACTGAGGACAATCAAAACTCGCACTTCGAGAACTTGTCGTACAATTGATTCCTCCTTAGCATCTCCAAAACCAAATGAAGATGCCTGAAGTGATCTTCCTCACTCTGCGAGTACACCAAAATATTGTCGATGAAGATGATCACAAAATGGTCCAAGTACTCCCTAAAAGTTCTGTTCATCAAATCCATGAACACTGACGGCGCATTAGTCAGCCCAAATGGCATGACCGTAAACTCGTAATGCCCGTATCTTGTACTGAACGCTGTCTTCGAGATATCACTCTCCCTTATTCGCAGCTGATAGTACCCGGACTTGAGATCCAACTTTGAGTACACCGTCGACCCGACTAACTGATCGAATAGATCATCAATCCGGGGGATCGGGTACTTGTTCTTTTCCGTCAACTTGTTGAGCTCCCGATAATCAATACATAGCCTCAAGCTTCAATCCTTCTTCTTAACAAAGAGGACCGACGCGCTCCAAGGCGAAAAACTTGGGCGCACATACCCTTGCTCCAACAACTCTTGCAGTTGAACCTTCAGCTCCACCATTTCCTTAGGCGCTAGCCGATATGGAGAGCGTGACACATGCCTTGCACCTGGCACTAGCTCAATCGTGAAATCTATCTCCTGCTGCGGCGGGGCTCCAGGAAGATCGCTAGGGAACACATCAGGGAACTCCGATACCCATGAAATACTGTCCAATGCGAGCTTAGGCTTTGCAACCTACACTAGTGTAAAGAACAGTTCTGCACTGGCACGAACCGCCTTCAGCACCTGAAGAGCAGACATCAATGTCTTGCTCAACCCCTTCAAGCCCGTGAAAGTCGTCTCACGACCTGCTCCCAGCTTGACTTCCTTGCTACCGCAATCAATATAGGCTTGCTGCTCCGAGAGCCAGTCCATGCCAAATATAACGTCGAACTCCACCAACGGTAGTAACGACGCTTGCAGATCGAACTCTTGATTCCCAATTTGAATCTTCACACCACAGATTCTATCCGCGCGCATCGAACACCCATTGGGCAACAACACATCCAACTTGTCCTTCGCCATCGAAGAAGGTACTCCGATGCGTGATATAAATCCTTCGGACAAGAAGGATTGTGAAGCTCCTATATCGAAGAGTGCTCTTGCCGGATTTTCACAAATCAAAACAAAACCTAAACAAGCAGTGGTAAGGTAACAAGCACATAACAAGTATTTAAAAGATTAACTTGCTATAAATTTAAATTTTACCTGTCACCACGTCCGCATGTTTGATGGCCTCCTGTTGGCCAAGATTGTACACCCTTGGTTGGGCCGGAGCATAATGGGACGCGGTTGACTCCACCGCCTTGCCCTTCTCTTCATAAGTTGCTCCCAGCTTCCTTTCGGACTTGGGACGTCCGCTCCAGCAATCGCGGGCAAAGTGCCCCGACTTCCCACAGTTGTAACATGCGCCCGGGGTCCGACCCGTAGTCGCCCCAGAAGCACCAGAAGAGGGATCTGGACCTGAAGTCCTAGCCTTCTTAAAGAATTTACGGTACCCCGACTTTGAAGTAGTCGGCACCTTGAATTCAGACTTCTTGTCACCCAAACTTTTCTTTGCCTGAACATTCTTCATGTCCTTCTCCAAGGACCAGGCCGTGTTGACCAAGGTCAAGAAACCCTGCGTCATCGGCCCCGAGAGTAGTAACTTCAACTCATCTCTCAACCCTTCGTAGAATCGATTCGTCTTGCGCTCCTCATCCGTGATGGTGGAGCTATCATATCGACTCAATCGAGTAAACTCGTGGAGATATTCATCCACACTACTGTCTCCTTGAACCAACTTCAGGAACTCGTTCTCCAATGCTATCCTCTATCACAACCCGCATTTTCTCAACGGTAAAAATCGTATCTGAGTAGGAGAAAACACGCGCCGTGATGCCACGTCGTGTAGGGGATAACTGCACACGCTCAGGCAAAACTCCAAACGTTAGATTTTAAGGAAAATGGTTAATTAAGTATGAAAGAAAATCAGTTATGTTGAATGGCCGTATCCCTCAGCTCGGTGGATCAGCTAGTCCACAGTTAAAATTATATATATATATATACGCAGCAGAAAATACTTGGGTTCAATAAATTGACGCCCTAAAAGAGCATAAGTGTCCCCGGGGGACGACTTATGCGTGCACGACCCTAAGGTGAATATAGTAGGTATAAAAAGATAGTGTTTTACGCTGAGGAAAAATAGTGTTTTTGATTTAGATACATGTTATGCATGGGGTACATATAATAATGCTTTTAGGATTTAAAATATCTAACATGCAACCTAGCATAAATCCTTCCCAGAAGCAAGTAACCAACCACAAATAGGCAAAAACAGCAGCTTAAATTCATATTCAGCATCATAAGAAGCCACCAGTGGGCGCCAACAACCTGACACGAACCCACTGGCGAGTATGTATGTCTATACAGAAGAGTAAAGAACTACCTCTCAATAAACGGGGATCAGCAATCTCAGCTACCCTAGAGGCCACCAACAACCCCCTCCAAAAGACCTAGCCGCTGAACTGGCTACAACCTGGACCTGAGGTATTCAAGAAAGGAACACCTCAGCAAGGGAACAATCAAAAAAAGTAATTAGAGCAATAGATTAAGGAGTAAATAAGATGAGGGATTTACCAACTCGGTAACAAACTGCTATGAGCAAAAGAAAGAGAAAAAAAAAAGGAGAATGGCAGTAAGAAAAGAGTACTGTCTAAAACACAGCAGAGCACACCAAGTGCGAGCATAAAAACCAACATGCCCTACCAAGAGAGCCTGCAACAACATCAAGTCATATACAAATGGTAAAATAAAGGAAAGCATAAACAGGAAAGGGACTAACAGTCCTAACACGTGGGTAAGTGGCAGTGGTAAAAACATGGGCCTGAATGCATAACCAAAATCAGACCCAAAAAGGGCTAAGGGGTCATACAGTGGCAGCTTTAGGGTCCCACACACACCAACCCAAACCGGGGCAAAAAGGCGGTGGCCACAGCTCTCCACATAAAACCACCCCTCCAGAGGCCACCAAAAACTCCACCACCTGCCACGACCCAAGAGTCGGCATGCAGAAATTAGCCGAGCACCTAATGTCCCCCTCCTAGGGAAAAGTCTCACTAACAGTCCTAGGAAACACACGAACCCAAGGCAAAAACGTCGGGTCCAACCGACGCAGCCTTGCACGCCTAACCAAAACCAACCCCGAGTCTCCCTGATCCCAAAACAAGGGCAGCACCTAGTGTCGACACAATGTGTCGACACCACGACAAGCCGGTGTCGACACTAGGTGTCGACACATCCGCTGCAGGTGTAGACACCAAGTGTCGACACCACTGCGGCCGGTGTCGACACAAGGTGTCGACACTGCCGCTGCGGGTGTCGACACCACTGCGGCCGGTGTCGACATAAGGTGTCGACACTGCCGCTGCGGGTGTCGACACCAAGTGTCGATACCCCGACTGGCCGATGTCGACACCAGGTGTCGACACCCCGACAGGCTGGTGTCGACACCAAGGTGTCGACACCCCGACAGGCTGGTGTCGACACCAAGGTGTCGACACCCCGACAGGCTGGTGTCGACACCCTGACTGGCTGGTGTCGACACCACGGTGTAGACACACTGACTGGCTGGTGTCGACACCACGGTGTCGACACCCTGACTGGCCTTAGGCGCCAAATCCAGCACACAACCAGGAACGAGAACGCAGATTCTCTCTCTCTCTAGAGTACAACATCCACCGGCAATGGCATCTACTCGACCTAAACCGAACCAAAACTGTCCCTAAAAGACACAATCCCTCGGAAAAACTGAGATTTAACTGGAACTTTCTACACTAACCACAGTATGATCGGGCACAAACCCTAGCTTACACCTAAGATCTAAACAAGAAAGATATAAAAATTAGCTCAAAAGAAAGACAAAGATCAGCTTTGGCAAGGATGAGGGGACATCACTTGCCTCAATACCAGGAACTCGGTCGGCGGCCTCCCCCGCTCACGGATCTGGCCGCAGAGCAGCAAGCTAAGGAGCAGAAAGAAAGCAGATCCCGACGAGGGCAGCCCAGATCCACTCTCGAAATCGGATTCCGGCCGCTAAATCTCCAGGAATCGGTGTCCGAAGGCTAGGGTAGGCCGGCGGTGCTCTTCCTCTCGTACAGGCGACGGCTTCTTCCAAGCAGTGAAACAGGAAAAGAACAAAAGGAACTCAACCCTAATTCTGACCCAAGACTATATATATATCAGTTTTAATAGTAGACAATCATCACACTAATAATTATTTATACTTGATATCAAAACAACACGAAAGCTGAAACTTCTCGGAAACAAACGAAATTCACGCCGTAGCTAAAAACCCACGCTACGAACATAACTGCGAAGTCGAAATTAGCATTCGACGAACAAAACCCGGGATAACACCTCCCGAAGCCAAAACACAAGCATTCCCTAAGAGGCCCAGCCGAGCCATCAAGCAGACTCCGGCTAGCTGGGGAATCTTGCCAACAGGCTACAAACAGGCTACACAGGGAACCCTAAGAGCTAAAACCACGCTCTACAACGGCAAAAAGCCGGAGATACGCCATCGTAACGCCAGCCAAAGATCAAACAAAACACAGAAAAACCGGGGGCGTTACAGCCACTCCCCCTAAAAGAAAGTTTCGCCTCGAAACTTTACTCACAACACCCCTATAAAGAAGGAGAGAGAAAAAGCCGGGAAAGGGCTAAATAAATAATAAAATAGAACATACCAAGCACAAGATCAGGGAAACAGATGAGGGTGAGCCTCCCTCATAGCCGACTCCAACTCCCAAGTCGCGCTTTCCTCATCTTGATTCCTCCATAAAACCTTAACCATCGGAATAGTCTTCTTCCGCAACGCCCGAACTTGAGAATCCAAAATGCGAACAGGCACCTCCACATAAGAAAGATTCGGCTCCAACTGAGGCACAGAATCCAAAACCTGCCTGCCATTCATCACACATTTTCGCAGCTGACTGACGTGAAAGACATCATGCACGCCAAGGAAATTTGCGGGCAAAGCCAGCCTGTAGGCTGATACCCCAATCCGCTCAACAATCGGAAACGGCCCCACGTACCTCGGGTCCAACTTCCTATTCTTGCCAAACCGCTTGACTCCATTCAATGGGGAGACCCTTAAGAACACCAAGTCCCCCACAGAAAATTCCAAGTCCGATCTACGCCAATTGGCGTTCTTCTCATATCTCTCTTGGGCTAACCGAAGCTTTTCCCGAATAAGCTTCACAGCGGTTTCCATCTCCTCAAGTCCTTCTGGACCCAACAAAGGTCCCTCGCCAAGCTCAGCCCAAAACAAGGGAGTCCTGCAGCGCCTCCCATACAAAGCTTCAAAGGGAGCCATTTGCAAGCTTTCTTGATAACTGTTGTTATATGCGAACTCCATAAGTCACAAGCGCTCGTCCCACGCTCCTCCATGGTCCAGAATATAACATCGGATCATATCTTCCACAATCTGATTTACTCGCTTCGTCTGACCATTGGCCTGCAGATGATAAGCTGTGGAATATCTCAAATCTTTACCCAACCCTTCTTGAAGACTCTTCCAAAAACGAGACGTGAAGCTGGAGTCTCGATCTGATATGATACTCACGGGTACACCATGCAATCTGACAACCTCTTCCAGATACAGCTCGGCTATTTTCCTCATCGGATAATCGATCTTAAATGGTATGAAATGAGCGCTCTTCGTCAATCTGTCTACGATTACCCAAACTGAATCATGCCCCTTAGGCGATCTCTGTAAGCTGGTTATGAAATCCATCGAGATACTTTCCCACTTCCACATCGGAATCTCCAAGGTAGTCAGCTTGCCACCAGGCCTCCCATGGTCGGCTTTCACACGCCTACAAGTAAAACACTCTGAAACAAATCTGGCTATGTCCTTCTTCATCCCGTACCACCTGGCAATTTATTTTAAATCATGATACATCTTGGTAGACCCTGGATGGTAGGCAATACTAGATCCGTGGGCGTCTTTGCACACCATGTCCCGGATATCTCCAACTGCGGGGATGCAAAACCTGCCACGGTACTTCAAGGTACCCGCATCATCTATAGAGAAATCTGGTAATTCACCCTTCTCAGCTCGAATATACAAATGCAGAAGATCGGGATCGTCCTTCTGATGCAGTCTCGTAAGCGTAATCCACGAAGGTTCTGCTACTGCTATGCTACTCTGCGAATCACAGCTTCCCACAAAAATGTCCATCAACAGAAACTCTTCCACTAGACGCTCGGCGGAAAGATTAAAAATCTTACCTGACTTCCGACTCAGGGCATCAGCCACCACATTTGCCTTGCCTGGATGATACTGAATTTCAACATCATAGTCGGCCACGTACTCCAACCACCGCCGCTGGCACAAATTCAATTCTTTCTGAGTGAAGACATACTTCAAACTCTTATGATCTGTGAAAATCTTGCACTGCGCGCCATAAAGCAAATGCCTCCACAATTTCAACGCATAGATCACAGCTGCAAACTCCAGGTCATGCGTAGGGTAGTGCCTCTCGTGAGTCTTTAGCTTCCTCGACCCGTACGCAATCACCTTTCCGCCCTGCATCAAAACGCAGCCCAGACCGACATGCGACGCATCCACATATATATCATACTCACTACCCTCCGTAGGCAAAGACAAAATTGGAGCCGAACATAGCCTTCTCTTTAGTTCCTCAAAAGCCTTCTCACACTTGTCATCCCATATAAAGGCTACATTCTTCTGCGTCAACTTGGTCAACGGCGCAGACAAGGTAGAGAAACCTTCTACAAATCTTCTATAATAACCAGCCAAACCCAAGAAGCTTCTGATCTCTTTGGGGGGTAACTGGTCTCGCCCATTCCATAACAGCAGCGATCTTCTCTGGGTCCACCGATATTCCCTCCTTATTAATCACGTGGCCTAGAAAAGAAACTTGAGGCAACCAAAATTCACATTTGCTCAGCTTGGCGTATAGCTTATTTAAAGTCCACCTAGTGTCAACTACCTTCACCTATGGGGGGGGGGGGATAGGTGACGTGCAGCGTTTTTGCGGAATTAAAATTGTACCTGCACACGAAAATAAAACAGCACAGCAAACAGAGTACACAAGCTATTTATAGTGGTTCCCCGATTTGGGTACATCCACTTTCCCCCTTTGACCTATCTCCCAACAAGGGACGACTCGGTCACTTCACCAACAGGATTGAAATCCAATCCTTGCACTATCAGAAGGAACCCTTCCACACGTAGGAGACAACACGGGTTGCACCCAACCCTTACAACTAGGAACCAACGTTCCTTTACAACAAAAGTAAAACTAGAATGTACAAGAGATACAAACTACTTTTGGAGACTAAGGTGTCCCTCTTCGTTGACGACGTGTTCTTGAAGTCCACGAGAGTTCACAACCCTAGATCTCTCTTGGAGAGAATCTCCTCGGAACCGGCGGCGGCAAAGAGGGCGGCGGCTTGGTTCACGGGATCGGCGGCGACAACGGTGTGCGGCTGCTGTACTTTGGAGATTCAAACTTCGTAGCAAAGCTAGCAAGGTCTTCCAACGGTCACACTAGGATCGGTCGTCTCGACCGATTTAGACGGGGAAGGTTTTCCCAATCAACAAATCAAGAGACAAGGGATCTCTGGTTAGACATGTGAGACGCTATGCTTGGCTAAGCTTCTGTCGCCGGAAGATCAAGAAGAATCGCGATCAAAAGCGGCAACCAACTAGCATGAGCGGCGACGACGGCGGCAGAGCAGTTTCGCGATTTTAGGTCAAGATCGTCGCTCGGCTTCTTTTTGTGTGTCTTTACTGTTCAAAAATACGCGTGTATTTATACACAAGTATACTCCTAAATGACCGTTGTGGGTCCCACCAGAAGAGACCCTAAATCCGGTTCAAAACAGTGCCAGCGGCAAAGTCCGGTCCAGCGGTTTCCAGAAAATCGCCCAAGTCAAAATCGGCGAGAATCAAGGGTGATTCACGTCGAATCGTCGAGAATCAAAGGTGATTCTCGATGATTCGGCGAGAATCACAAGGTGATTCTCGTCGAAGTTGACTTGTTTGCACTCACTATTTTAGCCGGATAGAGACGGCGAGAATCAGCCAGTGATTCTCGACGATTCAGCGAGAATCACTTGGTGATTCTCGTCGAATCGGCGAGAATCACTTGGTGATTCTCGTCGAATCGGCGAGAATCACTTGGTGATTCTCGTCGAATTTGACTTAGCGCCAGAGTCGCATGCTTTGATGAAGCCGGATCGAGACGGCGAGAATCAGCCAGTGATTCTCGATGATTCAGCCGAATCGGCGAGAATCACTTGTGATTCTCGCCGAATCGGCGAGAATCACTTGGTGATTCTCGTCGATTTACACTTAGGCGATTTTTCGTCTTTCCACCCATGAGCTACTCTTTGACCCATCCTTGCTCCTTGTCTGCTCTTGCAAGATCACAGCCCTGTACTTGAAAGTAAGTGCACTCCAATAGAGAGAGTACACGTAGGCCAACACACTGATCTGCTCAACGAGGGATTACGTCGTGCAGACCCGTGTATATTGACCTACTGCACCCTGACATTGGTGTGCACTTAGCGTGGAATAACTGCAAGCACAACTTGAAATATTTTGTCAAATACATTGTTTACTTACCTTAGCTTGTTCAGGGGCTTCTTCAAATCAGGTACGTTATGGATACAATACCCAACAATCTCCCCCTATTTGAAGAAGCCTAAACCCTACAAGCTAAGGTGAATAAAGCGTATGTGAATGAAAATCATAACCGTGAAATTTAGTTGAGAGAGATATTCATTACCAATACCAATTTCTTGAGAGCAAACTAGGAGAGCAAACCTGGAGCCACCTTAGCCAACTTGGATCCATCTCCCCCTTTTTGGCTTCTTCAAGTCTGGGTCTGTAGCATTTGATCCCTTGCTCCCCCTCAGTTCTTGCGCCTGTGCTCACACTTGAGTACCTTGCTCCCCCTCAGTTCTTGCACGAGCCTGGAGCGTCTGTAGTCTTCATTCCTCGTAGTTTAGCATCCCCAATTCAGTTTTGAAAAGACTGAACTTGGCTTCGTCTAAGGGCTTTGTGAATATATCTGCAATCTGCTTGTCCGTGGGGACATAATAGAGAGAAATGTCCTTGTTCTCCACGTGCTCCCGAATGAAATGGTAGCGCACTTCAATATGCTTCGTTCTGCTGTGCGAAACCGGATTGTTGGCAATTGCAATTGCACTGGAGGAGTCGCAGTACATTGGTACTTCCGTGAACTGAAGGTCGTAGTCGGCTAACTGGTTTCTGATCTATAGGAGTTGTGCGCAACAGCTGCCTGCTGAGATGTACTCAGACTCTGCTGTAGAGGTTGCAACACAATTCTGTTTCTTGCTATTCCATGAAATAAGCCTTCGTCCGAGGAATTGACACGTCCCGGAGGTGCTTTTCCTGTCATCCCTACTCCCTGCAAAATCAGCATCTGAAAAACCTATTAGCTCGACATCATTGTTTCTCGGGTACCACAAGCCAAGATTGGGAGAACCTTTAAGGTATCTTAGAATTCGCTTTGCAGCGACATAGTGAGATTCCTTAGTGTTCACCTGATATCTGGCACAGACACATGTGGAGAACATGATATCCGGTCTACTGGCAGTAAGGTAGAGCAGGGATCCAATGATGCTTCTGTATTTAGTTTCATCGAAAGCTTTACCTTTCTCATCCTTATCCAGAGACATAGTGGATCCCATTGGAGTCCTCATAGAGGTTGCATTCTCCATACCGAATTTCTTGAGGAGTTCATTTGTGAACTTCGTCTGAGAGATGAAGATTCCATCCTCAGACTGTTTCACTTGAAGTCCCAAGAAATACTTTAGCTCTCCCAAACTGCTCATTTCAAACTTTCCTTGCATAAGTTTGGAAAACTTTTTGCAAAGATTGTTGTCCGTTGAGCCGAATATAATGTCATCGACATAGATTTGCACCAGCAAAATCTTGCCTTTGACTTCCCTGAGAAACAATGTCTTATCTATTTTACCTCTAGAGAACTTGTTCTCAAGAAGAAAACTAGATAAAGTCTCATACCAAGCTCGTGGAGCTTGTTTTAAACCATATAAAGCTTTATGAAGAAAATATACATGATTGGGATAAGTAGGATTGACAAAACCTGGGGGTTGAGCGACGTATACTTCCTCTTTCAGGTCTCCATTCAAGAATGCTGATTTCACATCCATTTGATAGACTGTGAATCCTTTGTGCGAAGCATACGCCAGGAACAATCTTATTGCCTCGAGCCTTGCCACTGGTGCGAAGGTTTGGTCGAAGTCAATCCCCTCCTCCTGTCTGTAACCTTGAGCCAACAGCCTTGCCTTGTTCTTTATGATGACACCATGTTCATCCAGTTTGTTTCTGAAGATCCACTTGGTGCCAATCACATTCTGCTTGTGTGGTCTGGGAACCAGTGTCCAAACGTTGCATCGTTCGAATTGATGTAGTTCATCTTGCATGGCCAAAATCCATGCCGCATCTTTGTTCGCCTCGTCGAACTTCTTTGGCTCAACCTGTGACAGGAAACTAAGATGCAAAATTTCGTTAATAGTACCTCTTCGAGTTCTGACACCGACACGAGGATCTCTGATGATCTGATCTCTAGGATGATCCCTCATGTGCCGGAGCTCTAGAAGTCTGGCGTCTGGAGCGTCGAATACTTCTTGGGCTTCTCCTCCTTCTAGGAGATTTGTTCCATTTTGATCTTCAACATTTCCAGATGATGTGGAGGTGGAAACTTTGACGTACTTAGGAGTATCATCTTTAGCGGTCTCATCGAGACACAGCTGTTCAAGTCGTGCACCTGCATCTTCAAGAATACCGCTGGAAGAATTGTCGTTAAGCAAACTTCCTTCATCAGATACAACATTAATTGATTCTTCTACCACTAGGGTTTTCTTATTGAAGACCCTATATGCCCGACTGTGGGAACTATAGCCTATGAATATGCCTTCGAAGCATTTTTCACCAAATTTAGTACGCGGGTACTTCCCATTATTCAGTACATAGCATCTGCAACCAAAGATCCTCAAGTAGGACATGGTTGGTTTCCTGCCTCTCAGTAGCTCATAAGGCGTCTTACGATGATGCTTGTTGATCAATGCTCGGTTTTGTACATGATAAGATGTATTGACCGTCTCTGCCCAGAAGTATTCTGGGAGAGAAGCGTCTTTCAACATGGTCGTGCAGGCTTCAATGAGAGTTCTATTTCTCCTCTCCGCAACTCCATTTTGCTGAGGAGTGCGCGGGGAGGAAAACTCATGAAAGATACCTTGTTCTTCACAAAACTCTGTCATAGCACCAGATTCGAATTCTGTTCCATGGTCACTTCTGATTTTGACCACTGAGCAGTTAAATTCGTTCTGAACTTGCTTGACAAAACTAGTGAAGATGTCAAACGTATCCGACTTTCGTTTTAAGAAGAACACCCATGTAAACCGAGAATGATCATCAACTATCACTAGCGTATAGGACTTGCCTCCCAAGCTATGAACTTGCATTGGACCAAACAAGTCCATATGTAGAAGGTAAAGACATCGGGAAGAGTCTTTGTCTGCAATGCACTTAAAGGTAGCCCGAGTCTGTTTGCCCATCTGGCATGCAGGACAAGGGCTATCTTTGATGCACTTGATAACGGGAGCATCCCTTACTAAGTTTTTAGAAAACAGCATACTAATTGTTTTGAAATTAATATGTGCCAATCTCTTGTGCCATTGTTCACAAAGAGATGCACTGCCAGCTGCCACTAGGCATACGGGGGTAGATGAATCTAAACTAAGAAAATTTAAGCAGAAAATATTTCGGCTCCTAATGCCTGTTAATATCGTCTCAGAAGAGGCGCATGAAATTATCAGGCATTTATCCTTGCAGAACTTAACGTCATAACATTTATCACATAACAGACTTACACTGATCAGGTTATGGTTTAACCCTTCAACATAAGCCACGTCGGTGATAGAGATTATACCGTTGGAAATCATACCGTAACCTCTGGTGACTCCTCGATCTGACCCTCCAAAGATGACTTTGGGTCCATTCTCGACTGGAGAGTAATCACGCAGCAGGCTTCTTGTCCCAGTCATATGCCGGGAGCATCCACTGTCCAAGTACCAGATCGGCGTTTTGGTGGCCTTTGGACATTCCTGCAAAACAAAATTAATTTCCCTTAGGAACCCAATCGAACTTGGGTCCTAGATTCTTGGTTAGAATACTCCCCCTCGGTTGGTTAACCTTACAAGTGGTCGGCCTCACATTGCTAACATAGGGAGTCTCGTGATACCTTGGATTAAACCAACAATCCACGGCAAAGTGACCGACTTTGCCACAACACCATCAGTCAAATCTGTTGTACCTCTTCCTAGGCTCCTGCTTTACCCTGGGAATGGTGGGTACAGCTGGGGCCTTGGATCTGGAGGTGGAGGCCTCATGGTGATAGCAGTCACATGACTTCTTCACCTTCTGTTCCTTCAGTATAACAGGCTTGGCTCTTGGTGCCTGCTTTCCATTATGGCCGATGGAGAATTGACCATAATTTCCCATGTGGATTTCCTCATAAGGTGCCTTGAAGGCACTATCACCGAAGTTTCGGGGAAAGGTCCAACCATCATATCGACTCTTTGGCTTTGCAACCGAGGGCCGGAAATGATGACTAAAGGTTGATTCAAAGTCATGTTGGTTGCAAGGAAAGCTAGGCTTTCTGAAAGCAACAGGACTGAGCGGAGCCTTTCCCTTTTCAGCAGCAGAGGCCTTCTTGGCAGCCTTATTCTTCCTCTGGTTCCTATTTCTCCTAGATGAGGAACCAGATACCCCTACATGCCCCAAGCCAGCTCCTTTGGCCTGAGCAGAGAAGGTATCAACTACTGGAAGAACTGTTTTTGGCATAGAGAAGCTCTTGACGATCTTCCTTTCTGTCGCAAGTTGTTCTTCCAACTTGTTGACTTCCTCCTGCTTAAGATCAAGGAGCTTAAGAGACTCTGAATGCTTTGAAGTCAGGTCAAGGTGCTCCTGTCGGAGAGAAATCAAACTGGTGATCTCTTCCCTTAGGGAGACACTCTCACCCTTAAGGAATTTCACTTCCTTTTTCTCAGCCTTCAATCTCTTACGGCACTCCTCGAAAGTGTTGAGCAGAAGCTCATACTTCTCGAGGAGCTCCGCTTCACGGGCCGAAAGGCTATCCTCAGGGTCATCATCCTGAGACTCAGGATCAGATTCAGAGTCGGAGAGAGGGGTGTGAGCTTTTACCTTCCCAGTAAATGGGGGGCATTCTCCTTCTGAGTCGGAGCGACCCACCAGCCCGAAGTAGGCTTCCTCATCATCACTGGAGTCTGAGGAATAAGACTCACTCAGTGTCTTTGGCCTTTTGGCGATGTAGCTCCGCTCTTTCTTCTTATCTCTAGAGGATTTGTACTCCTCTCCTTTCCCTTTTTCTCTCTTACATTGGTAGCAGTCGGCCACGACGTGTCCTGGCTTATTGCATCCAAAACAAATAATGTCAGAGGTGCGATGTTTGTTCGGTTTAGAAGCATACCTGTCAGAAGAATAATTTTTCTTCTGATGCCTGGAGGAGGAGCCGTCTTTCTTTTTTTGATTCCTCATCTTGAGGAACTTCTTGAATTCTCGGGTGATGAGGGAGAAATCCTCCTCAGACAGCTCTGAGTTGGAGGAGCATGGCTCGGAGTCCTCCTCCTCATCCTTTTTCCTGGCACGGTATGAAACCGTACCCTTGCCTTTTCTGGAGTGAATGGCTTTTAGAGCCACAGTCTTTTCTTTGGAGGCAGCCTTCTCAGCTTCTTCTTCTGCTTTCTTGGTGTTCAGTTGAAGCTCATAGGACATCAGCTTCCCAAACAGAATTTGCGGGTTTGTTTCAGCCAGTCTGCCAAACTCTCGGATGGCGCAGATCTTTGTGTCCCATTCCTTAGTAAGGGACCTAAGGAATTTATCATTAAGTTCACCATCAGTGAACACTCTTCCATATCCTTTGAGGGCATTGACAATCTTGAGGAAGTTCTCGAAGGTGACTCCGATCTCTTCCTTAGGCCCTTGTTTGAAGGCCTCATATTTCTGGTTCAGAAGGGATCTCAGATCATCCCTCACTTCATCAGTGCCCTCCATTAGGATAATCAGGCAGTGCCAGATCTCCTTTGATGTCCTGCAATTGCAGAAGTTCTGCATCATTGTGTCATCGACCGCGCTGACCAAAATGTTCTGCGCCTTCTTGTCCAGTCCCAGCAGCACCATCTCGTCCTTGTCTATTTCAGAAAGTTTCTTTGGCACTTTCTTGGTAGGATCTATGGTGGAGACCTTAGTGGGGACATAAGGTCCCTCCTCCACGATCATGAAGAGTCGAGGATCAACTGCTTCCATGTAGAACCCGATACTTTCCTTCCAGATAGGAAAGTTGAGCCCGGTGCACACTGGGATCTTGCCTGTGAACTTGAGCCCATCCATAGTAGATGTTTGCCTTCTTCTTGACACTGGCGACAGGATTCAACTCAAGGTGTTAACCTTTTTGATGAGCAACCTGGCTTTGATACCACTTGAAAGTCCACCTAGTGTCAACTACCTTCACCTATGGGGGGGGGGAATAGGTGACGTGCAGCATTTTTGCGGATTTAAAATTATACCTGCACACGAAAATAAAACAGCACAGCAAACAGAGTACACAAGCTATTTATAGTGGTTCCCCGATTTGGGTACATCCACTTTCCCCCTTCGACCTATCTCCCAACAAGGGACGACTTGGTCACTTCACCAACAGGATTGAAATCCAATCCTTGCACTATCAGAAGGAACCCTTCCACACGTAGGAGACAACACTCCCACAACACGGGTTGCACCCAACCCTTACAACTAGGAACCAACGTTCATTTACAACAAAAGTAAAACTAGAATGTACAAGAGATACAAACTACTTTTGGAGACTAAGGTGTCCCTCTTCGTTGACGACGTGTTCTTAAAGTCCACGAGAGTTCACAACCCTAGATCTTTCTTGGAGAGAATCTCCCCGGAACCGGCGGCGGCAAAGAGGGCAGCGGCTTGGTTCACGGGATCGGCGGCGACAACGGTGTGCGGCTGCTGTACTTTGGAGATTCAAACTTCGTAGCAAAGCTAGCAAGGTCTTCCAACGGTCACACTAGGATCGGTCGTCTAGATCGATTCGGACGAGGAAGGTTTTCCCGATCAACAAATCAAGAGACAAGGGATCTCTGGTTAGACACGTGAGACGCTATGCTTGTCTAAGCTTCTGTCGCCGGAAGATCATGAAGAATCGCGATCAAAAGCGGCAACCAACTAGCATGAGCGGCGACGGCGGCCGCGGAGCAGTTTCGCGATTTTAGGTCAAGATCGTCGCTCGGCTTCTTTCTGTGTGTCTTTACTGTTCAAAAATACGTGTGTATTTATACACAAGTATACTCCTAAATGACCGTTGTGGGTCCCACCAGAAGAGACCCTAAATCCGGTTCAAAACTGTGCCAGCGACAAAGTCCGGTCCAGCGGTTTCCAAAAAATCGCCCAAGTAAAAATCGGCAAGAATCAAGGGTGATTCACGTCGAATCGTCGAGAATCAAAGGTGATTCTCGTCGAAGTTGACTTGTTTGCACTCATTGTTTTAGCCGGATAGAGACGGCGAGAATCAGCCAGTGATTCTCGACGATTCGGCGAGAATCACTAGTGATTCTCGTCGAAACGGCGAGAATCACTTGGTGATTCTCGTCGAATATGACTTAGCGCCAGAGTCGCATGCTTTGATGAAGCCGGATCGAGACGACGAGAATCAGCCAGTGAGTCTCGACGATTCGGCGAGAATCACTTGTGATTCTCGCCGAATCGGCGAGAATCACTTGGTGATTCTCGTCGATTTACACTTAGACGATTTTTCGTCTTTCCACCCATGAGCTACTCTTTGACCCATCCTTGCTCCTTGTCTGCTCTTGCAAGATCACAGCCCTGTACTTGAAAGTAAGTGCACTCCAATAGAGAGAGTACACGTAGGCCAACACACTGATCTGCTCAACGAGGGATTACGTCGTGCAGACCCGTGTATATTGACCTACTGCACCCTGACATTGGTGTGGACTTAGCGTGGAATAACTGCAAGCACAACTTGAAATATTTTGTCAAATACATTGTTTATTTACCTTAGCTTGTTCAGGGGCTTCTTCAAATCAGGTACGTTGTGGATACAATAACCAACACTTATGGTCTCTCAGAGTCGCCAAGACCAGCCGGAAATGTCGATCATGCTCCTCTGCATCCTTAAAATACACCAAAACATCGTCTATAAAGACAATCACGAACTTATCTAGAAAATCCTTGAAAACTCTGTTCATCAAATCCATAAAAGCTGAGGGCGCATTAGTCAAACCGAATGACATAACCAAAAACTCAAAATGCCCATGACGAGAGCGGAACGCCGTCCGCGGAACATCTGACTCCCGAATCCTCAACTAGTGATAGCCCGAACGAAGATCTATCTTGGAAAACACAGCACTACCACGCAGTTGGTCAAACAAATCGTCGATTCGCGGCAAAGGGTACCTGTTCTTAATAGTAACCTTGTTCAGCTCTCTATAGTCAATGCATAACCTCATCGACCCATCCTTATTTTTAACGAACAGCACTGGCGCACCCCAAGGCGAAGAACTGGGCCTTATAAAGCCCTTTTCCAATAACTCATCCAGCTGAACTCGCAACTCTTCCAGCTCTCGCGGGGCCATCCGGTACGGCGCCTTTACGATAGGACGCGTACCTGGCTCCAAATCTATGGCAAACTCGACATCTCGATCGGGTGGAAGACCGGGAATATCGTCTGGAAACACATCAGAAAAGTCACACACCACAGGAATTTCTTCCAAATGGGGCTCACTATCAATCGACCCTACCAGGGAAACCACACAGGCAAAACAGCCAGAAACAAGCAACTTCCGAGCACCCACCGCAGAAATGATTGGAGACTCCTGGAGAGAATACCCAAAAACGCTCCCTAGCTGACCGTTGTCTTTGACGAAGTCCAAGCACTTACCGTTGAACTGGATCACAGCATCGTACCTTGACAACCAGTACATGCCCAAAATAACGTCGAAGTCCTCCAGGTCAATCACCTTCAAATCTGCCTTGGCTAGAAAATTTCCCAACAAAATTGGACAATCGAGGATACCCAGGTCCCCAACCACAGAGTCACCGGAGGGGAACTTAACGCAGAAGGCACCACCAACACGATCTAGGCCCAGACTAAACCGCTCCACGAAGGCTCTAGCCACAAACGAGTGGGTAGCGCCGGAATCGAAGAGAACGCGCGCCCAGCGGTTCTTTACCTTAAATCGCCCTACGAATTGCATATGCATCTAAGGCAACAAGCGCTAAAACGAAAACTACAACCGAAAAGGGAACGTGACGAAACGACTCGGGAGGAGTCGAACCTGAGATAACCTGGGTCGTGGTCTGCGCTTCGTCTGCCGAGAGCACATTCAGCTTTCCTTTTCCTTTATCCACTCGCTGAGGCAGTGACAGAGCCTGGAGGGGAACTGGCTGCAGAATAGACTGGGTCTAAGGGCACCTTGTCTTGAGATGACCCTTCTGGCCGCACTGAAAACAGACCTTATCTTTTAACCAACAACGGGCAGCCTCATGCCCCTTCCTTCCACACAAGGCACACACCAAGTCTCCCATGGAAGTACCCTGAATCACGTGCACATGTTCCTTCTTCTGCGCTCCCAACCTTTTGAAACACTTCTCAAAGGGGTGGCCTGGCTGGCCACAAAAGCTACAAATCTCTTTGACCTTCTTTCTTGCGACAGCATCAGGTTCTTGAGGGCTCTTCCCTCCACCGGACTTCCGCTTATCTTTCCTTAACTGCTGGACTCTATTCTTGGCATTCTCAATGGCCTCAACTCTCAAAGTAGCTTCAACCGCGCTGACATAACTGACTACTCCATAGGCATTCGCTAACTGTTGTATGTCGCTTCTTAGTCCACCCAGAAATTGCTTAACTCGGTCTGCCTCAACACTCACCAGACCCGGAGCAAACCGACTCAACTTACTAAACTCAATCTCATACTCACTAACCGTGAGATTCCTCTGCTTTAAATGAAGAAAGTCATTCATTAGCCGGTCCCGTTCGACTGAAGGCAGAAACTTACTTAACAACATCACCTTAAATGACTCCCAAGTGCAACCTGCCACTAAGCTCTCTTTCTCCCTCAGCAACCAGTTCTTTGCCAAGCCCTTGAGTTGGTAAGCCGCGAGCATCACTCTCTGATCGTCCGTAATCCCTGAGTACGAGAACATCTCCTCAATGGTAATCAGCCAATCATCCAGAATCATGAAATCTGCCTGGCCATCATAGGTAGGGGGTCTCAGCCGCTGAAACTGGGATATGAACGCCATCTCCGGGTGCACCACAACCAAAGGCACGGGAGGAGCAGGAGGGGTACGAACAGCTACACCCTCAGTGGGGTTCTGAGCTCTCGGGGTCTGTCCCGCCACCACTGCTACAAGGGACTGAATCTGAGCCTGCATAGCCACTACCTGCCTCGATAACTCCTCATTACTCTGCCGCAAGCTTTCTACCAACGCATCGCTCTGCGCTCCTGACGTCTCACCCTCGGATTGGCGGGTCGATCTCGTCGCAGGACGTCTCGCCATCCTAAAATCGCACAAGCTTTAGACAAATCCTAGCCCATCAACTAGAACGAAACTACCCGGTACGGACAAACACACTTAAATATGAAATTCAACTGCAAAACTTGTTCTGGGAGTTGTTTTTACCCTGATGATGTTATGCTTATCCTAAGATGGTTCACCACCATCATACTGACTCATGTGCCTAAACCATGAATGCATGCATTTGTATTCCTTTTGACTCAAAACTATGTGTGTACATATGTCATCTTGCAAATCTTTAGCTTGGCACGTTGTGCTTATGAGATGTTATGTTATGCATGATGTGCTATGCATTCTAAAAAAGGACTTAGTGCATGCCATGGGCAGCGTACACATGAAAATGTTATGCATCCCATACTACATAACATTCCCATGTAACAAAAAAAAAATAAAACGTGCTAGCCGCATTCATGTGGTGAGGTTATGCATCCCATACTACATAACCCTCACATGTTGCCTCCTATGGTGGATCCATATACAAACACATATTATGCATCCCATACTACATAATATGCCCTGTATACTTCTTCATGCTCATGAGTATAGTGTTCGTGCTACAGCCAAGACGTGCTGATGACATATCGGTGTGTGAATGGTATGATGCTAAACACTAATGCAGACAAGGGAAAGGTTGCCCAACCATTTGTCAAGCAACCTGGCTCTGATACAAACTGTCACAACCCGCATTTTCTCAACGGTAAAAATCATATCAGAGTAGGAGAAAACACGCGCCGTGATGCCACGTCGTGCAGGCGATAACTGCACACGCTCAGGTAAAACTCCAAACGTTAGATTTTAAGGAAAATGGTTAATTAAGTATGAAAGAAAATCAGTTATGTTGAATGGCCGTATCCCTCGGCTTGGGTTCAATAAATTGACGCCCTAAAAGAGCATAAGTGTCCCCGGGGGACGACTTATGCGTGCACGACCCTAAGGTGAATATAGTAGGTATAAAAAGATAGTGTTTTACGCTGAGTAAAAATAGTGTTTTTGATTTAGATACATGTTATGCATGGGGTACATATAATAATGCTTTTAGGCTTTAAAATATCTAACATGCAACCTAGCATAAATCCTTCCCAGAAGCAAGTAACCAACCACAAATAGGCAAAAACAGCAGCTTAAATTCATATTCAGCATCACAAGAAGCCACCAGTGGGCGCCAACAACCTGACACGAACCCACTGGCGAGTATGTATGTCTATACAGAAGAGTAAAGAACTACCTCTCAACAAACGGGGATCAGCAATCTCAGCTATCCTAGAGGCCACCAACAAGCCCCTCCAAAAGACCTAGCCGTTGAACTGGCTACAACCTGGACCTGAGGCATTCAAGAAAGGAACACCTCAGCAAGGGAACAATCAAAAAAAGTAATTAGAGCAATAGATTAAGGAGTAAATAAGATGAGGGATTTACCAACCCGGTAACAAACTGCTATGAGCAAAAGAAAGAGAAAAAAAGGAGAATGGCAGTAAGAAAAGAGTACTGTCTAAAACACCGCAGAGCACACCAAGTGCGAGCATAAAAACCAACATGCCCTACCAAGAGAGCCTGCAACATCATCAAGTCATATACAAATGCCAAAAGAAAGGAAAGCATAAACAGGAAAGGGACTAACAGTCCTAACATGTGGGTAAGTGGCAGTGGTCAAAACATGGGTCTGAATGCATAACCAAAATCAGACCCAAAAAGGGCTAAGGGGTCATACAGTGGCAGCTTTAGGGTCCCAAACACACCAACCCAAACCGGGGCAAAAAGGCGGTGGCCACAGCTCTCCACATAAAACCACCCCTCCAGAGGCCACCAAAAACTCCACTACCTGCCACGACCCAAGAGTCGGCATGCAGAAATTAGCCGAGCACCGAATGTCCCCCTCCTAGGGAAAAGTCCCACTAACAGTCCTAGGAAACACACGAACCCAAGGCAAAAACGTCGGGTCCAACCGACGCGGCCTTGCACGCCTAACCAAAACCAACCCCGAGTCTCCCTGATCCCAAAACAAGGGCAGCACCCAGTGTCGACACGAAGTGTCGACACCACGACAAGCCGGTGTCGACAATAGGTGTCGACACATCCGCTGCGGTGTCGACACCAAGTGTCAACACCACTGCGGCCGGTGTCGACACAAGGTGTCGACACTGCCGCTGCGGGTGTCGACACCAAGTGTCGACACCACTGCGGCCGGTGTCGACACAAGGTGTCGACACTACCGCTGCGGGTGTCGACACCAAGTGTCGACACCCCGACTGGCCGGTGTCGACACCATGTGTCGACACCCCGACAGGCTGGTGTCGACACCAAGGTGTCCACACCCTAACAGGTTGGTGTCGATACCCTGACAGGCTGGTGTCGACACCCTGACTGGCCGGTGTCGACACCACGGTGTCGACACCCTGACTGGCTGGTGTCGACACCACGGTGTCGACACCCTGACTGGCCTCAGGCGCCAAATCCAGCACACAACCAGGAACGAGAACGCGGATTCTCTCTCTCTCTAGAGTACAACATCCACCGGCAATGGCAGCTACTCGACCTAAACCGAACCAAAACTATCCCTAAAAGACACAATCCCTCGGAAAAACTGAGATTTAACTGGAACTTTCTACACTAACCACAGTATGATCGGGCACAAACCCTAGCTTACACATAAGATCTAAACAAGAAAGAGATAAAAATTAGCTCAAAAGAAAGACAAAGATCAGCTTTGGCAAGGATGAGGGGACATCACTTGCCTCAATACAAGGAACTCGGTCGGCGGCATCCCCCGCTCACGGATCTGGCCGCAGAGCAGCAAGCTGAGGAGCAGAAAGAAAGCAGATCCCGGCGAGGGCAGCCCAGATCCACTCTCGAAATCGGATTCCGACCGCTAAATCTCCAGGAATCGGTGTCCGAAGGCTAGGGTAGGCCGTCGGTGCTCTTCCTCTCGTACAGGCGACGGCTTCTTCCAAGCAGTGAAACAGGAAAAGAACAAAAGGAACTCAGCCCTAATTCTGACCCAAGACTATATATATATATCAGTTTTAATAGTAGATAATCATCACACTAATAATTATTTATACTTGATATCAAAACAACACGAAAGCTGAAAGTTCTCGGAAACAGACGAAATTCACGCTGTAGCTAAAAACCCACGCTACGAACACAACTGCGAAGTCGAAATTAGCATTCGACGAACAAAACCCGGGATAACACCTCCCGAAGCCAAAACACAAGCATTCCATAAGAGGCCCAGCCGAGCCATAATGCAGACTCCGGCTAGCTGGGGAATCTTGCCAACAGGCTACAAACAGGCTACACAGGGAACCCTAAGAGCTAAAACCACGCTCTACAAAGGCAAAAAGCCGGGGATACGCCATCATAACGCCAGCCAAAGATCAAACAAAACACAGAAAAACCAGGGGCGTTACATCCTCTGCGCCGAAGGGAGGTATCTAGCCAAGAACAGTCTCGAGAACTCCTCCATCGATACATCTGTCAGTTGCCTACCTCTCAATAGGTGCAGCTCCAATCCTTCCCACCACAATCTCGCTTCACCGTCCAGAAGGAACGTAGCAATATTGGTCATTTGCCACTCCTCCGTCTCCGTTGCTGTCAAGACTCTCTTCACCCTGGAGAGCCAGTCTTCAGCTTGATATGAGTTCCCAACCCCAAGAATATCGGAGGATTAAAGCTCATGACATGTTTGAGCTGTCTCTCGGTTGCCCTCCTTGGCACCAACGGCTCCACTACTACCTGCTCCACTCTCCTCGGCTCAACCTCTGGAAGAGGTACCTGCTCCATCGCAGGAGCGGGCTATTGCATTTGCCTTGCAAGCTGCGCATTAATCAACTGCTTTGGCCACCAATCGTATGGTCTCAGCCGATGGAGGTGTTGCAGGAGCATCATTTGGTGCACTGTAGCCTTAGAAACTCGACGTTCTGACGGCCCAGCACCGCTTCTGGTCACCTATAGTGGTACAAAATACCGTTAAGCAAATAAAATTGCAAACAACAATTATAGGAACACGCAGGTTCCCCAAACATGTGTATTTTCATTCCTAAGTGGACATTCATGAGTTCTTTTACTATTATAATGATGACGCACACACATGTGCTCACCACCCCTTAAAAAGAATTCTCCCACGAATTCATTATAAGTCTGACTGAAACCAGTAGTCTGATACCAAATTGTAATACCCCCTATCCATCGCATAGCATATAGCAGTAGGTCCGGCCGGGACCGACGCCATATACGATAGACAGACCGGGTGTTTACTCAATGGAAACCATCCAACCAATCCAACGTCCTACACAGAGCATTCTAGCGGAAGCAGTTTTATAAGTTGCAAAGAAAAGAACCCAACAATAAGCATGAATGTCCACTAACAAGCCAAATAGGAATGAAGTACATACACCAGTACTGGCCTTAAGTCCTTACAAATGGTTTACTCAAAATTACATGTTTTCCATACCACGGCACGCAGACCGGTCATAGATAAACAAAAGCAAGTAAACACTCCAATCATGCCTTCGAGGGCCGGCTTCACAATTTGGGCTTTAGGCCGCTAATGACCGCCTGGTCCAGCAGCACCTGCAAGCAACATACCACCGCACGGTGGCAAACAAAAGCAACGTTCAACAATGCTGACAAAATTATAACGATCCCGCCCCCAATACGGGGCGGCGATGCTCCTTCCCCGCACAGCATAACCAAGCAGTATATAAATATACATTGCATCACAGGCGTTGGCACGCACGGCCACACGCCCCGTGCACTCAGGGAACATTCTCGGTGAACCGGCCAATGTCACGTCAATTTAAGCCATAGACATTCTAGACTCACCACCACCACTTTGATGGCCAAACATATGAGCATTTTGTCTTCTTGGCATGGGTCACGTCAATTTAAGCCATAGACCGCCGAAGACCCTCATCTATGTCAACAGCTCTAACCGAATGACATAGAACGGGTACGGTTCCGTCTAACCCGTGCTCACATCGCAATGACAATTTAAACCATATGCGCCGGTCAAACTTCTCCCGAGTCCCGTTTCCATCACACACTTCACATAACTCGGTTATGTTCAAGTTGGCTCCCAGGCCAATCATGTTGGCAAGATCACGCATCCGCCCAGTTTTCTGGGTGCACCTTAGGGTTAATCCCCAAGGCTCCCTGTTGCAATCTACCATGTAGAAAACCCGAAAAACAAACATTCGTACAGAGTCTTCTCCGGCATTTATGCAAAGCAACATCACCGATCCAGACCAACATGTCCGGATAGGCTTCACACATCATGCCTATGTCCGTTCTCGATTACGGGCTCTACACAACGAGGACTTCACATATCTACCCAAAGGAACACCTCCAACTCACCGCAAACTCGCGAGAGCGGGCATCCTATGCAAAAGAAGGAGAGCTTCACATGTTTGAGTATAGAATCATTACCCTGGCGTTCTTCCTTGGTGCCATGGATATGTAAGCGGATGAAAATCACCGTACTCTCTTTGCCTTCGCATATCTGAAGTTGGCTCGCGATTTGGAGCTCTAAAATTCCTCCAAAGACTGGATCTAAGCTTCTTCTTCCTCCTTTACTCTCCCCTCTCTCTAGAATTTAGACAGAGAACCAGCAGAAAATAATAAGGGTTTTGAAACCCTTCCCTCGGGTATAACCCCTTTGGGATAACCACAGCCATCGGATCCCACAAAAAGAAACGCACGGCTACAATCTAGGTCTGACCTAGACGAAAGGGGATAAACAACGCAAGGTACACCAACAGGAGCAGGACACGTCCATGTCAATGTCGGAACAATTATTCAACTCCCGCCATTCCCGTGCGTCGACACTCCGCATCGACCGAGTCAGACACGCCATAAACATCCCCGCGCTCGATGATCGTAGAACCAAGATCGTCGACTGCTGACAAATCGTCGAACGAAGATCTATAGCTCGATCGTCGAACGCAACACTCTGGCCAAATCGTTGAACGCGCGGCCCTATCGTCGAACCCACGGCCCGATCATCGAACCCAGATAGTTTGCCCGATCGTCGAACGCAGCATTTTAACCAGATCGTCGACCGCTGCTCGACGATCGTCGAACCCAGGTTTCTGCCTGATCTTTTGCCAGAAGTTTGAACTACCCTGACACGCACTGGGACACGCCCGTGTCCCAGGCCGTGTACCTCCTGCCAAATTCCAAATTTGGCCCGGAACGCCTCCCGTCGCTCTTTTGAGTTTCGGGGCATTACAGATAGACTTTAGGTTTAGGCAGTTGAAGCCTCATGAGAGGAATTACCCTGTCCATGACTTGGAATTAGCGGCAGTATTTTTTGCGTTGAAGTTGTGGGAACACTATGTGTTTGGTGCGAAAGTGGAGATCTTCATGGACCACAAAAGCATGAAGTATCTTCTAGACCAAAAGGACTTGAATATGAGACAGCACAGATGGGTAGAGTTCCTTGGAGACTTTGAAGTGGCGATTCAGTATATGCCTGGCAAAGCCAACGTGGTGTCAGATGCCTTGAGTAGAAAATACTCTGGATATGGTAGTTGGATTGAAGCTCAGGATGACCGGTTGATGCGGGATTGTGAATCCCTATATTGAGTGTGTAGCAAGAGGCGATTCTAGCATGGCTTGATTGAATTAGATCAAGTTGCAAAATTACTTATCTGATCGTATTCAGTAAGCTACTAGTTTGGATGAAGAGTTTCATCCGCTTGTGGTGGAACCTCAGAAGGGCGAGGGTAACGCCTGGGATATGATTGATGGGATCCTAATGAAGGACGAAAGGATATGTGTACCACAGTTCGGCAAGCTAAATGAGGAGTTGATGTTTGAGGCTTATTTTATGAAGTACTCCATTCACCCATATAGTACAAAGAAGTACTTGGATATGAAGAAATACTTTTGGTGGCCTGGTTTGAAGCGAGATATAGCTTTGTACGTGAGTCGGTGCCAAACTTGTGCCTTAGTGAAGGCCGAGTGTCCGAAGACGGGCGGGTTCCTAAAGCCTCTTCCTATTCCCGAGTGGAAATTTGATGACATCTTCATGGACTTGTGCATGGCTTACCTCGATCGAAGAAGGGTAACGACATGATTTGGGTAATCGTGGATCGCTTGACCAAAGTGGCCCATTTCATCCCAAATCGGAAAGAGGATAACATGGAAAAGCTGATATAGTTGTATGTTCGCAACATTGTGCGATTACATGGGATTCCTAAGAGTATAGTTAGTGATCGTGATGGACATTTCATGTCCAAATACTGGAGGCTGGTTCAGAAGAGCCTGGGCATGAAGATTAAGTTCAGTACGACGTTCCATTCTCAAACCGATGGACAAATAGAAAGAACGAATCATAGAATGGAGGATATGCTCATAATGTGTACTCTCTATTTTGGGAAGAAGTGTAAGATCACCTCTTCATGGTATAGTTTGTAACACCCCCTATCCGTCGGATCCCAAAATAAGGAAACGAATGGCTACGATTCGTAGCTGAAAAGTAAAACCTGGGCCGAGCATGGCCTGCGACACGCCCGTGTCCAGGGCCGTGTCCCTCATTTGCCGTCAAAATCAACGCGTTACGAAAATTACATGGGTCCTGACATGCCCATGTCTAACCTGACACGCCCGTGTTCAAACGAACACGATCGTGTGGTTGGCCATGTTCCCCCATCGACACAGCCCCGAAAATAACCCGAGACTCACACGGGTCTTGGACACGCCCGTGTCCTATTTGACATGCCCGTGTCAAGCCCGAACACGCCTGGGCTCCAGGCCGTGTTCACTGTCTCGACACTTCATCGAGTGAAGTTCGTCGACCACCCGACACGGCCTTGGACACCCCGTGTCCTAGGCCGTGTTTCGTGTCTCGACATTTCGTCGAGCGGAAATCGTCGTCTTCCCTGGCAGATCGTCGACACGAGCTCGACACGTCCTGAGACATGCACGTGTCTCAGGTCGTGTTCGCTGCTCGACGATCGTCGACTCCAAAAATTTGTCGACCTCACGGCCAAATCATCAACTCGAGCCTGACATGCCCAGGGACACGCCCGTGTCCTAGGCCGTGTGCCTCCTGCCAAATTCAAGATTTGGCCCAAAACGCCTCCCGTCGCTCTTTTGAGTTTTGGGGCGTTACAACTCTCCCCCTTTTAAAAGATTTTCATCCTCGAAATTACATAAAGGAAAGAAACATAAAACTTAAATGGTACTTGAGTGAAACAACTCTGGGTACTCCTCAAGCATAGTCTACTCTCTCTCCCAAGAGAGCTCCTCTTGACCGCAATTGTCCCAACGGACCTTGATCATCCTGATCTCCTTATTGCTTAGCCGCTTAACTTCCGAGTCTTCAATATATACAGGCTTGACCTTCGACGTCAACCCACTATCAATCGGCACTTGATCGACCGCGATCACTTATGTAGGCTCTTGCACAGCCTTCCGTAGCACCGATATATGGAATACATCATGTAGACCACTAAGCTCCACTGACAGCTTCAACTGGTACGCTGGTTCACCAATCCGCTCCAGAACCTCAAACGGTCCAAGGTACCTCGGGCTTAGCTTCTTCAAGCACCGCACCTGCGAGACACCCTTGAACGGCTTGATCTTCAAGTACACCCAATCGCCAACAGCGAACTCCATGTTCCTGTGCTTGGCATTATAGTACTTAGCCTGGCGGTCCTAAGCGATTAGCAACCTCTCCCGAATGGTTCTCACCAAAGAAGTAGCATCCTCCACCTATAATCGCTTATACAACTTTGACTCACCCGTTTCCAACCAGGATAACGACGTGCGACAGTTTCTACCATATAGGGCCTCGAAGGGCGCCATTTGAATGCTTGCCTGGTGGCTATTGTTGTAAACGAATTCCACCAAGTATAGGTGATCTTCCCATTGTTTTTCAAAGTCCAGGACACACATGCGAAGCATGTATTCCATTATCCTATTGACCCTCTCGGTATGCCCATCCGTTTGCGGATGAAAGGCTGTGCTAAAACTCAGCTTTGTTCCCAACATTTGCTGCACTAGTCTCCAATCATTGGACGTGAACCGCCCATCTCGGTCACTCATGATGTTGCGGGGCACACCATGAAGCCATATAATATTATCCACATATAGCTTTCCCAATTTCTCAACCGGATCATCCTTCTTATACGGAATGAAATGTGATACCTTCGTTAGACGATCTACGACCACCCAAATGGCATCGTTCCCCTTTTGCGACCTTGGAAACCCGTGCACAAAGTCCATAGTAATGTCGTCGAACTTCCACTACGGAATAGGCAAGGATTTCAAGAATCCTCCCAGCTTTTGGCATTCCGCCTTCACCAAGGCGCAAGTTTGACACTTTGCTAAGTAGAGCGCCACATCCTTTTTCAGTCATGGCCACCAGAATAATATCTTAACATCGCGGAACATCTTCGTGCTCCCCGGGTGAATTGAGTACTTGGTATGATGTGTCTCGTCCAACAATTCCACCCGCAAATTGCCCACGCCTGGGACTCACAGACGACCGTCTTTCCAAAGTAACCCGTCCTCGAATTGGGAATTTGACCCATCCAGAGCCTCTATCATGAGTTGCTTCATGTGGACATCCATATCCAATGCCTGCCGAATCCGATCAGCCAGGTCATACTGGACTTCAGTCCAATTCAATACTGCTTCAGCACTTGGTTGCTTATCAATGCAAAAGATGTAACGCCCCGAAACTTAAAGGAGCAAAGGGGGACATTTTTGGGCCAGTTTGAGTTCTGGCTGCAGGCACACGGCCTGGGACACGGGCATGTAACAGGGCGTGTCAAGCCTGTGTCGACACTAAGGCGCGAAGTTGACACTTTGGTCTCGACATTGTGTCGAGACTGGGCACACGGCCTGCGACACGGGCGTGTCGCAGGGCGTGTCGACCCGTGTAGACACTTAGCCGCGAAGTCGACACTGTGCATTGATATTGTGTCGAGACATGGCACACGGCCTGCAACACGGGCGTGTCGCAGGGCGTGTCAGCTTGTGTCGACACTCATCCCGCGAAGTCAACACTTTGGTGTAGACAATGTGTCGAGACATGGCACACGGCCTGCGACATGGGCGTGTCGCAGGGCGTGTCGACCCGTGCTGACACTTAGCTGCAAAGTGTCGAGACCGTGTACACGGCCTGAAGCCCAGGCGTGTCAGGTGACACGGGTATGGACACGGGCGTGTCCTAGAACCCGTGCAGTACTCGGGTTGAAAATGGGGAAAAATCATGGGGTACACGGCCGGCGACACGGCCGTGTCAGGTGGAGCACGGGCGTGGCAGCTCGAACACGGGCGTGTGCGATACCCGTCTGACGTTCCAGGTGATCCGATTTTGATGGCGAATGAGGCACACGGCCCTGGACACGGGCGTGTGCCAGGCCATGTTCGGTCCAGATTGGGCATTTCAGTCCCGAATCAAAGCCGTTCATTTCTTTGACTGAAGATCCAACGGCTGGGGGTTGTTCCTGAAGGGATATACCCGGGTTTTGACTTAGAAAACCCTCACTTTTTCTTAAGTGATCTCTTTCTAAAGTCTTAGAGAGAGAGGAGAGCTAAGTGAAGAAGAAGGAGCTAGATCCTCCATTGGAGGAGCTTCGGAGCTCCGAATCGCAAGCCGACTCCGGATCCGCGGAGGCAACGCTAGTGCGGTCATTTCCATCCGATTACTTTCCGATGGTGCCAAAGAGGAACGCAAGGGTAACGATCCTCATCTTGAGCACGAATAGCTCTCTTTCCTAGCATAGGAAGCCCGCTCTCGCGAGTTTGCGGAGAGTTGGAGGCGTTCCTTCGGGTAGATATGTGAAGTCCCCGTTGTTTAGAGTCCGTATGCGAGAACGGACATAGGCATGATGTGTGAAACCTACCCGGACATGTTGGTCTGGATCGGTGATGTTGCATTGCATAAGGCCGGAGAAGACTCTGTGCTATTGGTTGTTTTTCGGGTTTTCTACGCGGTAGATTGCAGCAGGGAGCCTTGGGGACTAACCCAAAGGTGCACCCGAAAAACTGGGCGGATACGAGATCTTGCCAACTTGGTGGCTTGAAAGCCAACTTGAACATAACCGGGTTATGTGACATGTGATGGAAATGGGACTCGGGAGAAGTTTGACCTGCGCATATGTTTAAATTACCGTTGCGGGCGCATATGGTTTAAATTACCGTTGCGTTGTGAGCACGGGTTAGATGGAACCGTACCCACTCTATGTCGTTCGGATTAGGGCCGTTGGCAGAGATGAGGGTCTTCGGCGGTCTATGGTTTTAATTACCGTGACCCATGTCAGGAAGACAAACTGCTCATTGTTTGGCCGTCCATAGGGGATGGTGGTGAGTTAGCGGCTTAGACTGCGATCACCGAGAATGTGCCCTGAGTGCACGGGCGTGTGGCCGTGCGAGCCAACGCCTGTGATGAAATGGCTATGGTTATATAAATTGCTCGCTTATGCTAATGAATGCAGGGAAGGAGCATTGCCGCCCCGAGTTGGGGGCGGATCGTTATAATTTGGTCAGCATTGCTGACCGTTGCCTTGTTTTGCCACCGTGCGGTGGTTTGTTGCTTGCAGGTGCAGCTGGACCAAGCGGTCAATAGCGGGCTAAAGCCCTTTTTGCGAAGCTGGCCCTCGAAGGCCCAAGTAGAAGTGTTTACTGCTTTGTTCATGTATGACCGGCCTGCGTGCTGTGGTTTGTAAATCATGTAAATTTTCAAGTGAAACACTTTGTAAGGCCTTAAGGCCGGTTTGGGTATTTTGTATAACATTCCTTTTGGTATTAGTGGACATTCATGCTCCTATGCTGGTTCTTGTTTACAACTATTTTAAACTGCTTCCGCTAGAATGCTCAGTGTAGGACGTTGAGATTGGTTGGATGGTTTCCATACGTAACCACCCGGTCTGTCTGTGGTATATGGCGTCGGGCCCCGGCCGGACCTACTGCTATATGTCATGCGACGGATAGGGGGTGTTACAATTTGGTATCAGACTACTGGTTTTGGTCGGGCTTAAACTGAATTCGTGGGCGAATTCTTTTAAGGGGTGGTGAGCACATTGTGTGCGTCATCGTAATAACCGTAAAAAGAACCCATGAATGTCCACTTAGGAATGAAAATACTCGTGTTTGAGGAACCTGCGCGTTCCTATAATTGCTGTTTGCAATTTATGTGGTCGCTTAACGGTGTTTTGTACCACTATAGGTGACCAGAAGTGGTGTTGGGCCGTCAGAACGCCGAGTTTCTGAGGCTAGTAGTGCACCGGATGTTGCTCCCCCGCAACACCTCTGTCGGCTGAGAACATACGATTGGTGGCTGAAGCGGTGTTGGCCGTGATTAATGCGCAGCCTGGAAGGCAAGCGCAGCAGCCCGCTCCCGTGATGGAGCAAGAACCTCTTCAAGAGGCCGAGCCGAGGAGAGTGGAGCAAGTGGTTGTAGAACCGGTAGTGCCAAGGAGGGCACTGAGAGGCAGCTAAAGCATGTAATGAGCTTTAACCCTCCGTATTCTCGGGGTTGGGAACCCCATCTCAGGCTGAATACTGGCTCTCCAGGGTGAAGAGAGTCATGACAGCGACGGAGACGGAGGAGTGGCAAATGACCACCATCGCTACGTTCCTTCTGGACGGTGAAGCGAGGATGTGGTGGGAAGGATTGGAGCTGCACTTACTGAGGGGTAGGCAACTTGGTGATGTCTCGATGGAGGAGTTCTCGAGATTGGTCTTGGCTAGATACCTCCCTTCGACGCAGAGATAACGTTGGAGAATGAGTTTCTGAAGTTGGTTCAGGGTGAGAAGAGCGTGGATGAATATCTCCATGTGTTCACTCGTTTGAGTCGCTATGCTAGCTCCACCATCGTGGATGAGGAGTGCAAGACTAATCACTTTTATGAAGGCTTGAGGGATGAGTTAAGACTACTACTTTCAGGGCCGATGACGCAGGGTTTCTTAACCTTGGTCAATACTGCCCGGTCCTTGGAGAAGGACATGAAGAACGTGCAGGCAAAGAAAAGCTTGGGCGAGAAGAAATCGGAGTCCAGAGGGCCAAACACTACTCAAAATCTGGTTCCGAAAGTGGAACAAGAAGCTAGGACTTCGGGTCCAGCTCCTTCTGGTGCTTCTGGGGCGACTACAAGTCGGACCCCGGGCGCGTGCTTTACATGTGGAAAGACGGGGCATTTCGCCCGTGATTGTTGGAGCGGATGTCCTAAGTCCGAGAGGAAGCCGGGAGCTACTTATGAAGAGAAGGGCAAGGCGGTGGAGTCGACCGCATCCCATTATGCTCCGGCCCAACCAAGGGTGTACAATCTTGGCCAACAGGAGGCCATTAAACAAGCTGATGTCGTGACAGGTACGGTTTAATTTATAGCAAGTGAATTTATTTAAATACTTGTTATGCACATGTTACCTTACCACTACTTGTTTAGGATTTGTATTGATTTGTGAAAATCCGGCACGAGCACTCTTCGATACGGGAGCTTCACACTCCTTCTTGTCCGAAGGATTTATATCACGCATCGGAGTCCCTTCTTCGATGGTGAAGGATAAGTTGGATGTGTTGTTGCCTAATGGGTGTTCGATGCGAGCGGATAGGATCTGCGACGTTAAAGTTCGTATTGGGGAGCAGGAGTTCGACCTGCAGGCGTCTTTACTTCCGTTGGCGGAGTTCGACGTCATTTTTGGCATGGACTGGCTCTCGGAGCAGCAGGCCCATATAGATTGTGGTAACAAGGAAGTCAAGCTGGGAGCAAGTCGTGAGACGACTTTTACGGGCTTAAAGGGGTCGAGCAAGACGTTGATGTCTGCTCTTCAGGTGGTGAAGGCGGTTCGTGCTGGAGCAGAACTGTTCTTTACACTAGTGGAGGTTGCAAAGCCGAAGCCCGCGTTGGATTGTATTTCAGTGGTATCGGAATACCCTGATGTGTTCCCCGCAGATCTTCCTGGAGCCCCGCCTCAGTGGGAGATAGATTTTACGATCGAGCTAGTGCCAGGTGCAAAGCCTGTGTCACGATCTCCGTATCGGCTAGCGCCTAAGGAAATGGCGGAGCTGAAAGTTCAACTGCAAGAGTTGTTGGAGCAAGGGTATGTGCGCCCGAGTTCTTCGCCTTGGAGCGCACCGGTCCTCTTTGTTAAGAAGAAGGACGGAAGCTTGAGGCTTTGTATTGATTATCGGGAGCTAAACAAGCTAACTGAGAAGAACAAGTACCCGATCCCTCGGATTGATGATCTCTTTGATCAGTTAGTCGGGTCGACGGTGTACTCGAAGTTGGATCTCAAGGCTGGGTACTATCAGCTGCGGATAAGGGAGAGTGATATCCCGAAGACAGCGTTTAGTACGAGGTACGGGCATTATGAGTTTACGGTCATGCCGTTTAGGCTGACTAATGCGCCGTCAGTGTTCATGGATTTGATGAACAGGACGTTCAGGGAGTACTTGGACCATTTTGTGATCGTCTTCATCGACGATATTTTGGTGTACTCGCAAAGTGAGGAAGATCACTTCAAGCATCTTCATTTGGTGTTGGAGACGCTAAGGAGAAATCAGTTGTATGCCAAGTTCTCGAAGTGCGAGTTTTGGCTATCCTCAGTGGCGTTCCTCGGGCATATAGTAGTGGAGAGGGTATTGCTGTGGATCCGGCGAAGATTGTTGCGATACGGGAGTGGCCTGAGCTTGCTACGGTAGCAGAAGTCCGGAGCTTTTTGGGGCTTGCCGGCTATTATAGGCGCTTCGTAGAGAACTTCTCGCGGATAGCGTTACCTCTCACTACTTTGACGAGGAAGGAGCATAAGTTCGTTTGGACGCCGGAGTGCGCGCGAGCTTTTGAGGAACTGAAGTGTCGGTTGACTACGGCGCCTGTGCTGAGTTCGCCATGTGGAACCGAAGGCTATGAGATATATAGCGATGCTTCGGGCAGCGGTTTGGGTTGCGTGCTACTGCAGCACGGAAGCATGATAGCTTATGGCTCGAGACAGCTAAAAGTGCACGAGGGGAATTATCCGATCCATGACTTGGAGTTAGCGGCCGTGATTTTTGCCTTGAAGCTGTGGAGACACTATTTGTACGGTGTGAAGATTGATATCTACACCGATCACAAGAGCCTAAAGTATCTAATTGATCAGAAGGATCTGAATATGCGGCAGCGTAGGTGGATGGAGTTCCTGGGGGACTATACATTCAAGATCCACTACGTGCCTGGCAAAGGGAATGCGGTTGCGGACGCGTTGAGTCGCCGAGCCCCAGCTCAAGCCAATTGGCTATCGGTGCATGATGAGCAGTTGGTGCGGGAGTTGGAGGCGTTGGAGATTGTTTGCGTGGATAGACAATCTAGTGTTGAAGCAGTTCTGAATTGGACTGAAGTCCAATATGACCTGGCTGATCGGATTCGGCAGGCTTTGGATATGGATGCTCATATGAAGCAGTTCATGATAGAGGCTCTGGATGGGTCAAATTCCCAATTCGTTGTGGAGGACGGATTGCTTTGGAAAGACGGTCGTCTGTGCGTCCCAAGTGTGGGCAATTTACGGGTGGAGTTGTTGTACGAGGCGCACCATACCAAGTACTCGATTCACCCGGGGAGCACGAAGATGTACCGCGATGTAAAGAAACTATTTTGGTGGCCGGGTTTGAAGAAGGATGTTGCGCTATACGTAGCGAAGTGCCAAACCTGCGCCTTGGTAAAGGCGGAGTGCCAAAAGCCGGGAGGATTTCTTAAGTCCTTGCCTATTCCGGAGTGGAAATTCGACGACATCTCTATGGACTTTGTGCACGGTTTGCCAAGGTGTAGAAGGGAAACGACGCCATTTGGGTGGTTGTTGATCGATTAACGAAGGTGTCGCATTTTATTCCCATAGGAAGGATGATCCGGTGGAGAAGTTGGCAAAGCTCTATGTGGATAACATTGTACGGCTTCATGGTGTGCCCCGCAGCATCGTGAGTGACCGAGATGGGCGGTTCACGTCCAACGATTGGAGGCTTGTGCAGCAAATGTTGGGAACAAAGCTGAAGTTTAGCACAGCCTTCCATCCGCAAACGGATGGGCAGACCGAGAGAGGTCAATAGAACCATGGAAGACATGCTTCGCATGTGTGTCTTGGATTTTGGAAAGCAATGGGAAGACCACCTTTATTTGGTGGAGTTCGCATACAACAACAGCTACCAAACGAGTATTCAGATGGCGCCTTTCGAGGCCCTATATGGTAGAAGATGTCGCACGCCGTTTTCTTGGTTAGAAACGGGTGAGTCAAAGTTGTATAAGCGATCGGAAGTGGAGGATGCTACTTCTTTGGTGAGAACCATTCGGGAGAGGTTGCTTATCGCTCAGGACCGGCAAGCAAAGTACTATAATGCCAAGCACAGGAACGTGGAGTTCGCTGTGGGCGATTATGTATACTTAAAGATCAAGCCGTTCAAGGGTGTCTCGCGGGTGCGACGATTGAAAAAGCTAAGCCCGAGGTACCTTGGACCGTTTGAGGTTCTGGAGCGAGTTGGAGAAGCGGCCTATAGGTTGAAGCTTTCAGTGGAGCTTAGTGGTTTACACGATGTATTCCATATTTCGGTGCTTCGGAAGGCGGTGCAAGAGCCTACGCAAGTGATCGCGGCGATCAAGTGCCGGTGGAAAGTGGGCTAACGACAAAGGTCAAGCCCATGCGGATTGAAGACTCGGAGGTCAAGCGGCTACGCAATAAAGAGATCAGGATGGTCAAGGTCCGGTGGGACAATTGCGGTCGTGAGGAGCTCTCTTGGGAGCGAGAGCAGACTATGCTTGACGAATATCCGGAGTTGTTCCGCTCAGGTACAAATTTTGGTTTTGTACATGTCTTTCCTTTATGTAATTTCCTGGGCGAAATTCTTTTAAGAAGGGTAGAGTTGTAACGCCCAGAAACTCAAAGGAGCAAAGGGGGACATTTTTGGGCCAGTTTGAGTTCTGGCTGCAGGCACACGGCCTGGGACACGGGCGTGTCCCAGGGCGTGTCAAGCCTGTGTCGACACTAAGGCGCGAAGTCGACACTTTGGTCTCGACATTGTGTCGAGACTGGGCACAAGGCCTGCGACATGGGCGTGTCGCAGGGCGTGTCGACCCGTGTCGACACTTAGCCGTGAAGTCGACACTGTGCTTTGATATTGTGTCGAGACATGGCACACGACCTGCGACACGGGCGTGTCGCAGGGCGTGTCAGCTTGTGTCGACACTCGTCCCGCGAAGTCGACACTTTGGTGTCGACAATGTGTCGAGACATGGCACACGGCCTGCGACATGGGCGTGTCGCAGGGCGTGTCGACCCGTGCCGACACTTAGCCGCAAAGTGTCGAGACCGTGTACACGGCCTGAAGCCCAGGAGTGTCATGTGACACGGGTATGGACACGGGCGTGTCCTAGAACCCGTGCAGTGCTCGGGTTGAAAATGGGGAAAAATCATGGGGTACACGGCCGGCGACACGGCCGTGTCAGGTGGAGCACGGGCGTGGCAGCTCGAACACGGGCGTGTGCGATACCCGTGTGAGGTTCCAGGTGATCCGATTTTGACGGCGAATGAGGCACACGGCCCTGGACACAGGCGTGTGCCAGGCCGTGTTCGGTCCAGATTGGGCATTTCAGTCCCGAATCAAAGCCGTTAATTTCTTTGACTGAAGATCCAACGGCTGGGGGTTGTTCCTGAAGGGATATACCCGGGTTTTGACTTAGAAAACCCTCACTTTTTCTTAAGTGATCTCTTTCTAAAGTCTTAGAGAGAGAGGAGAGCTAAGTGAAGAAGAAGGAGCTAGATCTGCCATTGGAGGAGCTTCGGAGCTCCGAATCGCAAGCCGACTCCGGATCCGCGGAGGCAACGCTAGTGCGGTCATTTCCATCCGATTACTTTCCGATGGCGCCAAAGAGGAACGCAAGGGTAACGATCCTCATCTTGAGCACGAATAGCTCTCTTTCCTAGCATAGGAAGCCCGCTCTCATGAGTTTGCGGAGAGTTGGAGGCGTTCCTTTGGGTAGATATGTGAAGTCCCCGTTGTTTAGAGTCCGTATGCGAGAACGGACATAGGCATGATGTGTGAAGCCTACCCGGATATGTTGGTCTGGATCGGTGATGTTGCATTGCATAAGGCCGGAGAAGACTCCGTGCTATTGGTTGTTTTTCGGGTTTTCTACGCGGTAGATTGCAGCAGGGAGCCTTGGGGACTAACCCAAAGGTGCACCCGGAAAACTGGGCAGATACGAGATCTTGCCAACTTGGTGGCTTGAAAGCCAACTTGAACATAACCGGGTTATGTGACATGTGATGGAAATGGGACTCGGGAGAAGTTTGACCTACGCATATGGTTTAAATTACCGTTGCGGGCGCATATGGTTTAAATTACCGTTGCGTTGTGAGCACGGGTTAGATGGAACCATACCCACTCTATGTCGTTCGGATTAGGGCCGTTGGCATAGATGAGGGTCTTCGGCGATCTATGGTTTTAATTACTGTGACCCATGTCAGGAAGACAAACTGCTCATTGTTTGGCCATCCATAGGGGATGGTGGTGAGTTAGCGGCTTAGACTGCGATCACCGAGAATGTGCCCTGAGTGCACGGGGCGTGTGGCCCTGCGAGCCAACGCCTGTGATGAAATGGCTATGGTTATATAAATTGCTCGCTTATGCTAATGAAATGCAGGGAAGGAGCATCGCCGCCCCGAGTTGGGGGCGGGATCGTTATAATTTGGTCAGCATTGCTGACCGTTGCCTTGTTTTGCCACCGTGCGGTGGTTTGTTGCTTGCAGGTGCAGCTGGACCAAGCGGTCAATAGCGGGCTAAAGCACTTTTTGCGAAGCTGTCCCTCGAAGGCCCAAGTAGAAGTGTTTACTGCTTTGTTCATGTATGACCGGCCTGCGTGCCGTGGTTTGTAAATCATGTAATTTTCAAGTGAAACACTTTGTAAGGCCTTAAGGCCGGTTTTGGGTATTTTTGTATAACATTCCTTTTGGTATTAGTGGACATTCATGCTCCTATGCTGGGTTCTTGTTTACAACTCTTTTAAACTGCTTCCGCTAGAATGCTCTGTGTAGGACGTTGAGATTGGTTGGATGGTTTCCATACGTAACCACCCGGTCTGTCTGTAGTATATGGCGTCGGGCCCCGGCCGGACCTACTGCTATATGCCATGCGACGGATAGGGGGTGTTACAAAAGATCTCCAACGCCTCTAACTCCCGAACCAACCGCTCGTCATGGACTGACAGCCAATTGGCTTGAGATGGGGCCCGACGACTCAACGCGTCCGCAACCACAATACCTTTATCAGGCACGTAGTGGATCTTGAATGTATAGTCCCCCAGGAACTACATCCATCTACACTGCCACATGTTCAGATCTTTCTAATCAATCAAATACTTCAGGTTGTTGTGATCGGTGTAGATATCAATCTTCACACCGTACAAATAATGTCTCAACAGCTTCAAGGAAAAAATCACGGCCTCTAACTCTAAGTCATGGACCGGATAGTTCCTCTCGTGCACCTTCAGCTGTCTCGAGCCATATGCTATAATGCTTCCATGCTGTAACAGCACACAACCCAAACCACTGCCCGAAGCATCGCTATAAATCTCATATCCTTCGGTCCCACTCGGCGAACTCAACACAGGCGCCGTGGTCAACCGACATTTCAACTCCTCAAAATCTCGCGCGCACTCCGGCGTCCAAATGAACTTCTGCTCCGTCATCGTCAAAGTAGTGAGAGGTAACGCTATCCGCGAGAAGTTCTCTACGAAGCGCCTATAATAGCCGGCAAGCCCCAGAAAGCTCCGGACTTCCGCTACCGTAGAAAGCTCAGGCCACTCTCATATCGCAACAATCTTCGCCGGATCCACAGCAATACCTTCCCCACTCACTATATGACCGAGGAACGCCACTGAGGACAACCAAAACTCGCACTTCGAGAACTTGGCGTACAATTGATTCCTCCTTAGCGTCTCCAAAACCAAATGAAGATGCCTGAAGTTATCTTCCTCACTCTGCGAGTACACCAAAATATCGTCGATGAAGACGATCACAAATTGGTCCAAGTACTCCCTGAAGGTCCTGTTCATCAAATCCATGAATACTGACGGTGCATTCGTCAGCCCAAACGGTATGACCGTAAACTCGTAATGCCCGTATCTTGTACTGAATGCTGTCTTAGGGATATCACTCTTCCTTATCCTCAGCTGATAGTAACCAGACTTGAGATCCAACTTAGAGTACACCGTCGACCCGACCAACTGATCAAAAAGATCATGGATCCTTGGGATTGGGTACTTGTTCTTTTCTGTTAGCTTGTTTAACTCCCAATAATCAATACAGAGTCTCAAGCTCCCGTCTTTCTTCTTTACAAAGAGGACCGGTGCGCTCCAATGCGACGAACTTGGACGCACAAACCCTTGCTCCAACAACTCTTGAAGTTGCACCTTCAGCTCCGCCATTTCCTTAGGTGCTAGTCGATACGGAGATCGTGACACAGGCTTCGCACCTTGCACTAGCTCAATAGTGAAATCTATCTCCTGTTGAGGCGGGGCTGCAGGAAGATCTGCGGGGAACACATGAGGGTATTCAGCTACCACTGAAATACTATCCAACGTAGGCTTTGGCTTTGCAACCTCCACTAGTGTAAAGAACAGCTCTGCACCATCACGAACCACCTTCACCACCTGAAGAGCAGACATCAATGTCTTGCTCGACCCTTTCAAGCCCGTAAAAGGCGTCTCACGACTTGCTCCCAACTTGACTTCCTTGCGACCGCAATCAACATAGGCTTGCTGCTCCGAGAGCCAGTCCATGCCAAATATAACGTCGAACTCCACCAAAGGTAGTAACGACGCTTGCAGATCGAACTCTTGATTCCCAATGCGAATCTTAACACCGCAGATTTTATCCGCGCGCATCGAACACCCATTCGGTAACAAAACATCCAACTTGTCCTTCACCTTCGAAGAAGGTACTCCGATGCGCGATATGAATTCTTCGGACAAGAAGGAGTGTGAAGCTCCCGTATCAAAGAGTGCTCTTGCCAGAAACTCACAAATCAAAACAAATCCTAAACAAGCAGTGGTAAGGTAACATACGCATAACAAGTATTTAAAGAAATTTAACTTGCTACAAATTAAACCGTACATGTCACCACATCCGCTTGTTTGATGGCCTCCTGTTGGCCAAGATTATAAACCCTTGGTTGAGCCGGAGCATAATGGGACGTGGTTTACTCCACCGCCTTGCCCTTCTCTTCATAAGTTGCTCCCGGCTTTCTCTCGGACTTGGGACGTCCGCTCCAACAATCACGGGCAAAGTGCCCCGGCTTCCCACAAGTAAAACATGCACCCGGCGTCCGACCTGTGGTCGCCCTAGAAGCACCGGAAGAAGGAGCTCGACCCGATGTCCTAGCCTTCTTAAAGAATTTACGGTACCCAGACTTTGAGGTAGTGGGAACCTTGAACTCAGGACTCTTATCACCCAAGCTCTTCTTCTCTTGAACATTCTTCATGTCCTCCTCCAAGGACCGGGTCGTGTTGACTAAGGTCAAGAAACCCTGCGTCATCGGCCCCGAGAGTAGTAGCCTCAAGTCATCTCTTAGACCTTCGTAGAAATAGTTGGTCTTACGCTCCTCATCCGCGATGGTGGAGCTAGCACACCGACCCAACCCAGTAAAATCGTGGAGATAATCATCCACGGTACTCACTCCTTGTACATACCTCTGGAACTCATTTTCCAAAGCTATCTGATAATACGTTTGCAGTCAATTTTATTAGGATATTTTCGGGGTTTTAAAGCCAATCATGTCTTGTAAAGTACTTGTTTTGATTCCCCTTTGTATATATTTTTGTCGCTAATGCATTTTTTCTGCTTTTTGTAGGTTTTCACGACTTTCAGCCGAATTTTGCTATGACACGCCCCAAGGTCACGCCCTACCAGGGCGTGTACCTAGGGCGTGTAACCCAGAGGAATGAAGCAATTGGTCCGTAACTGCATTCCGTGGAAACTTAGTGTACACGCCCTCGGTCACGCCCGTGTCACACCCGACATGGGCGTGTACTAGAGGCGTGTCCCCAGGTTTCGAGGAATCGCCGCAGCGCGCTCGTCTTTCCCGCTCCACCGCCGCACCGAAAGTGTCACGCCCCAGGGTCACGCCTGACCCGGGCGTGACATATGGGCGTGTACTTCAGCAATTCCGCCCGTCATCTCCAGCATTCAATTTCAGCTCCCAAAGTCACGCCGCAAAGAACACGCCCCAGGGTCACGCCCTACCAGGGCGTGACCGGTGGGCGTGTACCGCAACAACCCCGTCAGAATTCAATTCCTGCCCGAAAAAGTTGCGCCGAATGTGTCACGCCTCAGGGTCACGCCCGACCAGGGCGTGACAGGGGGGCGTGACCCGACCCGAAAAATTCTATAAATAGAGCCCAACTCCAGGGGTTTTAGGACAACTTTTCGCTTTGAGAGGGGAGGTTCTGTCCTTTGTTTTTCTGAACTTTTTAAGCATGTATTTTCATTTCTAGTTCGTAGCTCTAGCTTTATGCTTTCCCTGTATTAGCTCCTAGCTTCTTTCTGTAGTATGATGCTAATGATAGTGTAGTTTCCTTTTCATGTTCTTGTAATCTCTGGTTTTCAAGCTGTAAGATCACTGTTTTTCTTAATAAAAAGTGTTATTTTCTTTTTCGTTCCTGTTCTGTTTTCAATATTTTTCTTCTACTCATCTCCCTCTTCCACCTCACCATGATTAACTAATCCTCCATGTACTCGATCTAATTGATCCGAGGTTCGAGTGATTAGGTTATGATGCTTTGAATCTTACCTTTTCTGTTTAGGGTTTGGCTTTGAATTACTCTTGATTTATCACGGGTTGGAGGTATATCATCGATATATACTCTCCACCTTTGCTTTCATTCTGGGCTAGCCGAGAGGCCGAAGGTTTGAAATGAGCACTCAAGAGTAAAGGGAGTTGTTCGCACCCCTCGAGAGAGGCAGACGTTCAAATCTCCCGGATTGGAGTAAAATCCATTAGAGGGGTTCACCGCGTAAAGCGAGTTTTAGGCCTCCGATTTAGGCGAAAGTCGGTCGGACCTTCCTAAACTCAGTTAGGCACGGCCCTCGAGAGAAGCGTGTCAATATTCATGGAACCTCCACGGTCAAAGACATTTACCCTATTTAGCTTAGGTTTATTTATCGTATTTTTCTAACCACTCTTGCCGAGGTGATTTCTGATCGAGTGCATTTTCCCTTCATCGTTACTAAGCTTAAGTTAATCGCTCTTTTAGCTCTCTTTATCTTTTCATGCAAGTAGTTCTCTTCCTTTAGTACATTTAGCTAAACCTTATTTTGTCGTCGATAAAATAATAGATTTCGTGTGAGTAAGCTTACTCAACTGTTCCCGGATTTCAATACGACACTTGTGTCCCCTAGCTGCATTTCGATAGGTATACTTGCCTTGATGAATTGTTAGTTTGGTATTTTCTCTTTGCAGATATCTCAGAGACAATCAAGTTTTTGGCGTCGTTGCCGGGGAAGCAACGCTTGTTGATAAATTGAAAACGCGAATATATTAATCTTATCACTTCTCTTTCTCAGCCTCCTTCTTATATTTTTTCCACCTACTCACTTGAGTTAAATGGCTGGATTTTGTTAAGTGTGTGTATTTTTAATTTTTTCGCCTACTCACTTGAGTTAATTGGCTGGATTCATTTCAAGCAAGTGTGCGTCTTTTTAATTTTTCCGCCTACTCACTTGAGTTCATTGGCAGGCTTTATTTCAGTAGAGTGTGTTTACTTTCTGTAGAGTGGGTGTGTTTTAATTTTCTGACGAGTGTGTGAGTATAGCTTTTCATTTCCGCCTACTCGCACAGAGATAAGTGGCTGGATTTTAATTACCGCATTCGTAATAGAAACCCACATCACAAAATTTTCTACACCACCTAACTCTCTCGAAAAGGGCAAAGTGGCTCTAAATGCCACTATCTTGTCTAGTACCTTGCAAACCCTTCACCGGGTAGCCCTTGGGAAGTTCGGGAGTTAAAATATAAAAAAATCTATTTCAAAAAAATTTTTCCAACTTCATTAGCTCTTTTACTTTTTAGTCTTGCTTCTCCTCTTTTCTTCTAGTGTATGACCCGCGGTAGTCCGTCGGTTACTTTGGACCTGGACCACGAAATTGAGCGTACTCTTCGGAGAAGATTGCGATTTCAAGGCCCTACTACCCAAGTGCCGGTTGAGGATTCCGAGTCATTTTCTACCTTAAGAATGGCAGAACCCAACGTGGAGGAAGTCGTGCAAAGGCCTATGTCCTATTATGCACGACCAAATCTCGAGGGTACAGAAACGAGTATAGTTCGCCCTGCAATAAATAATAATAATTTTGAACTGAAGCCTAGCATAATTCAAATGGTGCAGCAGTATGTGCAATTTGACGGGCTTCAAGATGAAGACCCGAACGCACACATAGCCAGCTTTCTTGAGATTTGTGACACCTTCAAGATAAATGGTGTCACAAATGATGCTATTAGGCTAAGATTATTTCCTTTCTCTCTTAGAATTAAGGCTAAGCAGTGGCTGAACACCCTTCCTAAAAATAGCATAACTACTTGGACGCAATTAACTGAAAAATTTTTGGCCAAGTATTTTCCGCCTGCTAAAACTGCTAAACTTAGGAATGACATTTCTGCCTTTGGACAGATAGACTCTGAGACCCTTTACGAAACCTGGGAAAGATTTAAAGAATTATTAAGACGATGCCCACATCACGCTCTGCCTGTATGGTTGCAGGTGCAGACGTTTTATAATGGGCTAAATCAAAGCACGAAGCAAATGATAGACGCAGCTTCTGACGGTACTTTAAACCATAAGACCCCGGAAGCAGCTCTTGAGCTGTTTGAAGACATGGCCATGAACACTTACCAGTGGAATGTGCCTAGGTCCCGCCCAAACAAACCTGCAGGTCTCTTTGAAGTGGACAACGTCTCACAACTCGCACTGCAAGTTGAAATATTAAGCAAAAAAATTACGGAGATGACTGCTGCCTCCGCCCCTCAGGTATGGGAATCTGCAACTCCTCCCGCCGAACATTTGGATTATGTAAATAATATGCCTAGAACTGCTTTTAATAATTTTTCTGCTGCGAATTATCATCCTCCTGGTTTTAATTTTCCGAATAGTTATAATCCTGCGTTAAGAAATCATCCGAATTTTTCGTGGAGCAATCCATCGAATGCTGTGCGCCCGCCACCGCAAAGTGATTTTTCTGCTCCACCACCACCTCCTCAAAGTTTTCCAAAACCTCCAAATTTGGAGGAAGTGCTTTCAAAATACATGAATGCTAATGACGCTACGATTAGGACCTTAACCGGAAGTGTTAAAAACTTAGAAAATCAGGTAGGACAGCTCGCTAAAATGATTTCTGAGCGACCCGTAGGGTCTCTTCCTTCCAATACCGAGCCCAACCCGAGAGAGCAAGCGAAAGCTATAACTCTTCGGAGTGGGAAGAAAGTTCCTGGTATGGTAAGTGAAGAACCCGAGGCAAGCTCCGCTCCCGTTTTTAAAAATCAAAGCTCCGTTCCCGTTTTAAAAATTCCACCCTCTGCCGAAGAAATTATCACCCCTATCGTAGAAAAAGAACTCACTCCACCACCCACCTTTAAAAATAATCCATCCCCGCCATACCCTTCCGAACTTAATAAACAACGACAGGATGATCAATACACCCGTTTTTTGGAAATGTTTAAGCAAATCCACGTAAATCTGCCTTTCCACGAAGCCATATCCCAGATGCCGAAGTACGCAAAATACCTTAAGGACCTCCTAACTAACAAAAAGAAGTTAGAGAACCTTTCTCATGTCACGTTAAATGCCGCGTGCTCGGCGGTTTTGACAAACGGATTACCGAAAAAAATCAGTGACCCGGGTAGTTTCTCTATCCCGTGTGTCTTTGGTGATCTCTTTGTCAAACACGCTTTAGCCGACTTAGGTGCGAGTATTAATCTTATGCCCCTCTCGTTGTTTAAAAAGTTAGGAATTGGTAGTCTCAACCCCACACGCATGAGTATCCAGCTCGCCGACAGATCAGTCAAATACCCGTTAGGAATAGTGGAGGACGTCCTAGTCAAAGTTGACAAGTTCATCTTCCCAGTGGACTTTGTCATTTTAGACATCGAAGAAGACGTCGAGGTTCCCCTGATCCTTGGCCGACCCTTCCTTGCCACCTCCCGAGCTATCATTGATGTAAGCAATGGTAAGCTCTTCCTTCGAGTGGGCGACGATGAGGTAACTTTCTCTATCACCCCCTCGATGAAGAACACGCTAGCTAATGATGACTCCTATTTTTTCATGGATACCATAAGTGAAGAATCCTTCTCTCCCACCTCTGATTTTGACAAAGAATTTTCCAATTTTTGTTCCTCTCCTACTCTTCCAACTGAATCTCTACACCTAAGTGAAGAATCCTCCACTCGCCCCTCTGATTTTGAAAAAGAATTTTTTGATTTCTGTTCCTCTTCTACTTTTCCAACTGAATCGCTGCACGAAGCCTCCATGGCCGCTAGCAACACCCCTTTTAATTTTACATATAAAAAAGTGTACGAGGACATAGTTTTTGAAAAAGAACAAATTTCCAAGACCTCGTATGATGACCCCCCTACCTTGGAACTGAAAGAACTACCAGAGCACCTTCAATACGCTTTCTTAGAAAAGGACTCTAAGCTGCCTGTCATAATTTCGGCCTACCTCACGGATGCACAAACGAATAAACTTCTTTCAATTTTACAAAAGTATCGCCAAGCTATTGCTTGGCAGATATCTGATATCAAGGGCATAAGCCCATCTTTCTGCACTCATAAAATCTTAATGGAAGATAATTCTCGTAACTCTATACAACCTCAGCGCCGTATAAACCCAAACATGAAAGACGTAGTTAAGGGCGAGGTTATGAAATTATTAGACGCAGGAATTATCTATCCTATATCCGACAGTAAGTGGGTTAGCCCAGTACAGGTAGTACCAAAGAAGGGAGGGATAACGGTCGTAAGTAATGAAAATAATGAATTAATCCCTACTCGGACGGTGACCGGATGGCGAATGTGTATAGATTACCGTAAGTTGAATGACGCCACCCGCAAGGATCACTTCCCCTTGCCGTTCATTGATCAAATTTTAGAACGACTTTCCGGACATAGCTTTTATTGTTTTCTCGATGGCCTCTCGGGGTATCTTCAAATCCCCATCTCCCCCGAGGACCAGGAGAAAACTACGTTTACTTGTCCCTTCGGCACCTTCGCCTACCGAAGAATGCCGTTTGTATTGTGCAATGCGCCGGCTACATTCCAACGATGTATGCTCGCCATCTTTGACAAGTACGTAGAAAGCATTATGGAAGTCTTCATGGATGATTTCTCCGTCTTCGGGAATTCCTTCGATAGTTGCTTAGAGAACCTCGAAAAAGTCCTAGAGCGATGCGAAGAAACTAACCTCGCCTTAAATTGGGAAAAATGTCATTTTATGGTAAGGGAAGGGTTAGTTTTGGGACATAAAATTTCTGAAAGGGGTATTGAAGTAGACGTTGCGAAAATAGAAGTTATCGAGAAACTGCCGCCACCTACGAACATAAAAGCCATAAGAAGTTTCCTGGGTCATGCGGGTTTCTACCGCCGCTTCATAAAGGACTTTTCCAAAATCACCAAGCCCCTTACCCATCTCTTAGAAAAAGACGCCCCATTCATCTTTGATGACCTCTGTCTAGCTGCCTTCAATTTAATAAAAGAAAAATTAGTTAATGCGCCAATCATGATAGCTCCGGTGTGGGATCTTCCATTTGAAATAATGTGTGATGCGAGTAGTTATGCGGTGGGAGCCGTACTAGGTCAACGTATTTCCAAAAACTTCCACCCCATTTATTACGGTAGTAAAACTCTCACATCTGCACAGGAAAATTACACCACAACCGAGAAGGAGCTCTTAGCTGTAGTATTCGCATTTGACAAATTTCGCCCTTATATTACTCTTTCGAAAATTATTGTTTTTACGGACCACTCGGCCCTCAAATATCTTCTCTCTAAAACGGATGCCAAGCCTCGCTTGATTCGCTGGGTCTTACTCCTCCAGGAGTTTGAATTAGAGATCCGTGATAAGCGAGGTGCCGAGAACTTGGCCGCCGACCACCTTTCGCGCCTAGACAACCCGTTTATCGAGAAATTAGACGAAAATTCTTTTCATTACTATTTTCCTGATGAGAAGCTGTTCATAATTAACACATCTACTTCTCCTTGGTTTGCCCGCATCGCCAACTATCTAGTGGCTCGTGTGCTCCCAAAAGAGTTCTCGTCTCAGCAAAAGAAGAAATTCTTTTCTGAATTGAAGAACTACTTTTGGGAGGACCCGCATCTTTTTAAAGTCTGTGCAGACCAAGTGATCAGGAGGTGTGTTTCCTTTGATGAAGGATTAGATATTATTAAACATTTGCATGAAGGACCGACAGGTGGGCACTATCAAGCTGCTTGCACCGCTCACAAAGTATTAAGCGCGGGTTTTTACTGGCCCAGCCTGTTTAAAGACGCACATGCCTTTGTGAGTAGGTGTGATAGTTGCCAACGGTCGGGGAATATTTCGAATAAAAATGAAATGCCACAAAATTATTTTCTAGAGTGCGAAGTTTTCGACCTCTGGGGGATTGATTTTGTTGGCCCTTTTCCTTCTAGCTTCGGGAATAAGTATATTCTAGTTGCCGTTGATTATGTTTCACGTTGGGCCGAAGCCCAAGCTCTTCCTACGAATGACGCCCGAGTCGTAGTTAATTTCCTCAAAAAATTATTTTCTCGATTCGGTACGCCGCGCGCTATCGTTAGTGATAGGGGTTCCCATTTCTGTAACGCACAATTTTCAAAAATCCTAACTAAATATGGCGTTACTCATAAGCTTTCCACTGCCTACCACCCCCAAACTAATGGACAAGTCGAAGTAGTGAATAGAGAAATAAAAAGAATTTTAGAAAAGACTGTTTCAACATCTAGAAAAGACTGGTCCGCCAAATTAGACGATGCTCTATGGGCCTACTGAACAGCGTACAAAACCGCCCTCGACTGTACGCCATATCGGTTGGTTTATGGAAAATCGTGTCATTTACCCATAGAGTTAGAACACCGCGCCTTTTGGGCCTTGCGATTTTTAAACTTCGATCCCCACTCTGTCGGCGATTTTCGAAAATTTCAACTTAACGAACTCGACGAGTGGCGCTCTTACGCGTATGAAAATAACAGACTTTATAAAGAGCGGACGAAGCGTTTACACGATCGACATCTTAGGCACCCAAAAATCTTTAAGCCAGGCGACCAAGTGCTTCTTTATAACTCTCGTTTACGTTTATTCCCGGGTAAATTAAAATCACGTTGGTCTGGGCCTTTTACTGTTTTAGAAGTCTTTTCTTATGGTATTGTTTTAATTTCTCACCCTGATAAGGGTACTTTCAAAGTGAATGGTCAGCGTCTTAAACTGTATTTCTGTGATGATGTCAGTCTCAACCCTGTTAACTCTATCTTTCCGGTCCTGACATTTGATTAATCTGAACATTATTTTACTCACAAACTTTGACATTTATTCGAACTTATTTTTAAAACAATATTTGGGACAATCTTATTTTGATGCGTCGAGCTCAAACGACGCTTTAAACAAAGGGCGCTCTTGGGAGGCAACCCAAGTTATCTTTTTATGTTTTCTTTCTTTTACACTTTTTGCCCCGACTGGCTCCGGCAAGCTGAAACTTCTGCGATCGCCTGCTCCAACGGTTCTGCTTCCATGCCAAAGTCCGCCGGACGACGTTTCATGAAGATCCACAGCGCAGGCATGGAGGAGCGGTATCATTCAACTTGCCCTGCAAAATAAAACCGGGGAAGTACCTGCTTTTCAATTCTGTCTTTTATTTCTGTACTTTACTTTTCTCTCGTTCTCCGACCTCCTTCTCCATTGCGGACAATGTAGATTTTAAGCTTGGGGGAGGACTTCCTCCTTCTTTTTGTTTTCTTTTTGTTTTGTAAATATCCCAAAAAAAAACATTTCTTTATACGTATATATATAAAGATTTCAAAAAAATTTCAAAAAAACATTTCTTTATAAATATATATATAAAGATTTCAAAAAATTTCAAAAAAATTTCAAAAAATTTCAAAAAAAATTATTATATATATATAGCTGCATTTTGGTATTTCAATAAGTACCCCATGTTTATGTTTTGTTTTTCTCAAACTTCTTTATAAACAACGTAGTTAATTATAATTTTTCTAATCATTCTTTTTAATCATATTTCACAAGTAAAATGTTGGTCATGCTGTGTTTCTAATTCACGGTAGCATGTTAAGGTAAAATATTTCTCTAAACCATGCATTTCTATTATGGTTTTCCGTTCTTTATTTTCTTTACTTTCTCTAAAAATTTATCATCCACTATTTTCCTTTTCGTCTTTAGATGATTTTTGTAAGAACATATTTTGAATAACGTAGTAGATATGAACGATCCAAGTGACATATTATTTTTATTTTCAAGATAATTTCATCAATCTTCTTTTATTATCTCGAACTTGCTTTTTGAAATTTATCGACTCTATGTTTTAAATAAATTTAAAAAAAAACGCGTGAAAATGATTTAGGCCATTTTTGTTTACGTTTGAGCTTTCTTGCCAACCTAAACTCTTTTACCACTAGTTAGCCGGTTTTGAGCCCTTTTTCCAAATTCATTTGATAAACTCCACACGCATTTTCATTTTCACCAAAGCCCAAATTCCTACCTATCTAATCACGCTAATTTTGTTTGATAGGAAATTTTGTCTTATATGTGAAGATATTGTTGAAAAAGGTGTACTCAAAAGCAATAAATTAAAAAAAAAACAAAAATGAATGAAAATAATAATAAAAAAAATGATGAGAAAAAATGAGATAAATAATCATAAAGAGAAAAAAATAAATTTATTTATACATATTTTGTTTAAAATAAATTTTTTTTTTTTTTGAAACTCGTTGTTTTGGTTTAGTGTGATTTTTAAGCCTCCATGTTTATATTTGAATTCCACTCCTATTCATATTCCTAAAACAAACGTTTCGGTCCTATTAAGTCCTTTTGATTCACGCCTTTTTTTTAATTTTATTTAACAACTAAAAAAAGAAGAAAAGTAAATCAGTTTTAGTTTTGGATTTAAACTTAGATTTTTGTTATTTAATTGATATAATTATAATGCGTTGCTTGGATCCAGTAATAACTCAATACGTTCTTTTCATTTTCATTGCCTTACTTAAATCTATTTAAAGATTTTCGTCAAAATTCTGGATGATTTATTTTTATTAAGTAAAGTTTATAAAAGTTAAACCATACCTAAATAATTGTTTTAGATTTACGTTTTACATTCTCCCTACCTAGAATTTCGCATAGTACTTGTGTGAGTATGATTAAAACTTTTTGAATTAGTCACTTTTTATGATTAGCTTGTCTTTATATCTTTGCTTGGGGACAAGCAAAACTTAAGCTTGGGGGAATTTGATAATACGTTTACAGTCAATTTTATTAGGATATTTTCGGGGTTTTAAAGCCAATCATGTCTTGTAAAGTACTTGTTTTGATTCCCCTTTGTATATATTTTTGTCGCTAATGCATTTTTTCTGCTTTTTGCAGGTTTTCACGACTTTCAGCCGAATTTTGCTATGACACGCCCCAAGGTCACGCCCTCCCAGGGCGTGTACCTAGGGCGTGTAACCAAGAGGAATGAAGCAATTGGTCCGAAACTGCATTCCGTGGAAACTTAGTGTACACGCCCTCGGTCACGCCCGTGTCACACCCGACACGGGCGTGTACTAGAGGCGTGTCCCCAGGTTCCGAGGAATCGCCGCAGTGCGCTCGTCTTTCCCGCTCCACCGCCGCACTGAAAGTGTCATGCCCCAGGGTCACGCCTGACCCGGGCGTGACATATGGGCGTGTACTTCAGCAATTCCGCCCGTCACCTCCAGCATTCAATTTCAGCTCCCAAAGTCACGCCGCAAAGAACACGCCCCAGGGTCACGCCCTACCAGGGCGTGACCGGTGGGCGTGTACCGTAACAACCCCGTCAGAATTCAATTCCTGCCCGAAAAAGTCGCGCCGAATGTGTCATGCCCCAGGGTCACGCCCGACCAGGGCGTGACAGGGGGGCGTGACCCGACCCGAAAAATTCTATAAATAGAGCCCAACTCCAGGGGTTTTAGGACAACTTTTCGCTTTGAGAGGGGAGGTTCTGTCCTTTGTTTTTCTGAACTTTTTAAGCATGTATTTTCATTTCTAGTTCGTAGCTCTAGCTTTGTGCTTTCCCTGTATTAGCTCCTAGCTTCTTTCTGTAGTATGATGCTAATGATAGTGTAGTTTCCTTTTTATGTTCTTGTAATCTCTGGTTTTCAAGCTGTAAGATCACTGTTTCTCTTAATAAAAAGTGTTATTTTCTTTTTCGTTCCTGCTCTGTTTTCAGTATTTTTCTTCTACTCATCTCCCTCTTCCACCTCACCATGATTAACTAATCCTCCATGTACTCGATCTAATTGATCCGAGGTTCGAGTGATTAGGTTATGATGCTTTGAATCTTACCTTTTCTGTTTAGGGTTTGGCTTTGAATTACTCTTGATTTATCACGGGTTGGAGGTATATCATCGATATATACTCTCCACCTTTGCTTTCATTCTGGGCTAGCCGAGAGGCCGAAGGTTTGAAATGAGCACTCAAGAGTAAAGGGAGTTGTTCGCACCCCTCGAGAGAGGCAGACGTTCAAATCTCCCGGATTGGAGTAAAATCCATTAGAGGGGTTCACCGCGTAAAGCGAGTTTTAGGCCTCCGATTTAGGCGAAAGTCGGTCGGACCTTCCTAAACTCAGTTAGGCACGGCCTTCGAGAGAAGCGTGTCAATATTCATGGAACCTCCACGGTCAAAGACATTTACCCTATTTAGCTTAGGTTTATTTATCGTATTTTTCTAACCACTCTTGCCGAGGTGATTTCTGATCGAGTGCATTTTCCCTTCATCGTTACTAAGCTTAAGTTAATCGCTCTTTTAGCTCTCTTTATCTTTTCATGCAAGTAGTTCTCTTCCTTTAGTACATTTAGCTAAACCTTATTTTGTCGTCGATAAAATAATAGATTTCGTGTGAGTAAGCTTACTCAACTGTTCCCGGATTTCAATACGACACTTGTGTCCCCTAGCTGCATTTCGATATGTATACTTGCCTTGATGAATTGTTAGTTTGGTATTTTCTCTTTGCAGATATCTCAGAGACAATCACTATCCTCTGAGTCGAAGGGAGGTACCTAGACAAGAACAGTCTCGAGAACTCCTCCATCGAGATGTCTATAAGTTGCCTTCCTCTCAATAGATGCAGCTCCAAACCCTCCCACCACAGCCTAACGTCTCCATCCAACAGGAACGTAGCTATAGTGGTCATCTGCCACTCCTCCGTCTTCGTCGCTATCAAGACTCTCTTCACACGGGAGAGCCAGTATTCAGCTTGAGATGGGGTTCCCATCCCCGAGAATACCGTAGGACTAAAGCTCATGACATGTTTGAGTTGTCTCTTGGTTGCCCTCCTTGGCACCAACGGCTCCACTACTACCTGCTCCACTCTTCTCGGCTCAACCTCTGAAAGAGGTACCTGCTCCATCGCAGGAGCGGGCTGCTGCATTTGCCTTGCATGCTGCGCATTGATCATGGAAAATACTGCTTCGGCCACCAATCGTATGGTCTTAGCCGATGGAGGTGTTGCAGGAGCATCATTTGGTGCACTACTAGCCTCAGAAACTCGGCGTTCCGACGGCCCAACACCGCTTCTGGTCACCTATAGTGGTACAAAACATAGTTAAGCGACCAAACAAAATTGCAAAACGCAATTATAGGAACACGCAGGTTGCTCAAACACGTGTATTTTTCATTCCTAAGTGGACATTCATGGGTTCTTTTGCTGTTATAACGATGACGCACACACGTGTGCGCACCACCCCATAAAAGAATTCGTCCACGAATTCATTTTAAGCCTGACTGAAACCAGTAGTCTGATACCAAATTGTAACACCCCCTATCCGTCGGATCCCAAAATAAGGAAACGAATGGCTACGATTCGTAGCTGAAAAGTAAAACCTGGGCCGAACACGGCCTGTGACACGCCCGTGTCCAGGGCCGTGTCCCTCATTCGCCGTCAAAATCAATGCGTTATGAAAATTACACGGGACCCGACATGCCCGTGTTTAACCTGACATGCCTGTCTTCAAACGGACACGGCCGTGTGGTTGGCTGTGTTCCCCCATCGACACAGCCCCGAAAACAACCCGAGACTCACACGGGTCTTGGACACGCCCGTGTCCTATTTGGCACGCCCGTGTCAAACCCGAACACGCTTGGGCTCCAGGCCTTGTTCACAGTCTCCACACTTCGTCGAGTGAAGTTTGTCGACCACCCGACACGGCCTTGGACATGCCCGTGTCCTAGGCTGTGTTCCGTGTCTCGATATTTCGTCGAGCGGAAATCGTCGACTTCCCTTGCAGATCGTCGACACGAGCTCGACATGCCCTGAGACACGCCCGTGACTCAGGCTGTGTTCGCTGCTCGATGATCGTCGACTCCAAAAATTCGTCGACCTCATGGCCAAATCGTCGACTCGAGCCTGACATGCCATGGGAAACGCCCGTGTCCCAGGCCGTGTACCCCCTGCCAAATTCCAGATTTGGCCCAAAACGCCTCCCGTCGATCTTTTGAGTTTCGAGGCATTACAGAGTTCGCATATAACAATAGTTACCATGCAATTATAAGCATGGCACCATACGAAGTTTTGTATGGAAGGCGGTGTCGAACACCTATATCTTGTGTAGAGGTAGGAGACACCAAAGTTTTTGGAAAAGAAGTGGTGGTTGATGCATGTGAACTGTTGCGGACCATCCAGGAACGCATGAAGGTTGCCCATGACCTACAAGCAAAGTATTTTAATGCTCATCATAGGAATGTGGAGTTCGCGGTAGGCGACTAGGTATATCTCAAGATTAAGCCATTCAATGGCATTTCGTGGATTCGCCGACTCAAGAAGGTGAGTCGGAGGTTTTTGGGACCGTTAGAGATTATAAAATGTATTGGAGAAGCAGCTTACCGGTTAGCATTATCTGCAGAGCTGAGTGGATTACAAGATGTATTACATGTCTCCGTATTGCGGAAAGCCTTGGTGGAGGCTAGTATTGTAATACCCTAAATCAGTACAGATGTTTAGTGAACCTGAGATCGACGATCGTCGAGCGAAGATTGTTGAGCGGAGATCGTCGAGCTGAGCTCGATGATTCTGGCCTGTTATCAGCCCCAATGCCGAGCGGTGACCTGTGTCAGGCGAATTGCATGCGGCCATTGAGCGGTGATTGACCTTTTCAACTCCAAACTGAGCCGTTGCTTGGTTTTATTGATTGGATCAAGTGGCTGGGTTAGAATCCAAGGCCTTATCTATAGAGGAATGGAAAGAGGAAAGTATTATTTCCATTTCTCTCTCCCTCTTACTTGCTGCCCGAGTTCTGGAGCAGAAACCTTCGGTTTGTGCTAGGGTTGCTTGTTGGAGATCTTGTGGCCGAAAACAAGATCTGAAGCTAGAATCGCGAAGGGGAAAGTGAGGCGATCATTTCCATCCCCGTAGAAGCGCTTTGCCATGGCTCCAAAGAGATCGTCAAGGGTAATGATCTTTCTTCCTTCGACATGTGAAGTCCTTAATTTGGCATATGCATGGAATTCCCCCACCAAAAGGTGGAATATTGAGGGATTTCCCTTGGGTTGATTCTGGATATCCCCAAGATTTCTTGCATGTAGATCCAGAAATGTGCAGTACGGAATAGGCATACTGTGTGAAGCCCATCTCGACAGGTTGGTCTGGATTGGTGATGTTTTATTTTGCGCACCAGAGAAGACTCCGAGTTGAAACGAGTATTTTGTGGGGTCGGTGGGTTGTGCCTGTGAAGGGTAGTAGTAGGAAGTACTGTTGTGTAATTCCAGGAAAATACCAGTGTTTCTGGCACTGAAGACGGCTGCAGGGATTTCTAGATTGTTAGTCCAGATAGGGTTAGGGATGGGGACGAATAGAGAGTTCTGTCGCTAGCGTCAGGCAAGAGTGAATGTCGCTGGCGATGGCTCCTAACTAACCTGTGATTGTGAAGACAGTCCGGAAGGGATAGTATGGCTATTGAGAGCTATGTGAGCTCTGAATAAGGCTTCATGCCGAACGGACAAGGCGATGCTGACCCGCGTTAGTCTAGTCATTGAACTAATGATTTGAGCAACGGGCAAGGCTAAACTGTATCCGCGTGATGGTTGTCTAACTTGAGTGCCTGAAAAAGTGGCTTCGTTAGGATCACATCATGAGAGTCTTAGGCCTGCGCGCTATTAAGACTAAAGTGTAACGCCCCGAAACTCAAAAGAGCGACGGGTAGTGTTTCGGACCAAGTTTGGAACTTGGTAGGGGTTACACGGCCTGGGACACGAGCGTGTCCTAGGGCATGTCGTGAACGGGTCGACGATCTGGCCGAGAGGTTGATGAATTTTGGAGTCGACGATCGTCTAGCAGCGAACACGGCCTGAGACACGGGCGTGTCCCAGACTGTGTCCTTCATAGGTTGAAGTCGGGCCATGGTGGGGGAGAAACACGCTGTAGTAAACGGGTCGTATCGGGTAGACACGGGTGTGTCAAAATGCGACACGGGTGATTCGAGTACCCGTGTCGCTTCCGGGCATTTTTCGGCCCTGTGTCGATGGAGTAACACGACACACTACACGGTCGTGTACTGTACGACACGGGCATGTCAAGTTTGACACGGGCATGTCGGGTACTCGTGTACTTTTCAGGACGCGTCAGTTTCGATGGTGAATGTGGAACAAGGCCTTGGACATGGACATGTCACAGGCCGTATTCGGCCCAGATTTTGGATTTCAAGTCCGGATCGTGGCCGTCCGTTTCCATATTTCGCGATTCGATGGCTGGGGGTTGTTCCTGCTGTGTTATACCTGTGAATAGGGTTTCAAAGCCCTCATTTCTCTTACTCAATCTCTTTCTAAAGTTCTAGAGAGAGGGGAGAGCAAGGAAGAAGAAGGAGGCTAGATCCGGTCACCGGCGGAGCTTTTGTGCTCCAAATCGCAAGCTGACTTCAGATCTACGAAGGCGAGGACAACGCGATGCTTTTCATCCGCATAGATTTCCTTGGCTCCAATGGAAAATGCTAGGGTAACGATTCTCATCCTAGGACATGTGAAGTCCTCTTTTCCTTTGCATAGGTAGCCCGCTCTCGCGAGTTTGCGGTGAGTTGGAGGAGTTCCTTCGGGTAGACATGAATAGTCCTCATTGTGTACATGTAGAGTCCGTAATCGAGAATCAGACATAAGCATGATGTGTGAAGCCTACCCGGACAAGTTGGTCTGGATCGGTGATGTTGCATTGCATAAATGACCGGAGAAAACTTCGCGCGAATGGTTGTTTTTCTTGTTTTCTACGCGGTAGATTGAAATAGGGAGCCTTGGGGACTAACTCCAAGGTTCACCCGAAAAACTGGACAGATGCGTGATTCTGCCAAACATGGTGGCCTGGGAGCCAACTTGTACATAACTGGGTTATGTAAAGTGTGTGATCGATTTGGGACTCGGGAAAGCTTGACCCACACATATGGCTTAAATTGGCGTTGCGACGTGAGTAACGGGTTAGGAGGAACCATACCAGCTCTATGTCGTTCGGTGGGAGCCGTTGGCATAGATGTAGGGTCTAAGGCGGTCTATGGCTTAAACTGACGTGACCAATGTCGAAAATACAAAATTATCGCAAGAATGGCCATCCAAGTGGCAGTAGTGTGACCGAAATGTCTATGGCTTAAATTGACGTGACGTTGACCGGTTCAACGAGAATGTGACCTGAGAGCAGGGGGTGTGTGGCCGTTCGTGCCCACACCTGTGATGAAGTGTTTACACTATACTGCTTGGTTATGCTAACAAAGTGCAGGGAAAGGAGCATCACCACCCCGAGTTTGGGGGCGGGATCGTTATAATTTGGTTAGCATAGCTGACCGTTGCTTTTGTTTGCCACCGTTGTGGTGGATTGTTGCTTGCAGGTGCTGTGGAGCCGAGCGGTAAATAGCTGGTAAAAGCCCAAGTTGCTAAGCCGGCCCTCGAAGGCCAAATTTTGAGTGTTTACTTGTTTTATTCATGTGTGACCGGCCTGCGTGCCGTGGTATGGAAAACACTGTAATTTGAGTAAACAATTGTAAGACCTTAAGGTCATTGTACTTGTGTATTGTACATTCATTCCCGTTGGTTTGAGTAGTGAACATTTATGCTTATGCTGGGTTCTTTGTTTTGCAACCTTTTAAATTACTTCCGCTAGAATGTACTCTGAGTAGGACGTTGATTCTTAGTTGGATGGTTTCCATTGAGTAACCTTCCGGTCTGTCTGTGGTATATGATGTCGGGCCCAGGCCCGACCTACTGCTATATGCTATGCGATCGATAGGGGGTGTTATAATTTGGTATCAGACTACTGATTTCGGTCAGGCTTAAATGAATTCGTGGACGAATTCTTTTATGGGGTGGTGAGCACATGTGTGTGCGTTATCGTTATAACATCATGTTGAAACCACCCGTCACCACACATCTTCCCAAAACCCCGAGGTGATGGTAAGGGGGGACGGGGGTACATGAACACAAAGGATCGCCTGCTGCAGGCGATGTGGGACTAACCCCAACCACAGGACCGCGGGGATATTCCGCCACACAACGGGGCCCACCGGGGTCAACACCCAGACCTGGAACACGATGGGGGAAAGCCCAAACATGCGGTCCCACACACACGTGTCCTGCTGGCTAATATAATCTCAACACACACCCGTAGTAGGACAACCTCGCTTTGATACCATGTTGAAACCACCCGTCACCACACATCTTCCCAAAACCCCGAGGTGATGGTAAGGGGGGACGGGGGTACATGAACACAAAGGATCGCCTGCTGCAGGCGATGTGGGACTAACCCCAACCACAGGACTGCGGGGATATTCCGCCACATAAGGGGGCCCACCGGGGTCAACACCCAGACCTGGAACGCGATGGGGAAAGCCCAAACATGCGGTCCCACACACACGTGTCCTGCTGGCTAATATAATCTCAACACATCAAAATAACCCATGAATGTCCACTTAGGAATGAAAATACACGTGTTTGGGGAACCTGCGTGTTCCTATAATTGCTTTTGTAATTTTGTATGGTCGCTTAACGGTGTTTTGTACAACTATAGGTGACCAGAAGTGGTGCAGGGCCATCAGAACACCCGGTTTATGATGCTAGTAGCGCACCAAATGATGCTCCTACAACACCTCCCTCAGCTGAAACCATACGATTGGTTGCCAAAGCAGTGTTTGCCATGATCAATGAGCAGCCTGCAAGATAAATGCAGCAGCCCGCTCCTACGATGGAGCAGGTACCACTTAAAAGGAATGAACCGAGAAGAGTGGAGCAGGTAGCGGTGGAACCTTTGGTGCCGAGGAGAGCAACTGAAAGGCAACTCAAGCACGCTATAATCTTCAATCCTCCGGTGTTCTCGGGGTTGGGAACCCCATCTCAAGCTGAAGACTGGCTTTCCCGAGTGACGAGAGTCCTGCCAGCTACTGAAACAGAGGAGTGGCAGATGACCACTGTAGCTACATTCCTGTTGGGCGGGGATGCGATGCTGTGGTGGGAAGGTCTACAGATGCATCACTTAAGAGGAAGGCAACTTACGGACGTCTCGATGGAGGAGTTTTCAAGATTGTTCTTGGCAAGGTACCTCCCTTCGGCTCAGAGGATAGCTTTGGAGAATGAGTTCCAGAGGTTGGTGCAAGGAGATAGTAGCGTGGATGAGTATCTCCACGAGTTTACTCGATTGGGTCGGTACGCTAGCTCCACATTTGCGGATCAGGAGCCCAAGACGAACTATTTCTAAGAAGGTCTGAGAGATGACTTGAGGCTACTGCTCTCAGGGCCTATGACGCAGGGCTTCTTGACCCTGGTCAATACGGCCCGGTCTTTGGAGAATGACTTGAAGAACGTGCAAGCAAAGAAAAGCTCTGGTGAGAAGAATACTGAGTTCAAGGTGCCGACTACCTCAAAATCTGGGTACCATAAGTCCTTTAAGAAGGCTAGGACTTCGGGTCCAGCTCCTTCTTCTGGTGCTTTTGGGGCTACTACGGGTCGAACCTCGGGCACGTGCTTTACTTGTGGAAAGCTGGGGCACTTTGCCCGTGACTGCTGGAGTGGATGTCCCAAGTATGAGAGGAAGCCAGGAGCAACATATGAAGATAAGGGCAAGGCGGTGGAGTCAACCGCGTCCCATTATTCTCCGGCTCAACCTAGAGTCTACAATCTTGGCCAATAGGAGGCCATTAAGCAATCAGATGTGGTGACAGGTACTGTAATTTATAGCAAGTTAATTTTTTTAAATACTTATTATGCGTGTGTTACCTCACCACTGCTTGTATAGGATTTGTTTTGATTTGTGAGAATCCGGCGAGAGCACTCTTTGATAAGGGAGCTTCACACTCCTTTTTGCCCGAAGGATTCATATCGCGCATCAGAGTACCTTCTTCGATGTTGAAGGACAAACTAGATGTGTTGTTGCCAAATGGGTGTTCATTGCACGTGGATAGAATCTGTGGCGTAAAGATTCGTATTGGGAGTCAAGAGTTCGATTTGTAAGCGTCGTTACTACCGCTGGTGGAGTTCGACGTGATATTTGGCATGGAGTGGCTCTCGGAGCAGCAAACCTATATTGATTGTGGTCACAAGGAAGTAAAGTTGGGAACAGGTCGTGAGACGACTTTTACGGGCTTTAAAGTGTCGAGCAAGACTTTGATGTTTGCTCTTCAGGTGGTGAAGGCGGTTCGTGCTGGTGCAGAGCTGTTCTTTACACTAGTGGAGGTTGCAAAGCATAAGCCTATGTTGGACAATATTTCAGTGGTATCCGAGTACCCTGATGTGTTCCTTGGAAATCTTCCTGGAGCCCCGCCTCAACGGGAGATTGATTTCACCATTGAGCTAGTGTCAGGTGTGAAACCTTTGTCACGCTTTCCATATCGACTAGCTCCTAAGGAGATGGCGGAGCTGAAGGTATAACTTCAAGAGTTATTGGACCAGGGGTATGTGCATCCAAGTTCGTTGCCTTGGGGTACACCGGTCCTTTTTGTTAAGAAGAAGGACATAAGCTTGAGACCATGTATTGGTTACCGATAACTGAACAAGCTAACAGAGAAGAACAAGTACCAGATCCCGAGGGTAGATGATCTGTTCGCTCAGTTAGTCGGGTCGACGGTGTACTCAAAGTTGGATCTCAAGTCCGGGTATTATTAGATGAGGATAAGGGAGAGTGATATCCCCAAGACATCTTTTAGTACGAGATACGGGCATTAAGAGTTTACGGTCATGCCGTTTGGGCTGACGAATGCGCCGGCAGTGTCCATGGATCTGATGAACAGGACTTTCAGGGAGTACCTAGACCACTTTGTGATCGTCTTCATCGACGACATATTGGTGTACTCGTAGAGTGAGGAGGATCACTTCAAGCATCTATATTTGGTGTTGGAGACGCTGATGAGGAATCAATTATACACCAAGTTCTCCAAATGCGAGTTTTGGTTATCCTCAGTGGAGTTCCTTGGTCATATAGTCAGTGGAGAGGGAATTGCGGTGGATCCGGCGAAGATTGTTGCGATACGAGAGTGGCCTATGCTGTCTATGGTAGCGGATGTCCGGAGTTTTTTGGGGCTTGCCAGCTATTACAGGCGCTTCGTGGAGAACTTCTCGCGGATAGCATTACCCCTCACGACTCTGACGAGGAAAGATCAGAAGTTTGTTTGGATGCCGGGGTGCACACGGTCTTTTGAGGAGTTGAAGAGTCGGTTGACCATGGCACCCGTGCTGAGTTCGCCGAGTGGGACCAAAGGTTTTGAGATCTATAGCGATGCTTCGGACAGTGGACTAGGTTGTGCCCTACTATAACATGGTAGTGTGATAGCTTATGGTTCGCGACAGCTGAAAGTGCACGAGAGGAATTATCCGGTCCATGACTTGGAGTTAGCGACCGTGATTTTTGCCTTGAAGCTGCGGAAGCACTACTTGTACGGGGTGAAGGTTGATATCTATACTGACCACAAGAGTCTGAAATACTTGTTGGATCATAAAGCTCAAAACATGCGACAGAGGAGATGGATGGACATCCTGGGGGACTATACATTCAAAATTCACTATGTTCCTGGGAAAGGCAATGTGGTTGCGGACGCGTTGAGTCGCAGGGCCCCAGCTCAAGCCAATTGGCTGTCGGTCCATGACGAGCAATTGGTTCGGGAGTTGGAGGCTTTGTTGATCTCTTGCGTAGACAAGCAGTCAAGTGCTGAAGCACTATTGAACTGGACGGAAGTTCACTGTGACCTGGCTGATCGGATTCGGCAGGCTTTGGATATGGATGGACATATGAAGCAAATCATGGTTGAAGCTTTGGATGAGTCAAATTCCCAATTCATTGTTGAGGATGGATTGTTGTGGAAAGACGGCCATTTATGCCTCCCAAACGTGGGCAATTTGCGGTTGGAATTGTTATACGAGGCGCATCATACCAAGTACTCGATTCACCCGGGGAGCACAAAGATGTACCGCGATATGAAAAAATTGTTCTGGTGGGCAGGACTTAGGAAGGATGTGGCACTCTATGTGGCTAAGTGTGAAACATGCGTTTTGGTAAAGGCGGAATGCCAATGGCCGGGATGATTCTTGAAGTCCTTGCCTATTCCGCAGTGGAAGTTCGACGATATCACTATGGACTTTGTGCACGAGTTGCCAAGGTCGCAGAAGGGAAACGACACCATCTGGGTGATCGTGGATCATTTGATGAAGGTGTCGCACTTCATTCCACATAGGAAGGATGAATCTGTGGAGAAATTGACAAAGTTTTATGTGGATAACATAGTACATCTTCACGATGTTCCCCGCAGCATCATGAGTGACCGTGATGGGCGGTTCACATCCAATAATTGGAGGCTGGTGTAGCAGATGTTGGGAACAAAGCTGAGTTTCAGCATAACCTTTCATCCACAGACGGATGGTCAGACCGAGAGGGTCAATAGGACAATGAAAGACATTTTTCACATGTGCATCCTGGACTTCAGGAAGCAGTGGGTAGATCACCTATACTTGTTGGAATTCGCTTACAATAATAGCTACTAGGCGAGCATACAAATGGCGCCCTTCAAGGCCCTTTATGGTAGAAGATGTCGCATGCTGTTGTTTTGGTTGGAAACGGGTGAGTCAAAGTTGTACATGGGCCAAGATGTGGAAGATGCAACGTCATTGGTTCGAACGATTCGAGAGAGATTGTTGATCGCTCAGGATCACCAAGCTAAGTACTATAGTGCCAAGTATAGGAACGTGGAGTTCGTTGTCGCCGACAGGGTGTACTTGAAGATCAAGCAGTTCAAGGGTGTCTCGCGGGTGCGGCGTTTGAAGAAGCTAAGCCCGAGGTACCTTGGACCGTTTGAGATTCTGGAGCAGATTGGTGAAGCAGCTTATCGATTGAGGCTATCAATGGAGCTAAGTGGTCTACACGATGTATTCCACATATCGGTGCTGCGGAAGGTGGTGCAAGAGCGTTCGCAAGTGATTGCGGTCAATAAGGTGCTGGTCGATAATGGGTTGACGACAAAGGTCAAACCTATACGCATTGAGGACTCGAAAGTCAAGCAGCTATACAACAAAGAGATCAGGATGGTCAAGGTCTGTTGGGACAACTACGATCGAGAGGAGCTCTTATGGGAGCGAGAGCAGACCATGCTTGAGGAGTACCCGGAGTTATTCCACTCGGGTACTATTTTAGTTTTGTGTTAATTTCCCTTTTCTATAATTTCGAGAAGAAATTCTTTTAAGAGGGAGAGAACTGTAACGCCCTGAAACTCAAAAGAGCGACGGGTAGCGTTTCGGACCAAGTTTAGAACTTGGTAGGGGTTACACGGCCTGGGGCACGGGCGTGTCCCAGGGCGTGTCGTGTTCGGGTCCACAAATTTTGGAGTCGACGATTGTCGAGCAGCGAACACGGCCTGAGAAACGGGCATGTCCCAGGCCGTGTCCTTCACGGGTTGAAGCCGGGCCGTGGCGGGATAGACACACGGTGTAGCACAAGGGCCGTGTCGGGTAGACACGGGCATGTCAAAATGCGACACGGGCGTGTCGAGTACCTGTGTCCCTTTCGGGAATTTTTCGGTCATGTGTCGATGGAGTAACACGGCACACTATACCACCATGTACTCTATATCACAGGCGTGTCAAGTTTGACACGGGTGTGTCGGGTACCCGTGTACTTTTCGGGACGCTTCAGTTTCGACGGTGAATGGGGAACACGACCCTGGATACGAGCGTGTCACAGGCCGTGCTCGGCCTAGATTTTGGATTTCAAGTCCGGGTCGTGGCTGTCCGTTTCCTTATTTCGGGATCCGACGGCTGGGGGTTGTTCCTACTGGGTTATACCCGGGAATAGGGTTTTAAAGCCCTCATTTTTACTCAATCTCTTTCTAAAGTTCTAGAGAGAGGGGAGAGCAAGGAAGAAGAAGCAGGCTAGATCCGATCACTGGTGGAGCTTCGGAGCCTCAAATCGCAAGCCGACTTCGGATCTACGGAGGCGAGGACAATGCGGTGCTTTTCATCTGCATAGATTTCCATGGCGCCAAGGAAAAATGCTAGGGTAACGATTCTCATCCTAGGACATGTGAAGTCCTCTTTTCCTTTGCACAGGAAGCCCACTCTCACGAGTTTGCGGTGAGTTGGAGGTGTTCCTTCGGGTAGACATGAATAGTCCCCGTTGTGTACATGTAGAATCCATAATCGAGAATCGGACATATGCATGCTGTGTGAAGCCTACCCGGACAAATTTGTCTGGATTGGTGATGTTGCATAGCATGAATGGCCGGAGAAGGCTCCGCACGAATGGCTGTTTTTCGGGTTTTCGGCACAGAGAAGGATTAGAATGTGATTGGTGTTGATCTTCTGTGTGCCTTATATTCTCTTTCTGGTCTGGACTGTCTTGTTGTTGAAAAGAGAGAGAATATCTTTTATATGATCAGTCGAATTTCTCCTTTGAATTTTTGAATTCATTTTGGATTAATTGCTGACAGCCTGGAGAATGTAATACGGCTGGATAGAATATCTGCATTAATGGATTTCCCTAACTGTCCTATTGAAAAGCGACAAGCAATAATCCTGATGAATACTATAATCAATGCTGCTTCTAATGGTTATATTCAAAGAATATTAAGCTTTGATTATTCAGGAATTACTGTAATAAAATAAGGACAAAAGAAGGAAAAATCCAAGTTTGGAACAACACAGAATTCATCAAGCAGAAAACAGATTTCGTCGAACTGAGTCCAGATTTCGTCGAGCTGAGAAATCTTGTTTATCGACCTGGGGATCCATGTTCGTCGAGCTGAGAACTAAGTTCGTCGACCTGAGATCAGCTAACTACTTTCTGTAAAGAACTTCCCATTTCTATGCTCCAAGTTCGTCGGGCCGATAATGCAAATTCGTCGACCTGAGTTCATAGAAAGGATTGTTGACTTAATGTGTTGAAGTTGAGCTTCCAGAAATCATCGACCTGAGCTCGAATATTGTCGAGCTCAACTCAGAGAATTTACTCTGAGTTCGTCGAGCGGAGCACGACTTTCGTCGAGCTGAGTTCGACGAACGTCGAACTCACTTTCTGAACTTGATTTTCTTCTAAGTCTTGAGTATTCTATTGTCTTCTATTGGCTGGTCCATGTGTGGTTATTTCTAAAGACTTAGCCTAAACTCTAAGACACAAAGACATGACCATGGCTATACAAGGTGGGTCAAACATCCTAATTAGTGATACTAGCCCAAATCAAACTAGGGATCCAACAATCTCCCCCTATTTGGGTGAGGTCACTAATACAAACACAAATAAAAACAATCACAAAGTAGGAAGATATATCTGGCATGAAGATTGAAAACATGCAGCAGATATTTATATAGTGAAGCTTTGTGATAGGATATAAACAATTTAAGATATACAAAAAAACTGAACAGCTTATACTCATTTCTTTTTCTTTATCTCCTTTTGCTTATCCTCCATTGCTTTATCAGCGGGCTGATTGAATTTGATCTCCCTATTAGGATTAGCTGCTTGACTCTTTGTCATAGTTATATCAGTATCTCAAATGATGTTGAGGGAAGTAGCCCTTGGCACAACAGCCTCTGTATGTAAATTCATATAATCATCTACATTAAAGAACTTATTAGCTTTTACAAACCCGTTTAATTCTTCTTTCTTGTATTTTGACATTGTTGAATATTGTGAGGAATCCTTTCCTTCAGCTTTGGCCTTGTTTATCATAGATAAGCCAACCAGTTCTTGAAACATGGACATTCTTGCAGTGGTTGCTGTTTCAGGATCCTCAAACGAAACAAGAGGAGATACAAGCTTCTTTGGACTGTCAGCTTTCTGAGATTCTGGAGCTTGTTGTAGATATTATTGAGGTTGTTCATGTTGATGCTGTTGATATTGCTTGCCTGAGGAGTACCTGTGCTGGCTGCTTCCAGAGTGAGAGGAGGATCTACCCTATTGTCTCTGATAAGTTTGATATTGGGTAGATCTCTGAGAAGAAGTGCCTGAAGCACCAGCAGCAGGTGGAGGAGGAGGAGGAGGATCTTTCCTGTATCTTTGAGGAGGAGGAGAATACTTTCTGCTTTTCTTTCTGTCTTTCTGATGATTCTTGGACAACCACATCCAAGATGGCATGCACTTCTAAGGAGTGATATTCTGAAGAATATAATATGGGGTATCATGAGTTGGGTTTGATTTTGGAGCAGCAGCTGGAGGGGCTTTCCTTTTCTTAGAGATTTTCTTCTTGGCTTTGGCTCATCATCAGAATCATCTTCCTCATCTTCATCATTAGAAGATCCCTGAGGAGTATCATATAAGACATGTATTTCTTTTAAAGCTTCTGCAGATATCAACAATTTTTCAGCCTGAGGAGGAGCTGGAGGTAGAGTTGGAGCTGGAGCTAGAGCTGGAGGACTATGTACAATAGCTGATTGGTCCTCTGCCTCTATATCTGCCATTATTAACTCATCTAGATCTGGCATGGGGCTGTCATCCATTATATATGTTGGAGCAGAGATGGATCTGGGAGGGGATGGAACAATGAAAGAATCTTCTCTTGGTGGAGATTGAATAACTGGAGCGTCTACACTTGCAAAACTGGCCTTGAGTTGCATGACAACTTTGGGGCTTATTGGGGAAGTATAAGACACTAAAGCCATAGAAGGCTTAGAGTTGTCTTCTGGAAGAAAGTTTAAGTAAAATGTATCAAAAATATTTAATAAACTTAAAATGTTTACTATGGGATTTATAATGTAATCACCAACATTTTTTATTTCATCTATAGCTGACTCATCCATATCCATATCAGATTCAATAAAATCAAGCAAATCATCAGGAATAGCTGTGTCTGCTTCTGCTGCTTCTGCTGGAGCTGGAGCTACTTCTTCTTGGAGTATCTCCCCCTGCCTGGTTTCAGTATTCACTAGAGCCAGGCCCTGAACTGACGAAGGAGGGACAGAGAAGGCAGAAAGTTGAGCTGCAAGGGATGAGATGGAAGAAGCAAGAGGTGAAATAGCCTCTGCTATGAGGTTTTTGATGAGGGGAGTGAGAATTTCCAAAAGAGGTGAAATGGAAGGAGAGTCCAATTGCATGAACTCTGAGGGTGTCTGAGTTGAAATAGAAGTTTGGCTGGAAGATGATGGTGGAGGAGGTGGTAGAGAATCTGACATTTGTTCATCTGGTGAAGATGGGGTATGAATGGGGATGACATTAGATTGAATGATGGTAGTGAGAGAAGGTTGGAAAGGGGAATATTATCTAGATGTGGTGGTAGAGGAGATGAGGGAGGGGTACCATGTTATGATGGAGTTGGTGTACCATGTTGTGATGGAGTTGGTGTAACATGTTGTGATGGAGTTTGTGTACCATGGTGTGATGGAGTTGTTTACCCTGTTGTGATGGAGTTGGTGTATGAGAGTGAATATGAGTTTGTGGATGATGCACTGGAGATGATGGAGGTGTAGGAGTATGGACTGTGGTGTGAATTGGTGAGGAGAGATGAACTGGGGAGGCTGGAGGGGGTGGAGGTGGAACATCTTCAGCAGGTGGGGAGTGGCTGGAATAGCCCTTGTACTCTCAGAAGGTCTGGAGGAGGAGGAGGTGGAACATCTTTAGCAGGGTGAGGAGTGGCTGGAACTTACCCACGTATTAGGAATGTTAGACTCTTTTGTGGAGCATGTTGCTTTTGTTGCTCTCACTTGGTGTGCTTTGCTGTGCTTTAGACAGTGCTCTTTTCTTACTGTCATGCTCTTTCTTTTGCTTATAGCAGCTTGTTGTCGGGGTGGTAAACCCTTCTTTTTGCTCTTAACTCTAATGCTTTATTTACACTTTTGATTATTTCCTTGCTGAGGTGTTCTTTTCTTGAATGCCTCAGGTCCAGGTTGCAGCCGGTTCAGCAGCTAGTTCTTTTGGAGGGGCTGGTTTGTGGCCTCTTGGGTAGCTGAGACAGCTGATCTCGATTTTGTGAGGTAGTTCTTTACTTTTCTGTATAGACATATATACTCACCAGTGGGTTCGTGTCAGGTTGTTGGCGCCCACTGGTGGCTTCTTACGATGCTGGGTATGAACTTAAACTGCTGTTTTTGCCTTTTAGTGGTTGTTTACTTGCTTCTGGGAAGGATTTTTGCTAGATTGCATGTTAGATATTTTAAACCCTAAAAGCATTATTATATGTATATCATGCATAGCATAATTATAAAACAAAGTCACTATATTTCCTTAGCGTAAAAAGATTACCTTTTTATATCTATTATATTCACTTTAGAGTTGTGCATACCATGAGTTGTCCCTCGGGGACACTTATGCTCACTAGGGTGTCAATTTAATTAAACCAAACTATTTTCTGCTGCGTATACTTATACTTTTAACTGTGGACTAGCTGATCCACCATGCCGAGGGATACGGCCAATCAACATAACTGCTTTTCTTTCATAATTAATCAACGTTTTTCCCTAAATCTAAGGTCTGGAGTTTTGCCTAAGCGCGTGCAGTTATCCCCTGCACGGCGTGGCATCACGGCACGTGTTTTCTCTTGCTCTGATATGATTTTATCGTTGAGAAAATGCGGGTTGTGACAGTTGGTATCAGAGGGAGGTTGCTTGACAAATGGTCGGGCAACCTTTCCCCTTGTTTGCATTAGTGGTTAGCGTCATATCATACACACACCGATATGTCATCAGCACGTCTTGGCTAAAGCACGAACACTACACTCATGAGCATAAAGAAGTATACGGGGCATATTATGTAGTATGGGATGCATAATATGTGTTTATATATGGATCCACCATAGGAGGCAACATGTGAGGGTTATGTAGTATGGGATGCATAACCTCACCACATGAATGCGGCTAGCACGTTTTCTTTTTTCGTTGCATGGGAATGTTATGTAGTATGGGATGCATAACATTTTCATGTGTACACCGCCCATGGCATGCATTAAGGCCTTTTTTTTAGAATGCATAGCACATCATGCATAGCATAACATTTCATAAGCACAACGTGTTAAGCTAAAGATTTGCAAGATGACATATGTACACACATGGTTTTGAGTCAAAAAGAATATAAATACATGCATTCATGGTTTAGGCACCTGAGTTAGTGTGATGGTGGTGAACCATCTTAGGTTAAGCATAACATCATCATGATAAAACAACTCCTAGAGCAAATTTTGCAGTTGAAGTTCATATTTAAGTGTGTTTGTCTGTACCGGGTAGTTTTGTTCTAGCTGTTGGGCTAAGTTTCGTCTAAAGCTTGTGCGATTATAGGATGGCGAGACGTCCTGCAACGAGGTCGACCCCCCAATCCGAGGGTGAGACGTCAGGAGCGCAGAGCGAGGCGTTGGTAGAAAACCTGCGGCAGAGTAATGAGACCCTATCGAGGCAGGTGGTGGCTATACAGGCTCAGATTCAGTCCCTGGTGGCCGTGGTGGCGGGACAGGCCCCGAGAGTTCCGGACCCCGCTGAGGGGGTAGCTGTTCCTGCCCCTCCTGCTCCTCCCATGCCTTTGGTTGTGGTGCCCCCGGAGATGGCGTTTATATCCCAGTTTCAGCGACTGAGACCCCCTACTTATGATGGGCAAGCAGATTTCATGATTTTGGATGACTGGCTGATTACTATTGAGGAGATGTTCTCTTATTCGGGGATTTCGGATGATCAGAGAGTGATGCTCGCTGCCTACCAGCTCAAGGGCTTAGCAAAGAATTGGTGGTTGAGGGAGAAGGAGAGCTTGGTGGCAGGATGCTCTTGGGAGTCATTTAAAGGGATGCTGTTGAGTAAGTTTTTGCCTTCAGTCAAAAGGGACCGGCTGATGAATGACTTTCTCCATTTGAAGCAGAGGAAACTCACGGTCAGTGAGTATGAGATTGAGTTCAGTAAGTTGAGTCGGTTTGCTCCTGGTCTGGTGAGCGTTGAAGCAGACCGAGTTAACCGATTTCTAGGTGGACTAAGAAGCGACATTCAGCAGTTAGCGAATGCCTACGGTGCAGTCAGTTATGCCAGCGTGGTCGAAGCTGCCTTGAGGGTTGAGGCCATTGAGAATGCCAAGAATAGAGGTCAGCAGTTGTGGAAGGATAAGCGAAAGTCCGGTGGAGGGAAGAGCCCTCAGGAACCCGACGCGGTCTCGAGAAAGAAGAGCAAAGAGGTTTGTAGTTTCTGTGGCCGACCAGGCCACCCCTTTGAGAAGTGTTTCAAAAGGTTTGGAGCGCAGAAGAAGGATCAGGTACACGCAATTCAGGGTGCTCCCAGAGGAGACTTGGTGTGTGCCTTGTGTGGAAGGAAGGGGCATGAGGCTGCCCGTTGCTGGTCGAGAGATAAAGCCTGTTTTCAGTGTGGGCAGAAGGGTCATCTCAAGACAAAGTGCCCACAGTCCCAGCCTATTCTGCAGCCAGTACCCCTCCAGGCTTTGCCACTGCCTCAGCAATTGGATAGAGGAAAGGGGAAGCTGAATGTGCTTTCGGCAGACGAAGCGTAGACTTCGACCCAGGTTATCTCAGGTTTGATTTCTCCTGAGTCGTTTCGTTATGCTCCCTTTGTGGTTGTGGTTTTCGTTTTAGCATTTGTTTCCTTAGATGCGTGCGCTATTTGTAGGACGATTTAAGGTAAAGAACCGCTGGGCGCGCGTTCTCTTCGATTCAGGCGCTACCCACTCGTTTGTGGCTAGAGCCTTCGTGGAGCGGTTCAGTTTGGGCCTAGATCGTGTTGGTGGTGCCTTTTGCGTTAAGTTCCCCTCCGGTGACTCTGTGGTTACGGACCTGGGTGTCCTTGATTGTCCGATTTTGTTGGGGGATTTTCTAGCCAAGGCAGATCTGAAGGTGATTGACCTAGAGGACTTCGATGTTATCTTGGGCATGGACTGGTTGTCAAGGTACGATGCTGTGATCCAGTGCAAGGGTAAGCGCTTGGACTTCGTCAAGGACAACGGTCAGCCAGGGATCATTTATGGGTATTCTCTCCAGGAGTCTCCAGTCATTTCTGCGGTGCGTGCTCGGAAGTTGCTTGATTCTGATTGTTCTGCCTGTGTGGTCTCTCTGGTCGGGGCTGTTGTTAGAGTGCCGTGTTTGCAAGAGATCCCTGTGGTGTGTGACTTCTCTGATGTGTTTCCTGATGATCTTCCCGGTCTTCCACCCGATCGAGATGTCGAGTTTGCTATAGATTTGGAGCCAGGCACGCGTCCTATTGCCAAGGCGCCGTACCGGATGGCCCCGTGAGAGCTGGAAGAGTTGCGAATTCAGTTGGATGAGATGTTGGCAAAGGGGTTCATTAGGCCGAGTTCTTCACCATGGGGTGCTCCAGTGCTGTTCGTTAAAAAGAAGGATGGGTCGATGAGGCTATGCATCGACTATAGAGAACTGAACAAGGTTACTATTAAGAACAGGTACCCTTTGCCTCGGATTGACGATCTGTTTGACCAACTGCGTGGTAGTGCCGTGTTTTCCAAGATAGATCTTCGATCGGGCTATCACCAGTTAAGGATTCGGGAGTCAGATGTTCCGCGGACGGCGTTCCGTTCTCGTCATGGGCATTTTGAGTTTTTAGTTATGTCATTTGGTTTGACTAATGCGCCCTCAGCTTTTATGGATTTGATGAACAGAGTTTTCAAGGACTTCCTGGATAAGTTTGTGATTGTCTTTATAGACGATGTTTTGGTGTATTCTAAAGATGCGGAGGAGCATGATCGGCATTTACGACTGGTCTTGGCGACTCTGAGAGACCATAAGCTATACGCCAAGCTGAACAAGTGCGAATTTTGGTTGCCTCAAGTTTCTTTTCTTGGCCACGTGGTGAATAAGGAGGGAATATCGGTGGACCCAGAAAAGATCGCTGCTATTATGGAATGGGCGAGGCCTGATACTCCCAAAGAGATCAGAAGCTTCTTGGGCTTGGCTGGTTATTATAGGAGATTTGTAGAGGGATTCTCTACTTTGTCTGCGCCGTTGACCAGGTTGACGCAGAAGAATGCAGCCTTCATATGGGATGGCAAGTGTGAGGAGGCTTTTGGGGAATTAAAAAGAAGGTTGTGTTCAGCTCCAGTTTTGTCTTTGCCTACTGAAGATAGTGAGTATGATATATATGTGGACGCGTCGCACGTCGGGCTGGGCTGCGTTTTGATGCAGGGCGGGAAGGTGATTGCGTACGGGTCGAGGCAGCTAAAGACTCATGAGAGGAATTACCCTACGCATGACCTGGAGTTTGCAGCTGTGATCTATGCGTTGAAATTGTGGAGGCATTTGCTGTATGGTGCGCAGTGCAAGATTTTCACGGATCATAAGAGTTTGAAATATGTCTTCACTCAGAAAGAGTTGAATCTGCGCCAGCGGCGGTGGTTGGAGTACGTGGCCGACTATGATGTTGAAATCCAGTATCATCCGGGTAAGGCGAACGTGGTGGCCGATGCCCTAAGTCGGAAGTCAGGAAAGATTTTCAATCTCTCCGCCGAGCGTCTTGTGGAAGAGTTTCTTTTGATGGACATTTCTGTGGGAAGCTGCGATTCGCAGAGTAGCCTGGCAGTGGCAGAACCTTCGTGGATTGCGCTTACGCGACTGCATCAGAAAGATGATCCCGATCTTTTGCATTTGTACCTTCGAGCTGAGAAAGGTGAATTACCAGATTTCTCTATAGATGATGCGGGTACCTTGAAGTATCGTGGCAGGTTTTGCATTCCCGCAGTTGGAGATATCCGAAATATGGTGTGCAGAGAAGCCCACGGATCTAGTGTTGCCTACCATCCAGGGTCTACCAAAATGTATCATGATTTAAAGCAGATTGCCTGGTGGTATGGGATGAAGAAGGACGTAGCCAGATTTGTCTCTGAGTGCTTCACTTGCAGGCGTGTGAAGGCCGACCATGGGAGGCTTGGTGGCAAGCTAACTCCCTTAGAGATTCCGATGTGGAAGTGGGAGAGTATCTCGATGGATTTCATTGCAGGCTTACCGAGATCTCCTAAAGGGCATGATTCAGTTTGGGTGATCGTGGACAGATTGACGAAGAGTGCTCACTTCGTACCATTTAAGATCGATTATCCGATGAGGAAGATAGGCGAGCTGTATTTGGATGAGGTTATTAGATTGCATGGTGTACCCGTGAGTATCATATCAGATCGAGACTCCAGGTTTACCTCTCGTTTTTGGAAGAGCCTTCAAGAAGGGTTGGGTACAGATTTGAGATATTCCACAGCCTATCATCCCCAGACCAATGGTCAGACGGAGCGAGTAAATCAGATTGTGGAAGATATGATCCGATGCTATGTTCTGGAGCACGGAGGAGCGTGGGATGAGCGCTTGCGGCTTATGGAATTTGCGTATAACAACAGTTATCAAGAAAGCTTGCAAATGGCTCCTTTCGAAGCTTTGTATGGGAGGCGCTGCAGGACTCCCTTGTTTTGGGCTGAGGTTGGCGAGAGACCTTTGTTGGGTCCAGAAGCACTCGAGGAGATGGAAACTGCTGTGAAGCTTATTCGGGAAAAGCTTCGGATAGCCCAGGAGAGATATGAGAAAAATGCCAATCAGCGTAGATCGGATTTGGAGTTTTTGGTGGGGGACTCAGTGTTCTTAAAGGTCTCCCCGTTGATCGGAGTCAAGCGTTTTGGCAAGAGCAGGAAGTTGGGCCCGAGGTTCGTGGGGCCGTTTCCGATTGTTGAGCGGATTGGGATATCAGCTTATAGGCTGGCGTTGCCCGCAAACTTCCCTGGCGTGCATAATGTCTTCCACGTCAGTCAGCTGCGGAAATGTGTATCAAATGGCAGGCAGGTTTTGGATTATGTGCCTCAGTTGGAGCCGAATCTTTCTTATGTGGAGGTGCCTGTCCGCATTCTGGATTCTCAGGTTCGTGCGCTGCGGAAGAAGTCTATTCCGATGGTTAAAGTTTTATGGAGGAATCAGGATGTAGAAAGCGCGACTTGGGAGTTGGAGTCGGCTATGAGGGAGGCTCACCCTCACCTGTTTCCCTGAGCTTGTGCCTGGTATGTTTTGTTTTATTTATGATTATTTAGCCCTTTCCTGGCTCTTTCTCTCTCCTTCTTCTTAGGAGTGTGGTGAGTAAAGTTTCGAGGCGAAACTTTCTTTTAGGGGGAGTGGCTGTAACGCCCCCGGTTTTTCTGTGTTTTGTTTGATTTTGGATTGGCGTTACGATGACGCATTTCCGGCCCTTCGCCGTTGTAGAGCGCGGTCCTAGCTCTGTAGGTTCCTTGTGTAGCCTGGTTGTAGCCAATTGGCAAGTTTCCCCAGCTAGCCGGAGTCTGTTTTGGTGACTCGGTTGGGCCTCTTAGGGAAATGCTTGCGTTTTGGCTTCGGGAGGTGTTAGCCCGAGTGTTCGATCGTCGGATGTTGTTTTCGACCTCACCGTTGTTTTCGTGGCTTGGTTGTTTAGCTACGGTGCGAGTTTTGGTCGAAATCCGAGATCGTTTGCCTTCGCGTCGTTTCGACGTTGTTTTGTTAGCTGCATGTTTGTAATGTTTGCTGTGCTGTGCGTGGCCTGTTGTGGCTGAGCTTGTAGGCATGTGCCTTGTCTCTTGTTGGCTAGGTATTAGCAGGTTTCTTTTCTGTGCAAGTTTGGGTGACACGGCCTGGGTCACGCCCGTGACCCAGGGCGTGTCGTGCTCGGGTAGAGCTCCCGTTTCTCCGGTCGACGAATTTTTGGTCGACAGGGTTTTTTTGTTGGAACACGGCCGTGACACGGGCGTGTCACGGGCGTGTCCTCCTTCGATTCGTCGAGCTGCGCTCGATGGTCGTCAGGCGGTGTTTAGTGAGAATACGGCCCTGTCACGGGCGTGTCGTGTAGAACACGGGCGTGACCTTGGGGCGTGTCTCTCTGTTCGACGATCGGCGCTCCACGATCGTCGGGCGGTGTTCGAGTTGGTACACGGCCTGTGACACGGGCGTGTCACAGGGCGTGTCCCTTGCTTCGTCGAGCGGAGATCGACTTTCGTCGAGTGGGTAGGTGTGTGAGTACACGCCCCGTGACACGGGCGTGTCGGGCCGTGTCACGGGCGTGTCTGGGGGGCGTGTCCCATGTTTTCGTCGAGTAGAGATCGACGTTCGTCGAGTGTGTGAGTACACGCCCCGTGACACGGGCGTGTCGGGCCGTGTCACGGGCGTGTCTTGGGCGTGTTCCGTACTTTTTTCCTGAAATCGTCTTTTGTTGCCGTGAACTGTTTTTCCTCCTCATTTTTCATCGTTCCTGAGTCTGGAGAGATTCCAGCGGAAGGGTTTTGAGAGGAGGCGGTGGTTGTTTTGGCCGGCGATTTCGGGAGGGTTAGAGCCCGTTTTTCTCGTGTGATAGCGGATTCGGTTTGCTCTCGGCTAGATCTTCCCTTCCATGTAAGTTTTTCTTGATTTAGGGTTCGATTCCAGAAATTTCTAGATATCTGATTTCTTTCTTCCCAAAAAGTTTCAGCGTTGGTCTTCTTGGTGGCCGATCTTGCCGCCGGAGCCAAGCCGTGGCGCGGCTGTTGTTTGTTTTTCGAAGAGGTAGAGGCAAGTGGCCCCTTGCCCTTGCCAAATTTATTTCTAACCCATGATCTTTTTTTTATTTCTTCTGCAAAGCTCTGTTCTCTTTGTCTTTTTTCCTCCCTAGGGCAGCAGGTTAAGTTATTTCATCAAGCTTCTAATCAAGTGCTGATCCTTTATTTTCTTTTCTGGAATTTTAATTCAATGTTCTCTTTTGTCGGAGGTTTGGTGTTCTGTGGGTAGCTAGAGTTAGAGTGAGGCTGCGGTAGAGGTGGTTCAGGTTCGGTTGCGATAGTCCCGAGTAGTTAGGACGGAACGGAGGGTTGGGATTAAATTTCCAACTCTCTGCTTGCTCGCAATGAGAGAGCTTAGGCTGCGATTTTTAACGAGACTTACGTTTACCCTAAGTGGAAAGCGCTGACAGCGTCGAGTGAGCCGAGCTCACTCAACGCCGTCACCTAGCTTAGGTCTTGCGGCTAAGTATTCTTAGGCGTCAGGTGAGTGGATTTTACTCAACGCTGCGTCGAGTGGGCTCGACATTTCTGTCTTGAGTTCTTGTGTACCTTAGGATTGTTAGTGTGACTTTTCCCTTCCTTTAGGGGGTGGTATTGGGTGTTCGGCAAATTTTTGCTTGCCGACTCTTGGGTTGTGGCAGGTGGTGCATGTTTAGTGGCCTCTAAGAGGGGTGGATTTTGATGTGGAGAGCTGTGGCCACGACCAGTTTGCCCTGGTTTGGGTTGGTGTGGGACCCTAAAGCTGCCACTGGCGACCCCTTAGCCCTTTTTGGATCTGATTCTGGTTATGTATTCAGATCCATGTTTTTTTTGACCACTGCCACTTACCCACGTATTAGGAATGTTAGACTCTTTTGTGGAGCATGTTGCTTTTGTTGCTCTCACTTGGTGTGCTTTGCTGTGCTTTAGACAGTGCTCTTTTCTTACTGTCATGCTCTTTCTTTTGCTTATAGCAGCTTGTTGTCGGGGTGGTAAACCCTTCTTTTTGCTCTTAACTCTAATGCTTTATTTACACTTTTGATTATTTCCTTGTTGAGGTGTTCTTTTCTTGAATGCCTCAGGTCCAGGTTGCAGCCGGTTCATCGGCTAGTTCTTTTGGAGGGGCTGGTTTGTGGCCTCTTGGGTAGCTGAGACAGCTGATCTCGATTTTGTGAGGTAGTTCTTTACTTTTCTGTATAGACATATATACTCACCAGTGGGTTCGTGTCAGGTTGTTGGCGCCCACTGGTGGCTTCTTACGATGCTGGGTATGAACTTAAACTGCTGTTTTTGCCTTTTAGTGGTTGTTTACTTGCTTCTGGGAAGGATTTTTGCTAGGTTGCATGTTAGATATTTTAAACCCTAAAAGCATTATTATATGTATATCATGCATAGCATAATTATAAAACAAAGTCACTATATTTCCTTAGCGTAAAAAGATTACCTTTTTATATCTATTATATTCACTTTAGAGTTGTGCATACCATGAGTTGTCCCTCGGGGACACTTATGCTCACTAGGGTGTCAATTTAATTGAACCAAACTATTTTCTGCTGCGTATACTTATACTTTTAACTGTGGACTAGCTGATCCACCATGCCGAGGGATACGGCCAATCAACATAACTGCTTTTCTTTCATAATTAATCAACGTTTTTCCCTAAATCTAAGGTCTGGAGTTTTGCCTGAGCGCGTGCAGTTATCCCCTGCACGGCGTGGCATCACGGCACGTGTTTTCTCTTGCTCTGATACGATTTTATCGTTGAGAAAATGCGGGTTGTGACATAATCCGCTAGTCCTGCAGCGGAAGCCGCGCGACCAGTGGGCTTCCCTGCATATCTTTCTCTACGAAATCTTCTAGCTCGGCTTTTGTAAGCCGGCATTCTTTGTGGTCAGCAGAGTGGAATGCGGAGGCTGCGTCAGTCCTAACCGCAGAGGCCTTGTCAGCCGCAACGACTTGGACTTAGCCCGCATCTTTTCTATCTTGTGATGAAATCTCCGTGGCCAGCTCTATTTATAGAAAACTAATGGAGGTATAGTACTCAATGTCAAATCGTGGCTAGGCGTCACGCCGCGCGACCTAAACCTGCAGTAAATACAGATCAGCGCAACGACTAAGCCGCAGTTTAGTTCGTCAGTCCACACGGCTATATCCCTGCACTTGGAATAATTTCATGGAAAATCATGTGGATATTAATCTGTTAAGCCGGAGATCTGTTCGCCATACCGCACGGCTACTTTCCTATACTTAGATTTTTCAGAACAAAGCACAGGCATGGTGATCATAAATACAAGCCGCATACGCAGCAAACAGTTCGCAGCATAATTAAAATAGAACAGTTTACAACAGACAAATTATCCAACATCTAGCAGGAAAAATATATTACAACATAATATTCAATTGTCCGCGCGGCTTAGATCTCTCAAGTCGCTCAACCTTTCTTATCGCCGTTCAATCTGTCTCGTCCTATTCGTGCGACCTGTTCACCGGTTTGCACAATCGCGACGTACACCTGGCTAACCAGATTATGAAGCGAGTGTAGAGACCGATGAACTCGCGCAGTGAAACGTTCTACACTCGCAAATGGGATCATTGGGATCGCCTGAACCCCTAGCCCGCTTGAAGCTGCGGCCTGTCTAGGCGCCGCGACCTCCGATGGATTTGAAGTCTCGCCGGAGTCCGGGCGGCCAGTAACCGGCAGTTTTCCAGAGGTCGGCAGTGCAGTCCGCTGCTCTCCGCCGGTCTCCGCTGGCATATCTTGGTTTTCGTCGTCCTCAACATGTGGAATCTCTTCTCTGTCTCCTTCTAGCCGCCCGGCCACCAGCAAATACTTCTCTGCCCTCTCCTACTCCAAGGCGACCTGCATCTCTGCAATCTTTGTCTCAGCAGCCTCTGTCGCGGTCTGCAGCTCAGACATCAACTTTATGGTCTCCTGCTCAAGCGCGGTCTGCAGCCTTGTGGTCTCTTGTTCCAGGATGGTTTGTAACTCTTGGATCCTTTTCTCGGCGGCCTCGTCAGCAACCCGCTTTTCTTCGTCCTTAATCCACAGGGTTTCGGCGAGCGCGTCCAAAGCTGCCTGTATTGTGTCGACCTCCTTCTGGAAGTCGGCCATCTCTTTCTCGCGAACACTTGGCGGAGGCGGAGGCGGCGGTAGCATAGACATAAATGATGTCAAGTCGCCTGGTTTCATCGCGGTCTCCGGTTCACCTGTAGAAGATAAACCGCAGTCAGGTTCAGCCAGATAATTGTGACCTTCTAGCAAGGGAATCGGTAGGATAAGACCGCCGGTTTGATTTTTATCTCCTTCAGAGGTCGCGGTATGGTTTTTAAACACTGGCCTCCTGAATCCTTCGGGATCTATCCTCTTTAGCTTTTCTTTCCATAGCCACTCGGTTTCTTTAGCTCGGCTTTTCAGTTGGGCCGTGGTCAGGAAAAAGCTGGCCGGTGGATTTAATATTATGTTCGCCCCATTCTTCCTTGACTGCGGCTTGTAGAAGTTAACAATTCGCTTAACTTCCCTGTGTTTACCTTGCAGCAATGGAAGTGAGGTCGCCACCGGCTTCTCGGCGATCAGCTTCCTCATCTCCACCATTTTCTCTCGAAGCTTCAGTTTCTCGGCTCCTTTAGAAGCCGTGGAAGCCGGATCGCAAGGCTTCTCCCCAATGACCTGAACCTCGGGGCGGTCAACCTCCTCAGAGGCCCCTGGAGTTGACAATAGCGCATCCAGCTGCTGGAGGGTCTCCATGCCCTTGAAGAGGTCGCTAAGCGTCTCGCTAGCCGCGGATACATCCTCTGGCTCGTTCGGCTTGAATGCCGGTGTGGACGGACTCTCGAGTACCTCCTTCTCGTGCGGCCTATGTTGAAGACTGTCTGCGCCGGTCTTTACAGAAATATTCCGGTTTCCGGCCTGCATCTTCCTCAACTTTCTCTTCATCCTTTCCTCAAGGGTCTCGCTCCTTTTCTTCTGCAGTTTCAAGGAGTTGAACACCATTTCAGTCTGTTTGCTCTGTTCATCCAAAATCCGTCTGGTCTCCAGTGCCTTCTCCGGCTCATTGTCGTCCACAACAATTAGGTCGACCTTAGCCGGCAATTCGCATGGTTTGCCTGATTCAACATTTTTCTCCTCTGTCTCACCTATTTTTAAGTGAGGTTCGCCTGATGGAGAGAAATTCATATCAAAGGATTTGGCAGTTCCGGTTTGTGGCTGGGCCATCTTCGAAACCGCTTTTTGATCTGTTGCGGCCTGCGATGATTCGCCGACGGTCTGTGTTGGCCTCTTTTCAGATCCAGAAGCCGCTGGAGTCATCGACTTCCCAATCTTCTTCGCAGGCTGTCGGTCCAAGTCATCTGGTTTCTCGCTCCGGCTTTTCTTCTTTTCAGTCGGTTTCTTGTCGCGGGCTAACATCGATGACATGACATCCATCTTGTGAAAGATCGTGTCGGCTTGCAAAATTCTGACCGCAAGTGGCGAGTAGCGACCCGTGGCTTGGCAGAGATCTTGAAGAATGTCAAGGGACAGGGGGTTTTATAGACGACGATGAGGCAGTGGCGGTCTCCGGCTTAGTTCTACATTTTCGAAGTTTTTTCGGAACTTAAAAATGTGCGGGGATTACGTTAAGCCCGGAATCCGCGACCTGTTCGCGCAGCTTTCCAGACCGGGCGGCCTGGTCTTTCTGGCCACCAAGTCTCCCAATTCGGTCGGTCACCAGAGGGCGGTCTGGTCGGCTAACCGCATCTCAGATCAACTCGTCTGGTCATCACCGAAGCCGGGTGATCTCCATGTCAAACCGTCGCGAGTGCCGGCCCTGCTCAGCGACAAGGCCCAGGATCCAGACAGTCAGCTCGCCAGGAGGAATCCGCCAGGCCGCGCGGCTTCCCACCTTTCTTGTTTTCTGCTCATTTGCTTCCCCTCACCTCTACCCAGTTCTCATGTACCGCGGGCAGCCGTTAACTTTAGCCCCGCCCGCTTGGGCAGGCCCCCGAGCCTATAAATAGGGGGAGGGTGCACTCCCCAAGACACGCTGACTTGTATCCAGGAGCTCGCCTGTTAAGAGCTGCGGTCTCAAGTCAAGAGTTTTGCGGCTTGCAGTCCGGCCGGCATCCTCTTTTTCTCCTTGTAACTGTTTCTTACCTCTAATAAAGGAAAGCCCGTCGCAGGAGTGGCATTTAAGCCGCGGCGGGCGAACTCTGCTATTGCCGCTGCCAACGGCCTCTTTTTCTGTCCTTTAGCTACGACCTCTAGTAACCGGCTACTCGACAGTCTCCTCTTTTCCCTTCTTTCCCCCGGTGCTCGAACCGTTAGCTGGTGGTGCACGACTCACTGTGTGTTTTCGTGCATCAACATGGTTCCTCTTTGTTATCCTGTATTCCAGCGCTCTGTAGTTACCCGTGTGTTTTCCTTCACACACGGGCGGAAGAGACCGTACGCGAGTAAAATGCATGGGTCAACGCATCTTCCTCGCAGTCCATTATCTGCGTGTTATTAACGCACGGTTAACGCACGATCGTGCACTAAACCGTGCGTGACCATTTTTCTGACATGCTTCTATTTAAGCGCAGATTTTCTTCCAAACCAGGAGGTTCACTTTCAGCCATTCCTGTCGCTGTTTTAGGGCAAAACTCAGCCGTTCCTCCTCCGCCCTTCATCTTCCACTAAGGAGAGATGCTTTGGCCATGCTCGCGAAGCTTATCTCTTGCTGGTGCTTGCTCTCGACCCGCTCCTTCACTTCTTAGCTCTATTACAAGTTTTGATGCCATATCCATCAAGCAAAGGTAAGCTTGCAACCTTCTTCTGGATCTTGACACGAAGAAGACGCATCCAATGTATGTTAGTGACAACCTTCTCTACCTCGGACGTAGTTGAGGACCGAGCATTGACGCGGATCGACAACTCGTGGATTCCTTCCGCGACTCCTCGACGAGCCTTCAGATTCGCTAGATTTCTTGACTTGTTCTTACTTTATTACTGTATATGCGATGCGTCGGCAAGTGTACTGATCGTAGTCAAGTAATAAAGTTGGGGCGTTGAATCCCCGGATATCGATCTCTCGAGGAGTGCAAGTAGGGAGTGTGATTTCGCTATTAAAAAAGTGATTGCAAGTGTTAACGTAAACAAAGGGGGTTTTGGTTTGGAATTTCCTAAGTTTAACACTAATAAGCCTATTGTGGGTCACCGTTACCGCATCTCTTTAGTGGATTACTCAAGAGAGTAATATGAAAGATGGATGAGCCAATGAGGGTGGCAATCATCTCTTCATTGCACACGCTTCTAACAATCGCTAGAATGACACTATCTCAACAAGAACACGAAAAACTGAAGCTCAGCAACACAATCAAGATCTAAGATATAACAACACATAGACATGCTGAAATACATAAATAAACAGTTTTCTTAAGCCACAATCAAACAACCACAAGTTCAGAACAAAGTAACTACGAGAGGAGGGGGAGAAATACAACAAAACACACAAAGGCTTTCCGATATTCGCGGTCGGAGTCAAGGGTTGTTGGGCCTTGTCCAAGCTCGGTCTACGGATGACGTTCGGGGTCCAGAAGGGTTGTCACCTCCTTCCAATAACCCATCTTCTTCGTGAATAGTCGCTGGGCTAAATCTATCTGGAGTACTCCACGGAGGCAGCATCTTATGAGCTAGAAACAGAGCTTGGTGTTTGGAGAAGAAAATGGTGGCCGGAGTTGAAGCTATTGCAAGCTTTTGGAAAGAAAATTGTGGCCGGATCTACTCTATAAGGAGGAGAGAGAAAATATCGGATGGAGGGAAGTTTTCCCGCTTAATATAGCAGAAAAGGCGGCTAGTTTGGACTGGATCAGAACTGTCCTCATGAAGAAGAAATCTGCGTTTTAAATCGAAACAGGTCAGAAAAATAGGCGCGCACGGTTTGGCGCATGACCGTGTGCAAATCGTGCAACATTAACTTTCAGAATAGGCCTGTGAAAGGAGAAGCGTTGACCCGTGCATTTTACTCGTGCACGGTCGTTTCCACCCGTGCGTGAAGGAAATCGCACGGGTAGCAACAGAAAGCAGGAATTCAGGACAAAATAGGGGAACAGTGCGTTTTACTTGCGCATGGGTGCTGCCTCCCGTACGTGAACAAATCGCACGATTAACCACAGAATGGAACAAACAAACAAATAAGAAAGCTACAGGAAAACCTTGCATTTCCTTCGCGCACGGTTCTGAAGAAACCGTGCATGAAGATCGTCTGGCTCAGCTCGACGAAATTTGTGGAGCTCAACTCGACGTTTCTCCAGCTCAACAAAACACACGATCGGGCACAAACCGTGCATGAAAGAAACACACGACCGTGCGTTTTCCACAAATCAGAATTCCTGCCTTTGGGAAAACGCGCTACCTGCACAACAAACCAAAGCTGGAGCAAAAGTTCCTAGCACCGAACATACAACAAAGAATAGCCAGAAAGCACCATGGGTAACACCATGTGCATACCCCCAACAACAGAATGTGCAATTACACACCCTCTGGCCAAAGCAGTGCATAGAATGGTCCATGACCGAACGATGCAAATATAACCGATAACCGGTTGAAATGTTGTGCACGAGTGAGTAAACAAGACCAGATGAGTCCGAAAAATCCAATAAATATCAGACTCATCACACCACCAGACTTAAACATTTGCTTGTCCCAAACAAATCATTTCTCCGTGAACTAGAAAACAGTTAGCTGGCTTAGAAATTTCCTAATAAAATAAAGCGAGAAATCAAATACTTTCATGGGCGTAGAAAATATAATAGATACAATTTGTAATTATGCTACAAAGTTTATAAATTTCGACAGACGTAAATAAGTATTGTAACTACTCAAAAATAGAATCCCGGAGAATCGTTCGATCATGCGTAGGAATAAAGTAGGCAGGCCACTCAGTTGAGCATTGCCAAAGACCGGGGCTCGGGATCACCTCCGAAGAAATCCATCAATGTTGGGGACCATACGCTTGCCCGTTCACACTCTCTCCACAGCACTGGTTTGACTCAGGCGTGAATCCGTAGGACTTTAGGAAAATAAAGGAGCTTGGGTATATACGTAGGTGAGGACGCAAAAGGATAAAAATGATGGCTACGCACAACCCAAATGAGCTCATACAAATGAAATCCTCCGACTAAAAAAATATGCAGGTGCACCAAACCACCAGACTTGAACTTGATAACACGGGTGTGTGCACCGCCTACCACCACAATAATAACACAAATAGACTCTTCATTTTCACTTTCTTATTTTATATCAATCTGCACATATTTATTATTTTTTTCTTTTTCTAGATTTTTATAATACACTTTCAGCAAAATTTTCAAGAAAACTTCACCGCACAACCACAAATCAACATCACAGCCACAATACCAATGGAAGAATTAACATACTAATACACCGAGATTGGGGTGTGCAACTAGGAAAAGCTTTTAGGCTCTGGTGATCGCAAAGTGGGGCTAAATCAAAAGGATGTGTAGGCTCAAAATAGGCCAATAAGGATTATCGTTAGGACGGGTGCAAAGCTCAATCGGGCCAAAAATATGGCATACATTACGCTCACGCTAGACTAACCATGCACCAATGTTTCGAGAGTAGCTTGGGGCAAGTTCTTAGCCACCGAGAAAGGTCATCCTTTCTCCCGACTCGAGCAATACGAGGCTAGTGACGGCTACACACATTCCTACACCACCGTCCGATTACTCCAAATTCAACACTTTTGAGTAGTATAAACAATATTCACAAATGTAGAAAATATAAACCTACGAGCAGAAAGAAAAATTAAATCTATACTATTTCTACACACCATGAGTACTCGATTAGGAGCACTGCATGAGTTTCGAATTACTCTATCCTAAAATCCTAACCAGCACCACTATTTTAAAGTTGACATAAAAGAAATAAATTTGACTTGAGCCGAGCGCATGCTTAAGATCACACTCATGTGGGTGCAGGTACACTATGCAGACATGATGATATAGAAACGGAAAATGAAAATATACTTTTGGTATGAAAGTGCTAATAGTGCATGTGCATAGGTGACCCACACAACTCTCCCCCACCAGACTTAAACTAAACAATCTATCCAAGATTTGCAATAAAAATAGAGAAATAAAAGTTGGGGGAGAGGTTAAGCCATGCTCAGCAAATGAGCATACCAGAAGATTGACGTTAATTTCAACAGAAAGTCTGAAACGCCTCCACTCGTCACATGGAATATAACGGTGGGTCCGGCCGGGGCCCCACGCCATATTTCACAGACAGGCGGCGGATTTATGTGTGAAAATCAAAATATACTCGTATCCTAACTCAAAACATTCTAGCGCAGCATTTTAAGTTAGATGAACTCAGCACAGCGAATGTCCACTAATATATAAACTCCACATTTATATATCTATAACTAGGAATGTATACAACACACACACCCATGGCTTTAAGGCCTTACAAGTTGCTCTTTACACACATGTACAATTTCATACATCGGCACGCAGGCCGGCCACACATGAAATCCAAACACGCTTTCTTCTCACGGCCTTCAAGGGCCATTAGCAGCAAGCCTCCATTCCACTCAAATCAATTCAATCATCAGCGCATGCAATTAGATATCCACCCAAGAGCGGCAAACAAAGTAACGGTCAGCATTAGCTGACAAATTATAACGACCCTACCCCTTACCCGGGGCAGTGGTTCCTTACCTATATGCATTACCATCACAAGCTATCAATCTACAAATCAAAACCACATCACAAACACTGGTATCCACCAGACGCTCCGTGCACACAGGGCACCTTATTGGTGTACCAGATGTCCCAGTCGTACACTGCCGATCAGAGGTTCTTCATTTGTTGGTTGGTCGGTTCAATCCTAGTCCACCAATCCTGCGGGCTGGCGACATTCCGTCCATACCACTCAGAGGTACTACATCACAACATCCACAAACATAACCAGAGCAGATCGACCCACCCTAGTGGTGTACCAAGCCGAGTTTATCAATGCTCCCTAGGCATTACCACCAATCGACTCCTCAACCTATTCTTGATCGACCCACCCTTGTGGTGTAGCAAGTCGGGTTTAACACGGCTCCGCAGGCGTTGCTACCAATCGACCCCTCATCTATCCAAATCAACCCACCTTAGTGGTGTAGCAGGCCGGGTTTATCCTGCGTTCCCCATGCGTGCTACCAATTGACCTCTCATCACAATCAGGAGCTTACTCAAAGCATCCATACATCCACAAGCAACATCCATACATACATCCATACATCCATTCCAAAAAGCATAACCTTTCATATCATCAAATCCACGGAGTCTTCTCCGGTTTACCCATAATCATCACCAATCCAGACTATCCGTCCAGATGGGCTTCACACAGCGTGCATATGCCGTACTCCACATTTCTGGCTCTAGATGCAGACTCAACCAAGGAATCACTTACGATATCTACCTCTTGGTGGAGGATTCCGTGTATATGCATAAAGAAAGGACTTCGATGTCCAAGAAGGAGATTATTACCCTTGAATATCGCTTCAGAGCCATGACCTAGCCGGATGGAAATCACCGCCTCGACCTAGCCTTCACGAATCCGATCTCGAATCTTCGCTCCGCACTCTGCAGCTCCTCCAGCAGCTGGCTTTCTCCTTCCTCATTTCCATCCCATGCCCTCTCTCTATCTCTCTCTTAAGAGAAGAAGAAGAATGAAAATGAGGGAATAATTCCTCATTCTCGGCCTTATATCCACAGGGAAGAAGCATGGACCTTGGATCCAGGATAAGGAAAACAAACGACTTAGATTTTCCCAAAAATAGGCTGAACACGGCCTGACATGCCTTGTGACACGCACGTGTCATAGGCCGTGTCACTTAAGCGGTAGGAAACCGACTCAAATCTAACCAGTATACGGCCGTGTGACACGCCTGTGTCACACCTTACATGCCCATGTCATGCCTGACACGCCCGTGTCCAGTAGCCGCGTACTTCACACAGCACAATCTCCACTTCACCCGAGTGGAACACGGCCATGGGACACGCCCGTGTCCCAAGCCGTGTACCCCAGGACACACCCGTGTACACCAGTACATGCAGTCCTGCTTGAACCTGCAAAGGACACGCCCTGTGACACGCCCGTGTCACAGGCCGTATACCCTGCACTCGACGATCGTCGACCACACACCAAAGTCCTCAACCCAAGAACGACACGCCCTGGGACATGCCCGTGTCCCAGGTCGTGTCAGCCAATCCTGAACCCAAAGTGGACTTTGGGGTGTTATAATCCTCCCCTCCTTCAAAAAAATTTCATCCCCGAAATTTGACTCAGTGACCACCAGCAACATAACCACTCACGATGCACCATACACAACCGCGCACTCAAATAAGGCGAGCCAGGTTAAAGCTCAGAGGTCGTACCCCAAGGCATCGCACCAACCAAAAAACACATGCAGCACATACCCACGCACATATCTCCTCAGGTGCACATCCATACATACATCCATACATCCATTCCACAAAGCATAACCTTTCATATCATCAAATCCACGGAGTCTTCTCCGGTTTACCTATAATCATCACCAATCCAGACTATCCGTCCAGATGAGCTTCACACAGCATGTTTATGCCGTACTCCACATTTTCGACTATAGATGCAGACTCAACCAAGGAATCACTTACGATATCCACCTCTTGATGGAGGATTCCATGCATATGTATAAAGAAAGGACTTCGATGTCCACGAAGGAGATCGTTACCCCTGAAGATCTCTTCGGAGCCAAGACCTAGCCAGATGGAAATCACCGCCTCGACCTTGCCTTCACGAATCCGATCTCGTATCTTCTCTCCGCACTCAGCAGCTCCTCCAGCAGCTGGCTTTCTCCTTCCTCCTTTTCTTCCCTTGCCCTCTCTCTTTCTCTCTCTTAAGAGAAGAAGAAGAATGAAAATGAGGGAATAATTCTTCATTCTCGACCTTATAACCACAGGGAAGAAGCATGGCCCTTGGATCCAAGATAAGGAAAATGAACGGCTCAAATTTGCCCAAAAATTGGCTGAACACGGCCTGACACGCTCTATGACACGCCCGTGTCACAGGCCGTGTCACTTAAGCGGTAGGAAACCGACTCAAATCCAACCAGTACACGGCTGTGTGACATGCCTGTGTCATACCTTACATGCCCGTGTCAAGACCGACACGCCCATATCCAGAAGCCGCGTACTTCACACAGCCCAATCTCCACTTCACCCGAGCGGGACACGACCATGAGACACGCCCGTGTCCCAAGCCGTGTACCCCAGGACACACCCGTGTCCACCAGTACATACAGTCCTGCCTCAACCCGCAAAGGACACGCCCTATGACACGCCCGTGTCACAGGCCGTGTACCCTGAACTTAACGATCGTCGACAAAAATTCGTCGACCACACACCCAACTCCTCAACCCGAGCACGACACGCCCTGGGACATGCCCGTGTCCCAGGCCGTGTCACCAAATCCTGAACCCAAAGTGGGCTTTGGGGTGTTATAATCCTCCCGTCCTTCAAAAAACTTTCGTCCCCGAAATTTGACTCAACGACCACTAGCAACATAACCACTCACGATGCACCATACACAACCACGCACTCAAATAAGGTGAGCCAGGTTAAAGCTCATAGGTCGTACCCCAAGGCATTGCACAAACCAAATAACACATACAGCACATACCCACACACATATCTCCTCAGGTGCACATCCATCCACAATTTTATCGAATGCGATAGATCCAACAAAACACATCATATATATAGCCACCATGATTGATCGATCACACACATAACACCAAATGTGCACCAATATTTACATAACATATAACGTCTATGTACAGAACCATCTCACCAGTAAGCACATCATCAAGTGATACGAGTCACTTTTCTATGTTCCTTCCGCTCAGCCTCCTGATTAAACACTCGGGGCGTCAAATTAAACACTCGAGGCTGAATTTCCACAATTGAACTTTGCGGCTCTTGCACTTCCAAATTATGCAGTCGAGGTTGCGTCCGGGATGCAGATGACTCGGCCACTGCTTTACCCTTTTCTTCATAAGACGCACCTGTCTTTTTCTCACTCCCTAAAGGGGCACTCCAACAAAATCTAGCAATATGTCCTTGCTTCCCGCAATTATAACATGTTCGTGCATCAGCACGTCCCTGCCCATAAGTTTCCCCCGAAGAGACAGTCGACGGAGCTGATTCCGCAGGCCTGAACCTTTTCTTCTCTCGTCGCCTAAACTCTGATTGCTCCGCCTGTGACACTTTGAATTCTGGCTTCTCCACTGCGAATCTCTTCTTCTCTTGTACCCGCTTCAAATCCTTCTCCAACGCACAGACTGTATCTACCAATGCTTAGAAGCCTTGGTTCACTGAACTCGGGAGTACTAATCTCAACTCATCCTGCAGTCCCTCATAAAAACGATTCATCTTTCGCGCTTCCTCCGCAAAGGTATACCCCGCGTATCGCACAAGTCTGGTAAACTCATACAGGTACGTATCAATATCAGTCTCACCCTGCACCAAACATTGAAACTCATTCTCCAATGCAATCTGTTGCGACACTGGCAAGTACTTAGCTAGAAATAATCTGTAGAACTCATCAATTGATATCTCCTCTAAACCTCGACCTGCCAAGTGATGTACTTACACATCATCCAACCACTCTCGCATCTCCTTCTAGCAGAAAAGTGGCTAAGGTTACTTTCTGCTCCTCCGCAGTCCTGATTGTAGTCAGGATCCTTTTCACTCTTGCAAGCCAATCTTCCGCCTGCGTTGGGGAAATCGCCCCACCAAACGTAGGTAGATGAAATTCCATAAATCTTTTTAATGACACATCCTTTGCTTGCTCGTCCACCACAACTTCAGCGCGCTCCTGCCTTGCATCAGGGCGTACTTGCTCCCCTACAGGCCTTGCCTGCCCAATAGGCTGTGCCTGTAACACTGCAAGCACCGTCTCCGTCACCATCTGTATGGTCTCCGCCGAGGGAGGCGTAGGCGCTTCAACGGGTGCTGCACTCTCATCGGACCGCTGGGGCTCATACTGCCCAGCACCACTCCGCGCCACTAATCAATCAATGTACAAAACACCATTAATCATGCAGTTCATAATGGCAAATATACATTGATGCACATTCCTAATGGACATTCGTGAGTTCAATTCTGTTCTTCCCTCCCAAACAATCTCAACCTGGCTCTGATACCACTTTGTAACACCTCCACTTATCGCATGGAATATAATGGTGGGTCCGGCCTGGGCCCCACGCCATATTTCACAGATAGGCGGCGGAATTACATGTGGAAATCAAAATCTACTTGTATCCTAACTCAAAACATTCTAGCGCAGCATTTTAAGTTAGATGAACTCAGCACAGCGAATGTCCACTAATATATAAACTCCATATTTATATATCTATAACCAGGAATGTATAAAACACACACACCCATGGCCTTAAGGCCTTACAAGTTGCTCTTTACACACATGTACAATTTCATACATCGGCACGCAGGCTGACCACACATGAAATCCAAACACGCTTTCTTCGCACGGCCTTCAAGGGCCTTTTGCAGCAAGCCTCCATTCCGCTCAAATCAATTCAATCATCAGCACCTGCAATTAGATATCCACCCAAGAGCGGCAAACAAAGTAACGGTCAGCATTAGCTGACCAATTATAATGACCCTACCCCTTACCCGGGGCAGTGGTTCCTTCCCTGTATGCATTGCCATCACAAGCTATCAATATACCAATCAAAACCACATCACAAATGTCGGTATCCACCAGACGCTCCGTGTACTCAGGGCACCTTATTTGTGTAACAGATGTCCAAGTCGTACACTGCCAATCAGAGGTTCTTCACTTGTTGGTTGGGCGGTTCAATCCTAGTCCACCAATCCCGCGAGCTGGCAACATTCCATCCATACCACTCAGAGGTACTACCTCACAGCATCCACAAACATAACCAGAGCAGATCGACCCACCCTAGTGGTGTAGCAATCCGGGTTTATCAATGCTCCTCAGGCATTACCACCAATCGACTACTCAACCTATTCCTGATCGACCCACCCTTGTGGTGTAGCAAGCCGGGTTTAACTCGCCTTCCCAGCCGTTTCCACCAATCGACCCCTCATCTATCCAGATCAACCCACCTTAGTGGTGTAGCAGGCTGAGTTTATCCCGAGTTCCCCAGGCGTGCTACCAATTGACCTCTCATCACAACCAAGAGCTTACTCAAAGCATCCATACATCCATAAGCAACATCCATACATACATTCATACATCCATTCCACAAAGAATAACCTTTCATATCATCAAATCCACGGAGTCTTCTCCGGTTTACCTATAATCATCACCAATCCATACTATCCGTCCAGATGAGCTTCACATAGCATGCCTATGTCGTACTCCATATTTTCGGCTATAGATGCAGACTCAACCAAGGAATCACTTACGATATCCACCTCTTGGTGGAGGATTCCATGCATATGTATAAAGAAAGGACTTCGATGTCCAAGAAGGAGATCGTTACCCTTGAAGATCTCTTCGGAGCCATGACCTAGCTGGATGGAAATCACCGCATCGACCTTGCCTTCACGAATCTGATCTCGTATCTTCTCTCCGCACTCCGCAGCTCCTCCAGCAGCTGGCTTTCTCCTTCCTCCTTTTCTTCCCTTGCCCTCTCTCTTTCTCTCTCTTAAGAGAAGAAGAAGAATGAAAATGAGGGAATAATTCTTCATTCTCGACCTTATAACCACAGGGAAGAAGCATGGCCCTGGGATCCAAGATAAGGAAAACGAACGGCTCAGATTTGCCCAAAAATTGGCTGAACACGGCCTGGCACGCTCTGTGACACGCCCGTGTCACAAGCCGTGTCACTTAAGCGGTAGGCAACCGACTCAAATCCAACCAGTACGCGGCCGTGTGACACGCCCGTGTCACACCTTACATGCCCGTGTCAAGACCGACACGCCCGTATCCAGAAGCCGCGTACTTCACACAGCCCAATCTCCACTTCACCCGAGCGGGACACGGCCATGGGACACGCCCGTGTCCCAAGCCGTGTACCCCAGGACACACCCGTGTCCACCAGTACATGCAGTCCCGCCTCAACCAGCAAAGGACACGCCCTATGACACGGCCTGTGTCACAGGCCGTGTACCCTGAACTCGACGATCGTCGACAAAAATTCGTCGACCACACACCTAACTCCTCAACCCGAGCACGACACGCCCTGGGACACGCCCGTGTCCCAGGCCATGTCACCAAATCCTGAACCCAAAGTGGGCTTTGGGGTGTTATAATCCTCCCGTCCTTCAAAAAACTTTCGTCCCCGAAATTTGACTCAGCGACCACTAGCAACATAACCACTCACGATGCACCATACACAACCGCGCACTCAAATAAGGTGAGCCAGGTTAAAGCTCAGAGGTCGTGCCCCAAGGCATCGCACAAACCAAATAACACATGCAGCACATACCCACGCACATATCTCCTCAGGTGCACATCCATCCACAATTTTATCGAATGCGATAGATCCAACAAAACACATCATATATATAGCCACCATGATTGATCGATCACACACATAACACAAAATGTGCACCAATATTTACATAACATATAACGTCTATGTACAGAACCATCTCACCAGTAAGCACATCATCAAGTGATACGAGTCACTTTTCTATGTTCCTTCCGCTAAGCCGCCTGATTAAACACTCGAGGCGTCAAATTAAACACTCGAGGATGAATTTCCCCAATTGAACTTTGCGGCTCTTGCACTTCCAAATTATGCAGTTGAGGTTGCGTCCGGGATGCAGATGACTTGGCCACTGCTTTACCCTTTTCTTCATAAGACGCACCTATCTTTTTCTCTATCCCTGAAGGGGCACTCCAACAAAATTTAGCAATATGTCCTTGCTTCTCGCAATTATAACATGTTCGTGTATCAGCACGTCCCTGCCCATAAGTTTCCCCCGAAGAGACAGTCGACGGAGCTGATTTTGCAGGCTAGAACCTTTTCTTCTCTCGTCGTCTAAACTTTGATTGCTCCGCCTGTGACACTTTGAATTCTGGCTTCTCCACTGCCAATCTCTTCTTCTCTTGTACTCGCTTCAAATCCTTCTCCAACGCACGGACTGTATGTAACGCCCCCGCCTGTCACATGACATATAACGGTGGGTCTGGCCGGGGCCCCACGCCATATATCACAGACAAGCGAAAGAATTACGTGTGGAAATCAAAATCTATGCGAAACCTTAACTCATTCATTCTAGCGCAGCATTTTTATGTTAGCATGAACTCAAACCAGAATGTCCACCAATACATAAATACCACATATATCTATAACACCACCAGGAATGTATACAACCCACACACTGGTGGCGATGACGGCCCCCAAGTGGACGACGGCCCCAAGTTGACGACGGCCCCCAAGTTGTTGATGACGGCACGCTAACGGAAGACCCTCCTTCATCTCCAACAAAGGACTCGCGTTGCCGAGGTGTTCGTATGGAGCGGCGCTACAATTTCCGCCCTTCGGCGCAAGATAAATATATAGTTAAATTTATCTTATTATTAGTATGCTATTTTATTTGGGATATTTTATTGAGGGCTGCATGTAGCCATTTTGTGTGTTATTTTTATTTTTATTTTGGGCTACATATAGCCAAGACTTATTGTTAAGCCTATATATATGCATGTATGCTTTGTTTAACTCAAGTTGAATGAGAAAAAAAAACCCTAAGACTTTCCTTTCTAAGCCTCCTCTCCCTCTCTCTCCCTCTCTCTAAAATTTCGGCCAACACCATTTTCTTCCCCCTCTTCCACAACCGCCACCCTCCTCTCCCACTCTCCCTCTAGAAATTTCGGCCAGCCCATTCATCTCCCTCATCCAAGCCTCCACCACCTCACACCCTCTTTAACCCGACCTCCAACCTCCATAGCCGGCCGGCCATCTACCTCCTCCACCCGAGCAGCCCCTTTGAAGAGAACCTGGCAGCCCCCCTCTACGTGAAGCTTTGTCCGGAAAGGTCTCCTTCTACGGCGAGAAATCTGGACTTTGGTGTGAAGCGGCCAAGGAGGACGATCTATCTCTCCATCCAGCGCGACTCCGGCGGAACCGTGGAAGAGCGACCCTTCAAAGGTAGTCGGAATCATCTATTCCGACTTGGGTAACGATCCTCTCCACTCACGTGTGATTCCCTCTTGATATTCTAGTGGTCGGAAAGATTTTTGCGTTGGATTTGAATCGTTAGATTCTTCGTGGTTTTCCTTTTGGATTTGCATCAATCTTAATCGCGATATTTCCGAAAGGGTTTGGCGAACCCCATATTTTTGTTGGGGGAGATCTACCATTTTTCGATCGCATTTTGGGTAGACCTCCTTTGGTACAACTCTCGCTCGGTCGGACCCAACATTGGTCCTTTTAGCTTGGGAGAACGTCGGCCTATAGCCGTTCGTTTGACCTTCCCGCGGAGTGGCTACCGTACGTTGGTGAACTGTGATAAAACGTTTGCGAGTGCGCTGCGGTTGAATCTAGTGCGTGAGAGATTGTGGATTGAGTGTGGCGTTCATTTCATTCCCGTAACCCATTTAGTGTCCGCGGTAGAGGCCTACATCAAATTTTGGTATCAAAGCGAGGTTCTTGTCAATTTTTTAATTGGCACCCTCCCCTCTTTTAGCACGTTAACCTGCACTTGTGTTTGCGCGTTAGTTGTCACAAAAAAAAACTCAAAAAAAAATTATCTTTGGTCTGCCAATAGCGGCGTAGTTTTCTTATTTTTCAGCCAAAAAAATCAAAATAAATTTTTTAATAATCCTTTTTTTATTTCCTGTAAGAAAATCAAAAAAAAATTATTTTCCTATAGTCATTAAGCAGGATTAATTCCTTCTTTGGTCTGTCTGAATTTGTTTTCTTCCATTGCATGCGCACTAGGCTCGGTACGGAATATCCTCCGTCGTCGTCTAATATGGATGATGACCGGGGTGAGGGTCGTGCCCTCACTGAGATTGAGGAGCTCCGTCAGGATTTCACGGAGCAGTTGACGGCTATTAGGGAGGCGCTTCACGGACTGGGGTTACCACAAGGGGCACCCCGTAATCAACCCACTCACCCACGGGTGGGAGAACATCACAACCCATACCCCCACCCTCCTAATGAGAACGCCCCACGAGCACCGTACGAGTTTGACCTTACTCGGGCCGTCCGAGTCAAGCCACCATCCTACGATGGTTTAGGAGATCCCCAAGTCTTCCAGGACTGGATCATGGAGATCGAATGTTATTTCGAGTGGTATACCCTGAACGACGCGGATAAGGTGCGAGTAGCGAGAATGAAGTTGCTAGGGCACGCTAAAATATTTTGGCTGAATGAGGAGCGGCGTATGAGGGTCGAGAACGGAGCGTTGCCCATAGGCTGGGATGCAATGAAGGCTAGGCTAACGGAACAGTACGTCCCTACTTACCATCGAACATAAATGTTCGATGATTTAGCCACCCTTAAGCAAGGGACTAGGTCGGTGTCTGAGTATATGAGTTTGCTGAAGGACATGATGGTTAGGTGTGACATGAAAGAGATGCCCGAGGTCACCCTCTCCAGGTTCCGTAAGGGACTAAACCCCGACATCCAAGGAAAGCTTCTGCATTATGGTCACACCGATTTGCACACCACTTTCAACGCTGCCTTAGATATTGAGCAGCACAACGCGCTTAAGGGCAAGTCTCGCTCGTTCCAAAAGGGGAAGTCCATTTTAGGACCGCCTCCCACCGCCACCTATAAGGCTAAAGAAAAGTATCAGTCCCCCGACTCGACCTCCATAGTCGTAACGGCTAGGAATGATAGAAACCCCTCTGGTGAGAGAGTCCCGGTGGGTCGGGTCAACAGAACGAATGTCACCTGTTACGCTTGCGTGGTCCAAGGGCACTATGCTAGTGATTGTCCTACTACACCCAGACCATTAGCCCTGTTAGATTCCGTCGGTGGGGCCGACGACATTACTTACGAGGCAGGCGAAGAGAGCGAGTCGGACGGAGTGCCTAGTGATATGGAGGATGACCCCCGTATGATGGTTATGAGGTGTATCCTGGCGACCCCTCGAGCGTTAGACGATTGGAATAGGACGAACATTTTCACGTTGAATTTTAAGAGTGGTGAAAAATGGTGTAGGTTGATCATCGATAGCGGTAGTTGCATGAACGTTATTTCTGAAGCCGCGGTGAGACGAATGTCTCTTGTTGGCGAGCCGCACCCTCACCCTTATAAAGTGGCATGGGTAGACAAGTCGTCCCTTCCTATGACAAAGCGATGCTTGGTACCCCTTACCATCAAAGCTTATTCTGAGCAGATTTGGTGTGACGTCATCCCTATGGATGCTTGTCACGTCTTGTTGGGTCGCCCTTGGTTGTACGATCATGACGTCACCCACTTTGGTCGGGCCAACACTTACGAGTTTAAATTTAATGGCAGAACCATACTCTTAAAATCCGCCCCGCCAAAGGATCCTTCAGCCCCCTCGAAGGATACGGTCGTCCCGGTCGAGAAGAAGACGTTGAGCCTGATATGAAGGAAAGAATTGAAGCGTACTACCTTTGCAGATGGGGTCCTCTATGCCTTAGTGTGCCTACAAGTTAAGGAAGATGCAGCCCCTTTTGAGAACTTGCCGTCGGCGTTGAGAAAACTCCTAGAAGAGTTTGTGGACGTGTACCCGGAAGAGCTACCGGCTGAATTACCCCCGTTGCGGGAAATCCAACATGCCATTGATTTCATTCCGGGCTCTTCATTGCCCAACCTCCCACATTATCGGCTAAACCCCTCCGCGCACTTAGAGTTGCAAACCCAGATCTCGGATTTATTGCAAAAGGGTTTTATCCGCCACATCAAGAGCCCGTGTGTCGTTCCCGCCTTACTTGCCCCCAAGAAGGACGGCTCTTGGAGGATGTGTGTGGATAGTAGAGCCATTAATAAAATCTCTATTAAGTATCGCTTTCCCATCCCTCGCTTGGATGATTTATTGGACATGTTAGCCGGTGCCACGATTTTTTCGAAATTGGATCTTAGGAGAGGCTACCATCAGATCCGAATTAGGGAAGGTGACGAGTGTAAAACCGCCTTTAAGTCTAAGAAAGGGCTCTACGAGTGGTTAGTTATGCCGTTTGGACTTTCCAATGCGCCGAGCACGTTTTCAAGGATGATGACCCACGTCTTCCAACCCTATATGGGAAAATTCATCGTGGTATATTTTGACGATATTTTGGTATTTATCACCTCCACGATTGATCATGAGTCGCATTTAAGAACCATCCTTACCACGCTGAGATCGGAAAAATTATTCGTGAACATTAAGAAGTGTACCTTCCATGTGACATCGGTTGAGTTCCTCGGTTATATTGTGAGTTCGAAGGGGATCCACGTAGACCCCAAGAAAGTGCAAGCCATTAGAGATTGGCCCGAGCCCGCCAACATTCGGGATGTTAGGAGTTTTCACGGGCTCGCTACCTTTTATCGGCGATTTATTAAGGATTTTAGTAATATTATGGCCCCTATTACCGAGTGCATGAAAAAAGGTGAATTTACATGGATGAACTCAGCCGCTACGGCATTCCAATTAATTAAATCGCGCATGTTGAAATCCCCCCTTTTGCGACTACCGGATTTTACCAAGGTTTTCGAGTTGTCATGTGATGCGTCTGGAGTGGGAATTGGTGGAGTGTTGAGTCAGGAAGGCCACCCTGTGGGGTATTTCAGTGAGAAACTAGCAGGCCCAAAATTAAATTATTCCAATTATGATCGGGAGTTTTACTCGGTCATTCGATGCCTCCAACATTGGCGGCATTATTTACTTCCTAAGGAGTTTGTCATCCTATCCGATCATGAAGCGCTAAGGTTTCTTAACTCTCAAACTAAGGTTAGTCCTAGACATGCCAAATAGGTCTCCTATCTTCAGGAGTGCACTTTCATTATCAAACACCTCAAGGGGACTCTCAACCGCGTAGCCGACGCCCTTAGTCGTGTTTCGTTATTGCTCTCCATGCTAGAAGTAAAGGTGATTGGCTTCGATAGGATTAAGGACGAGTACGTCCACTGCCCAGATTTTAAGGATATCTATTTCGCCACTCAAGATGACTCGCCGACAACCATTACTTCTTTTTACATTCGGGACGGCTACTTATTTAACCATTCGAAGCTTTGCATCCCTCGTTCCTCCCTACGCCACTTCATAGTGTGGGAATTGCATGGTGGAGGATTAGGGGGACACTTTGGCCGTGACAAGACGATCACGTTAGTTGAAGACAAGTTTTATTGGCCCGGTCTTAAGGCCATGGTTAGTAAGATCGTGGGTAGTTGCCGAGCGTGCCAACTGGCTAAGGGGAACAAAACTAATGCGGGGCTTTATACCCCTCTTCCGATTCCGTCTATTCCCTGGGAAGACGTTAGCATGGACTTCATTCTCGGCCTCCCAATCACATTTCGACGTCACGACTCTATCTTAGTTGTTGTAGATCGTTTCTCTAAAATGGCTTATTTTATCGCTTGCAATAAAACCAACGACGCGTCACACGTTGCACAATTATATTTTAAAGAGGTGGTAGGCCATCGAGGAGTTCCGAAGTCTATAGTTACTGATAGGGATGTGAAGTTTACTAGTTATTTTTGGAAGACCCTGTGGACGATTATGGGCACCAAACTTCTATTCACTTCCGCGTACCATCCGCAGACGGATGGGCAAACAGAAGTTGTGAACAGAAGTTTAGGTAGTTTGCTTTGATGCCTTGTGGGAGACCACAAGGGTACATGGGACCTTATCCTCCCTCATGCTCAGTTAGCATATAATAATTCCAAAAATAGGTCCACGGGTTTGTCCCCGAATGAGATCGTGCACGGTTATAAAGCTCTCGTGCCCCGTGACTTGCTTCCGTTACCGCCATCATTTAAGTCAAGTCAATTTGCACAGGACTTTGCCTCTCACATCCATGATCTTCACAAACGCATAAATGAAACGCTTACCACTCAATACGCGTCTTATCAAGTTCATGCCAACGCACATAAGAGAGTGTCTCCCTTGAAAGTGGGCGATTTAGTCATGGTACGTCTCATCCCTGAACGGTTGCCTACGGGCACCTTAAAAAAGTTAGCGGATCGGCGAGCTGGACCTTTTCGGATTTTAAAACGGTTAGGAGACAATGCTTTTCTTTTGGAATTGCCAACTGATTGGGGTATTTCCCCTATTTTTAATGTTTCGGATTTAACGCCATATATTGCTCCGCCACTAGAACTATCTTCCTGTCCTTTTAGTTCCACTACAGATTCTCATGGGTATGGGGTTGAGGGGGGTAAGGGCTCGCTCTCTCCGTCGGTCTCCAATAGAGGTACGCTACATGTTGATGATATAGATTTTCCCCCTTTGTTGCCTAATGCTTTTCCCAGGTTTGCCAGGACCGCATTTTTGCCAGACAGGATTCTCCAGGATGACGTGTTTCCCACTGCTGATTGCGATGTGCACCGCTACTTGATCCGCTGGCGTGATCGCCCCACCTCTGATGACTCTTGGCTCCCGGAAGCGGAAGTGGCTCTCTTGGATGGTGTTCTTCTCCGACGGTATCTTCAAGACAACTCATCGGTGATGAGTCCTTTCAAGCGAGGGAGGATTGGTGGCGACGACGGCTCCCAAGTGGACGACGGCCCCCAAGTTGTTGATTACGGCACGCTAACGGAAGACCCTCCTTCGTCTCAAACAAAGGACTCGCGTTGCCGAGGTGTTCGTATGGATCGGCGCTACAATTTCCGCCCTCGGCGCAAGACAAATATATAGTTAAATTTATCTTATTATTAGTATGCTATTTTATTTGGGATATTTTATTGAGGGCTGCATGTAGCCATTTTGTGTGTTATTTTTATTTTTATTTTGGGCTACATATAGCCAAGACTTATTGTTAAGCCTATATATAGGCATGTATGCTTTGTTTAACTCAAGTTGAATGAGAAAAAAACCCTAAGACTTTCCTTTCTAAGCCTCCTCTCCCCCTCTCTCTCTCTCTCTAAAATTTCGGCCAACACCATTTTCTTCCCCCTCTTCCACAACCGCCACCCTCCTCTCCCACTCTCCCTCTAGAAATTTCGGCCAGCCCATTCATCTCCGTCATCCAAGCCTCCACCATCTCACACCCTCTTTAACCTGACCTCCACCCTCCATAGCCGGCCGGCCACCTACCTCCTCCACCCGAGCAGCCCCTTTGAAGAGAACCCGACAGCCCCCCTCTACGTGAAGCTTTATTCGGAAAGGTCTCCTTCTACGGCGAGAAATCTGGACTTTAGTGTGAAGCGGCCAAGGCGGACAATCTATCTCTCCATCCGGCGCGACTCCGGCGGAACCGTGGAAGAGCGACCCTTCAAAGGTAGTCGGAATCATCTATTCCGACTTGGGTAACGATCCTCTCCACTCACGTGTGATTCCCTCTTGATATTCTAGTGGTCGGAAAGATTTTTGCGTTGGATTTGAATCGTTAGATTCTTCGTGGTTTTCCTTTTGGATTTGCATCAATCTTAATCGCGATATTTCCGAAAGGGTTTGGCGAACCCCGTATTTATGTTGGGGGAGATCTACCATTTTTCGATCGCATTTTGGGTAGACCTCCTTTGGTACAACTCTCGCTCGGTCGGACCCAACATTGGTCCTTTTAGCTTGGAGAACGTCGGCCTATAGCCGTTCATTTGACCTTCCCGCGGAGTGGCTACCGTACGTTGGTGAACTGTGATAAAACGTTTGCGAGTGCGCTGCGGTTGAATCTAGTGCGTAAGAGATTGTGGATTGAGTGTGGCGTTCGTTTCATTCCCGTAACCCATTTAGTGTCCGCGGTAGAGGCCTACATCACACACACTGGCCTTATGGCCGTACAGGTTCTTATTTTACACATCAATAATTTCGTATATCGGCACGCAGGCCGGCCACACATGAAATCCAAACACAACTCTTTGCATGGCCTTCAAGGGCCTATAGCAGCAAGCTAGCCATTCCACTTATTCATTTCAAGCCGCAACACCTGCAATTCAACATCCATGCCAACACAGAAAACAAAGTAACGGTCAGCATTTGGCTGACCCATTATAACGACCCTACCCCCTACCCGGGGTAGTGGTTCCTTCCCTGTATACAGTGCCATCATCTATCATCCGTATCACCAAGCATCATAATGAATAGCATTTCTTTATCCCGCGAGCAAACACATTACAGCACAAACACTGGAATCCACCAGACGCTCCGTGCACTCAGGGCACCTTCTTGGTGTACCGGAATCCACTAGTCATACACCGCCGATCAGAGGTTTTAACTTGTTGGTTGACCGGACCTAGTCCACCAGTCTCGCAAGCTGGCGACATCCCGCCCAAACCATTCAGAGGTACAACCTCACAGCATCCAATAACAACCAAAGCAAATCGACCCACACCATGTGGTGTGGCAAGCTGGGTTTATCCAAGCTCCTCAGGCATTACCACCAATCGACCCCCCTCCTATTCCGATCATCCACCCATGTGGTGCAGCAAGCCGGGTTTAACTCGGCTCTCCAGGCATTGCCACCAATCGATCCCTACCTAACTAGATCAACTCACCCTAGTGGTGTAACAGGTCGGGTTTATCTCGAGCTCACCAGGCGTGCTACCAATTAATCATATCATAACCAGGAGCTTTACCAAAGCCTCCTCACATTCAGCATCACAGCCATACATTCATCACAATAGAAATCCATTTACATATCATCAAAGCCACGGAGTCTTCTCCGGTTTACCCATGAACATCACCAATCCAGACTACCGGTCCAGATGGGCTTCACACAGCATGACTATATCGTACTCCATATTTCCGGCTCTAGATGCAGACGCAACAAAGGAATCACTTCCGCGATCCACCTCTTGGTGGAGGATTCCAAGCACATGCATAAAGAAAGGACTTCGATGTCCAAGAAGGAGATCGTTACCCTTGAAGATCGCTTCGGTGCCATGAAGTAGCTGGATGGAAATCACCGCCTCGGCTCTGCCTTCACGAAGCCGCTCTCAAATCTTCGCTCCGCACTCCGCAGCTCCTACAGCAGCTGGTAGTCTCCTCCCTTCCCTCTTGCCTTAGGCCTTTCTTCCTCCCTTTCTTGGAATATCATGAAGAAGAAGAAGAAGAAAAGAGGGTTATATCCCCTTTTTCTCGGCCTTCACAATACCTGGACAGAGCCCAACCACTGGATCCAGGAAGAGGGAAACAAACGGCTCAGAGTTGGCCAGAAAAGCTTGAACACGGCCTGACACACCCTGTGACACGCCCGTGTCACAGGCCGTGTCCCTCTAAGCGGCAGTCAACCGACTCAATCCAGCCAATACACGGTCGTGTGACACACCCGTGTCACGTGCCGTGTCCACGACATGCCCTCAGACACGCCCGTGTCTGAGGCCATGTGTGTCAACGAAAATAATCCCAAAAGAACCCGAGACTTCACACGGCCTGGCACACGCCCGTGTTCCTGGCCGTGTGCACCTGGACACACCCGTGTCCCACAAACACGCCCTAGCGCAAAACGTCGAGCTGAGTTCGTCGACCACTGACACGCCCTGTGACACGCTCGTGTCAAAGGCCGTATCCTCACTCGACACTCGACACTCGACACTTGACGATCGTCGAGCAAAATTCGTCGACCTCATGACTCGACACAACCCACTCCTGACAAGCCCTGGGACACGCCCGTGTCCCAGGCCGTATCTCCCATGCCTGAACCCAAATTGGCCCAAATTAACCCAAAACTTCGGGGTGTTACACTGTATCTACCAACGCTTGGAAGCCTTGGTTCACTTAACTCGGGAGAACCAATCTCAACTCATCCCACAGTCCCTCATAAAAACGATTCGTCTTTCGCGCTTCCTCCGCAAAGGTAGACCCCGCGTATCACCCAAGTCTGGTAAACTCATGCAGGTACGTATCAATATCAGTCTCACCCTGCACCAAACATTGAAACTCGTTCTCCATCGCAATCCATTGCTACACTGGCAAGTACTTAGCTAGAAACAATCTGGAGAACTCATCAATTGATATCTCCTCTAAACCTCGACCTGCCAAGTGATGTACTTCCACGTCATCCCACCACCGTCTCGCATCTCCTTCCAGTAGAGAAGTGGCTAAGGTTACTTTCTGCTCCTCTGCAGTCCTGATTGCTTTCAGGATCCTTTTCACTCTTGCAAGCCCACGAACACGGGCGTGTCGAGGAACCCAACACGGGCGTGTCAGGTGAGACATGGGCGTGTCTTTTCCCGTGTGTCATTTCTAAGTTCGACGATCGTGCCTGGATCGAGGCACTCGGCCGGGGACACGGTCGTGTGTCAAGCCGTGTTCGGCCCAGGTCTGGAGAATTTTGTGCAGATCTGAGCCGTCCGTTTTCTTTAATTAAGATCCGACGGCGCAGATGAGATCCTGCTCTGTTAAGGCCGGGAATAGGAGGTTAATTCCTCATTTTCTCTCCAAAGCTTTCTCCTTCCAAGGTGAGAGAGAAGAGGAAGAAGAAGGAGGTTTCCGGCCGCCGGCGGAGCACCGGAGCACCGTTTCGAAATTGGAGAGTGGATCCGTGGAGGGAAGGTCGTTATGAAGAGTTCTGTCCGCGTAGTTTTTCCATGGCGCCAAAACGGACTACAAGGGTAACGATTCTCAACTTGAGCATGTGAAGCTCTTTCTTTTGCATAGGGAACCCCGCTCCCACGAGTGTGCGGTGAGTGCGTGGTGTTCCTTGGGGTTGATGTGAATAGTACCCCTTGTGTTGCATATAGAGCCCGAAATCGTAAGTACAGGCATAGGCATTGTGTGTGAAGCCTACCCGGACGTGTTTTATCTGGATTGGTGTTGCATTTGATATGATTTGCCGGAGAAGACTCCGTGCTTTGGGTTTTTCGGGTTTCTACGCGGTAGATTGCAGCAGGGATCCTTGGAGGTTAGCTTCAAGGCGCACCCGGAAAATTGAGCGGAAACGTGTTCTGCTAACTTGGCGGTCTGGGAACCGGCCTTGATCATAACTGGGTTATGAGATTGTTTTGGAAAAATTTGGGATCCGAGAGAAGCTTGGCCCGCGCGTAGGACTTAAATTGTATATGTGGCGTGAGCAACGGGCAAGTGGAATTGGACCTAGGCTATGTGGTACGGTGCGAGAAATCCGAAGACGGGCACTGGTCGTAGGCATAGTCGGAGCCTTAGACGGTGGTCAGATAGGCTAAATGCTCACATGTTGTTGCCATCCTGGGGGTGGTGGTGAATGCACTGATTGGTCAGGGTTCACCAGGAATGTGCCCTGAGTGCACGGGGTGTTTGGTCGTGCGAGCCTACACCTGTGGCGAAATATAATTGCGCTATATTATTTTATTGGACTAATGCTATGCAGGGAAAGAGCACCGTCATCCCGAGTAAGGGGCGGGGTCGTTATAATTTGGTCGGCTTTTAGCTGACCGTTTCCTTGTTTGCCACCGTGCGGTGGTATGTGCTTGCAGGTGCTGCGGAGCCGAGTGCCAAATAGCGGGCTGGAGCCCATGTTGCTGTGCTGGCCCTAGAAGGCCGTAGAATAGTTGTTTTTACATTTATCATGTGTGGCCGGCCTGCAAGCCGATGTATGTAAGACATGTTATATTAAGTGAACATTTGTAAGGTCATAAGGCCATGTACCCGTTTCAGTGTTTTTGGGGTTTCATTCCTGTTGTTGTAGCTGTGGACATTCATATTTGATGGATTTAAGTTTGGGTTCTTTCAACTTTAAAAACTTCCACTAGAATGCTCTGTGTAGGACGAGTAGTATTAATTGGATGGTTTGATTATTCATTTGGTAATCCTTCCGACTGTCTGTGGTATATGGCGTCGGGTTCCAGCTGGACCTTATATTATATGTCATGCGACAGATGGGGGTGTTACACAAAGTCCACGGCCCAGGCGAACTCCACCTGCACAAGATAATATCTCCAACCACGCATACTATAAACATATAATCACAGTAGCATAATTGAACAAATTAAAAGCAGGTAAATTGGGTTGTCTCCCATAAGCCCTTTTTTTACCGTCCTTAAGGTGGACCAAATACCTGTATTAGCAGTTATATAAATATTGTTCAGAGAATAAGTCCACAACGTAATGAAAAAGTCTAAAGTTACACACATCATTAAGTAATAAATAAAACCAGAAAAAGCAGGAAAGGGGCCCCGGAGATCCTTCACTCCTCAGCTGAACGCTGACTTGTGATAGATCCCCATAGTCACGTGAGATGAGGGCAAGGCGTAAGCTTTAGGGCCCAGGGAAAACGAATCTCCCCAGCCCTTAACCTCTTCCTTCTCGCACCGGCGGGCAAAATTCTGCACCTTGCGCATGAGCAGTTCTTTCCTTTTCAGATCCACTAATGGTGATCGCCAGGGCAGTATAACCACACCCACCAATTCAGCAGCATGCATATCTTTCTCGTCCGGGGGCATCCTTTCCTCACCCGCGGCGGGTCAAAGATCATCACAAGTCACTTATTTAATAGTCTTATAAACTTTGTTAGGATAAATCGATGTTTTTAAATCAGTCTTCCATATGCTTTTTACAGCCGTGCTCAGCTCATGTTTCTTCTCAACTGAATCTTGTTTCATGTCAAGTGACTACATCTCTGACTCTCCTTCAGCTAACATCAGCAGTTCTGCCACTTTCTTAACCCGATCTTGCTCATTCGATAGATAACAGTCTTAACAGCACTAGATAAATAATTAGATAACAAAACATTCAATTTCAGAAGTTCTTCAGGTTCATTTGAAATTATAGGGGGAAGTGTCGGTGGTAAAGGCAAATCGACCTTGGAAGCCAAGGTGACACGACTTACATTAAATTGCAATGTAGCTTCACTAGATTTTAGGAATGGGACCCCTAAGATGGGTTTCGATGTATTTTCCATTGGTCCTAACACCTGAAAGTCAGTGACTATAGCATCCCCATTCAGAATTACTTCCACATCTTTAATCTCTCCATCGGTCTTTACTACCGATCCATCAGCTAGCACTAGTGACTTCCAGACATCAGATTCGATATTTAAATTCAGTTTTTCAACATCTTGCAAAGCAAGAATGTTGCACCATGATCCAGAATCACATAAAGCTATCGTCTCCACTGCATTAATCTCACATTTAACAGCCATTTCATTTTATTGCACTCCTTCGCATCCCCAGCACTCTTCCCTTGCTCATGGGGATTCTTCTCGGTATCACTTGGGAGGGTGCCGCGAGTACGCTCGGAGAACACTTAGGCATGTTGCCCCAGTTGTGTTTCCAAGTTCCTCATGGAAGCAGTTTGAGTGGTCATATTATATTGGACCATATCCACAAACTTCTTCATCATTTCTGTTGGAACACCCTATTACTAATTTGGGCCATGATCACTATGTCTCTAGGAAACCTATTTTTGACCTCATTGTATAGATCTAAAGGTCAACTAGAATTGAGTCTAAGGGTTAGTAGTTAGGTTTGGAAGCTGCCCTCAAGACCAAGGATTTTCAATTTGAAGAGTAAGTCATATCGTCGAGCTCAGTACGACGAATCGTCGAACTCCAGTCGACGATCGTCTAGCTCAACTTCGATAGATCGTCGAACTCCATTCGACGATCGCTGAGCTCAACTTCAACAAATCGTCGAACTCCATTCGACGATCAGCGAGCTCAGTTCGACGATCTTGACTCAGTATTGGTTCTCTATCTCTGAGCCCAGTTCGACGATAGTTGAGCTCAGATCGACGATCTCTGTTGCTGTCTAAGTCCAAATCGCTGAGCTCAGTTCGACGATAGCAGAGCTCAGTTCGACGTTTTTCTGATGAGTTAAAGGATTTTCAAGATTCAAATTCAGAACAGTTAAGGAGTTATTCAGCAATTAATTCAGAAGATTTTCTAGCCGTTTTCATTTATTTCTGGACCAAGTTTCAAGGGATTATCAAGGAATGTTTCTTTGGACTTTCCCCTAGGAGACATTTGTAATTAAGGAAGTCATTTAATGACAGGCCAACGGCTATTCTAGATAGAGGATGATTTTCTATTCAGAACCAGAGAATAAAACTCAAGATTTTTGAATCTCTCATACAACACAGATAACAGACAACACAGAACAAGAAGAACAAGAACAAAACATTCTCTGTCTCAAAGAATTCATACTAGAACACACCAAAGGAGATCAACAAAATCTGAAATCTTCAGATCCCCCTTTGATTCAAGTGTTCAAGGTCAACATCTTTCAAGACTCCAGACACCTAACATTTCAGATGTTGATGAAATTATCATTTGCTGGAGATCAACTTCTGAAGGCCTATCACCCTACAGCAAAGCTTCATTTCCTGAACATCTCAAGAACTCAGGGGGAGCTTTGACAACATCTAAATCCACATAGTCTTCTCAGCTGCTTTGAGAAAGAGAAGACTTCCATCATTCTCTCATCCCCATTTCTGTAAAGGGTTTTTCAAACTCCCTTCAAAAGTTTGAGCTAGGTTTTTGAGCACCTTGTCAAAAGCTCATTAGTGGCAAGACACCTGATCAAAAAATCTGATTTGGTTTTTGAGCACCTTATCAAAAGCTCATTGGTGCCCAGGACACCTGATCAACTCATCCTACAATGGATTCCTACCTAGGGTGGTAGAAGAGTGGATGTACTCAAGTTTAGGGGAACCACTATAGCTCCTTGTGTCTTCTGGCTTTCTTGTCTTTATTTTTGTTTCTGGCTGTGATTGTTTTGTGATTAGTTAGGATCTGTGATTAATTTCTTTTGTAGGTTATTTTGTGTTTAGATTTTTATTTGCTTCCCTGTTCACTCAGATTACAACAACTGTTGTAAAAAGTTTTTAAGCACCATACTCTATTCACCCCCCCCCCCCCTCTAGAGTATTTCAGATCTAGCTGCACTTTCGATTGGTATCAGAGGCAGGTTGGTTAAATATACCATATCTCAGTGGTTGCACAGGCTAACACCTGAACCCAAAGATTCCTAGTTAGATCTGCTTGTTTTGATTTTATTATTAGATTTTGTTTTCACCAATCATGTCCCAAAATAAAGATTATGCTAGCACCAGACCTCCAGTGTGCAATCTATCTAAGTTTGCACTTTGGAAAGCAAGGATTAGATTATACATGAATTTTATTGACGGGGATATTTTTAATTCTGTTTTGACAGTCTGTCCAAGACCTCCAGAGAACACAAGTACAAATGCTGTTCCACCTCCATCAGGAACAGATGCTGATATCAAGAAGTGGAAGGTAGCTGATGCAAAGGCTATGAACATCTTAGCCCAGACCATGTCTGATGACATCTTTCAAAAGGTGGCTGAATGTAATTCAGCAAAGGAAATCTAGGATAAACTCTCTGAAATAGTCTCAGGCTCAGCTGATGAAAGAAAGGACAGGAGATCCCACCTCATATCTCAATATGAGAATTTCAAGAAGGGAGAAGCTGAATCAGTTGGAGACATGTACAATAGACTCGGTCTAATAGTCAGTGAACTCAGGACTTTGGAAAAGGAGATATCACTGACTGAACTTAATGACAAAATTCTAATGTGCTTCCCAAGCACTTGGGATTCAAGAATCTGGCCAATCAAGGATGCCAGAAGTTTGAATGAAATCACCACAGAAGCTCTTTTGGGCAAGCTCAAATCTTATGAGCTGCTCATTAAGAACAGAGAAGAAGAGCAGAAGGCTGCTTCACCAGCCACAAGAAAAGAGAAGACAATAGCCTTCAAAGCAACTGAAGATCAGCCTGAAGACAAAGTCACAGGCAATGATGAGCTGCTCAGTCTATTGGCCAAAAGATTCTACAAGATGGCCAGAAAGGACTTCAGAAAGAGATCATACAAGGAGCATGATAATCCAAGGTATGATAAGTCAAATAATAAGGAAATTGTCTGCTTTGGTTGCAGGAAACTAGGGCACATTGTACCTGACTGTCCAGAGAACAAAAATAAGGATAGAAGGGACAAGAAAGAAAGAAGAAAGGAGAAAGACTTCAAGAGGAATGGCAATGGCAAACCCTCCTCAAGCAAAAACAAACACACAAGAAAGGGATTTGTTGCTGAATCCTGGAGTGAAACTGAAGAGGAATCAGAAGCCTCATCCAGCTCCAGTGATGATGAAGATGATGCAGAAGAGAAGGAGTTCTGCATGATGGCAATCAATGCCTCACAATATAATTCAGATGAAGAAGACTCAGAGTCAGATTCAGAGACGCAACCTGAAGAAGACCGGGTAATTAGTTCATTTGATTTCAATTCAGAGGACTTTAAATCTGAGTTTAAAGCATTGTGTTTAGACCTCCTAAAATCTGAGAAGGAAATTATCTCTCTCAGAAATCATTTATCTGAACATAATACCTTAAAGTTAGAAAACCTCAAACTCTCTCAGGAGTTGGAGTGTTGTAGGGAGCAGATAGCTTCACTGAAAGGTGAGCTATCTGAGGCCAAGAAGCTTGAAGAATCCCTTAATGGGAGAAGTATCAAGCTGATGGACATCACAAGTACAGTGAACTCCAGATTTAATAGTACACTGGGCTTGGGTGCTTCATCCAGCCAACCTATAGTTCTAACAACCCCAATCAAGTTCATTTCTGATAAAGGAAAGGGAGTTGTAGAGGTAGCTAGGAAAAATTCTGATCTGCCCAAGAAAACTAAGTTCCAGCAGAAATCGTCGAAAGGAGCTCGACGATTGCCGAACGCAGATCGACGATCTCAGGCAAAATCGTCGAACTCAGGTCGACGATCTCAAATTCCTGAACTCTGCCACAGTCGAACGTCGAACGGAGCTCGACGATCTGACCCAAGATCGTCGAACGCAGCTCCACGATCGTCGAACAGAGATCAGATCTCTGGAAATTCCTTCAAGGGCAAATCAAAATCCAATCCTAGGGGTCCTTCATCCCAAATCTTTAACCCTTATACTGAATGGATAATACCTCCAAGGAGATATCATCCTGAAGGTTATAAGAGTCAACCTGGGATGTCTTTCATTTCTGAGTTTAAAGGTTATCAACCTAGGCCCAAGGTAAACTGGGTCAAAAACAAATGAATTATTTTATGTGCAGGTGAAGACCTATCCAACATCAGACCAGCAATGGTACTTGGATAGTGGGTGCTCTAAGCACATGACAGGAAACAAGGACAACCTCACATCCTTTAAAGCCAAGCTTGGACCCAAAGTTATTTTTGGTGATTCAAACTTTGGACAAACTAAAGGATATGGTGCAGTCCAGATTGGGACAGTGACATTCAAGAAGATAGCCTATGTGGAAGGACTGAAGCACAATCTGATAAGCATCAGTCGGCTATGTGATGAAGGCTACCAGGTGACTTTCAGCAAAGCATTATGCAAAATCAAGTCAGAGGACAACACAACTGTGTTGACAGGTAAAAGGAAAGGTAACATCTATCTAGTAGATTTTCTTTCAACTGATGTAGATATTTGCCTATTCAATTCTGTCTGTAGACCTAATATTTTATGGCATAAGAGACTAGGACACTTAAACCTTAGAACTATTGCTAGGTTATCCAAGGACAACCTTGTTAGAGGACTACCTTCTGGCCCCTACAAGAAGGAAGGACTCTGTAGGGCTTGTCAATTAGGCAAGCAAACTAAAAATAGTTTTAAGTCACTTAATAAGAGTGATTCAACTAGGATATTGTATCTGTTACACATGGATCTTTTTGGACCCATTACAGTACAAAGCCTAGGAGGGAAATCTTACTATTTAGTAGTTGTAGATGACTTCTCTAGATTCACATGGGTGTTCTTTCTGAGGAAGAAGTCTGATAACTTCAAGTGTTTGACAGAGTTTCTCAAATGTATACAGATTGAGTTCAATACTCACATTGCCCTGATCAGAAGTGATCATGGGACAGAGTTTGATTCTCTTCTTATGCAAGAGTTCTGTCAGAGTAAAGGGATCAGGCATACTTTCTCTGCTCCTAGAACTCCTCAACAAAATGGGGTAGCTGAAAGGAAAAATATAACCCTTATTGAATCTGCCACTACATTGTTGTCAGATGCTCACCTTCCTCTATCTTTTTGGGCAGAGGCAGTGAACACCTCCAACTATGTGCTGAATAGAAGTTTGATACATAAACTAAAGGGAAAGACTCCCTATGAATTACTCAAAGGGAAGAAACCTAAAGTTGATTATTTTAGAATTTTTGGTTGCATTTGTTATATACATAATAATGACAAAAGATATTTAGCAAAATTTCAAGCTAAGGCTGATGAAGGAGTGTTTCTGGGATACTCCATGATCAGTAAGGCTTATAGGGTTTATAATAAATCAACTCTTAAAATTGAGGAATCTGTTCACATTTCATTTGATGAATCTAACATGTCTTTCAAGGAGAAGAACACTTCTACCATAGAACCTTTGCAGGAACATTCTCTTGTTGAAGACTTGAACAAGTTACAGGTTACTCAAAAAGAGGAAAGCAGTGAAGATGAAGAAGGCATTCAGCATATTGAAGAAAAACAACTTGAAGAGCCAGTTGTTGTACCACAAGAGGAAACAACAACGCAGATTGGTGAACAATCAACACCCCGTGTTGATTTAGTAACATCAAGAGACCATCCAATTTCCCAAATAATTGGATACATCTCAGCTGGTATGCAAACCAGAAATCAGGTCAACCAAAACCTGTTGCCCACCTGCTTCCTATCTCAAATTGAACCTCAGTCCATTCAAGATGCAGAGCAAGATCCATACTGGATCATTGCAATGCAAGAAGAGTTGCATCAATTTGAAAGGAACAAAGTTTGGGAACTAGTGCCAAAGCCTAAGGATCATTCCATTGTTGGAACAAAGTTGGTGTTCAGAAACAAATTGGATGACCAAGGAGTAATTGTAAGGAACAAGGCAAGGCTAGTTGCTCAAGGATATTCTCAAGAAGAAGGTATAGACTATGACCAGACTTTTGCACCAGTTGCAAGATTGTAAGCCATCAGAATCTTCTTAGCTTATGCAGCACATAAAGGCTTCAAGGTATATCAGATGGATGTCAGAAGTGCATTTCTAAATGGAGACATCAAAGAAGAAGTATATGTCAGACAACCTCCAGGTTTTATCTCTCCAACCTATCCTGATTATGTCTTTAAGTTGAACAAAGCATTATATGGTCTCAAGCAAGCTCCTAGAGCATGGTATGAGACCCTAGCATGCTTCCTTCTGGAAAATGGATTTATAAGGGGTAGAGTAGACCAAACTCTTTTCATTAGAACCCATAAGTTCCATACCCTACTAGTACAGATTTATGTAGATGATATTATTTTTGGCTCTACTGATTCAAAATTGTGTAGAAGGTTCTCCAACCTAATGCATTCTAAGTTTGAAATGAGTAGCATGGGTGAGCTATCCTTCTTTCTAGGATTGCAGGTCAAACAACATGCTGAAGGCATCTTTATTTCTCAAACAAAGTATGCAAATGAGTTGGTTAAGAAATTTGGCATGTCTGAAGCATCTTGTATGAAAACACCTATGCCTACTAATGCTGTATTGGATGTTGATGAACATGGGAAACTTGTTGATCAGACAACTTATAGAGCAATGATTGGCTCCTTACTGTACCTTACAGCTAGTAGACCAGATATAATGTTTGCTACATGTATATGTGCTAGGTTCCAAGTAAGCCCTAGAGAGTCACACCTAACATTAGTAAAGAGGATTCTCAGGTATGTTAAAAGTTGTCCAAATCTAGGTCTCTGGTATCCAAAAGATTCAGCATTTGAATTAACTGGATTTTCTGATGCTGATTATGATGGGTGCAAAATTGACAGGAAAAGCACTAGTGGAACTTGTCAGTTCCTTGGTGACAGACTTATCTCTTGGTTTTGTAAGAAACAAACTTTTGTGTCAACTTCAACTGCTGAAGCTGAATATATAGCTGCAGGCAGTTGTTGTTCACAAATCTTGTGGATTCAAAACCAACTCCTAGACTATGGCTACAACTTAGAGAAGTCTAAAATATTTTGTGATAACACCAGTGCTATTTTTATAGCTCAAAATCCAGTCCTCCATAGTATGACAAAATACATAGAGATTAGGCATCACTTTCTAAGGGATAATGTTGAGAAGAATAAAATTGAACTTCAATATATCCCGACTGATTTATAAAGGGGAGATATTTTCACCAAGCCCTTGGATGAAAAGAAGCACACCTTATTCCTAAATCAGTTAGGAATGTTAGATGGAGGAAGTCTAAAATAATATCCAAGATTTTAAAAGTTTAAAAATTGACCAAGACTAGGCAAACATCTTGATTTTTCTTAGTATCTAGAGTGTCTTTCTGGTCTCTGAACTGCGCTCGACGATTTTCCCCCAGATCGTCGAACGGAGATCGACGATTTCTGAAATCGTCGACCTGAGTTCAGCGTTTCTCAGATAGTATGAACTATCTCTTCCGGCCAACGATCGTCGAACGGCGCTCGACGATTTTGTTCTCTGAACGATCGTCGAACAGAGCTCGACGCTCTCCAATATCGTCGAACGGAGATCGACGATATTGAAGACTCTTCAGATTCCTTTAGAAGCCCCGATCGTCGAACTAAGTTCAACGATCTTTCCTTTTCTGCGTCGAACCCTAATATAAAATTCATTTTTCGCCGTCGTTCTCCTTTTGCGCTTTCGATTTCTCTGCAAAAATTCTCTTTCCCTCCAAACATCTCTACACTTGGTCGTTTTGTTTGTTGATTTTTGCAGGTAACATTGGCCGTCTCTGTTGCTGTTCTTGCCGCAATGAAATTCGATGCCGGATTTGACATTGACATGGAGTCCTTCAACACCACTGATCAAGTCTTTCAAGATATTTTGGAACTCTTCAAGGAGCAGAAACTTGCTACCATCATGACCATCAGGATCAAGCTGCCTGCTGATGAGATTAAGGAGTGGGTCTACACTGCCCACAACCAGGATCAAAACACTATAGTTGGTTCAATTTCAGGAACACGGGTACCCTTGACTCCAGCCATTCTGACAGAAGTTTTTGAGTTAGGTTCTGGAAGAGATTCTGCTGATCTGTCTGGAGAGGAATTTGCTGATCTGCTTGCATGAATGGGTCACTCTGATGCTAACCCTAGCAAGCTGCTGAAGAAGAACCTAGCTGTGGAATATAGGTTTTTGGCTGATGTAGTGGGCAAGGTTTTGCTGGCCAAGCACTCAGCACATGATACTATCTCTAGGTATCAACTGTGCTTGATGGAAGCCATTGTGGACAAGAAGCAATTGAACTTGGGAGAGGTCTTCTTTGACCTGATCAAAAAGAAAATCAATAAGAACTTTGTGAATTTTGGGAGGATCCTAGGGCTCTTTCTGCATAACAGATGCCCTGCTTTGCTAGTATCTTTTGGGATACATATCAATGCATTAAAGAGACTGTCCTGTGCCCTATTTGGTAAATGGGACAGGCAGATAACCAAGCCCAGCAGGCCCTCTGCAAGCACACCTTCAGGCACCAGGACTATAATAGTCACTTCCCCTCAACTCTCTGCCCCTGCAGATGACTTGCCTGCTGCTGCTTCTCCTCCTCCAACTCCAATTTCATCTCCTTCAGTTCCATCCACCATTCAAGTTCCATCCACCATTCCAGTTTCATCCACCATTCAAACTCCATCCACCATCATCATCTCCAGCCCTTCTCCAACATCTATTCCATCTCCAATTCCAACTCTACCAGTCACAGAAGAAATCTTCCATCCATTATATTCCTACCCTCAACCAGACATTGATACATCATCCTCCATTCCATCATTCAATCTTATTGATGATTCCTTCATGGATGATTCACCCTCATCTCCTCCTGAGCTGCCATCCTCATCAACATCCTACCAACAACTTCTACAAGACATTCTGGATCAACCCACCTTCACTCCCTCCATCTCAATCCCACTGTCTTCCATCTCCACAATACCCTCACCTCAACCATCACTCCTACCATCCACTAGCTCTCCACCATCATCACATGTTGTTCCACCTCCAGTCTCTACCTCTACTCACATTCCTGTTGAGCAAGTAGATATTCCAGCCCTAGCTGACCAGCTGTATGAACTGCTAGCCCCCAGGCTATCACTTCTATTGGAGACCTCCTTGGCTCCATTACTTCAGTCAGTGGCAGCCCTTTCTGCCTGGTTATCCTCTCTATTTCCTCAGGAAATCCCTTCTTCAGTGTGCCTTGATCCAGCTGTATCTGAATCTAGGCAGGGGGAGATGCCTTATGAAGTTAGCTTGCCTGCTGTTTCTTCAGTTGTTGCTGCTGCTGCTGTTGTTCCTCAAGCTCCAGTTCAACCTCTAGTTGTTATCTTTTCAATAGACCCCAGGTCTCTGCTATCAGTGTTTGATTCAACCTATTTCAGTTGTCTTCCAGAGATAGTTGCAATCCAGCCCTCAGAGGATCTGTCCAAGGCCATTGTGCCCTTCTCTAGCTGTGACATCAGCATTATTCATTCTTTCATAAATACAGTTTTTACTGCTGAGCTGTCTGGTTCCATTGTTGCTGCTGCCCCTCCTGCTGCTGATATTGTTGATGTTTCTGTTGTTGCTGCTGTTGTTGTTGATACTGCTGATGAGTTAATCTCTAAGGATATGCAGATGACAGTGGCATATGAATTTGAGCCTGCTGCTATTGCTGATGATATTGATGCTACTGAACCTTTTATATCTGAAACTGATGTTGTTGATATTGTTGTATCTGAAAATGTTTTATCTGAAACTGCTGCTGCCCCAACTGCTGCTGATATTACTACTGCTATACCTTCTAAGAGTGTTGCTTCAGAAAGCTCTATGATTGTTACTGCTACTGCTGCTACAACTTCTATTGTTATTAGTGTTGTATCTGTTGCTGTCACCACTGCTGTTTCATCTGCTCCAACTCAACTTCAGAAAGAATTGATGAAAAATATTGATGCTCTATATGATGAGCAAAGTTCTGAGAGTGATGAATTCAGGACTGATTCTAATGACTCCTCTACCACTATTGCCAGGAAGAGAAAGGCAAGGAGCAAAGCCATGAAAAGAGTGCCTCCAGCCAAAGTCAAAGACAATAATGACATACCATATTACATTCTTCATGACTGCCCCATAACTGAGCATTGGATGTAGTATTCCAAGAACCAACTTAAAGCCATGAAGAAGAAGAGGAAGTATGAGAAAGGATCTTCTCAATTTCATTATCCTCATCCTCCTCCACCACCTCCTCCTGATGCAGGTGCAGGTGGAAGCTCAGCTGCTCAACCCTCTGCCAAAAGCCAAACCTCCTATCAGCCTCATGCAAGATCTTACTATAGGGGAAGCCAGTCCAGGGGTTCTCAATCTAGAAGAGGAAACTATAGAGGAAGCCAAAGGGAATTCCAGGTTTACTCAAAAGGCTACTCCAGGCAACATCCATACTCCAGGGAAGGTCAAGCTTCATCAGATACAATATCAGGACCTTTTCCCTATAAGCTGAAGGAAGTAGTTTCATCCAGACCTCCTCAAGATAATCCATCCAATAGATATGATCCACCAGTGCCCTTTGAGGATCTTGAAAATAACCCAACTGCTTGGACTGCCAGGATGAAAGAGCTTGCTGCACTGGACCAAATTAAGAAAGCTAAAGAGCAAGGCAGAGACTCTTCCAACATTACTACATTGTCTGAACAAAGAAAGAAAGAATTGGAAAGATATGGCTCAAGCAAATTCTTTGACTCTGATAGATATATGGAGCTGCATCCTGAAGCTGTTGTACCAAGGCCCAAACAGCAAACCTCTTTAGGTGCAGCAGATGACAGAAGGTCAAAGAAAGAAGCTCTCAATCCCAATAGAGAAATCAAACTTATTAAGAGCAAGGAGAAAGAATAACTATGTAAGGTGACAATCATTCTGAATTCTATCTGAGATAATATATATATGTGCTTCTGCAATGCTGTGTTTATTGCTTTTTTGTATTGTTGCTTTGTATGTTGTTGTTTAAGTTTTCCAAATTCTGTAAATAGTAATCCTAACCCAAATATGGGGAGATTGTTGGAACACCCTATTACTAATTTGGGTCAGGATCACTATGTCTCTAGGAAACCTATTTTTGACCTCATTGTATAGATCTAAAGGTCAACTAGAATTGAGTCTAAGGGTTAGTAGTTAGGTTTGGAAGCTGCCCTTAAGACCAAGGATTTTCAGTTTGAAGACTAAGTCGTATCGTCGAGCTCAGTACGACGAATCGTCGAACTCCAGTCGACGATCGTCTAGCTCAACTTCGACAGATCGTCGAACTCCATTCGACGATCGCTGAGCTCAACTTCAACAAATCGTCGAACTCCATTCGACGATCTGCGAGCTCAGTTTGACGATCTTGACTCAGTATTGGTTCTCTATCTCTGAGCCCAGTTCGACGATAGTTGAGCTCAGGTCGACGATCTCTGTTGTTGTCTAAGTCCAAATCGCTGAGCTCAGTTCGACGATAGCAGAGCTCAGTTCGACGTTTTTCTGATGAGTTAAAGGATTTTCACGATTCAAATTCAGAATAGTTAAGGAGTTATTCGGCAATTAATTCAGAAGATTTTCTAGCTGTTTTCATTTATTTCTGGACCAAGTTTCAAGAGATTATCAAGGAATGTTTCTTTGGACTTTCCCCCAGGGGACATTTATAATTAAGGAAGTCATTTAATGACAGGCCAACAACTATTCTTGACAGAGGATGATTTTCTATTCAGAACCAGAGAATAAAACTCAAGATTTTTGAATCTCTCATACAACATAGAGAACAGACAACACAGAACAAGAAGAACAAGAACAAAACATTCTCTATCTCAAAGAATTCATACTAGAACACACCAAAGGAGATCAACAAAATCTGAAATCTTCAGATCCCCCTTTGATTCAAGTGTTTAAGGCCAACATCTTTCAAGACTCCAGACACCTAACATTTCAGCTGTTGCTGAAATTATCATTTGCTAGAGATCAACTTCTGAAGGCCTATCACCCTACAGCAAAGCTTCATTTCCTGAACATCTCAAGAACTCAGGGGGAGCTTTGACAACATCTAAATCCACATAGTCTTCTCAGCTGCTTTGAGAAAGAGAAGACTTCCATCATTCTCACATCTCCATCTATGTAAAGGGTTTTTCAAACTCCCTTCAAAAGTTTGAGCTTGGTTTTTGAGCACCTTGTCAAAAGCTCATTGGTGGCAAGACACCTGATCAAAAAATCTGATTTGGATTTTGAGCACCTTATCAAAAGCTCATTGGTGCCCAGGACACCTGATCAACTCATCCTACAGTAGATTCCTACCTAGGGTGGTAGAAGAGTGGATGTACCCAAGTTTAGGGGAACCACTATAGCTCCTTGTGTCTTCTGGCTTACTTGTCTTAATTTTTGTTTCTGGCTGTAATTGTTTTGTGATTAGTTAGGATCTGTGATTAATTTCTTTTGTAGGTTATTTTGTGTTTAGATTTTTATTTGCTTCCCTGTTCACTCAGATTACAACAACTGTTGTAAAAAGTTTTTAAGCACCATACTCTATTCACCCCCCCCCCCCTCTAGAGTATTTCAGATCTAGCTGCACTTTCAATTTCCTCCAGCGTACTCTTACGAGTCCCTTGAATGTTCGGATTATAGCCCGTATCTGGCGTTCGCGACTGGCTGCTAGGGTCCTAAGCATCAAATTGATGTTGCCCACCCTGCCACCTTTGACCGGGAGCATTTTGATTCCACGAGAAATTAGGATGATTTCTCACGTTGGGGTTATATGCATTATTATAAGGAGCAGTGCGGTTTTGACTGTTTATAAAATTTACATTCTCATCAAAAGTTATACCTGACGGCTCAGCAAAGGTCTCTCCAGCAGTGCATTCATAAGCATGATGGTCGTGGTTACAACAACCCGGGAATGATATGTACATAAAATGAGCTGGACGAGGGGACGATCTGGTCAACATCGTCCTTCCATCCAAAGTATGCTGACTCGCCTCAGCTTGTTGCACCACAACATTTACTTCAAACAAATTCCTTGCCCCTCTCGGGGCATTTCTTCCGACGGTCCAGTATGTGCTATGGGATGCAGTTTCGCGAAGTAGCCTCAATGCCTCGTCAGGAGATAGGTTCATTATTGTGCGTCCAGCTGCTGCGTCAATCATAGCCCTGAAATTAGGCTCAATAGCAATGTAGAATATTTCAACTAAATTCCACGGCTCATAGTTGTGCTGGGGGCATCAACGCTGCAGGTCAGCCAATCTCTCCCACGCCTCAGACAATGTTTCTTCATCCAGCTACTGAAAGGTTGCAATATCCCTACGGGCATTCACAATATCATCCACCGGGTGGAACTTAGCCAAGAATATAGAGGACAAGGACTCCCATGTGGTAGTGGTCCTTGGAATAATAGTATGGAGCCAAGTTTTGGCCTTGTCCCTTAGCGAAAACGTTAACAGCCTCAGCTTTACTATGTCATCAGAAATACAGGCATAGTAGAATGTGTCACAAATATCCGAGGACTTCTCCAGATGGAGCTGCTGATCCTCACTCGGCAAGCCCGAGAACTGAGTATTATTTCGGATCATATTCAGGATGGCGTGTTTAATCTCGAAGTGGTTGTTTATAATGGCCGATCTGAAGCCAGGGTAAACACTTCCCACTATAGGGGTTGTGAAATCACGCATTGTCCTAATACACGGATGGACCACCTCTTGGCCCTCAACAACCCGTTTACCATGGCCATTTCCACCTTGTCCTAAATCTTCCATCCTTTCTTCAACAGCAGCAGCACGCAGGCGAGCTCGCCTCGCACGTGCGGTTTCAAACTCATACACAAGATCTTCAACCCTATCACTGGAGTTAGGATCTGTCATACAACACAAAAAATCCTTTCAAAAATACCAAAAACACTTACAAACTTTTTCAAAAGAAAAATACATGCAATGGTTGCACTCCCCGACAACGGCGCTAAAAACTTGATGCGTCGGCAAGTGTACCAATCGTAGTCAAGTAAAAAAGTTGGGGAGTTGAATCCCCAGATATCGATCTCTCGAGGAGTGCAAGTAGGGAGTGTGATTTCGCTATTGAAAAAGTGATTGCAAGTGTTAACGTAAACAAAGGGGGTTTTGGTTTGGAGTTTCCCAAGTTTAACACTAATAAACCTATTGTGTGTCGCCGTCACCACGTCTCTTTGGTGGATTACTCAGGAGAGTAATATGAAAGATGGATGAGCTAATGAGGGTCGCAATCAGCTCTTCGCCGCGCACGCTTCCATCAATCGCTAGAATGACACTATCTCAACAAGAACACAAAAAACTGAAGCTCAACAACACAATCAAGATCTAAGATATAACAACACATAGACATGCAGAAATACTTAAAATAAAAATGTTCTTAAGCCACAATCAAACAACTACAAGTTCAGAACAAAGTAACTACGAGAGGAGGGGGAGAAATACAACCAAACACACGAAGGCTTTCCGAGATTCGTGGCTGGAGTCAAGGGTTGTCGGGCCTTGTCCGAGCTCGGCCTACGGATGACGTCCGGGGTCTAGAAGGGCTGTCACCTCCTTATAATAACCCGTCTTCTTTGTGAATAGTCGCTGGCTAAATCTATCTGGAGAACTCCACGGATGCAACACCTTATGAGTCTGAAACGGAGCTTGGAGTTTCGAGAAAAAAATGGTGGTTGGATATGAAGCTACTGCAAGCTTTTGTAGGGAAAATGGTGGCCGGATCTACTCTCCAAGGATGAGAGAGAAAATATTGGCTGGAGGGAAGTTTTCCCGCTCAAAGGAGCAGAAAAGGAGGCTGGGTCAGATTGGATCGGAACTGTCCTCAAGAAGCAGAAATCTGCGCTTTAAATAGAAGCAGGTCCGAAAAATAGGCACGCACGGTTTGGCGCACGGCAGTGTGCAAACCAAGTGATATTACTTTCAGAACAATCCTGTGGAAGGAGAAGCGTTGACCCGTGTGTTTTACTTGCCCACGGACGTTTCCGCCCGTGTATGAAGGAAATCGCACGGGTAGCAACAAAAAACAGGAATTCAGGACAAAATAGGGGAACCATACGTTTTACTCGCGCAAGGGAGCTGCCGCCCGTGCGTGAACAAATCGCACGATTAACCATAGAATGGAACAAACAAACAAACAATAAAGCTACAGGAAAACCATGCGTTTCCTTCCTTCACGGTTCTGAAGAAACCGTGCGTTAACCGTGTGTGAAGATCATCGAGCTCAGCTCGACAAAATTCATCGAGCTCACCTCGACATTTCTCCAGCTCAACAAAATGCATGATCAGGAACAAACCATGCGTGAAAGAAATGCACGACCGTGCGTTTTCCACAAATCAAAATTCTGGTCTTTTGATTGTTGTTTTTTTTATTTTAGTTGCTTAACGTTTCTTTTTGTCCCTTTTCTGATTTTTTGGTTTAGAAAGCGGGTCCGTGTTATTTTTATTATTATTCTAAGTTGTGTAGGACCCATTCGACAAATATTTTTGTTCGCAATGTACTTTGTAGTTGAGTGCCGTCTCTATGACACTTTGCGCTGATACATCGACGCCTTTGAAGTTTTAAAAGCCGAGCATTATATTTGGTGTTTGCTATGTCAAGGTATTGGCCACATGATGAAGGATTTCCCCTGTCTGTACAAGCCTTCTTCCTCTGAGGGCATGTGCGTAGTAACCTCCCGTTTACGGAGGACTACCGTGGATAGGCCTACCAGGGTGTTGCCGGGCGCATACACTGACATCGCACATCTTGTTCGTTCTTTGCCTGTTGAGATTACCTAAGAATCTCTCGCCGTATACAGATCTTTCATGGGTCCCTCGCTCTCTTTTTACGAGCTTCCCTTCAGTGTTGAATATCACTTTGGTGTTAGCCAACAAAAAGAGGATCATGAACACATGGGCGCTCCTGTATGAGACGTAGAGATTGTTCCAGTCGATGGGGAGGTGTCAGCGGATGATTTTGAGATGAGGCCTGCTCATTCAATGTCAGGTTTCGAGAGCAGTTTTGCCCCTCCATACTTTTTGTCTGATCGTGCTAATCCTTTTTCGGGTGAGTCGGTTGGTGATGTCGTATTCGTGTGTGATTCGGTGCCTGAGGTTGCGTCAAAGTGGGATGAGGAATTTACTATCTCCGACAGAGAATGTGGATCTTCGGAATACTATGGCGCACCCTGGTGGGATGAGTAATATCCCCTTTCTGATGTGGAGGTTTGCACCTCCTTATTGGATGAGGAGGTCCCTCTTACCACCGCGGACCTCGAGTTCTCGAATTCCCCCCCCCCCCCCGATACGACTCATATGATATCGACAGTGATCTGTGCTCGGATCCTACTGAGAGTGATACCGTGATCACTCTCCCGTATTCTGTGTATTTTAGTTTTTCTTCTCATTTATTGCTTGACCCCCATTCATTATTTGAGCTTGTGCGGGTTGAGTCTCCATGAGTACATTGGGATGATGATGACCCTTGTGCTCAAGCCGTCGGCGAGTGCATCTTCTTGTGTGAGAAGGTTCCTACCTCCTTCGCAGTGGAAGCCCCTGTCGTCGTCATCGCCTCTTGCAGACCTGCGGTGGACAACGCCTTGCTAGGAAAGGATTTAGCTTTTGATGAGATTAGTGAGGACCAGTGCTCCTCCTCTTCTTGTTTCTTATTTCCTCTACCTGAGTTGGGTAGGTGTTATTATTTAGGTAGAGGGGTAACTGCATTATCTCCGTATCGGTACTCACTACCGCAATGGATATTCGGCCAGTTACCTGTGCATATTTTATTTCATAGGCCCATTAGCTAGAACTTTTCGTTAGCCGAATAAGTCATGCTCGGTGGATAATAACCCCAGTACTTATCTAGGAGTAGGTTCTAAGACCCCATTTTTTTCTTTTAAACCACCGGGGTCTTATGCCCAGAACCGTCAGTTTGCGGTGAAACCAACACACCCGGGAAGGTCATCACTACAAAACGCCGATCCTGCCGTCCATACCGATTGCAGAAGAGTAGAATAAGTGTACATGAGTAAAATGAAACTAGTCCACCAGAATCACATATATATAATATAAGTCTCCATGAAGGGAGAGTCCACAAAAAATAATAAACAAAGTCTAAAGTGGGATCCTGCCAGATACATCAAGATCCTCACTACAAGTCACTCAACGCGAAAGCAAATCTATAATAACTACTAATGATCGGGACTCACAGTCCCTGATGGCTGGACTCCAGTGCTAGACTATCCCTTCTCCATGCGCACTAACCTCTGGGGCTGTGTCTCCTGGTTCGGCTCCACGATCCCCTAAAATGATTTGGTCAACGACCGTTAGTCTAAAAAGACTAAGTCCTATCATCCCCCACCCCTCCCTCGTGGCTCCTAGGCACCGAGCGGGGAGGAGGAAAGGGAAGGTAATGAAGGTGAAGAGTAACAAAGTAAGAAGGTGACGGTGGAACTAGTCTATCATGAATATATAATCACAGCAAGTATAAGTAAGCAGTAGTAGGTAAGGAGTAGTAGGAAGCAGTATAAATATACACAATAACACGTGAGCAAGTATAATATGAAGGGTAAACTAAGTAAGTAACCATGACCTATAGGAATGCTCATACAAACATATAGACCAAGGAGTCGTTTTGCAAGGCCTATTGCATAAAGCATCTCATACCACTATATAATAGGTGTCAGGGGTTATATGCAATGATGATGCTATGATATCCAAGTATGCCTTGATGTGAACATGTAAGTGCAACCTAGACACTTGACTCTATGCGTACAGAACTTTAGTTCCCCGGTTTTGGAGTTAACTAAACTCTTAGGAGCCTCCCATCGTGGCAAACAGAGACAGTGGGCTGCGCCGCCACACTCCTAGGCTAGCATTCGCACTTCCTAGCCTAGCCCTTACGTACTCCTCAACACTAAGAATAGACAGTGGAGCCCCTGCGTACTAATGCTGGCAAATCCACTAGTCTTTCTTTGGCTGAGTGACATCCACACCCGCCGAGTCAGCGTTTTGATGTCGGTGCGAACGACCATCCAATACCGAAGACCCGCCACCTTATATCTTATGCACATGCAACATTAATGTATTTCCCAACGAGCCAAAGCTCCCCGGACAATTCCATCCGTCACAAATATCTACCGAACCAAAGCTCCCCAGACTAACCCGTCCGTCACCAAAACCACTGAGCCTACCGCTCGTGAGACCTAACCTAACTCCCACAACACCCGGGAGTGTGAGTGTAAGTGTAATCCTAGTGATACTAGTTACTATTAAACATTGATTTTTCTTACGATTTAGGTTAGCCCAGGACTGCCCCCGACATACCCGATGAAGGGTTCTCAAAGGGCACTAGGAACTATTATGGTAGCTGAAGCCCATCGTTCCCTTTCGCAAGACACTTACTATTATTGGTTAATACCTGATTCTCGATTCCTTTTAATATTAGTCTGCATCTAACCGTAGCGTGTTTTGACTCTCTCTCTCTCTCTCTCTCTCTCTCTCTCTCTCCACAGGAAAGACGATCTTTCGCCGATCCCGGGCAGCTCCTAACACTAGTCAACCCAGCACTTTCCTCATCATGATTCCTAATGATGAACCTAATTCCACTCACCAAAACCAGTAAACCATTAAACTCCAACTGCCTAAGCTCATTTCACATGTTATCCCAATTTTCTGCAGTTTTACTATACGCAGACCAACCTAAGCTATATGATGTACATGATAAGAGATACTCCAAATTTTCATTCAAATGCCCTAAAATATTTATTGGGGGCCTATCATGACATATTTAGCCTAAATCCAGAAACTTGGAATTTTCCCTAAATAATTTGAACATGAAGTACTAAATTTACTTAAGATCTATCCTTATAAAATTTTGAACACTATAGGACTGCAAGATATCAGTGAATACCAAATTTCATAGATTTTCATAAAGGAATTATTCTCTAAATAATTAAGTCAAGATAATTCAACAAATTAGGGGTAATGAAGGAAGTACCATAAATTCTAGTCCAAAACGTATACAAAAATTAACAGAGCTTTATTATGATAATAAAACCTTACTGACTAAGTTTCATGCAATTCCAAGGTAAGTAAACCATATAGAAAAATGCCTCAATAAAATCCATCATGGTGCACTTTGTGAAGGAACATCCTTGTAATCTCAAGTAAACAACATGAAATAATTTTCCCAAGCTTCTTTATGCCCTAAAAAGTCCTCTGGCTAAGTAACATAATTTTCCAGCAAGCTATAGTATTTATCTTCTATTTATCAAAGTAAGGTGCACTAGTTTACCTGACACGTGATGTACTAAGAAGAAATGTTCAACTATTCCAAATAATTTACTAGTGCACTTAAATGACATTTGATTAGCTTTTCCAGAGTTTCAAATCATTTTAAGACATTTAAACCATAGTTACATCAATATCATCAAAAAAGGCAAGATGAAGGTTAAATCTACAAGGATGATCTACTGTTATCTAAACACCCTATCATAAATTACAAAGGTTAATATCACTATAACATTACTCCTACCAAAATATCATAAAAATCCAAGGTCATATGACCCATTAGATATTCCCTAAGGTGTATAGACCTAAAAACTAAGTGGTTTAAGTGGGGTGTAAGGGTACCAATACCACCAAATCCCTTCCTAGGGCATTTCACCCCCCAATGATCACATAGACTACACACCAAGTCCATCCAAGGGCATATCACCCCATGCCCTTCACAAACCCCCAAAGTCAACGCTAGGGTTTGAACTTGGGTCCTAGGGCAAATCCACCCAAATCTACCCCATAATCCATGGGAGGGTGTTGATTGACATAACCAATCAAGGGACCAAGTAACAACCTCTGTTGAGGTAATTTGGTCACCCAATACCACAAAGGGCATTTTACCCTAATTAACCATCTTTGGGCCTAGGCTATGGTTTACCAAATTCATACCAATTCTTCTCCAAACTGAATGAAATTTTATACAGAGTCTTATAATGACCAAAAGGACCACTCACTAAAATTTGGGAGGGTTTAGAGGTAATGAGAGCATTTAAATAATTCAAAAATGGATTATTAAATTTCTTCAAAAACTTTAGGAAAATATTTTCCAAAAATTCCCATTTTTGGATATATTTTGGGTATAGGTAAGAGTGACCCTCATTCAAAATTTCAAGTCATTTGGATGGTGGATTGATGGGGGCACTTAAAACAATCTCTGACCTAGCCAAGGTATAGACCTCACCAAAATGAGTGTTGTGGTCTAACCTGAACTTCAAATTGGTTCAAACTAATTTTAAATTAAACTAGACTCTTAGGTCTACAACTTTCATGTAGATCAATGTTATTGTATTCCCACCTAGGTAGTTTTAATATTTAATTTAAAACAGCCCAGTAAACAGGACAGAAAATACAAAAAAATCAAAACAAATAAATATGATCCAGCACGAATCTTGAAGCATATCAGAGGGCTCCTGGTCATCTTCTTCCTCCAGCCAAAGGCCATGATTGGCCGAACCTAGAGCTTATTCCAAGCTTATTTCTCGGCCACCCAGCCACCTCCCTGGCCGGCCACCACCGCCAACACCTTCGTTGAGGTGGGGGCAATCACCGGGCGGCGGTACGACCACCGGAGGTGCGGATTCCGGCGAACCCGAGTTGTTGAAAAACCATTGAAATTTCTGAGAAAATAACATATTTATAGTTTTGAAATTAATATGTACTAATCTCTTGTGACATTGGTCACAGAGAGACGCACTACTTTTAGTCATAAAACACACTGGGGTAGAATTGTATAAGCAAAGAAAATTCAAACAGAAAATATATCTGCTCCGAGTGCCTATTAAGACAATCTCCAAATTTGCTGATGATTTTATCAAACACTTATCCTTGCAGAACTCAACGATGTAGCCTTTATCACATAGTTGATTATGCTTATAAGATTATGGTGTAATCCTTCAACATAAGCTACGTTTGTGAAAGAGACTATGTCGTTGGAAATCATACCATAACCTTTTGTTTTTCCCCTGGCTGACCCTCCAAAGATCACTTTTGGTCTGTCTTCGACTGGGGTCTACTGATGTAAAAGGCTTCTTGTCCCGAACATGTGTCGAGAGCATCCACTATGCAAATACCAAATCAGATTTTTAGTGGCCATTGGACATAACTGCAAAAGCAATTCACTTTACCTTAGGAACCCAAACGTATTTGGGTCCTTGGTTCCTGGTCAGCTTAACACCACTAGGAACATTAACCTTACGAGTGATCGATCTCACATTGCTAACTCGTGGGGTTACATAATTAGCAGTATTGTTCCAACAATCTGCACCAAAATGACCAATTTTTCCACAACACCGACAGTCAAACCTGTCGTACCTCCTTTTGTACTCCTGTTGTACCTTTTGGAAATGAGGTCTAGCAGGGGCATCATTCTTTGAGGTGGAGGCCTCCTAGTTGCTGCATACACAAGAGCTCTCCATCTCTTAAGGCTTAGGCACAACAGATTTAGCTTTTTGGGACTTCTTATTGTTGTGGCCATGTACATACGGACCATAACTCTTCATCTCAATTTCTTTATAAGGTGCTTTGAATAAGCTGGCACCAAAGTCACGGGATGGGTCCATATCTGGTATCTATTCTTGGGATCTATATAAGTAGGACTAACATGATGACCATAAGATGATTCAAGGTCAAACTTATTCATCAGGAAGATTACCTTCCTAAACAAGGGTTGGCCCATGGGTGCCTTCTCCTTTTCCTTGAAACTATCCTTCCTAGTAGCCTTACCCTTTTTAGCTACGTGGCCAAGACCACTACCCTTCTTCTAAGCTGAAAACTCATCAATGAGAGAGAGAACAGTCTTCGGCTTGGAGAAACTCTCAATGAGTTTTTCTCCACCGCGAGCTTTTCTTCCAACTCTTCAAGATATTTTTTTCTTCAAACTTAATTCTCAATGGAGCCCTTAAGTTCCTCTTTCAAGGAGTGGACTTCATCTCTGAGAGAAAGTAGTTTTGCAATTTCTTCCTTCTGATTAGTTTCCACAGCCTTGAGGGAGGCAATCTCTTTTCACTGCTTCGGACTACCTTACGACATTTGTCGAAAGAATTTAAGAGGTGCTCGTATTGAGCCATCAATTTTGATTCTTCCTCATCAGAATAATAGTCTTCATGACCATTACTGGATGTTTCGAACTCAAAGAGTATGGTGTGCGAATTTACCTTCCCGTAGTACTCGGAGTTGCTCACTTCCTCATCTGATTGTGTCATAAGCCCGAAGTAGGCGTCCTCATTTTTTGAGCTCGACTCACTCAAGTCACTATCATTGAGAGTATTCGACTTCTTGGCGACGAAGCTCTTTTCTTATTTTCTATTTCCGTTGAAGGATCTCTTTTCTTCCTTCTTGGAACCATCCTTCTTCTTATAGGGACACTCCGCAATCACATGCTCTGTCTTATTATAATAGTAGCAAACAATGTCAGAGGAAAAATGTTTATATAGTTTGGATTTATACCTGTCCTCTTTATTGTAGCTTTTTGTCGTTTGATCACCGTCACGAATTGATCTCCTGGAATCTGAAGAGGTTGACTGATTTTTCATTTGTCTCCTCTTGCTCAGCAGTTTCTTGAACTGCTTGGAGATAAGAGAAAATTCTCCATCTAATTGCTTGGAGCCTGACGTGCTTGGCTCAGAGTCTTCTAGAGTTTCAGGAGCTCGTGTCCTTACAGGTGACACAACTTTGGACCTTTTTGAACCTTCAGCCTTCAGGGCCACAAACTTTTCTCTTCTGGAAGTTATATTGCTTTGCTCCTCCTTCCTGGTATTCATCCGGAGTTCGTTGGAGAGTTTTTTGCCTAACAGGTTCTGGGGGTCGATTTCCGGCAGCTTCCCAAATTCCCTAATGACAACAACTTTGGTGTCACAGTCCTTAGTCAGAGATCTTAGAAATTTGTCATTGAGCTCGCCATTAGTGAATGCACGACCATAGTTCCTGAGGCCGTTGACGATCTTGAAAAAATTTTCGAAGCTATCAACAATAGTGTCACTTGGTCCTTATTTAAATGCTTCGTACTCTTGATTCAGTAAAAATCTTCGATCATCTCGAACTTCTTCAGTCCTTTCCATCAGAACTACTAAGTGATCCCACATCTCTTGTAGTGGAATAAGTTTTGGAGCATAGAGTCATCCACTGCGCTTGCGATGATGTTTTTCGCTTTCTTATCCAAGGATACCAAATTAATTTCATCCTTTGATAAATCCATCATCTTCTTGTGAATCTGAATGGTTGGGTTTAGAGCTGATGGTTGTACAGGAATATGTGGTCCTTCTTCCACTATCAGCAAAATTCTAGGATCAGCAACTTCCATGAAGAATTTGACTATTTCTTTCCACATGGGAAAATTCTCTTTAGTGCATACAAGCAGTTTTATGGATGACATGTCCTTGCTTCTGTCCATGGTGAATATGCTGAATCTCTAAACGCTAGATCAGGGATCTTGTTCAAGGTGTTAGCCTTATCAAACAAAACGTCGCTCTGGTACCAGTTGAAAGTATCTAGCGTCTACCAAGATCACCTAGAGGAGGGGGGGTGAATAGGTGATGTTTGTGTCTTTTCATGGATTGAAAAATTACTCAAAAATAAACAAGTACACAAACACAGAGATCTATAGTGGTTCCCCGTATTGGGTACATCCACTGTCCCGCCTCACCTATCTACCACGAAGGGTTAGATTCGGCTACTTTACCTTGCTCAGATTATTAACAACCTTACAACTCGGAGCAACGCTCCTACACCACGGAGAACAAACTCTCCTTCAACTCGATCCACACACGGATCAAAAAACTCAATCCACAACCGGATCTACAAACTCAATCCATAAATGGATCTACAAACTCGATCCACAAACGGATCTACAAACTCGATCCACAAACGGACCTACAAACTCGGAGAAACAATCTCCTATAATAGTAAATGATTATTACAATACAAAAAGAACGATAACAAGTCTTCGCTCCGAAGTTCTTTGAAATAGTAGATCTTGAGATTTGAAGAACTCGGAAAATGGAAGGCTTCGAATACGTTGAATCGTGAACCTTGAATATTCGAACGACTAGATCAAGAGTAGTATAGATATTGAGAGAAGAAGCAATCCAGTCATGAAAGTGGAAGACGATGAACCTTGCTGGTCGCCGACGACCGAATGGGAGGAAACGCGCTAACGGTAGTGTTGAGCCGTCAGTTTGGGAATTTGGAAAGACTTCGTGATTTCAAAATAGCAATTAGCAAGATTAGTAAGATTCTTGAATTCGAAATCCATCCTAATATATATATATAGAATCGAAGCAATGATAATTAAGGAATTCCAAAAATGTAACCCTAAAAGTTATTGTGCATGGTCGACTGAACCCATCGCTGGATTTGAAAAAAATAAGAAAAATGTCCTAAGTCAAATTCGTCGAGTATTGTCGTGTATCATATCGATACTCGCCGAATACATCTTGATATACGACTAATATGACTTAGACAAATCATCTCAGGCTGGCTGGTCACTCATGCCATGGCAAGGTGTCATACTAGACGAATTCGTCAAGTATCACCAGGCATACTCAATGAATTCGTTGAGTATCGGTCAACAGACTTGACGCACTCAACGTCTTTATTGATCACTCAACGCTTAGAGCAGCATTCGTCGAATAATGTCAAGATGACTCAACGCTCTAGACGCCATGATATTCGACGAATTGAACTTAGAAAAATCTAGACAAGTAGTGTCGACTGGACTCGAAGAATTCGGCGTCTATCACTTTGCATATTCGACGAATTTAGCGAGTTTCATTAGATACATTCGACGAATTTGGCAAGTATGCACAACGATACTCGGCAAATTTTACTTTGTGGATTTTTCACTACTCTAATGAATTTACCCTAAGTATATATGAAGAATTCGACAGGTATTGGTAAGTATACTCGATGAATTTGGCGTGAAACAATGACGATACTCGAGAAATTCGATGTGTATGCTCAACCATACTCGCCGAATTTTACTTAGGTAAAATTCTTGTTTTTCTTGGGTCTAACTCATGACCATCTTTGAACTTTCTCTTGTACTTGGGATAGAAGTATACCCCTATAGAGAGATAACACGTGAGTCAACACCTTTTCCTACACAATGAGGAATTATATTGTATAGTCCTGTGTTTACTGACCCACTGTAACCTGACATTGTAGACCTGTAAGTACATAACTAAAATGTAACATCAAATACAATCACAATTCATTTTAGCTTAACTGGGCCCTTCTTCAAATTCGGGTTATTGTGGATACAATACCCAACAATAACGTTCTATATTTGAAGCACCAAAACTCAATAATATACAAAAAATTGTATTTGACATTTCCTCTAAGTTATTATGTACAGTAAATCAATATTTGATTAACTAACATCTTGGGAGTAATTCAGAACATTTTAGAAGTGAAGAGAATTTGCTAAGTACAAATGCGTTGAGTCATCTCGTATCACTCGACGCTCGTGATCTGTAGGCGTTGACTCAATGCTATTCATTCAGTGCCTCAGAAGGGAAGTAGAGAATCTACCTAAGTAGAAATGCATCGAGTCATCTCACATCACTCGACGCTGAAGACTCATAGGCGCTGGCTGAATGATAATCTCTCAATGCTTCAGTAAAAGAGCATAAATTCATTCTAAGTACAAATACATTGAGAGAAGGTATTTCACTCAATGCCTCAGTAAAAGAGCTGAGTTTCATTTCAAGTTTGAATGCATCTAGTGAAGATCATTCACTCAACGCATCAGCAATGAAGCAGAAAATTATCGAAGTACAAATGTGTCGAAACATAAGACTTGACTTAACACCTAAGTAGAATGTGCAGAGTTAACTGCAGTCACTTGATGCCTCTTCAAAAATGGTTCACTTAACACTTTAGCGGGAAGGGAAAAGTTGTATAAGTGCAAATGCGTCGAGATATAAGAGATCACTCAATGCCTGAGTAGTTTGCACTGAGTTAAGTAATTTCTCTCAATGCTTCTTTGGAGTTCATCAATTTGACTAAGTAAAGTTGCTTTCCGCACTCAACGCCTATACAAATGTTCAAAAAATTATTATAATTACAAAGGCATCTTGTCTATTTAACTGACATCATACAAACTTCAAAACGGTGCAGATTGCACGCTAAAAGATGGAAACCGCCGTATTTCTCTGACATGCTTTCTTGGGAAGATTCAACCATTAAATCAGGTCATATCAATTACCTAAACAGGATATAGCCATTGCAGTTGTTGAAATATAAAAGCAAAGAGCATAAGACTTTTTACAAAACTTTTTGCAAAACCTTTTAAGAGCTTTTTGGCAAGAACTTTCAGAGGAATTTTTTTGAAACCCTAAGTTACAAAAGTAGTCGCCGCAAGCAGGAAGAAAAATAATTTTCATTGTCTTCAAGCTTAATAATATACAGAACAATCTTTCAAAAAGCTTAAAGAAGAAGATCTCAGTAAGTGTTCACACAGTACAACCTGCTCGTAATCTGAAGATCTTCTCCTGTTGATATGGTGAATAGAGTTGTCTTGTGAAAACATCTAAAGAAGGAGACTCCAGAACTTCTTGTTCCTGAGTCATTATAACTCTCATTAAATCTTTATTGTAATATCTCACTGAGATTTGAGTGTAGGCCTGATTTATAAAGGCTGAGTGTAGAACTTTTTCTAAAGTCCGAGGTAGGATTCTTGTAGAGAATTTGAGGTAGGCCTATATTATAAAGACTAAGGTAGGGCTTGCTTGTGAGCTTGAGGTCAGATACTTGGTGTGGTCTCTGAGGTAGGGCTATGAACAGTCTGAGTTGTAAGAGTGAAAACACTCTAAGCTATAGGATCATGGGAAGGATCTGAGGTGCAAGATCTGTTGATCTGAGTTTTTGCTGGAGTTGGACGAATCTAGCTCACTACTAGATAGGTGAAGGGGGAAAGTTGTTGTACCTTAGATAGGGGAACCAATATAAATTACTTATGTCTTATGTATAATCTTGAAGATAATAACCTGACAACAACACATTACCACAAAATCTATTTGGCAAGTTACTGTCACATGAACTTCAGCTGAACTCTAGAAAGGCTAAAGAAGATTCTGCCAAGTCTTTAGTAGCGAGAAGTCCGTGGCCTTCAAAGCTAAAACCTCTAGAAGAAGCAGAGAGAAGACTCCTTCTCTCCCAAGAAGGGTCATTGAGTCAAAATACTCTGCACGCAGCTCATCAGAAGTTGAGATGTTTAATGGAGAACTAACCTTTTTCTCCAAACAGATCAAAAAGATGCTGATCAGAAGGATACAGTGGAGAACAAGGCCACTACCGGCTCCAGCTCAAGGAAGCCCCAAGCCAACCATGACAGATATGAAAAGGAGTCCATTAGGAAAAGGTATATAACTAAATAGAAAAAAACAATTTAAGGCTGACGTTGTTTGCTACTGCTACAACAAGTCAGGACATGTTATTGTGGACTGTCCTGTTAAATGGAAATAGAGCAGGAGGTCTAATGATAAGAAATATCATAAGGACAAAGATGTGGACAAGAGTTTCTTAGATAAGAAGAAATCAAGCATATCTAATAGTGATTCTGAGGGTTCAGAATCTGAAGATGAAAATGCGTACATTGGATTATTCTCCATGGAAGAGGATACAGATCACCCAGCCGCCAAGGTGGGCATATGGGAACCATTATCCTCTAATAAAAGTGATTGTGAAGATGAAGAAGATGACAGCCTCATGGCCATGACTGAGAAAATAAGGATAAATTTGATCATAATGAGGTAATCATTTCAACAATGACTTTTACAAAATCTAATTATAAAACTAACCCAGATTCTGAGGCTTCTTCTTCATCTAATGAGGAGGATGAATTAGAACTAGAAGAGGATGTCAATCAATTGATTGAAAAATATGGTGTTCTCCTGGAAGCTCTGAAGAAGAGCGAAAAGCTTATTAAGTGGCAAGTTGAAGAGATTGCTTCTCTATAACATACAAACCCCATGCAATCTGAGTCAGTTGCCCAACTAGCTTAGATGAGCATAGAAATAAGATAGCTGAAGACAATCACCATTATCCAAGTGAGCACCATTAGCCAGAAGAGCAAGATAATTAAGAATCTTGAAGAGAAGCTCCTCAAAGAGAGGAAGCTAGTTGAAATATTCTCCAAGCCCAAGATAGTGCTACCACTCATTGATACCTTCTCCTTCCAAAATAATAGAGGGGATTGGGATTCAAGTGGAATGGTGGAGAAACTAATTCCAAGGGAAAAGCCTAGGCTTCGGTTGTGCCTCAAACTACCGTCAGAAGATTGTGTTCCCTTGAAATAGGTATGACCATGTTAACATATTGGTCACTGGAAGAATGTAAATTCCATATGTAAGGGCAATAGTGCACCTTACAATGGGAGGAGAACAGGCATGGGGTTTAGTGCTTTGAAAGACACTCATGAAGAAAATCAAATGGCCCATTTTGGACCATTTGTATTTGGTGTTGCAACCCCAACACTCAAAAGGTAAGGCAGTATCCTCTTCCTAGAATCACCGAGCAAAGAAGCATGCAAATGGAAAGACTTCAAACAAGTTTCACTTGACCATTTCTGATGCCATCAACACCATGTTAGCTGCAAAGCAGACACATGCTGCAAAGTAGACATATATTGCTATCAAATAGAATCAGCCAAGAGAACCTACTTGTAGGCTAACATTCAGCCAGATTCTAGCTGAAAGGAACAAGAAAAAACCTATCATCTTCTCTACTGAACAAAAGAATTTTAATGCTCCATCCACTTCCCGGAATGTTCAGAAGAGAAGGTACAACACTAATGAATGTTGGTATTGTGGCAAAAGTTGGGCATTTTGCTATAAATTGCTGGTTTATTCCAACAACACCACTTACTATGAGATCAAAACCAGCAAAGCCTGTCCCCATTGGTCTATATGCTTTAAAGGCTAACAAGAATCAAGGACCCAAATTTCTTTGGGTACGAAAAGTAAACTAAATTTATTTTGCAGGTATGTCTAAGAACCAATCAGATGTTGAAGCCAAAACTTGACTTCGACAAAAGTTCGAAAAATAGGGGCGTAGCCAACACCTACTCGTCCCAAGCTCTGACCTCCGACTGGTCTTGAAGGACTAGAAAATTGGCCCTAAGCCTCAGCAGGGAGGTCCCACCGCTTACCCGGAAGATCTCTGAGAGCTTCACCTCCAAAGCCAAAAGCTGGACTTGGAACTCCTCAGAAAGCACAGAAAAATCCTCTCAAGTCCCGGAAAAAGGTGCTTCTGAAGAACCCCTATGGGCCTATTTATAGTTTTCTGAGATGGATCTGCAAATAACCATACTGAGCTGACCTAAAATTATCAGAGTACCCCTGGTTGGGTCTGCCAACAGCCAAACTCCGCTTTTCTGAAGAGTTATATGCAGACCACCAAGGGCAAAAAGGTAAAATTACCCGGGGTAGAAGAGTAAAATCCCCCTTGGGTGCAGAAACATAAAAATGGTCTTCTTTCCATGTGGCGAGTGGGGGAGCACCCATCGGCGAGACGAGCCCTCCTGGTTGTCTCGCGGGTGTCTTTTGCTATGGGATCCTCTCGCCGCTAAGAGCCTCCTCGCGTCTCAAAAGGGGGCGTCATGACAATCACATAGACCACCTGTTTCGCTACCTGCGAGTGGACCACCTGGTCCCACTCGCCAATCAGCACCTCTCGCCAACTATTTCTATTCACACCTTGACTTCCTCTCGCGAGCCCGAGGTTGTACACAATCTCCGCTCTTTTCGAGATTATTTTAAGCTCAAAAAGAACATCCAACCGAGGCTCGTCATTAAAGCGTATTTATGGGCTAATTTATGAGAGAATCTTTTGTGTGGCCCTCCACCGAAGCCTATAAATATAGGATTATAACCCTGAATGAAGGATGCCCATTTGTCAAACCTCCTCCTCCCTGGACTCTACTGGAACCATGTCTCATAGCCAGAGCTTTCGAGAGCGCCTTGCACTGGTGCGTAAGCAGAACAAGGCCAACGTGGTTGCCTTTACCTCAACTCTAGTTCGCCCCCTATCCTCTTTACCACCCTCGTCGCTCGCCTAAAGAAGGTAAAAACAGGTGGCCCTCCCCTTCTGCCGAGGAGCCATCTCGCACTGCCCTGGAAACCTTCCCCACTCCTCCCGCATTTCCCAAGGAAAAAGAGGTGAGCTCTCGCTTCTTTATTACTCCTTCAACATCAGTATCTGCCATTTTTAATTTTTTTTTCTTTAGGGAGCCCCTGTTGCTTTAAAATGAACGAAAGGTTCGCGAGACGACACCGACGTCCACTGCAAAGATTTTGACTCGCAACCACCTTCCACTCATCCATCTACTCCTCCCTGTGAGAGGAGGGACAACCCCTCCCAGGCCACCGGGACTTCCCGTCCTCCTGGTGAGAAACCTTCCCTCTCACTTCTCTGCCCCACTTGCTACTCCCACACCCTCTTGCGGGAGCTTCTCTCACCCTGCCCCTCTACTCCTTGCGCAGGCGCCCAGACCGACTCGCCTGCTGAGGAGCACCCTGGGCGACTCGTCGTCTCGCCTCCCCATCCTATTGACGGGATTGAAGACTACCTGGGCGACCCTTCGAACCTGACGGAGATGTAGCGTAAGACAGCCGAGTTATTCTAGAAGCACGCGCGCATCATCCATTCACTGGCGCAGGACAAGCAGGTGGTGGATAGGCGCATCGAATGGTTGGAGAATGAGTGCGCTCGCTTATCTTCAAAAGTTGATGCCGAGTTAGATGTCGATGGAACCAACCCTGACGCCATCATCAGCGAGGTCGATATGCAGCTTCATCTCGCTCGCCGAGGGCTTGAGTCTGTTCGCGCCTTCTACTCGCGCAGTAGGCCTCCCTGCGCGGGAGCTTGTGGTGGCCGCTGGCAATGGCACCCGTACTGAAGGCCTTCCGTATCGCCCCTTCTTCTTTATTTTGTATTTGAGTGCTGTAATAATTAATTAAGTAATGCCTTGTGGTGTCGTCTCGCCGTTAATGTCAGAGGATTTGGTGCCCGCCGTATGCGGGATGGTATTTTTTTAATAATTATTTTTGCTGCTTTAATTTCTTTTTTTCATTAATTTCTTTTAATCATTATCCCGTGATTATGACGGTCCACACAAATAGAGGCTCAGGAGAGAGAGAGAACCTTCGGCCGACTCTTCCCCTTCCCCTGTACATTTTACCGCCCATTAATCACTTTACCATATTTGCTATAAATACCCCGGCCCTGGATCAGAAGGATATCCGCGCCTCTCACTCTTGCCGTGTCCAAGATCTTGCTCCCTTGTTTCTTCCGTCTCGCCGAGCCTTCTAACCCTTACTACTTCCTTTCTCTCACCATCTCGCCGACATTCGTCTCGCCAAGAATGGGTAAGAAGAGAGTACAGGAGGGAGAGGGGCGCAGCCGCTGCGGGAAGCGGTTCACTGACAACGACTTCCCGCTCGCCAGGCTCTCTGAAGAGGACTACCTCGGATTCGTCTGCGAGTACCTGGGGGAATGGATCGAATCGTGGCCCCCCAAGGTTGGAGAGTCAATCAACATGTATTATCCGGGAGAGCTCGCCTTCCCCGTCTCGCACTTTGAGGCGGGGTTGAGGTTGCCTTTATGTCCGGAGGTAAAGCAGGTTTTCAAGCACTTTGGTGTTGTCCCGGCGCAGTTCAACCCAAACGCCATTTCGGTGATGATCGCCTTCACCGGCTACATGCGCCGGGAGAGCATTGAGTTCAGCTTGACGGTCTTCCGCAAGCTCTTCATCTATCACGGCAACGCCGACAGCGCTCGTACTTCATCGAGCAAGGGCTCAAGGTGTGCGAGATGCCGAACAAAAATCACCATTGTCTCACGAGGTTCGTCTTCATCCGTGGCAATCGTGGTGACTTTTGGGGGGCATCCCGCTTGCGCCTGTGTCTCCCCCCCCCCCCCCCGAGAGTTTCTACGCGACCCCGCAGGTCAGCGACACGGATAAGTTGTTGTACGATTACTTCGTCGGCAAAAACTTTGAAGTCAACTTCTTGCAACGAGGCCTTGACTCGCTGCCTCCGGTGCTTCCTGGTGAAGGTATTCTCGCTCTCTTGTCTCGCGCTTCGTTTTCTCCCATCTCGCCATCTTATCACTTTCTTGTTTTTATTTTCTAGGGGAACGAGTCTTACCCGCCCACCCTCCATACAAGAGCAACATCCATCCAACCAAGGGCCTTGATCTCGCCAGTGCGGTAGCTGAGGCGGCGAGAGAGTCCTTGGCTCCTGCCCCTCTCAAGATACCTACAGGTGACACGGCTCCCTCTCACTTCAGCCCTCCCAAAAAAAAGATGAGGAAATCTGTGGTTGTCTCCAAGGGGAAAAAGAAGACGACCACAAAGGAGAAGAAGGAGATTTCGGGGTCCTTGAGCCCCATCTCTGTGGAGGGGTCCCAGTCGCCCCGCTCGCCTCCTCATCAGGCCGTCTCCCCTACCTGCGAGATGGCTCTTCCCAACCTGCCTGCCGCCACATCCAATCAACAGGCTGCCACCACCTATCACGAAGGCACCTCCTCCATCCGTCCTGCCCCCTCTTCCCATATGAACTTCAACTTGGGCCCCGTGGTTTCAGATGTCATTGGCGACCCTGTTCTGTTTTTGGGGCGGGACACCAATCGCGTGTCCATCTCCACCCTCCTTCCTCCTTGGAAGGACAGGAGCTCCCCACCAGCCATGCTTTCTCCGTGGGTTATGGTCTTTACGGCGGTCTCGATGCAGTCTCTCCTGAGGGCGAGTCTACGCGGGATATCGTCACGAAGACCTCCCATGCCCAAATGCGTGCTTTGGAGTTCTCGCACCACTCCTCGCGCCGCCTTATATACATCAACAAAAAATGGAAGGACAGCGAGACAAGCCTGGCGGCGGAGCGAGAGAAATTAGAAGACATTGCGAAAAGGTTGTCTGTCGCCGAGACCCTCCTCGCAAAGCCCAGGGCGGCGTTGTAAACCTTAGCCTTACCCTTGGATTTTCCATCTTCAATACACTTTACTAATGTCTGAGCGTCTTGCAGGATGTCGAGATGGCGGAGCGGTTACATTCATGCGTGGCGGCCCTGTAGGAGGAGGTCAAGGACTTAAAAGCCCAGAACGCTCGCCTTCAGGACAACGCCACATCATCATCTCGCCGCCAACCCTTCTAGGCACCGCCGCATTATTCTTTTGATGAAGTCGAGGAGCAGTGCCGAGACCCTAGCATCAGGGCGGCGGAGCTAGTCCTCAAAATGATGGAGCTGGGGGTCATGAAGGATGGCTCTGAGACGGTGACCGTCCATGACCTGGTCCCGCAGCTCTATGGCGAGGAGAGCGAGGATTCTTCTTCCGGCGAGAAGGAATGACGCGCCTTGTTCAAGATCAAGAATCCCTCTCTCCACCTCTTTTGTGTTGTTGTAAAATAAACAACTTTTTTAAGTTTATTTGTGATATAAAAACACTGACTTGTAATGAAATAATATTTGATCAAATGTATATTTTTGTTCTGTCCTTTTATTTTGCTCGCTTGCTTTCTTTTTTTCTTGCCTTTATTTGTGAAATGATGTTATCCCTCCGTCTCGTCAACTCACTCTTTCTTCACATTTCTTGTCATTTTGTTCAATCTCTTTTATTGCGAGACGACCCTGCGAGACGACCCTGCGATGCGCTCATGCCGTGAGACAATGCTATGTCGTGTCTCGCAACTTCGCTGGAGAGTTTGACTTTTTTGGAGCACGAGTCATCTCTTATCTTACTTGTTTGTGAGATCTAACTGGTATAACCCTCTCACCTTGGCTTAGGATACTCCCGGCGTGAGCGGCTTTAAGTGATGTAGCCTGCTTAACTATTATTAAAGCGAGCCTTCGATCTCGCGCGAGTGCCCACTCGCTGTAGGCGAGACCGTAGTCGTAATTGCCAGCTGCGAGTGCCTCCACTCGCACCGCTCCAGCTTTTGCCTCATAATTTATTTTTCCTTAGACTTAGTAGTGGTTTTTCTTAAGGAGGTTTTCCCAATCATTCTGCCATTGAGTGACTTTACTGCCCTGCTAGCTCGATGAGATCCTGAGCAATGGATCCCGAACCTAGCCAGGCTCGAGGTGACGCAAAATTTCCAAAAACCAAGAACCAATTTTTCGAGAACCAGACCACTCCCCCACAGACGAGCCTTCAGACCTGCCAGCTAATGAGAGCGTGCATAGCGGGTCTACCTGGGGCTGAGCCGCGCTCGGGGTAGTGTGGAACCAAGGACCAAGAACCAGACCTCTCCCCCACAGGCGAGCCTTCGGATATGCCAGCTAATGAGAGCCTGCACAGCGGGTCTACATGGGGACGAGCCGCGCGCGGGGTAGTGCGGAACTAAGGACTAAGAACCAGACCTCTCCCCCACAGGCGAGCCTTCAGACCTGCCAGCTAATGAGAGCCTGCGCAGCGGGTCTACCTGTGGTCGAGTCGCACTTGGCGTAGTTCGGAACCAAGGACCAAGAACCAGACCTCTCCCCCACAGGTGACCCTTCGGACCTTCCAGCTAATGAGAGAATGCGCAGCAGGTCTACCTGGGGCCGAGCCGCGCTCGGGGTAGTGCGAGACCAAGGACCAAGAACAAGACCTCTCCCCCATAGGTGATCCTACGGACCTGCCAGCTAATGAAATCCTGTGCAGCGGGTCTACCTAGGGCCGAGCCGTGTTCGGGGTAGTGCAGAACCAAGGACCAAGAACCAGACCTCTCCCCCACAGGCGAGCCTTCGGACCTGCCAGCTAATGAGAGCTTGCGCAGCGGGTCTACCTAGGGCCGAGCCGTGCTCGGGGTAGTGCAGAACCAAGGACCAAGAACCAGACCTCTCCCCCACAGGCGAGCCTTCGGACCTGCCAGCTAATGAGAGCCTGCGCAACGGGTCTACCTGGGGCCGAGCCGCGCTCGGGGTAGTGCAGAACCAAGGACCAAGAACCAGACTTCTCCCCCACAGGTGAGCCTTCGGACCTGCCAACTAATGAGAGCCTGCGCAGCGGGTCTACTTAGGGTCGAGCCACGCTCGGGGTAGTGCAGAACCAAGGACCAAGAACAAGACCTCTCCCCATAGGCGAGCCATCGGACCTACCAGCTAATGAAAGCATGCGCAGCGGGTCTACATGGGGCCGAGCCGCGCTCGGGGTAGTGCAGAACCAAGGACCAAGAACCAGACCTCTCCCCCACAAGCGACCCTTCGGACCTGCCAGCTAATGAGAGCCTGCGCAGCGGGTCTACCTGGGGCCGAGCCGCGCTCGGGGTATTGTGGAACCAAGGACCAAGAACCAGACCTCTCCCCCACAAGCAAGCCTTTGGACCTGTCAGCTAATGAGAGCCTGCGCAGCGGGTCTACCAGGGGCTGAGCCGCGCTCGGGGTAGTGTGGAACCAAGGACCAAGAACTAGACCTCTCCCCCTTAGGCGAACCTTCGGACCTGCCAGCTTATGAGAGCCTGCGCAGCGGGTCTACCTGGGGCCGAGCCGTTCTCGGTGTAGTGCAGAACCAAGGACCAAGAACCAGACCTCTCCCCCACTGGCGAGTCTTCGGACCTGCCAGCTAATGAGAGCCTGCGCAGCGGGTCTACCTAGGGCCGAGCCGCGCTCGGGGTAGTGCAGAACCAAGGACCAAGAACCAGACCTCTCCCCCACAGGCGAGCCTTCGGACCTGCCAGCTAATAAGAGCCTACGCAGCGGGTCTGCCTGGGGCCGAGCCACGCTCGGGGTAGTGCGGAACGAAGGACCAAGAACTAGACCTCTCCCCCACAAGCGAGCCTTCGGACCTGCCAGCTAATGAGAGCCTGCGCAGAGGGTCTACCTGGGGACGAGCCGTGCTTGGGGTAGTGCAGAACCAAGGACCAAGAACCAGACCTCTCCTCCACAGGAGAGCCTTCAGACCTGCTAGCTAATGAGAGCCTGCGCAGCGGGTCTACCTGGGGTCGAGCCGTGCTCGGGGTAGTGCAGAACTAAGGACCAAGAACCAGACCTCTCCTCGCAGGAGAGCCTTCGGACCTACCAGCTAATGAGAGCTTGTGTAGCGGGTCTTCCTGGGGCCGAGCCACGCTCGAGGTAGTGCAAAACCAAGGACCAAGAACCAGGCCTCTCCCCCACAGGAGAGCCTTCAGACCTGCCAGCTAATGAGAGCCTGCGCAGCGGGTCTACTTGGTGTCGAGCTGCGCTCTAGGTAGTGCAGAACCAAGGACCAAGAACCAGACCTCTCCCCCACAGGAAATCCTTCGGACCTGCCATCTAATGAGAGCCTATTCAACGGGTCTACCTAGGTCCAAGCCGCACACGGGTTAGTGCGGAACCAAGGACCAAGAACCAGACGTCTCCCCCACAGGTGAGCCTTCGGACGTGCCAGCTAATGAGAGCCTACGCAGTGGGTCTACCTGTGGCCGAGCCACGCTCGGGGTAGTGCAGAAGTGACCATCTTCCTGCCGTTAGAATTTCACAGTAGGTCAAGACAAGAACTGATTTGAGAAATATATTATAATGAACTTGATTTGAGTATACAATTTTTGCCCTCCTTTCTCATGAGTAGAAGCGTTTCAAGTTATCGCCGCTCCAGGTGTGGCTCATGGTCCTACCCTCCACATCCTGGAGGTGGTAACCTCCTGCTCTCATGACCCTCTCAATAATATAAGGCCCTTCCCAATTTGGGTTGAGCTTATCCACGGGGGCGGATCTCCCCGCAGCATCAACTTTCTTTAGCATCAGATCTCCTTCCGCGAATTGCTTGATCCTGATATGCTTGTCGAAGTATCTTGCCATCTGCCATTTGATCTCTTCATGTCTGATGGCCACGACATCACGTAGCTCTTCTACCATGTCCAGCGAGAGGCATAAGCCCTCTTCATTTTCTAGCCTCCAAGCCTCGTATCCATCACCTGCAACCGCAACTTGTGGGGACCGTACCTCGAATTCCATGGGCAGGACCGCCTCACACCCATGGGAAAGTTTGAATGGGGTCTCACTGGTAGTCGTGTTCGGAGTTGTCCGCAAGGCCCACAATACGAAGGGGAGTTGTTCCACCTAACTTCCCCTCAAGTTCTCTACCTTCTTCTTGAGTATATTCATGATGATTTTGTTTGCCGCCTCCACCTGACCATTGCTCCTGGGGTGGTGGACGGAGGCAAACCTGAGGTCGATGCCCAGCTGAGTACAGAAACTTATAAACTCCTCACTTGCAAATTGAGGACCATTGTCCGTGACGATGGCCTGAGGCAGCCCGTGCCTGCAAATGATCTCTCCCCAAACGAAGTTCTTGATGACCTGGGAGGTTACTTTGGCCAGCGCCTTGACCTCCAGCCATTTAGAGAAGTAGTCGATCATAACCAAGAGGAACCACCTTTTCCCATTAGCCGGAGGGAAAAGCCTAACTAAATCCATCCCCCAGATAGCGAACAGCCATGGTGTCGTGATGCTTCAGAGCCTCTGAGAGGGCAAGAGCTGGAGGGGGCATAGAGCTGGCATTTTTGACACCTCCTTGCAAATTTTGCAGCATCCTTCCTCACGGTGGGCCAGAAGTACCCCAGCCTGACCAGCCTTGACTCCAACATTCTACGACCGGACTGTCAACCACATTCCCTAGATTGCACCTCCTCCAGAATCTGCCGGGTCTCTTCTTCCGTCACACATCGTGCTAGAAGACCCGAAAGCATCTTCCAATGTAGGCTGCCCTCATGCATGAGATAGTGGGTCGCCTTATGCCGAAAGCTCTTTGCCTCCTTGATCCATACAGGGAGGTTGCCATGACGAAGAAGGTCACGAAGGGATCCACCCATGAGGGTCGCTGATCTACTTTCATGAGCTCCCCTTCCTCGATCGCTGGACGGAACAAATAGGTCAAGGTTCCCCCTCCCTGAGGTCCAAACTTAGCCAACTGATCGGCAGCTGTACTCTCCTCTCTGGGAACGTGTTGGATAGAGAACGCCCGGAACCCCCCGATGATTGCCCTTACCTTGGACAAGTACTTCACAAGGGTGGGCTCCCGAGCTTCGAACTCTCCTCGAATCTGTGATGCCACCACCAATAAGTCAGTGAAAGCCTCCGCATCCTGGATCTCAATCTCCTTTGCCAAACGAAGGCCGACTATCACAGCCTCATACTCCGTCTGGTTGTTAGTTACTGGAAAGTGCAAGACCACTACTTGCTCTATGGTGACCCCTTGAGGACTTTTCAATACCACCCCTGCTCCGTGGGAGTGCTTTCCCGGGCTCCATCAACCGTCATCTTCCACGCCTCCTGCAGTCGCGACTCCTCGGCCCCGACCTCCACACCATAGTCTGCCAAGAAGTCGGACACCACTTGTGCCTTAATGGAGAGCCTTGGCACGAATGAGATATCGAACTCACTCAACTCGATAGATCACTTGGCCAGCCTGCCCGAGTGCTCCACTCCTTTAAAAATCTTACGGAGGGGATGGTCTGTCACCACCCTGATCGAATGTGCTTGGAAATATTGTCGGAGCTTCCTCGCCTAAATGATCAAGGCGTATGCCAACTTTTCTAAGATAGGGTAACGAAGCTCTGCCTTCTTTAGGATCCTGCTAACATAATAGATTGGCAACTGCTTCCTACCCCCTTCTCTAACAAGAACAGAGCTCACTACCTCTGCTCCCACTCCGAGATACAAGGCCAGATCCTCCCCTTCCTTTGGGCTTTGAATTAGAGGAGCCCGGGAGACCTGCTTCTTCAGCCTTTGGAAAGCTTCTTCTCATTCGGCGGTCCTGTCACAACCCGCATTTTCTCAACGATAACATCGTGTCAGAGCAAGAGAAAACACGTGTCGTGATGCCACGTCGTGCAGGGGATAACTGCACACGCTCAGGCCAAACTTCAGACTTAAGATTTTTAAGGAAAATCATAGATTAATATGAAAGAAAACCAGTTATGTGAAAGGTTGTATCCCTTGGCACGGTGGATCAGCTAGTCCACAATTAAAAGTATATTTATACACAGCAGGAAATACTTTGGTTCAATTAAGCTGACACCCTAAATGAGCATAAGTGTCCCCGAGGGACGACTCATGGTATGCACGACTCTAAAGTGAATATAGTGTATATGAAAGATGATCTTTTACGCTAAGGACAAATAGTGTCTTGGTTTTATAAATATGTCATGCATGAGATACATATAGTAGCCTTTAGGGTTTAAAATATCTAACATGCAACCTAGCATAAAATCCTTCCCAAAAGCAAGTAAACAACCACAAATAGGCAAAAAGGCAGTTTAAATTCATACCCAGCATCGCAAGAAGCCACCGGTGGGCGTCAACAACCTGACATGAACCCACTGGTGAGTATGTATGTCTATACAGAAAGGTAAAGAACTACCTCACAGAAATCGGGGATCAGCTATCTCAGCTACTCAAGAGGCTACCGACAAGCCCCTCCAAAGAACTAGTCGCTGAACTGGCTACCACCTGAACCTGAGGCATTCAAGAAAAGAACACCTCAGCAAGAAAACAATAAAAAAGGTATATAGAGCATTAGATTTATGAACAAATAAGAAGGGTTTACCAATCCCGGCAACAAATGCTATAAGCAAAAGAAAGGGGGTGACAGTAAGAAAAGAGCACTGTCTAAACCACAGCAGAGCACACCAAGTGCGAGCAATAAAACCAATATGCCCTACCAAAAGAGCCTGCAGCAGTATCAAGACATATACATATGTGCCAAAAGAAGAATCCATAAAAAGGAAAGGAACTAACAGTCCTAATGTAACACCCCGAAGTCAAGAGGATCATTTTGAGCAAAATCGGGTTCAGGCATGGGTTACACGGCCTGGGACACGGGTGTGTCCCAGGGCGTGTCAGTTGACACGGCCTGCGACACGGGCGTGTCGCAGGGCGTGTCGAGGTTGTGTCGACGATCGGACTTTGTGTCGACGATTTTCGCTCGACATCGTCGAGAGGGGCACACGGCCCAGGACACGGCCGTGTCGGATGCCGTGTCGCATGCTCGACGAGTGTTACTCGACGATCGTCGAGTATCGAGTTCCAGTGAGGACACGGCCTGTGACACGGGCGTGTCACAGGGCGTGTCAGTGGGCGTCGAATTCAGCTCGACGTCTCGGGTTAGGGCGTGTTTGCGGGACACAGGTGTGTCCTGGTGCACACGGGCGTGTGCCAAGCCGTGTGCCAGGCCGTGTGAAGTCTCGGGTTGTTTTGGGATTATTTCTGTTGAGGAACACGGCCTCAGACACGGGCGTGTCTGAGGGCGTGTCGGGTACACGGGCGTGTCACACGGGCGTGTACTGGTTGGATTGAGTCGGTTGTCTGCCGCTTAGGGGGACACGGCCTGTGACACGGGCGTGTCACAGGGCGTGTCGGGCCGTGTTCAGGGTTTTCTGGCCAGATCTGAGCCGTTTGTTTCCCTCTTCCTGGATCCAAGGGCTGGGCTTTGTCCAGGTGTCTAGGAGGCCGAGAATTAGAAGATAAAATCTCTTATTATCTTCTTCTTCTTCTTCATTTCCATTTCTAGGGAGAGAGAAGAAAGGCTAAGGGAGAGAGAAGGGAGGAGTCTTCCAGCTGCTGTAGGAGCTGCGGAGTGCGGAGCGAAGATCCGAGAGCGGATTCGTGAAGGTAGAGCCGAGGCGGTGCTTTCCATCCTGCTACTTCATGGCACCGAAGCGATCTTCAAGGGTAACGATCTCCTTCTTGGACATCGAAGTCCTTTCTCTATACATGTGCTTGGAGTCCTCCACCAAGAGGTGGATCGCGGAAGTGATTCCTTTGTTGAGTCTGCATCTAGAGCCGGAATTATGAAGTACGGTGTAGGCATGCTGTGTGAAGCCCATCTGGACCGGTAGTCTGGATTGGTGATGTTCATGGGTAAACCGGAGAAGACTCCGTGGCTTTGATGCTGTGCAAAACGGATTTCTGTTGTGATGAATGTATGGATGTGATGATTGTGAGGAGGCTTTGGTAAAGCTCCTGGATATGAGATGATCAATTGGTAGCACGCCTGGGGAGCTCGTGATAAACCCGGCCTGTTACACCACTAGGGTGGGTTGATCTAGTTAAGGAAGGGATCGATGGGCGGCAATGCTAGGGGAGCCGAGTTAAACCCGGGTTGCTGCACCACATGGGTGGGTCGATCGGACTAGGAGGGGGATCGATGGGTAGACAATGCCTGGGGAGCTTAGATAAACTCGGCTTGCTACACCACATAGTGTGGGTCGGTCTGCTCTGTTTGTGATGCTGTGAGGATGGAACTCTGAGTGGCTTGGGAGGGATGTCGCCAGCCTGCGAGCTGGTGGACTAGGGCCGGTCAACCAACAAGTTAAAACCTCGAGAGACAGCGGTGTACGACGGTGGATTCCGGTACGCCAAGAAGGTGCCCTGAGTGCACGGAGCGTTGGTGGACTCCAGCGTTTGTGATGTGATGTGTTTGTTAGTTAGTGGAATAAATCTATGATGTGATTTGGTGATGTTTGCTGATGCTTGATGAGAAAGGAAGCACTGTATACAGGGAAGGAACCACTACCCCGGGTAGGGGGTAGGGTCGTTATAATGGGTCAGCAATGCTGACCGTTACTTTGTTTTCTGTGTTGGTTTGGATGATGAATTGCAGGTGCTGCGGTTTGGAAAGAATAAGTGGATTGGCTAGCCTGGTGTTCTTAGTCCTTGAGAGCTATATGAAGAATCATGGTTGGATTTCATGTGTGGCCGGCCTGCGTGCCGATGTACAAAACCATTGATGTGAAAGAGGAACTTGTAAGGCCATAAGGCCAGGGTGTGTGAGTTGTATACATTTCTGGTGTTTTTATATAAATGTGGTATTTATATATGGGTGGACATTCTGGTTTGAGTTCATGTTAACAAGAAAAATGCTGCGCTAGAATGGAATGAGTTAAGGATACGCATAGATTTGATTTCCACACGTGATTCCTTCGCTTTTCTGTGCTATATGGCGTGGGGCCCCGGCCGGACCCACCGTTATATGTCATGTGACAGGTGGGGGCGTTACAAAGTGGTATCAGAGCCAGGTTTAGATTGTTTGGGAGGAGAGAACATAATTGAACTCATGAATGTCCACTAGGAATGTATGTCATGCACATGATGTGCGTGAGGGTGTAGTCAATGTACCAGTACCGTTTGGATTTGAAAGAAGTTAATGGTGTTCTGTACATTGATAGGTGGCGAGGGATGGAGCTGGGCCGTCTGAGCCCCAACGGTCGGATGAAAGTGCCGCACCCGTGGAAGCGCCGATGCCTCCCTCGGCAGAGGCCATACGAGTGGTGGCGGAGACAGTGCTTGCAGTGTTACAAGCACAACCAACTGGACAGGCAAGACCTGGTGGAAGGCAAGAGCATGCTGCCGAGGTGGTGGAAGCGCAAGCAAGTGACGACGCATTGTCACGTTTTATGCACTTTCACCCACCGACGTTTGGTGGAGCGCTTTCACCAACGCAGGCAGAAGATTGGTTGGCAAGAGTAAAAAGGATCCTAACCGCAATCAGGACGGTCGAAGAACAGAAAGTGATGTTGGCCACTTTTCTGTTGGAAGGAGATGCGAGATTGTGGTGGGATGAAATTGAAGTGCACCACTTGGCAGGTCGCGGTTTAATGGAAGTTTCAATGGAGGAATTCTCCCAAATATTTTTAGCCAAGTATGTGCCGGTGTCGCAGAGGATTGCGATGGAAAATGAGTTTCTCCGTTTGGTGCAGGGTGAGCGAGATATTGATACCTACCTGCATGAGTTTACAAGATTGGGGAGATATGCGGGATCTACCTTTGCGGAGGAAGCGCGAAAGACAAATCGGTTTTATGGCGGCTTGCGGGATGAATTGAGGTTTGCACTTCCGAGTTCGGTGAGCCAAGGCTTTCAGGCGTTGGTCGATACAGCTCGTTCCTTGGAGAAGGATATGAAGCGAGTGCAGGAGAATAAGAGACTGACAAGGGAAAAGTCAGAGTTTAAAATGTCACCACCAGATCAATCGGAGTTTCGCCGACAAGAGAAGAAAAGATTTAGGCCGGTGGAATTAGCTCTGTCGACTGTTTCTTCAGGGGCGACATATGGGCCAGGACGTGTGGATACACGTATATGTTATAAATGTGGGCAGCAAGGACACATCGCAAAATTCTGTTGGAATGTCCCTCAGGGAGTGAGAAAAAGACAGGTGCGTCATATGAAGAAAAAGGGAAAGCAGTGGCCGAATCATCTGCACCCCGGACGCAACCTCGCTTGCATGCGATGGAAGTGCAAGAGCCGCAAAGCTCAGTTGGTGAAATTCAGCCTCGAGCGTTTCATTTATCATTAAATCGTGAATTTCAAAATCGGGAGGCTGAGTGGAAGTGAACTGCGATGTGACTCATGTCGATGCTCTGAAAGTTGTGTATGTAAACTATGTTTTGATGACTGATGTAAATGCTGATGGCTGATGTAAATGATGTTTATATCTATCGCTGTCGATCTCTATAATAGCTTGGTGCACGTGTGATTGTGCCGAAATCAATCAATTATGTCGTTTTGTTTGAGGTCTTATGTGGTTGAATGTGCACAAGTGGAAGCTAGGGATGTTTGTTGTGTTGTCTATTTGTTAGTGTGTGCGGAGGCTTGGGGTGTATGAGTTTGTGATGTTGTGACTGATTGGTTGTTTGGAGTCAAATTTCGAGGACGAAATTATTTGAAGGGGGGAGGATTGTAACACCCCGAAGTCAAGAGGATCATTTTGAGCAAAATCGGGTTCAGGCATGGGTTACACGGCCTGGGACACGGGCGTGTCCCAGGGCGTGTCAGTTGACACGGCCTGCGACACGGGCGTGTCGCAGGGCGTGTCGAGGTTGTGTCGACGATCGGACTTGGTGTCGATGATTTTCGCTCCACATCGTCGAGAGGGGCACACGGCCCAGGACACGGCCGTGTCGGATGCCGTGTCGCATGCTCGACGAGTGTTACTCGACGATCGTCGAGTATCGAGTTCCAGTGAGGACACGGCCTGTGACACGGGCGTGTCACAGGGCGTGTCAGTGGGCGTCGAATTTAGCTCAACGTCTCGGGTTAGGGCGTGTTTGCGGGACACGGGTGTGTCCTGGTGCACACGGCCATGAACACGGGCGTGTGCCAAGCCGTGTGCCAGGCCGTGTGAAGTCTCGGGTTGTTTTGGGATTATTTCTGTTGAGGAACACGGCCTCAGACACGGGCGTGTCTGAGGGCGTGTCAGGTACACGGCCGTGACACGGGCGTGTACTGGTTGGATTGAGTCGGCTGTCTGCCGCTTAGGGGGACACGGCCTGTGACACGGGCGTGTCACAGGGCGTGTCGGGCCGTGTTCAGGGTTTTCTGGCCAGATCTGAGCCGTTTGTTTCCCTCTTCCTGGATCCAAGGGCTGGGCTTTGTCCAGGTGTCTAGGAGGCCGAGAATTAGAAGATAAAATCTCTTATTATCTTCTTCTTCTTCTTCTTCATTTCCATTTCTAGGGAGAGAGAAGAAAGGCTAAGGGAGGAGTCTTCCAGCTGCTGTAGGAGCTACGGAGTGAGGAGCGAAGATCCGAGAGCGGATTCGTGAAGGTAGAGCCGAAGCGGTGCTTTCCATCCGGCTACTTCATGGCACCGAAGCGATCTTCAAGGGTAACGATCTCCTTCTTGGACATCGAAGTCCTTTCTCTATACATGTGCTTGGAGTCCTCCACCAAGAGGTGGATCGCGGAAGTGATTCCTTTGTTGAGTCTGCATCTAGAGCCGGAATTATGAAGTACGGTGTAGGCATGATGTGTGAAGCCCATCTGGACCGGTAGTCTGGATTGGTGATGTTCATGGGTAAACCGGAGAAGACTCCGTGGCTTTGATGCTGTGCAAAACGGATTTCTGTTGTGATGAATGTATGGATGTGATGATTGTGAGGAGGCTTTGGTAAAGCTCCTGGATATGAGATGATCAATTGGTAGCATGCCTGGGGAGCTCGTGATAAACCCGGCCTGTTACACCACTAGGGTGGGTTGATCTAGTTAAGGAAGGGATCGATGGGCGGCAATGCTAGGGGAGCCGAGTTAAACCCGGGTTGCTGCACCACATGGGTGGGTCGATCGGACTAGGAGGGGGATCGATGGGTAGACAATGCCTGGGGAGCTTAGATAAACCCGGCTTGCTACACCACATAGTGTGGGTCGGTCTGCTCTGTTTGTGATGCTGTGAGGATGGACCTCTGAGTGGCTTGGGCGGGATGTCGCCAGCCTGCGAGCTGGTGGACTAGGGCCGGTCAACCAACAAGTTAAAACCTCGAGAGACAGCGGTGTACGACGGTGGATTCCGGTACGCCAAGAAGGTGCCCTGAGTGCACGGAGCGTTGGTGGACTCCAGCGTTTGTGATGTGATGTGTTTGTTAGTTAGTGGAATAAATCTATGATGTGATTTGGTGATGTTTGCTGATGCTTGATGAGAAAGGAAGCACTGTATACAGGGAAGGAACCACTACCCCGGGTAGGGGGTAGGGTCGTTATAATGGGTCAGCAATGCTGACCGTTACTTTGTTTTCTGTGTTGGTTTGGATGATGAATTGCAGGTGCTGCGGTTTGGAAAGAATAAGTGGATTGGCTAGCCTGGTGTTCTTAGTCCTTGAGAGCTATATGAAGAATCATGGTTGGATTTCATGTGTGGCCGGCCTGCGTGCCGATGTACGAAACCATTGATGTGAAAGAGGAACTTGTAAGGCCATAAGGCCAGGGTGTGTGAGTTGTATACATTTCTGGTGTTTTTATATAAATGTGGTATTTATATATGGGTGGACATTCTGGTTTGAGTTCATGTTAACAAGAAAAATGCTGCGCTAGAATGGAATGAGTTAAGGATACGCATAGATTTGATTTCCACACGTGATTCCTTCGCTTGTCTGTGCTATATGGCATGGGGCCCCGGCCGGACCCACCGTTATATGTCATGTGACAGGTGGGGGCGTTACACCTAATACGTGGGTTTATGGCAGAGGTTAAAACTTGGATCTGAATACATAACCAAAACCAGATCCAAAAAGGGCTAAGGGGTCAAACAGTGGCAGCTCTAGGGTCCCACACATGCCAACCCAAACCGGGGCAAAAAGGTGGTGGCCACAGCTCTCTACATAAAACTACCCCTCCAGAGGCCACAAAAACTCCACCACCTGCCACAACCCAAGAGTCGGCGTGCAAAAGAAAATTAGCCGAACACTCAATACCACCCCCTAGAGAACGGGAATAGTCATACTAACAATCCTAAGGAAACACACGAACCCAAGCCAGAAACGTCGGGTCCAACCGACGCGGCCTTGCACGCCTAACCCAACCAACCCTGAGTCTTACCTGACCCAAAACCAGCACAGCAACCAGTGTCGACACGATGTGTCGACACCACAACAGGCCGGTGTCGACACAAGGTGTCGACACTACCGCGGTCGGTGTCGACACAAAGTGTCGACACTCCCGCGGCCGGTGTTGACACAAGGTGTCGACACTCCCGCGGCCGGTGTCGACACAATGTGTCGACACTACCGCGGCCGGTGTCGACACAATGTGTCGACGCCTCGACTGACCGGTGTCGACACAAGGTGTCGACACCACGGCTGGCTGGTGTCGAAACAAAGTGTCGACACCCCGACTGGCTACTGGCGCCAGACCCAGCAACCAACCAAAACAAGAACCAGGCCCCTCTCTAAAATTTCATCATCTATCGGCAATAGCAACTACTCGACCTGAACCGTACCAAATCTGTCCCTAATAGACACAATCTCTCAGGAAAACCTGAGATTTAACTGGAACTTCTCTATACTAACCACAGTATAATCGGGGACGAACCCTAGCGTACACCTAGGATCTAAGCAGGAGAGAGATAAAATTTAATCAAGAAGAAAACAAGGATCAGCTTTGGCAAGGATGAGGGAACATCACTTGCCTCAATACCAGAAAAGCTTGGTCGGCCACTTCCCTCACTCTCGGATCTAGCCGCAGAGCACCAATCCGAGGAACAGAAGGAATGCAGATCCAGGCGAGAGCAATCCAGATCCACTCTCGAAATCGAATTTCGACCGCTAAATCTCCAGGAATCGGCGTCCGAAGGCTAGGGTAGTCTGGCGGTTCTCTTCCTCTCGTACAGGCGGCGGCTCCTTCCAAAAAGAGAAAATGAAAAGAGACAATGAACCGAGCCCTAATTTCTAAGCTAAGGCTATATATACGCATCAGGTTTAATAATAAACAATCAATACATATTAATTACTTACACGCAATATCAAAATGACGCGAGACCCGAAACATCTAGGAAATTGATGAAATTCACATCGCAGCTAAAAACCCACGCTATGAACACAACTGCGAAGTCGAAATCTGCATTCGATGAACAAAACCCGGGATACCACCACCCGAAGCCAAAAACACAAGCATTCCCTAAGAGGCCCAACCGAGTCACCAAACAGACTCCGGCTAGCTGGGGAATCTTGCTAACAGGCTACAAACAGGCTACACAAGGAACCCTAAGAGCTAATACCACGCTCTACAATGGCAAAGAGCCGAAAAATACGCCATCGTAACGCCAGCCAAAGATCAAACAAAACACGGAAAAACCAGGGGCGTTACAGCCACTCCCCCTAAAAGAAAGTTTCGCCTCGAAACTTTACTCATAATACTCCTATAAAGAAGGAGAGAGAAAGAGCCAGGAAAGGGCTATATAAGAATAAAACAGAACATACCAGGCACAAGATCAGGGAAACAGATGAGGGTGAGCATCCCTCATAGCCGACTCCAATTCCCAAGTCGTGCTTTCCACATCCTGATTCCTCCATAAAACTTTAACCATAGGAATAGACTTCTTCCGCAACGCACGAACTTGAGAATCCAAAATGCGGACAGGCACCTCCACATAAGAAAGATTCAGCTCCAACTGAGGCACAGAATCCAAAACCTGCCTGCCATTTATCACACATTTCTGCAGCTGACTTATGTGAAAGACATCATGCACGCCAGGGAAATTTGCGGGCAAAGCCAGCCTATAGGCTGATAACCCGATCCACTCAACAATCAGAAATGGCCCCACGTACCTCGGGTCCAACTACTGTTCTTGCCAAACCGCTTGACTCTGATCAACGGGGAGACCTTTAAGAACATTGAGTCCCCCACAACAAATTCCAAGTCAGATTTACGCCGGTTGGCGTTCTTCTCATATCTCTCCTGGGCAAACCGAAGCTTTTCCCGAATAAGCTTCACAGCGGTTTCCATCTCCTCGAGCGCTTCTGGACCCAACAGAGGTCCCTCGCCAAGCTCAGCCCAAAACAAGGGAGTCCTGCAGTGCCTCCCATACAAAGCTTCAAAAGGAGCCATTTGCAAGCTCTCTTGATAACTGTTGTTATATGTGAATTCCATAAGCCGCAAGCGCTCGTCCCACACTCCTCCATGGTCCAGAATATAGCATCGGATCATATCTTCCACAATCTGATTTACTCGCTCCGTCTGACCGTTGGTCTGCGGATGATAAGCTGTGGAGTATCTCAAATCTGTACCCAACCCCTCTTGGAGGCTCTTCCAAAAACGAGACGTGAACCTAGAGTCTCGATCTGATATGATACTTACGGGTACACCATGCAATCTGACAACCTCTTCCAGATACAGCTCGGCTATCTTCCTCATCGGATAATCGATCTTAAATGGTACGAAATGAGCACTCTTCATCAATCTGTCTACGATTACCCAAACTGAATCATGCCCCTTAGGAGATCTCGGTAAGCCTATAATGAAACCCATCGAGATACTCTCTCACTTCCACATCGGAATCTCCAAGGGAGTCAGCTTGCCACCAGGCCTCCCATGGTCGGCTTTCACACGCCTACAAGTGTGACACTCAGAAACAAATCTGGCTATACCTCTCTTCATCCCATACCACCAGGCAATCTGCTTTAAATCATGATACATCTTGGTAGACCCTGGATGGTAGGCAACACTAGATCCGTGGACTTCTCTGAACACCAAATCACGGATATCTCCAACGGCGGGGATGCAAAACCTGCCACGATACTTTAAGGTACCCGCATCATCTATAGAGAAATCTGGTAATTCACCTTTTTCAGCTCGAAGATACAAATGCAGAAGATCGGGATCATCCTTCTGATGCAGTCTCGTAAGTGCAATCCACGAAGGTTCAGCCACTGCCAAACTACTCTGCGAAACGCAGCTTCCCACAGAAATGTCCATCAAAAGGAACTCTTCCACAAGGCGCTCGGCGGAGAGATTGAAAATCTTCCCTCACTTCCGACTCAGGGCGTCGGCCACCACATTAGCCTTGCCCGGATGGTACTGGATTTCAACATCATAGTCGGCCACGTACTCCAACCATCGCCGCTGGCGCAAATTCAATTCTTTCTGGGTGAAGACATACTTTAAACTCTTATGATCCGTGAAAATCTTGCACTGCGCGCCATATAGCAAATGCCTCCACAATTTCAGCGCATAGATTACAGCTGCAAACTCCAGGTCATGCGTAGGGTAATTCCTCTCATGACTCTTTAGCTGCCTCGACCCGTACGCAATCACCTTCCCGCCCTGCATCAATATGCAGCCCAGTCCGACATGCGACGCATCCATATATATATCATACTCACTACCCTCCGTAGGCAATGACAAAATTGGAGCTGAACATAGCCTTCTTTTTAGTTCCTCAAAAGCCTTCTCACACTTGCCATCCCATATGAAGGCTACATTCTTCTGCGTCAACTTGGTCAACGGCGCGGACAAGGTAGAGAATCCCTCTACAAATCTTCTATAATAACCAGCCAAACCCAAGAAGCTTCTGATCTCTTTGGGAGTAACAGGTCTCGCCCATTCCATAACAGCAGCGATCTTTTCTGGGTCCATTGATATTCCCTTCTTATTAATCACGTGGCCTAGAAAAGAAACTTGAGGCAACCAAAATTCGCATTTGCTCAGCTTGGCGTATAACTTATGGTTTCTCAGGGTCGCCAAGACTAGAAGCAAATGTCGATCATGCTCCTCCGCATCTTTAGAGTACACCAAAACATCGTCTATAAAGACAATCACAAACTTATCTAGAAAATCCTTGAAAACTCTGTTCATCAAATCCATAAAAGCTGAGGGCGCATTAGTCAAACCAAATGACATAACCAAAAACTCAAAATGCCCATGACGAGAGCGGAACGCCGTCCGCGGAACATCTGACTCCCGAATCCTCAACTGGTGATAGCCCGATCGAAGATCAATCTTGGAAAACACGGAGCTACCACGCAGTTGATCAAACAAATCGTCGATTCGTGGCAAAGGGTACCTGGTCTTAATTGTAACCTTGTTCAGCTCTCTATATTCGATGCATAACCTCATCGACCCATCTTTCTTTTTAACGAACAGTACTGGTGCACCCCAAGGCGAAGAACTCGGCCTTATGAAACCTTTTGCCAACATCTCATCCAGCTGGATTCGCAACTCTTCCAACTCTCGCGGGGCCATCCGGTACGGCGCCTTTACAATAGGACACGTGCCTGGCTCCAAATCTATCACAAACTCGACATCTCGATCGGGTGGAAGACCGGGAAGATCGTCAGGAAACACATCAGAGAAGTCACACACCACAGGAATCTCTTCCAAATGTGGCACACTAACAACCGACCCTACCAGAGAGACCACACAGGCAAAACAGCCAGAATCAAGCAACTTCCGAGCACGCACCGCAGAAATGACTGGAGACTCCTGGAGAGAATTCCCATAAACGCTCCCTGGCTGACCATTGTCTTTGACGAAGTCCAAGCGCTTATACTTGCACTAGATAACTGCATCGTACCTTGACAACCAGTCCATGCCCAAAATAACGTCGAAATCCTCCAGGTCAATCACCTTCAGATCTGCCTTTGCTAGAAAATCCCCCAACAAAATCGGACAATCGAGGACACCCAGGTCTGTAACCACAGAGTCACCGGAGGGGAACTTAACACAGAAGGCACCACCAACACGATCCAGGCCCAAACTGAACCGCTCCACGAAAGCTCTAGCCACAAACGAGTGGGTAGCGCCTGAATCGAAGAGAACGCACGCCCAGCGGTTCTTTACCTTAAATCGTCCTACGAATTGCACACGCATCTAAGGCAACAAGCGCTAAAACGAAAACTACAACCAAAAAGGGAACATAACGAAACGACTGGGGAGGAGTCGAACCTGAGATAACCTGGGTCGAGGTCTTCGCTTCGTCTGCCGAAAGCACATTCAGCTTCCCCTTTCCTTTATCCATTTGCTGAGGCGGTGGTAAAGCCTGGAGGGGAACTGGCTGCAGAATAGGCTGGAGCTGTGGGCACCTTGTCTTGAGATGACCCTTCTGCCCACACTGAAAACAGACTTTATCTTTTAACCAGCATCGGGCAACATCATGCCCCTTCCTCCCACACAAGGCACACACCAAGTCTCCTCTGGGAGCACCCTGAATCGTGTGCACCTGTTCCTTCTTCTGCGCTCCCAACCTTTTGAAACACTTCTCAAAGGGATGGCCTGGCCGGCCACAAAAACTACAATCCTCTTTGATCTTCTTTCTCGAGACAGCATCAGGTTCCTGAGGGCTCTTCCCTCCACCGGACTTCCGCTTATCCTTCCTCAACTGCTGGCCTCTATTCTTGGCATTCTCAATGGCCTCAACCCTCAAGGCAGCTTCAACCACACCGGCATAACTGACTGCTCCATAGGCATTCGCTAACTGCTGGATGTCGCTTCTTAGCCCACCCAGAAAGCGCTTAACTCGGTCTGCCTCAACACTCACCAGACTAGGAGCAAACCGACCAACTTACTAAACTCAATCACATACTCACTAACCGTGAGTTCCCTCTGCTTTAAATGAAGAAAGTCATTCATTAGCCGGTCCCGCTCGACTAAAGGCAGAAACTTACTTAACAACATCACCTTAAATGACTCCCAAGTGCATCCTGCCACCAAGCTCTCTTTCTCCCTCAGCCACCAACTCTTTGCTAAGCCCTTGAGCTGATAGGCAGCGAGCATCACTCTCTGATCGTCTGCAATCCCAGAGAAAGAGAACATCTCTTTAATGGAAATCAGCCAGTCATCCAAAATCATGAAATCTGCTTGCCCATCATAAGTAGGGGGCCTAAGCCGCTGAAACTGGGATATGAACGTCATCTCCGGGGGCACCACAACCAAAGGCACGGGAGGAGCAGGAGGGGCAGGAACAGCTACCCCCTCAGCGGGGTCCTGAGCTCCCGGAGTCTGTCCCTCCACCACTGCTACAAGGGACTAAATCTGAGCCTGCATCGCCACTGCCTGTCTCGATAACGCCTCATTACTCTGTCGCGGGCTTTCTACCAACGCATCGCTCTGCGCTCCTGATGTCTCACCCTCTGATTGGGGGGTTGATCTCGTCTTAAGACGTCTCGCCATCCTATAATCGCACCAGCTTTAGACAAAACCTAGCCCAACAGCTAGAACAAAACTACCAGGTACAGACAAACACACTTAAATATGAACTTCAACTGCAAAACTTGCTCTGGGAGTTGTTTTTACCATGATGATGTTATGCTTGACCTAAGATGGTTCACCACCATCATACTAACTCATGTGCCTAAACCATGAATGCATGTACTTGTATTCTGTTTGACTCAAAACTATGCGTGTACATATGTCATCATGCAAATCTTTAGCTTGGCACGTTGTGCTTATGAAATGTTATGATATGCATGATGTGTTATGCATACTAAAAAGCCTTAATGTATGTCATGGGCGGCGTACACATGAAAATGTTATGCATCCCATACTACATAACATTTCCATGCAACGACAAAAAGGAAAACGTGCTAGCCGCATTCATGTGGTGAGGTTATGCATCACATACTACATAACCCTCACATGTTGCCTCCTATGGTGGATCCATATACAAACACATATTATGCATCCCATACTACATAATATGCCCCATATACATCTTCATGCTCATGAGTGTAGTGTTCGTTCTTTAGCCAAGATGTGCTGATGACATATCGGTGTGTGTATGGTATGACGCTAGCCATTAATGCAAACAAGGGAAAGGTTGCCCGACCATTTGTCAAGCAACCTCCCTTTGATACCAACTGTCACAACCCGCATTTTCTCAACGATAACATCGTGTCAGAGCAAGAGAAAACACGTGTCGTGATGCCACGTCGTGCAGGGGATAACTGCACACGCTCAGGCCAAACTCCAGACTTAAGATTTTTAAGGAAAATCATAGATTAATATGAAAGAAAACCAGTTATGTGAAAGGTCGTATCCCTCGGCACGGTGGATCAGCTAGTCTACAATTAAAATTATATTTATACACAGCAGGAAATACTTTGGTTCAATTAAGCTGACACCCTAAATGAGCATAAGTGTCCCCGAGGGACGACTCATGGTATGCACGACTCTAAAGTGAATATAGTGTATATGAAAGATGATCTTTTACACTAAGGACAAATAGTGTCTTGGTTTTATAAATATGTCATGCATGAGATACATATAGTAGCCTTTAGGGTTTAAAATATCTAACATGCAACCTAGCATAAAATCCTTCCCAGAAGCAAGTAAACAACAACAAATAGGCAAAAAGGCAGTTTAAATTCATACCCAGCATCGCAAGAAGCCACCGGTGGGCGTCAACAACCTGACATGAACCCACTGGTGAGTATGTATGTCTATATAGAAAGGTAAAGAACTACCTCACAGAAATCGGGGATCAGCTATCTCAGCTACTCAAGAGGCTACCGACAAGCCCCTCCAAAGAACTAGTCGCTGAACTGGCTACCACCTGAACCTGAGGCATTCAAGAAAAGAACACCTCAGCAAGAAAACAATCAAAAAGGTATATAGAGCATTAGATTTATGAACAAATAAGAAGGGTTTACCAATCCCGGCAACAAATGCTATAAGCAAAAGAAAGGGGGTGACAGTAAGAAAAGAGCACTGTCTAAAGCACAGCAGAGCACACCAAGTGCGAGCAATAAAACCAATATGCCCTACCAAAAGAGCCTGCAGCAGCATCAAGACATATACATATGTGCCAAAAGAAGAAGCCATAAAAAGGAAAGGAACTAACAGTCCTAACACGTGGGTTTATGGCAGAGGTCAAAACTTGGATCTGAATACATAACCAAAACCAGATCCAAAAAGGGCTAAGGGGTCAAACAGTGGCAGCTCTAGGGTCCCACACACGCCAACCCAAACCGGGGCAAAAAAGCGGTGACCACAGCTCTCCACATAAAACCACCCCTCTAGAGGCCGCCAAAACTCCACCACCTGCCACAACCCAAGAGTCAGCATGCAAAAGAAAATTAGCCGAACACTCAATACCACCCCTAGAGAAAGGGAATAGTCATACTAACAATCCTAAGGAAACACACGAACCAAAGCCCGAAACATCGGGTCCAACCGACGCGGCCTTGCACGTCTAACCCGAACCAACCCCGAGTCTTACCTGACCCAAAACCAGCACAGCAACCAGTGTAGACATGATGTGTCGACACCACAACAGGCCGGTGTCGACACAAGGTGTCGACACTACCGCGGCCGGTGTCGACACAAAGTGTCGACACTACTGCGGCCGGTGTCGACACAAAGTGTCGACACCACTGCGGCCGGTGTCGACATAAGGTGTCGACACTACCGCGGCCGGTGTCGACACAAGGTGTCGACACTACCGCGGCCGGTGCCGACACAAAGTGTCGACACCGCGGCCGGTGTCGACACTACCGCGGCCGGTGTCGACACAAAGTGTCGACACCCCGACTGACCGGTTTCGACACAAGGTGTCGACACCACGACTGGTTGGTGTCGACACAAAGTGTCGACACCCCGACTGGCTACTGGTGCCAGACCCAGCAACCAACCAAAACGAGAACCAGGCCCCTCTCTAAAATTTCATCATCTATCGGCAATAGCAACTACTCGACCTGAACCGTACCAAATTCGTCCCTAATAGACACAATCTCTCAGGAAAAACTGAGATTTAACTGGAACTTCTCTACACTAACCACAGTATAATCGGGGACGAACCCTAGCGTACACCTAGGGTCTAAGCAGGAGAGAGATAAAATTTAATCAAGAAGAAAACAAGGATCAGCTTTGGCAAGGATGAGGGAACATCACTTGCCTCAATACCAGAAAAGCTTGGTCGGCCACTTCCCTCACTCTCGGATCTAGCCGCAGAGCACCAAGCCGAGGAACAGAAGGAATGCAGATCCAGGCGAGAGCAATCCAGATCCACTCTCGAAATCGTATTCTGACCGCTAAATCTCCAGGAATCGGCGTCTGAAGGCTAGGGTAGTCCGGCGGTTCTCTTCCTCTCATACAGGCGGCGGCTCCTTCCAAAAAGAGAAAATGAAAAGAGACAATGAACCGAGCCCTAATTTCTAACCTAAGGCTATATATACGCATCATGTTTAATAATAAACAATCAATACATATTAATTACTTACACGCAATATCAAAACGACGCGAGACCCGAAACATCTCGGAAATTGATGAAATTCACATCGCAGCTAAAAACCCACGCTACAAACACAACTACGAAGTCGAAATCTGCATTCGATGAACAAAACCCGGGATACCACCACCCGAATCCAAAAACACAAGCATTCCCTAAGATGCCCAACCAAATCACCAAACAGACTCCGGCTAGCTGGGGAATCTTGCTCACAGGCTACAAACAGGCTACACAAGGAACCTTAAGAGCTAAGACCACGCTCTACAACGGCAAAGAGCCGAAAAATATGCCATCGTAACGCCAGCCAAAGATCAAACAAAACACGAAAAAACTGGGGGCGTTACAGGTCCACTCGAACCTTTGGTTATCGCGCAACACTATGAAGAATTATGAGCATTTCTCTCCTGACATGGAGAGGAATCTACTTAGGCCGGCCAGCTTGCCTGTCAAGTGCTGGACCTCCTTAGTGTTGCGTGGTGACTCCAGCTCTAGGATAGCCTTCACCTTATCTTGGTTGGGATCCACCCCCGCCGGGGTCGGGAGATGCCCAAGGAACTTCCTACGGCTCGCCCCGAAAACGCACTTTAAGGGGTTCAGCCTCATCTTGAACTTCCGCACGGTGGCGAATGTCTCCTCCAAGTCCCGAAGGTGCGAGTCCACGCCCTTGCTTTTAACCATTAGGTCATCAATATAGACCTCCAGGTTCCTCCCCCTTTGGCCTTGGAAGACTCGATCCATGATGCATTGGTATGTAGCCCCTGCATTTTTCAACCCAAAGGGCATCATCTTATAACTGAAGCATCCCTCCCTTGTGATGAAGGAGACGTCCATGACATCGGGAGGGTGCATTCGGATCTGGTGGTAACCTGAAAAAGCATCCAAAAAACTCATAATTGAAAAACCAATGGCTGAATCAACCAGCGCGTCGATTCGAGGCAGGGGGGAAGAAATCCTTGGGGCACGATTTATTTAATAAAGAAAAGTCAATACACATGTGCCACTTCCCACCCCTTTTCTTTATCATTACCACGTTAGAGACCCAGCCTGGATACTGGATCTCCGAGATGAAGACAGCCTCCAGAAGCTTCTTGACCTCCTCGCGGATTGGCTCTTCCAGCTTAGTTGCAATGGTCCTCATCTTCTGCCGTATAGGGTGTGTCTTGGGATCCAGGTTCAGGCGGTGGCAGGCCATATCTGCATCGATGCCCGGCATGTCAGCCGCACTCTAAGAGAAGATGTTGACGTTGCTCTGGATGCAAGCCCGCACTCGCTCCTGGTCCTCAGGACTAAGACCCCCGCTGACCCGCACCATCTGTACTTGGCCGGCGCTGGTGAAGACTTCCATCTCTACCACCTCCTCAGTAGGATCAAGCCGTGATTGCTCGTAGCTGGCCCTTGCCACCCCTTCTTGTCAACACTCTTCCTCCCTTCCTGCTTCCTCAACATCTATCGCATCCCCTAGGCTCTCACTCTGCTCCTGCTCAACCTCTACGCCTCCTTGGGCCTCCCTCTCAACTCCTCCTCCATCCAATTCCACCTGCCAACCTTCTTGCGGCTCCAACCCTCCGTCCTTCTGGACCTCCTGCACATCTCTTCCACTCTGCTCCTCCTCAATCTCCTCCTCCTCGTCAACCTCTTCAGTCTCCTTCCTCGCCTCCTCTAGGCTAATCTCCTCCTCTCCGACAAACTCTTCATGCGCCGCCATCTCCTTCTCCAACTCCTCCGCCTCTGCCATCCAAGATATGTTGTTGACTGTCGTAACATAGCACTGTCTTGCCACCTTCAGGTCCCCTCTGACCCTAACCTACACCCCTTCGTTGTTGAACTTGAGGAATTGATGAAACGAGGAGGGGACGCAGCGATAGGCAGTGTTGAGGGGGCACCCAAAGATGGCGCTATAGCTGCTCGGGGCGTCCACGATCACGAACCTGCAGTTCCGTGACACGCCCCCTAACTTCACATGTAGCCCCACACCTCCTTCTACTTCCTTCCTTTCTCCTGAGAAACCAAACAATGGCCCATCTGAAGTTATGACCCTCTTGGTCTCAACCTGCATCTCATTGAAAGCCTTCTTGAAGATCACGTTCACGGAGCTCCCGTTGTCCACCAGGATCTTGGAGACCGTGAAGTTTTCGACCGCCGTCTGGATCACCAAGGCATCACAGAACGGGTCCTCATAATCTGGCATGTCCGCTAAAGAAAAGGTAATTTTTTTCTTTTGGAGGGGGGCCTGGGAGGTCGAGGCTACCCCCCTTCGGAACATGGTCTGGAGGCTCCCTTTTCGAGTTACCTAAATCCAAACTCCTCTGTGGATCACCCCGATCCCCCTGGTTCCTACATCCACCCAGTCCTCGCATCTATCTTTCGTTTCCTCCTGCTGCACCTCCTCAATCCTTACTAGCGGAGCCTGCCTCCTTGACCCACTGACTTCTCTCATTTCTAAGAACTCTATGCAGGTGGACGTTGCATGGCCTTCCTCCTGATGGAAGTCACAGAAAGGCAATGCCACCCTGCCCCTTCTCCCTTCTCCACCATCTCTCCTTCCAGCTCCTCCTCTTGCTCCTCTCCTTCCTCCTCTACCTTGACCGACATCCATCGTCTCCTACTAATGTTGGAAATGACCCCTCAGCTCCTGCCTTCGTGTCGGCTGATCAAACCTCCTCGGCTCGCGAAAGTGGTATCTTCCCTGGAAACCTCCTCCTAGCTCCTGGAGGCACCCCTCCTGAGGCCTCCAACCTAACCGGTTGTTCGGCTCCCGGTCCCCCTATCATTAGTGCAGTCCCTACTACCCCTGTCCTCGGGGCTCTTCCCTCCTCCTCTCTTCTCTCTGCTGCCTCAGCCTTCCTGCTTCTGGCTCCTTCACATCATCCTCTGCCAACCTGGCCAGCTTCCTTACAAATGCCGGATTGGCCCTCTCGAAGTCTGTCTCCTTCGCCGCCCTCTCCATGAGCTCCTCAAAGGAGAGGGGGTGCTACTCTCTTCAACTCCATGCTAAAAAAACCTAGCCTCAGTCCCAGAGTAAAAGCGAGCATTAGCGTATACCCGGGGACCTCCTGGACCAGGAGGATCTCCTCCTGAAATAGATCCACATAATTTCCCAACATCTCGTCTTGCTTCTGCCTCACCGCAAACAGGCACTCGGCCTCCTTCTTACGCTTCTTCAATGTTGAGAACCTCAATAGGAAACCTCGACGCAGATCCTCGAAACTGTAGATCGAACTTGCCGGCAACTGGTGGAACCAGTCCCAGGCCTTCTCCTTCAACGTGATGGCAAATAGTCGACACTTGAAGGCATCTGTCACCTGCCTTATTGAAACAACATCTTCAAACTACTACACATGTTGTACAGGGTCATTCTTTTCCGAGTAGTAGGACATGTCGGGCTCCCAGAACCCCTCCGGCACTGGGGCCTAGATGATGAGCTCTTTGAATGGGCTCTCGCCACCTTCCTGCCGAGAGGGCACATCTCGCGGTCTCGGCTGGCTGGCCCAATCCGTGAGACCGTGCCCAGGGAAGAGCTCTCACACAGTCGCCTCCCTCTCGCCAACTCCTACCGGAATCTCCTTCCCGGGATCTGGCCTGGGAAGAGCTCTCGTACCGCCACGTCCCTCTCACCAGCCTCCACCGGGACCTCCTTCCCCGGGCACTGTCCAGGGGCATTCTTGCCCAGGAGCGGGACCTCCTCTATTGGGACCTGAGGCGTGGCCCACTCGCTCCTTGTCGAGAAGGCTAAGTTGATGGTCTACAAGACCTCTCGCCTGAAGTCTTCCAGCATCTACCTCGTCGCCTCCTCTCCCCCAGAGGGGGAACATCCTGAACCAGATCCTTCACCTTCACCTCCTGTCATAGGACTAAACTCAAGCTTTTCTTGTATCGGCTACCTTCGACGCTCACCGCACCAGAACTGTTGAAGCAAAAAACTTGACTTCGATAGAAGTTCAAAAAATAGGGGCGTAGCCAACACCTACTCATCCCAAGCTCTGACCTCCGTCTGGTCGTGAAGGACTAGAAACTAGCCCTAAGCCTCAGTAGGGTGGTCCCACTGCTTACTTGGAAGATGTCTGAGAGCTTTCCATCCAAAGAAAAAAGCTAGGCTTGGAGCTCCTCAGAAAGCTCAGAAAATCCTCTCAGGTCCCGGAAAATAGTGCTTCTGAAGAACCCCTATGGGCCTATTTATAGTTTTCTGAGTTGGATATGCAAATAACCATACTGAGCTAACCTGAAATTACCAGAGTACCCCTGGTTGGGTCTGCCAACAGCCAAACTCCACTGTTCTGAAGAGTTATATGTAGACCACCAAGGGCAAAAAGGTAAAATTACCCGGGGTAGAAGAGTAAAATCCCCCTTGGGTGCAGAAATGTAAAAATGGCCTTCTTTCCATGTGGCGAGTGGGGGAGCACCCATCGGCGAGATGAGCCCTCTTGGTCGTCTCGCGGGTGTCTTTTGCTATGGTACCCTCTCGCCGCTAATAGCCTACTCGCGTCTCAAAAGGGGGCGTCTCGCCCATTGCATAGACCACCCATTTTGCCCCCTTTGAGTGAACCACTTGGTCCCACTCGCCTATCAGCACCTCTCGCCAACTATTTCTATTCGCACCTTGACGGCCTCTTGCGAGCCCGAGGTTGTACATCAGATGCCTATCTAGAACTTGGATTGTGGATATTCCAGGCACATTACTGGAACAAGGAGCCTAATAAGTCTGATATTTATAGTGTTTTTCAGACTCATCCGGGCTAGTTTTCATGCACGTGCACTTCGCTTTATGAACATTATTACTTATATTCAACGTGGATCGTATTTTACACAAAGTGCACCAATTAGGCATGTTGTGGTGTGCAATTGCACATTTCATTTTTGGGGGTAAGCACTTGGTGCTCCCTATTGTTTTTATTTGCATGGGTATGCTTATGTGTATGCTGGTGGCTTGTGCCCCAGCTATGTTTTCCTATACAGGTGGGCGGAGCCCCATTTCAGTGGAGTTCTTTTCTGTAGGAATCACACAGTTGTGTGATTCTCTTCACGCTTGGTTGTTGTGATTGTGCAATACCTACCACATTCTGGTACTATGCCCTGGGTCGTACGATTTGCTCACATACGATTGTTTTGCCCGTACATGACCAAATCACACGACTGTCTCTTTTTGTCAAAATATATTTTTTGGATTTATTGCCTGTGCATTTTCTTCACGCACGGTTGGATTCAACCGTACGTGAAGGAAATCGTATGCTTTCGTATTTTGCCTGGAAAACATGTGATCTGACTCCGCTCGTGCATTTTGTGCGTGCACGGGCAAGATTCTCGTGCGTGGTCATAAAGGCACGCGCTGGTTGTCTTCCTGGATGGGCATTCATGTGCTGTAATCAACACATGATGTGCGCACGGTCATGCATTTGACCGTGCATTCCTTATTTGCTGACAGGGTACTATTTAAGCCAGATGATTCCACCCTAATGGAGGACTTCATTTCTCCATGCCTAGAGCTCTGTTTTTGCACTACTTTGTCGCTCCACCACTTCCCATCATCTCGAAGTCCTCCGACCATCATTTCGAGCCAAATCTTAACCTTGGAGTTCCTTTCGGCCTCCTCTTGTGTCCACAAGCCTCCAAAGCTCATTTTGAAGGATTTTTCTCTTGGGTTAGAGTTCTCCTACGAGCTCGTGGCTGAAGAAGATTGAAGGACAAGATGGGTAAATTGGGTGAGAGTGACAGCTCTTCTGTACCCCTGGACGACAGTTGGAAACTAAGTTCGGACAAAGATTGACAATGCTTGAGTTTGTCCGTGAATTTCCGATGAGTCTCCCCCCTTCAGATATGCTCTTACCTTCCTCTTTTCCTTTGTAGAACTTCATAATGATTTTTGTGAAGTATTGGATGCTATGTGTAAACTCGTTATTATTTTCATGCATTTTCATGTCTATGTGAAATGTTCTAGTTGAGTTTATGCTTGTGAGGAGCGTCGCATCACCACCTCATCTCCACCACGGCACATGTCATCGCCGCAATATCAAATGCTAGTTGTGTGCCCTGCGAAGAGGTGCTTATGACCCTCAACATCTCAACCCTAACTAATCGGTTCTCTCACAAGCCTACTCATCCACTTGCCTACTAAAGCAGAGATAGCAACCTGCAATTTATACATTCACCTTGCGATGCCGTTCTGGCGAACCGTACTAGTGTAGTTAGTTTTCTTTCCGTAAAAACCAAATCAACCCCCAGATTTTACTTTCAAGTCTTTATAATTGATTTTCTAAATAATTGAATCACAAACTACTCCGCGTTCCACAATAGGTTGATACTTGGGGAGCTATTACCATTTTACTTTACTTGAGAAACCGGTGCACTTGTAGAACACGCATGAATTTTTTGGCACCGGTGTCAAGGAATGTAGTTGGCGCTGCGATTTGTCTGTTGGGAAAATTCGTTGTAACGATATTCCGATGCCTTTATTTTCATGTTTTCTTATAAGTTTTTCTTTTTCAAATTATAGGTAGCGATAGTTAGTTGTTATTGGGTGTAGTGTTTTACACAGCATTGTACATGTGGGAATCTTGATCTTCCTCACACCATATGGGCTAGCTTCAATATCTGTTGCAAGTGGTGTAGAGAGATCGCCCATTCTAGTGATGTTGGGTTTTTTTGGGGATGGCACAACACTTGTGCACGTAGAGGAAAAGAATAAGAAAAACCCAAACGAGTTCGGATCTAGCAATATTCATGAATCAAGAAGTAAAGCATACTGTAATAAAAATTACCTTTGAGGGATTGAGTCTGAACTCAACCTAGATGCTCCAGAAAAATCAGGTTGGCCACACAGTGGCTAGAGTCTTGAGCACAAAAAGTATATTCATGCCTCTACAGTAATCCAGACGATCGGGAGAACTCACAGCAACTTGTCACACAAGCGCTAGGTCGGGAGAGGACTCTCAGCATCTCCACAGACTACTAGATCTATTGTTGGAGAGGCTACGATGACACTCACCAAGATTGGGATCAGAATCGGCGACAGGATTGGAGAAACACTTCTGTCGGGTTTCTAGGTTTTCTTCTTGTCACACGGTATCGGCTCGTGTGTAGAAAGATAAGAACTATCCTAGAAAACCCTAAAACATCCTATTTATATCCCAGAAGATAGATTCAGCAAGTCAACATTTGACTCAACACAGGCCTTCGTCGAACTCAGCTCGACGAATAATTCATCGAACTCAGTTCGACGAAACCTTTGCCAAAGGCCAGAACGTCGAACACCTTCGACGAACTCAGCTCGATGAAATCAGTGCCGAAGGCCGGAACGTCGAACTGGATTCGTCGAACTCAGCTCGACGAAATATATGCCAAAGGCCAGAACGTCGAACGCATTCGTCGAACTCAGCTCAACGAAAACTGCGCCAAAGGACAGAATGTCGAACTGGATTCGTTGAACTCATCTCGAAGAAATCTGCGCCAATGTCCAGAACGTCAAACACATTCGTCGAATGGCGTTGAGTGAATACAATACACTCAACGCCTAAGATCCAGATTCGCCAGGTAAACCCTTTACTCGGCGAAGGCATTGAGTGCACTCGACGCAGTCAATGCTTAAGTGCGACAGTCAATGCACTCAACGCCAACATTCACAGAGTTAACACTTAACCCGCGAAAGCGTTGATAGGACTCAATGCTCTCAACGCTTTCAGCCTGATGGCGTCGAGTGAGCTAAACACACTTAATGCCTAATGCTTTAGAATCTTTCAACCTCCATGGCGTTGAATGAACTAAACACACTCAACGCCTTCAGCCCTATGGCGTTGAGTGAGCTAAACTCACTCAATGCCAAATTCCTTAGAATATTTTCAGCCCTTTTTTCAATATCCTTCAACTCATCATATGAGCTAAATAGTATAGATCCAATCTCCCAATTTCCCCACAATCTTATGTGTGACCTTGATAGGCTCATACTAAGTTGGCAGTGAGGCTACATCCTTGATCACTTCCAGATCACTATGGTTGCACCAACAGTCTCCCACTTGATCTAGAAAGTATCAAACAAAAGCTTCACAAACAATGAACGACATCTAGCAATACATCTATGCTCCCCAAACAGTAAGAGTTTAAAAAACTCAAAAGCCATTGTGACCAATATTACAGTGTTGTCATGTTCCTTCGCCCCTTACATCCGTATAGAACTAGAGGTATAGACCGTGTCACCCTCATAAATGTTCATACAAAGTTTCCTGATCTAGAATGGACTTGCAAAAAATTTGTGAGTCCAATATCATATATTGACTCAAGCAAGCATGGCCATGCACTTCTCTGTCCCATTCCATAAAGGGGCCCCATGGATGCAACTCCTGCCATATAGGAGGACGAATCCCATCTATGCTCACACACAAACACCCAAATGATTCGTAATGTACCCAATAACCACCTTTATCATCCAACTTTCTGAAGACTGGACTTTTGATGACATTAAAGCATGCTCTTCCTCACTTAATGAAAGTTGTGACTTCAGGTCAAAGGACCACAAACACCATTGCCACTTAAGCCATACTTGTGACACGTTTATATAACAATCCAAAAAGTATTCTCATGGTGGGTTTGTCCAGTACAACTTGTTCATAACAAGTACCCATGTGATGACTTGATATCACAATATCATGTCCTGTGAGGACGGGTCATCAGTCAACGCACATGCTAGTCTTAAAGGTATCATCATCGCCCTTAGCTTCTTAGATGATACAATGACCAGGGACCTTTATGAATGAAGCTTCTGAAATCATAGGTTCTCACATCAAGTCACTACTTGACCTATGGAAGCAAACACTCTAAGGGCATTTATTAAATTAAACTACTCTATCACAATAGAAATAACTTCATAATAAAAGAACTTGCCAAAATATATAAAATGAAATACATATAGTACTTGTATTCATCAAATGAAATATTATACAGCCAACGAACATACAATTCACAAGACTCAAACTAGAGTTGATCATTTAGGTATCGTATACCCATAGATCTAACATGACCATCATGCTTTCTCTTTGCAGTAGGCTTTATCAGTGTATCTGCAATGTTTTCCTGAGTCGGCACTCTGCATATGCTCACATCTCCTCGATCAACAATCTCTAAAATTAGATGGAACCGCCGGAGTATGTGTTTGGAGCGATGAAGAGATCTAGGTTTCGAAGCAAGTGCAATTGCACCATTGTTGTTACAATAGAGATCTACAGGACAAACAATGCTAGGAACTACATCTAACTCGCCGATGAATTTCCTAATCCATACAACCTCCTTCACTGCATTTGCAGCGACAATATAATCAGCCTCAGTAGTATAATCGACAACTGTATCCTACTTGGAACTCTTCCAACTAACAGTACCTCCATTCCGGAAAAACACAAACCCTGACTGAGACTTTGAATCATCCCTATCAGTTTGGAAGCTAGCATCCATGTAACCACTTACAGTGAGCTCTTCCTCTCCGCCGAATACCAAGAACATATCCTTAGTTCTTCGCAAGTACTTGAGGATATTCTTGATGGCTATCCAGTGACCTTTATCGGGATCAGACTGATACCTGCTAGTCATGTTCAAAGAATAAGAGACATCAGATCTAGTACATAAATTGATCCAATTACCAAAGTATATGGAACCAACTTCATGCGGTCCTTATCTTCACAAGACTTAGGACATTGGTCCTTATAGTGACTCACACCATGAGATATGAGCAAGAATCCTTTCTTAGACTCAAGCATGCTGAATCGTTTCAACACCTTGTCAATGTACGTACTTTGGGTCAAACCCAACAACTTCTTCGATCTATCTCTATAAATCTTAATACCAAGTATATAAGTCGCTTCCCCTAAGTCCTTCATCGAAAAACAGTCCCCTAGGTTGATCTTAACAACTTGCAAGGTCAGTTTGTCATTCCCGATCAATAGTATGTCATCTACATACAATATCAGGAAGACTACAATGCTCCCACTAATCTGTTTGTAAACACAAAGTTCATCCTCATTCTTGATAAAACCAAACTCTTTGATCTTTTCATCAAAATGAAGATTCCAACTTCGAGAAGCCTGTTTCAATCCATAATTTGATCACTGCAGCTTGCATATTTTAGTGGATTCACCTAGAGGTACAAAACCCTCAGGTTATGTTATGTACACTTCCTCGAGGAGGTTCTCATTAAGGAAAGCCATTTTGACATCCATCTGCCAGATCTCGCAGTCATAATACGCAGCAATAGTAAGTAGAATTCTGATGGACTTAACCATGGCAACAAGGGAAAAAGTATTCTTCTTGAAGACCCACTTGCACCCTATGGGTCTTACCCCTTCAGGTGGTTCCACCAAAGTCCATACTTGGTTTTCATACATGGAGTCCATTTCAGATTTCATGTCCTCAAGCCACTTCTCGGAGTCCGGTCCACACATAGCCTCGTGGTAGGTTGCAGGCTCATCACTATGATCCATAAGCAACACATTACCTATTTGAGATACGAGAAATCCATATCTCTCAGGCTCAAATCTTGGTCTACCAGATATATGTGGAACTTGTGTTTCCTGAGCAGGTTCTCCAGCTACAACTACTTATAGTCCTGACTCAGGTTCCAATTCTGGTTCATTCACTATTTGTGGTTCCTGAACTTCTTCAAGTTCTACCCAGGCTATCTTTCTACTTAAGAACTCTTTCTCAAGAAAGACACCAGTCTTTGCCACAAATACTTTACCCTCGGATGGTAGGTATAAATAGTTCCCTTTGGTTTCCCTAGGATACCCCACAAGATAACACTTATCTGATTTGGGTTCCAGCTTATCGGGCATTTGACGTCTCACATATGCCTCGCAACCCCAAACCTTAATGAACGATATACTGGGACGCTTCCCAGTCCATATCTCATTTGGTGTCTTTAGAACCACTTTCATTGGAGCACGATTTAATGTTAAAGCAACATTTTCTAGAGAAAAGCCCCAAAAGGAAATATGTAGATCTTCATGACTCATCATTGACTGTACCATGTCTAATAAAGTACGAATCCTCCTCTCGGACACACCATTATGCTGTGGTGTTCTAGGTGGAGTGAGCTGTGATACAATACCACACTCTATCATATGATCACGAAACTCACGACTTAGGTATCGCCACCTCGATCAGATCGGAGTGCTTTAACCTTCTTACCCAGTTGGTTTTCTACTTCGCTTTTAAATACTTTGAACTTTTCAAAGGTTTTGGATTTGCACTTCATAAGATACACGTATCTGTATCTACTGAAATCATCAGTAAATGTAACAAAGTAGAAGAACTCGCCTCTAGCTATAGAACTCATGGGTCCACATACATCACTATGTACTATACCCAAGAGATCATTATCCCTCTCATTGAAGCCAGTGAAAGGAACTTTAGTCATCTTGCCTAACAAACAAGATTCACATCTCTCAAATGGTTCATAATCAAATGAGTCCAACAGTCCATCTCTATGGAGCTTGGATATAAGTTTCTCATTTATATGGCCCAAATGACAATTCCAAAGATACGTAGGGTTCGAGTAATTTGTTCTTAGTCTTTTAGTATTTTCAATATTTTAGATTGGATGGTCTAAGTTCAAAACGTACAGACCATTAAACATTTTGGCTACACTATAACAAACATCATTCTTAAATATTGAACAACAGTTGTTCTTAATAATAAAAGAAAAACCCACAATGTCCAAAGATGAAATGGATATAATGTTTCTAGTTATGGAAGGAACAAAATAACAATTATCTAGTTCTATTACAAGCCCACTGGGCAAAGCAAGACAACAAACCCTCATGGTAATGATAATAACTCTTGCTCCATTACCCACGCGCAGGTCTACCTCTCTTTTACTCAGTATTTTTCTCCTTCCCAGTTCCTGCACATTTATACAAATATGTGAACCACATGTGGTATCCAATATCCAGGATGAAGGAGCAGAAAGGTTTATCTCTATAATATATATGCCTGAAGTGGAGGTCATACCTCCTCTCATCTTTTGCAGATCCTCAATGTATGAAGGACAATTCCTCCTCCAATGACCAGCCTTACCACAATGGTGGCACTTCCCTTCTTTCCTTGAGCCTTTCTTTTTCAGTGTAGAAGACTTTGTCTCCGGTCTATACTTAGGTCCCACCTTCATCTTCTTGAATCCCTTGGCCTTGCGCTTGCCTTTCTGCACCATCAATATGGGGCTAGCAAGACTTGGCCTTCTTCATATTAATCTCGGCAGTTCGCAACATGCCTAGGAGCTCCGGTAGTGTCTTGTCTATTTCATTCATGTTATAGTTCAAGATGAACTGCTCATAACTGTCCGACAATGATTGCAGGATCAGGTCTGTAGCCAACTCTTGGCCCAGAGGGAAACCTAGTCTTTCAAGGTTATCGATATACCCAATCATCTTGAGTACGTGAGTCCTTACTAGGTCCCCAGCTCCCATCTTACATTGGAACAATGACTTGGTGACGTCGAATCTCTCTTGAGAGCTTACCCTTGAAACATTTTCTTGAGATGCTCATCAATGTCCTTACAATCCATGTTCTCATGTTGCTTCTGAAGCTCAGAGTTCATGGTCGCTAACATGAGACATTTGACATCTAAGGAGTCGTCAAGATACTTCTTGTAAGAATCTTTATCAGCACAGGGTACATTCCCGGCAGGCTCATCAGGGGATACCTCTTCCAAAACATAGAGCTTGCGCTCTTGCCTGAGAACATTTCTCAGGTTTCTGTACCAGTCCAAATAATTTGTACCACTCAACTTCTTCTTCTCAAGGATCTCTCTAAGGGACAGGGTGGAGTGTGAACCACATGTCATGGAAATTCTACAAGAATACAAGCAAAGCAAATTAGTACCACATTTCAAAATACAATTTATCTTTCAATTAGGATGTTAATCAAAAGCTCCCACTATTTTTATCAAACTGATAACCCTAGATATCAATTCGAAGGGTTTGGCGAGTAACACTCTTAGAGGACAAGATCCATATTTCACAAAACTATGAGTCAGCTTTGGCTTTTCTCTCACAAGGTAGCTATTTAGGTTGGCAACACTTACCTATTGCATCACAATGCAATTCTTGTATGGCTGGTGAATAACTCTTTATTTGCATCCATCATATGGTGCATGTCAACCCCATGTCTCTAGGCATTCAACCTTTGAGGTAATCCAGTTAAGCTAGACCCGATGTAGACAGTGGGATATCACAATTATCCGCTCGCACCCTCACCAAGATAGATTAATGAACATTGCTTTGGCAAGCCCACACTTCATCGATCGAGGCAGGAAGAGTGTCATCCATCGGAAAACATCCGAATACTTAATATTGCTTAAAGGATTTTAAATAGCTGATTAACTCTTTAATCATGGTTAACACTTAACCAATGTGCACATCAAGCATAATAAAATACAACAAGCATAATCCAAATACACCCCAGATGTGCACAAGAATCATCAACACTTGACGAACTGGGCTAAGTCTGAACATCTAGAACATGTCCAAATCTTCATACCTACATGCACGAGACATGAGCAACACCAACTCTACTTACACAGCAGACAAGCACGTCACATTATGTGAGATTCAAAATCTAACACATACTTAGTTTCACAAACCAACACAGTGAAAGTTACTGTTAAGGAGTAAACTCAAAGAAATCACATTCATTCTTGGAAAGATCCAAGACTAGATTTGGGCATTTGGAACACTTCAAAATTACCAAATCTACACGTCATGGATTTAACAACTTCTGAAATAATGAATATTGCCGACAACCTCGCTCTGATACCAATTTTGGGGTTTTTTGGGGATGGCACAACACTTCTGCACGCAGCGGAAAAGAACAAGAAAAACCCAAATGAGTTCGAATCTAGCAAAATAAATGAATCAAGAAGTACAGCATACTGTAATAAAAATTACCTTTGAGGGATTGAGTCTGAACTCAACCTAGATGCTCCAGAAAAATCAGACCGGCCACACAGCGACTAGAGTCTTGAGCTTAGAAAGTATATATGCGCCTCTACAGTAATCTACACGATTGGGAGAACCCAAAACAACTTGTCACACAAGCAATAGGTCGGGAGAGGACTCTCAGCATCTCCATAGTCTACTAGATCTATTATAGGAGAGGCAGCGACGACACTCACCGGTATCGGGATCGGAATCGGTGACAGGATTGGCGGAACACTTCCGTCGGGTTTCTAGGTTCTCTTCTTGTCACACACTATCAGCTTGTGTGTAGAAAGATAAGAACCGTCCCAGAAAACCCTAAAACATCCTATTTATATCCCAGGAAATTGATTCAACAAGTCAACATTTGACTCAGCACGGGCCTTCGTCGAACTCAGCTCGAAGAACAATTCGTCGACTCAGTTCGACGAAACCTGCGCCAAAGGCCAGAACGTCGAACTCATCTCGACGAAATCTGCGCCAAAGGATAGAATGTTGAACGCATTCGTCGAACTCAGCTCGACAAAATCTGCGCTGAAGGCCAGAACGTCGAACTATATTCTTCGACCTCGCTAGACGAAATCTATGCCAAAGACCAGAACGTCGAACATATTCGTCGAACGACGTTGAGTGAATACAATACACTCAACGCCTAAGAGCCAAATTCGCCAAGTAAACCCTTTACTCGATGAAGGCGTTGAGTGGACTCGACGCACTCAATGCTTAAGTGCGACAGTCAACTCACGCAACTGTCACACCCCAAATCCCAGGATTGGGAAAAGTTGGGTGATATGGCCTAGGACACGGGCGTATCCCAGGGCGTGTCCTGCTCGGGTGCAGCCGGTGAGAGGTTGACGAAAATCCATTCTAAGAAAAATAAGGGAACACGCCATCTGACACGAGCGTGTCAGAGGCCGTGTCTTCCTCCAGTCGACGAATTTCAGCTCAACGAAATTGAGCTGGGGCGTGTCTACTGTCGTGTGTGGACACACGGCCTGTAACAAGGGCGTGTCACAGGACGTGTCCTTTTTTGGATGTGCCCAAGGCATTAAGTCATGGTGAACACGGGCACAACACGGGTGTGTCTTAGGGTACACGGCCTGTGACACGGGCGTGTCACTGGTTGTGTCCCGCTCGGGTGGAAGTTGATTTTGTGCAGCCTGATGTACACGGCCATAGACAAGGGCGTATCTGAAGGCGTGTCAGGTGACACGGCCCGTGACACGGGCGTGTCATATGGTCGTGTACTGGTCTGGCTAAGTCGGTTGTGTACCGCTTAAGGTATACGGCCTGTGATACGGGCGTGTCACAGGAAGTGATAGGCAAGATTTATCCTTTTGTGGCAAAATCATGGCCGTCCATTTCCTCAGCTAGAATCCAATGGCTGAAACTCCTCCCTGCTGCTTTATGGCCGAGGATGAGAAGGAAATCCTCATTTGCATTTGGCCATCCTCTTTCTAAAATCCTAGAGAGAGAGAGAGGAAGGAGGAGGAGGAGGAGGAGGAGAGCTTGCCACCGGTAGAGCTGCGGAGTGCCGTTTCAAGATCCGAAGCTAGCGTTGTGAAGGCAAAGCCGCTGCGGTCCTTTCCAACTGGCTAAAAGCTCATGGCGCCAAAACGATCGTCAAGGGTAATGACTTTTCTTCCTAACCATGTGAAGGCTTCCTTTTTGGCATGTGCATCTGATTCCCCCACCAGAGGGTGGTTTGTGACAGGAGTCCCTTGGGTTGATTTATGGAATCCCCAATCATTTGGCATATAGATCCGGAAATGGAGTACGGAATAGACATGTTGTGTGAGTCCCTTGGGTTTGTGACATGTAGTTTAGGAGTCGACGGGTTAAACCTGTGAAGGGCAGTAGCAGGAAGTACTGGAGTGGTAGTCCAGGAAAATACCCATATAATGCTTGTGCTGAATGGGTTGTACCTGTGAAGGGTAGTAGCAGGAAGTACTGGACTGAGAGTTTAGGAAATACCTTTGTAATGCTTGATGTTCATGGGTAGTACCTGTGAAGGGTAGTAGCAGGAAGTACTGGTGTGGTAAGCCAGGAAAATACCATTGATGCTTGGAATGCTTGATGGGTTGTGCCTGCGAAGGGGAGTAGCAGGAAGTACTGACTTGGTAGTCCAGGAAAATACACTCAAATGAATGCTATGATGTACGGTTAATCCTGGGGATGGAAAAATTGAGTTCTGTCACTAACGCAAGGCATGGATCCTAGGTAACCGATGAATGTGAAGCCAGTTCCGTGAGAATGGGCTGGTTATGTGTGAGCTGATAAGCTCACCTAAAAGAAACAGGTAAGGTGAAACCGACCCACGCCTTTTATGTAGCCGCGAGTACGCCGTACTAGGTGATGGCAAGGCGACTTGAGGAACGGGGGTGGGGGTGGCTGATCCGACCTGCATTATGTCTGTCCGACATGAGACCTGAAAGTGCGGTCTGTTGGAGCGCATAGCAAGATTCTTAGGCCTGTGCGCCATGACACAATGGGGGGTACGGGCCAATCCCGGGTCATTAAGACTGAAGTCTCCGGCTGCACGCCATGGAGCAAAATGCTCAATTTTACCGTTGGGTTGCGACCCTGATACGGTGGTGGGACCCTGGTTCGCCGGTACACCAAGAATGTGCCCTGAGTGCACGGATCGTCGGGCCACGTGGCTGACGGTTGTGATGCAATGGATGTGCGTGAGAGCACATTTTATGAATATATATATCTGCTTGTGAAATGCTATGCCTGCAGGGAAGGAATACCACTGCCCCGGGAAAATGGGTAGGGTCGTTATAATTTGGTCAGCTGTATGCTGACCGTTGCCTTGTTTCTACCGTTGGGTGGGCTGTCCCTGTGCAGATGCTGGAGAACCAAGCGGGACGCATAAAGGCTAAAGTCCCTGCTGCTGTTACTGCTGTTGTCGTTAGCCCTTGAAAGCTAAAGTTTAAAATGTTGTGTTTTGTTTATATGTGGTCGACCTGCGCGCCAATGTTTGGGAGCCACTGTTGTAAACGGACTTGTAAGGCCATAAGGCCAACTGACTTTATATTTGGTACATTCCTGTTTATATATATCAACGTGGATATTGTTATGGTGGACATTCATGTTTGGAGTTCCGTTTCGTGTTATAAGTTTCCGCTAGAATGCTATGTGTTAGGATGCACAACTATGTTATCACTCTGTGACATCGCCACCTATTTTGTGTTATATGATGTGGGGCCCCGGTCGGACCTTCTATTATATACTATATGAACGGATGGAGTCGTTACATTTTTGGTATCAGCTATCTCGGTCTTTTCCTTTCGAATTCGTGGTCGAATTCTTTCGTGGGGTGGCGAGTATGTGTACGTGCGAACCATATTAACACTAATGCACTCGTGAATGTCCACTTTAGGAATGCAAATATATGTGTTTGAGGAACCTGCGGGTTCCTATCTTGTTGTTCTTTCTTGTGTGCTGTCGCTAATGTGCGTGTCTTGTTCACCTATAGGTAACACGGAGTGGTGCTGGGCAATCGGAGCCCCAGTGTTCTGATGAAAGTACGGCACCAGATGAGGTGCCTACACCTCCGCCTTCTGCGGAAACTGTGCGATTAGTTGTTGAGGCATTGTTTGTCATGATTCAAGCACAGCCGATTGGGCAGGAGCAGCCGACATTGAGGCCAGAACATGTTGCAGAACAGGTTGCGGAGAGGGCAGAACCTGTTGCGGTTGTGGCTCCTCGAGCAGCTGAGAGACAGTTAAAGCAGTTTATGAGTTTCAACCCTCCTACGTTTTCAGCAGTGGGATCTCCTACGCAGGCTGAGGACTGGTTGTCGCGCGTCAAGCGGATAATGATGACGATCGGGTCGGAGAAAAATCAGAAAGTCACCTTAGCCACCTTCTTACTGGATGGAAAGGCTCGTTTATGGTGGGACGAGATGGAACTACACCACTTAGCTGGGAGACCGTTAACACAAGTGACGATTGAGGAATTCTCCTGACTCTTCCTGGCAAAGCACCTCCTGGCAGCACAGCACATTGACATGGAAAACGAGTTCCAATGGCTGACGCAAGGAGAGGGTAATATTGACATGTACCCGCATGAGTTCACGAGGTTGGGATGGTATGCGGGTTCGATCTTTGTTAATGAGCAGCGAAAAACGAATTGGTTCTATGAAGGCTTGCGGGACGAGCTGCGATTCCTGCTTTCCAGTTCAGTGAACCAAGGATTCCAGGCATTGGTTGACACTGCGTGCGTGCTAGAAAAGGACATGAAGAGGGTGCAAGGGAAGCGGGCCTCTGCTGTGACACAGCCAGAGTTCAAGGCACATCGACCTAGGAAATCATACTATAAGAAGAAGTGGGGCAAGAGGTCCAAATCGGCAGGACAAGGTCCTTCTTCGGTTACATCGGGACCAACGTCGGGGGCCACTTCAAGGCCGGAGACTCGTACGTGCTTTAATTGTGGACAGGTGTGGCATATTGCACATGACTGTCGGGTTGTTCTGCCGAAGGGAGAAAAGAAGGCGGGAGCGTCCTATGCGGAGAAAGGAAAGGCAACGGTGGAGTCCTCTGCCTCCCAGGCGCAGCCCCGAGTCTACAACCTTGGCCTGCAGGAGGCCATTAAGCAGAGTGACGTTGTCACAGGTACGAGATAAGTTATTGATTGCTTTGCTTATTGCATGCTTTCGTTATTACATATGTGTATGCGGCTTGTGTGTGTGACATGGTTGTCACGGGCTTTATGATGATTCGGGACACGCTGGCGCGAGCACTGTTTGATACGGGTGCTTCGCATTATTTTCTGTCTAAAGACTTCATAGCTCGACTTGGGATACCTAGTCGTGTGAAGACAGATAGCGTCAGGGTGGTGTTACCAAATGGGTGTATGTTGCTCGTGGATCGGGCTGGCGATGTGGCAGTTCAAATAGGAAGTCGGGATGTCTGTCTAACTGCATCTGTATTGACGATATCAGAATTCGACGTGATCTTTGGTATGGATTGGCTCGCGGAGCAGCATGCCTTGATTGATTGTAATGCCAAAGAAATCACACTGGGCCAGGATAACAAGCAGGAGACAAAGTTCGCGGGTATGCGAGGAGTGGGCGGTACATTGATGTCTGCACTCCAAGTGGTTAAGGCTGTTCGGAAGGGCACGGAGCTATACTTTACGTTGATTCAGGTTGTTGAGCCTAAGGCCGGTGTGAGCGATGTTCCGGTTGTATCGGAATTTGCAGATGTGTTTCCCAAGGATCTCCCCGGGCTACCACCCTAGTGAGAGATAGTAATCTAGTTATTAGAAATGCTACCAAATCCTTTGACGATTCCTTTTTCTGAACCACCAAATGTTACTTTAGGGCCATCCATGATAGGTGTGTAGTCCTTCAGCAACGCCCTTGTTCCAGTCATGTTCCTGGAACATCCACTATCCAAGTACCATATAGGGGCATGGCCACTTGGACTCACCTGCAATAAAGACTACTTAACCTTAGAACCCAAATAAGTTTTGGGTCATTGGTTCATGTTAGTCTGAAATTTGACAAATCTGCCTATAGCTCTTCTTGCAGACAGATTGCTACTCTCCGTGACACTGGAATTGTGCCAACAATCTAAGGCAAAGTGACCTACCTTGCCACAACACCAGCACTCAAACTTGTTGTACCTTTGTTTAGGTACAACCCTAGCTGATTTGTCTACAGCAGGCTTCTTGTTTTGTGCTGGGGCTTTGCCATTGGATTTGGACCAAGCAGTCCATGCAGTTTTCTTAAACCCTAACCCATCCTTACCCATTTGAGGTACAAACTCATCAATCAAGGGTAATACAGATTTAGGTTTAGAAAAACTAGCTACAATATCTTTCTCTTTCTGAAGTCTAACCTCCAGATTTCTAATCTGATCATTCTTGAATGTGATTGTGCCCATTTGAATAACAGTTATGTTTTTCAATCTGGCAATCTCATTCTGTTTTTGATCCAGCAACTTCTCTGAGTCTAATGCAGCCATCTTAAGATCTGCAATTTCCTTTGCCTGAGATTTGGCCAGATTTTTGCTCTTCTTAAGTGCCTGCAATAAATCTCTATATTCATTTATCAGCTGATGAATATCACCTTCAGACTCAGACCCATCCACATCACTTGATGCAGATGTTGCTGACTCTGACTCAGTATTGCAATCTGAAAGACATTGTACCTTACTAGGACCAGGCTGATCCTGGCACTTGTCTTCTTCTGACACAGCCATCAGTCCCTTGCACTGATGGTCTTCTTGTTCATATATAGAGTTCAGCACCTGGAGAAACTCTTCTTCTTCATCTACTGCATATAGACCAATGTAGGCCTCAGCTTCAGATTCTGACTCTGAAGTAGATTGGTCTGACAAGGTCTTCTCCTTCTTAGCAACAAAGGATTTCTCCTTCTTGCTTTGGTGTTGACTCTTCTTCGTATCTGCAGTCTCTTTTCTTTTATCTGGACACTCAGCTACAACATGTCCAGGCCTATTACAGCAGTAGCAAACTATCTTGGATGATGTAGATTTGCTTGGCTTAGACCTGCTCCTTTCCTTCTAGATGCCAAATATCTCCTTTCTGCATATGGGTAATTTCATAGACCCTAGCTCCTTATGATTTTCACCTGAACCCATTTTCTTGATTCTTGAATCTGCCTTATGGATCTCACTCAGACTATTAAGTCCTTCTTTGAGTAACCTCCCTCTGATACCACTTGAAAGAATTAGTGCCTAACCACCTAGAGGGGGGGTGAATAGGTGTAATTCCTGTTTTTCTTTTAAGGCAGAAAAGCTGTTCAGTTAACTAATAATAAACTGCAAAGTCTACTGCTAACACAGCACAGCAATCACAGAAACAATCAATCACAGAGTGCACATAATTTTTATAGTGGTTCCCCAAGGTCTGGGTACATCCACTTTCCCCCTTCGCCTATCAAGCAATGTACTAGATTTTGCCTAACTTTTGCACTTCACCTCAGATCCTCAGATCTTACAACTCAGAACCCCAAACAAGGCTCCTACAACTCAGGCAAACTGCCCTACCTCAGCCTTCAACAAGGCCTACACTCAGAGATCACAATCTCCTACAACTCATGCTCACAGCCCTACCTAAGCCTTCAACAAGGCCTACCACTCAGAGAATTTACTCTCCTACACTCAGCCTTTATAAAACAGGCTTACAGTCTCAGATCTATAAAGATCCTACAAAAATTTGACTTAACAAAGTAAATAACCACCACCCTGACAGAGAGAGAAGGGATGGATGGCTTCTTGATGAGTTCTTGAAAGAACTTGATGGCAGAGATCAACCTCTCTTAGCTTTCTTCAAAGCTTCTTGAATCTGAACTCAGTAGGGTTGAACTCTTGAGAAGTTTGATCATCAATCAGCTTCTGACTTGAGATTCATATCTCAATCTGAATCTTTCTTGGCAGCCTGGTTCAGCAACTGCACTTCTTAGATGGAGCTCTCTCTCTCCAACTTCTTAGATCTTCTATCGAAGGTATTCTTCTTTTCGTGTTGAAAGATATCTGTGTAGATTCTTCAATCTTAATTGTAATTAATTACCTTCTGTTGAAGGAGAAAGCCTTTATATAGTCTTCATCCATGGTAACCGGCTGAACTGGTTCCTAACAACCTTCTGACAGCTCCGACAGTAGTAGTTGACCGGTTAGAAATGGTAGCTGTCAAGTCATCCGGTCACTTCTTGAAAATACTGTCTCTGTCTGAAAGTGTCGAGACTGAACTTCATTATGTGTCGACACAAGTAGACTAAGTGTCGACACAAGTTGACTAAGTGTCGACACATGCCTTGGTGGTGTCGACACAACTCCTTTTGTTATTATAACAGCTTCTCGACACTACTTCTTTAGAATGTGTCGACACTGATTCTGTGTGTCGACACAAGCCTTCTTTTATTTAACTTTATTGAAACTTGCTATGTGTCGACACATCTCCTTTGTGTCTACACAAGCCTTCTTCTCTTTAACTTTGTTGAAACTTGCTGTGTGTCGACACATCTCCTTTGTGTCGACACAAGTACTTCTTTACTTTAACTTTATTGAAGCTTTGCTGTGTGTCGACACAAGTCCTGTGTGTCGACACAGTTGATGTTGACAAATACTTATGTGTGTCGACACTGCCTCTATGTGTCGACACATTTGATATCGACTAAGTATTTCTGTGTGTCGACACTGCCTTTTGGTGTCGACATAGATGATGTCGACTTTGCTTCTATGTGTGTCAACACAGCCTCTTGGTGTCGACACAGTTGATTCTGGCGTCGACTCAGCCTTTACAAGTGTCGACACAATTAACTCCAAGTGTCGACACAGCTTTTCTTCAGTGTCGACACAAGCCTTCATAAGTGTCGACACTGCTTCTCTAGGTGTCGACACATGGACTTAGAAATTTTTCTGCATTTCCTGCAATTACTTAACCTGCACATATAAACTCAAAACACATCAAATACACCTTGATGTATATCATTGAGTAGGGTGAGGCTTCTTCAAATCTGGTACACATTTTCTAATGTACCCAACATGTATTGCAAGGAGAAAGAAGTTTCTACCAGTAACTCTTTGCAGGTACCTCACTTGTGTGAGAAGTTGGATGACCTAAACCTTACCCAAGTGGTTCCAACTCATCCCTCTCCACAAGTCAATGAAGACAGTGAAGAAGAAAGCATTGAATGGATTGACTCTCCTCTAACAGCCAACATAATTCCACAAGAGGAATTGGTTTCAAATGCTGTTGCACAACCAACTCCACCCACTGATCTTGTCACACTTTGGGATCACCCCAGATCTCAAGTTATTGGAGACATATCAGTAGGTGTACAGACAAGGCATCAACTCAATCAAGATGTGATGCATGCCAGTTTTCTCTCTCAGATTGAACCTCAATCCATTCATGATGCAGAGCAAGATCCCCACTGGATCATTGTAATGTAGGAGGAATTAAATCAGTTTGAGAGATGTAGAGTTTGGAATTTGGTTCCAAGACCACAAAACTACCCAGTTATTGGAACCAAATGGGTATACAGAAATAAGCTTGATGCCCAAGGAGTTTTTATGAGAAACAAGGCTAGGCTTGTTGCTCAAGGCTACAAGCAAGAGTAGGGAATAGATTATGATCAAACATTTGCTCCTATTGCAAGGTTAGAAGCCATAAGAATATTCCTAGCCTATGCAGCCTACAAGAAATTCAAGGTCTACTAAATGGATGTGAAGAGTGCATTCTTGAATGGAGTATTAAAAGAAGAGGTTTATGTTGAACAACCTCCAGGTTTTGTCTCTCCAACTCATCATTTGCATGTATTCAAGTTGCATAAAGCCCTCTATGGTCTAAAGCAAGCTCCAAGAGCTTGGTATGAGACCCTAGCAAGCTTTTTATTAGTGCATAAATTCATTAGAGGCATAGTAGATAAAACACTTCTCACAAGACATCATAAGGACCAAATCTTGTTAGTACAAATATATGTGGATGACATCATCTTTGGGTCTACTGATTCAAAATTGTGCAATAGGTTTTCTGACCTCATGCATTCCAAATTTGAAATGAGTAGCATGGGTGAGCTTTCCTATTTCCTTGGTCTCCAAGTGAAACAGCTCACTGATGGCATCTTCATCTCCCAAGCTAAATATGCTAAAGAGCTAATAAAGAAGTTTGGGATGGCTGATGCCTCAGCAAAGAAAACACCTATGGCTACAAATGTTGTGATTGACTCTGATGCATCAGGGAAACCTGTAGATCAGAAACTATATAGGGGCATTGTTGGGTCCCTACTATATCTCACAGCTAGCAGACCTGATATCATGTTTGTCACATGCCTTTGTGCTAGGTTCCAGGTGAACCCAAAAGAATCTCACCTTATTTTCCTAAAAAGAATTTTGAGATATATAAAGGGTTGTCCTAGTCTAGGTCTATGGTATCCCACAGAATCAGAATTTGAGTTAACTGGATACTCAGATGCTGATTTTGCTGGATGCAGGGTGGACAAAAAAAGTACCTCAGGAACTTGCCAGTTCCTTGGTATGAGATTAGTATCCTGGTTTTGTAAAAAAGCAATCCTCTGTGTCAACCTCCACTGCTGAGGCAGAATACATTACAGCTGGTAGCTGTGCTCACAAATGCTATGGATACAAAACCAACTACTAGACTATGGTCTAAACTTAAATAATTCAACTCTACTTTATGATAACACAAGTGGTATAGCCATAGCACAGAATCCAGTCCATCACAGTAGGACAAAGCATATAGACATTAGGCATCATTTCATTAGAGAGTGTGTAGACAAAAATAAATTTAATCTTATCTATATCTACACTGATTTACAAAGAGCTGATATATTCACCAAACCTCTGGATGAGAAAAATCATGTATTCTTTATAAATCAGCTTGGAATGATAAATGGAGAAGATTTAGTTTAAGTTCTGTCTGCACTCGATGAATTTTCCAAAGTTCGTCGAACGGAGTTCGACGAATCGGGGAGAGTTTAAGAGATCTTCGTCGAACAGAGGTCGACGAACTTTCTGTGAGTGAAACAATTTTCGTCGACTGGAGATCGACGAACTTGCTTCAGAAGATATTCGTCGAATGGCGCTTGACGAATTGTCTTTAATTCTTTAGGATGAGATCGACGAATTATTTACTTCTAAATCATTTCGTCGAACTCAGTTCAAAGAATTATTTTTGTTTTCGTGGAACGGAGTTTGTCGATTCATATTCTGGAAAACCTTATATCTAGGTTTTCTTCGACCTCCGTCCCGCGCTTTCTATTCTCTTGCACTTGATCGACGTTTCTCTCTTTTGCAGGTGATTCCATGGCGATTCCAGCAGGAGCTCTAGCCGCTATGAAGTTTGACACCGGATTTGATGTCGACTTCGAATCGTTCCAGCACTCGAATCCAATCTTTCTATATATTCTGGAACTTCTGGAAGAACAGAATCTGAAGAACCTGATGATTACAAGGATAACGTTGGCAGGAATAGAAATCAGATAATGGGTCTATACTTCATCCACTTCTTAAGACAATACTATGACAGGATCAATCGCGGGTAACACTGTTTCCTTAACTCCCGCAGTTTTACCTGAAATCTTTGGTTTGACAAATGGAGAAGAGGAATTAGAAATTGATTCTGAAGAGTTTGATATGATGCTAAATCTGATGGGTTATACTGGTGGCAACCCAAATAAATTGTTGAAGAAGCATCTGTCTGCAGCATACAAGTTTCTGGCAGACATTGTTGGGAAGGTCTTGCTTGGCAAGCATACTGCCCATGACTACATCACAAGGCATCAGTTCTTGGTCATGTGTGTAGTGATAAATAAGAAGCAAGTGGATTGGGCTCAGATCATCTTTGATCTGATAAAGAAGAAAAATAATAAGAAAGAAGTGTGTTTTGGAAGGATCCTAGGGATCTTCCTAAAGGAGAAGGCTGTTGAATCCCTGGTCTCCCAGACCATATTCATTAATGACAGCAAAAGGCTTACCTGTGACTTGTTTTGCAGGTGGGAGAGGACCATCCCTAAGCCATCCAAGGCTTCTACCTCTTCCACGCCAGCTTTTGAAGGCACTAGGGCTGTTAAAGCCACTCCCCAACCTACTGAAGAGATTCATCCAACACCACCATCTCTTCAAGCCCCCCTTCCAGCAACACAAATCCATCCCTCTCCCACACCTCCATCATCCCCTACTCAACCTCCTACTCCACCAGAATCTCTGCATGCTTCACCAGCACCAACTCCCCCATCATCTCCACTTCCTCCTCATTTATCCTCCATATCATTTTTCAATATACCTCCATCACCTCCCAATTCCCCTTTTCCTCCAAACACCCACATGGAAGATGCCACCCATCCATCCCCATCAACATCTACCATCCCTCAACATGCATCCCCTCCAGATGTTCACATACCAGATGCTCCACTTCCTATCCCTCCCACAGTTCCCATTTCTACACCTTCTGCAACACCTTCTACCACTCCACCATTAGACACATCAATAATTGCTTCTCTCATTGCTCTCCTCACTCCCCTTATCAAAACACTAATAGCAGAGGCCATTACACCTCTTGATACTTCAATTACAACCCTATCTGCACAGATCACTACCCTCACTACTGCCACATCTTCAGTCAGGGGCCTGGCTTCAAGTCTTACTGAAACCATGCAGGGGGAGATGTCTGATGATGAAGTTGTAGTAGTTCCAGCAGTAGCAGCTCCAGCAGCAGAGGCAGTAATAGTAGCAGCAGATTGTACAAAGTATATTGATACAGATGATATTGATTTTATTAATTTTATTGATACAGGTGACATGGACTTGGAAGAGTCAGTCTCTGAGAAAATAATTACTGGTGGTCATTTCATCATTAATCCCACAGTTGATTTAGAGAATTTGTTGAAGAATTTTTAATTTGCAGTTTTGAGATGTCTTACAGTAGAACATACTACTAAGCCATCCTTGGCTATTGTACCATATACATCCCCAGTAAGTCCATAAGTTGTAAAGCAACTTAGTGATAGTTTTGTTGTTCCTGAGCCCACAATTATTCCAGCTCCTTCAGCAATTTCTTCTGCTCCTAGTTATGTCATGGATGACTCTACATTGCCAGATCTGGATGATGTGATCTTGGCTAACAAGAGGAAAAGGCAGCTGCTGAAAGCACTGTCAGAGTTTATGACACTCCAGCTTCTTCTATGGCTTCTCCTCCAGTTCCTGTTGATATTCCTGCTCAAGCTCCTTCTCAACCTGATAAGCCTATCATTTCTGCTGAGGGATTGAAGGCTCTGAATGCTTTATATGATAATCCTCAAAGATTTGATGATAAGGATAGTGATGATGAGGATGATGATGATGAATCTGATGATGAACCAAAGAGGAAGCCAGTATCCAAGAAAAGAAAAGCTCCTCCTCCTCCTGCTCCTAAGCCTAATCCAAACAATGACACTCCTTATTACATTCTTCAAAAGATAACACCATATAAAGGGATGCCAGCTTGGATGTGGCTATCCAAGAATCAGCAAAAGGAGAGGAAGAAAAGCAGAAGGTACTCTCCTCCTCCAGTTCAAAGATACAGAAAAGATCCACCTCCTCCAGCTGCTGGTGCTTCAGGTTCTAGTTCTCAAAGATCTGCCCCTATTGAAACATATCAAAGACATCAAGGGAGATCTTATCATGAAAGCAGCCAGCACAGGCAATATTCTTCAGGAAAGCAACATCAGCAGCAGCAACAACATCAACAACAATCCACTGAAAATCAACCAGCTGAAAGCTCTAAAAGACCATCCTCTCCTTCTGTTCCTTTTGAAGATCCTGAAACAACTACTACTGCCAGAATGGCCAGGTTCCAGGAACTTGTAAGCCTTTCTCTGATTAACAAGGCCAAAGCTGAAGGAAAGGATCCCTTTGAATATTCTACCATGTCAAAGTACAGGAAAGAGGAACTTAAGAGATTTGATAAAGCTAACAATATTTTCAATGTGGATGATTACATGAAGTTGCACCCAGAAGCAGTTGTCCCCAGGGCTACATCTCTGAAGATTATAGGGGCTGCTGACATGACCATGACCAGTGTGCAAGCTTCAGGTCCTAACAGAGAAATAATATTTACAAAGCCAGGAGATAAGAGCAAGGATGCAATGCCAAAGGAAAAGAAGTAGAAGAAGTGATTTCGAACTCTCTTTATGTAACACCTCCCCTGTAATGACCGTATAATATGGGTCCGGCCGGGGCCCCATAATATACGGACGCCACAGCTTTAGTGTTATAAGATGATATAACTACCCACACACAAAACTCTTTGCACAACACAGCGGAAACACAAGCAAGACAAGAAGTTATCCACTATAAGAAGAGTAATAACAATTGTCTTATGGCCTTACAACAAGTGTCCAAACTCAAATAATACAACAGTCAAGAAAGTGCATAGCACTCCTAGTCTACCTCGGCATGCAAGCCGGACAACATGAGTCTCAAACATACAACATCATATAAGTAGAGCTACAAAAGAGAGAAGCACTTCATGAGGCTTAGGCCTTTCTGGCCGGCGAGCTAGCTCCTGCATGCGATCCTTGCCCTGTAAAATTTATTAGTAACGTGGGTCAGCAAAGGATGACCTCAAACTGTGTAACAAACACATCTCCTCCCGGCCGCCCATAACGGACCCCGGGGTACTCCTCCAACCTGCAAGTTAGCACTTCGTATGCAATATTCATAAGCAAGAAAAAGCAGCTACAGAAACAGGCTTGGATGTCACACACATCATACATGTTCTCTACTGGTTGAGCATATAATAAAAAGGGCCTACTTATGCAACATGTATGCAACAACCCGGGCTTCACCCAAGGCACCCTATCTCGTATGCATCTAGCACATCATCACATCACATGGGTACTCATAGTTTCCCCATTGGCATAAAGCCACAAACAAAGGGGGGTAACACAATTCCCCCCAACGGCACACAGGCCGGCACATGGAACTCTTGCAAAGGCCCCACCCGCTCAAGGTCTTAGACCCGGGCTTGCCTACAAGCTCTGACGTCTCATGTCAGGATTCCAACAAACACAAACTGACCGATTCTAAGAAGCCTTGCCGGACCCCACCCGCTCATGGCCTCATTGCCCAGGCTTGCCCCCATGCTTGGCATTCTCGTCAGTCTCACAGAAAGGGACTAGTCTCGCCGGGATACTCTCCACACATGACGTGAACATCACGGGATAGCCAGCCGACCACGGAGACATAGCCACGCCTTGGCACATCACAAACCAAGACAATTCCACCCTAGTCCCTCATTTGTACTGCAGCGTTCCCGCGCACCAAGGAAACCATCTACAACTCATGCGGAGCTAACCTTGTCCACCAAGGAAACCATCTACCGCCACGAGGAGCTAACCTTGTCCGGTTCCGACTACACGTACTCACTCGAGAAAAAGGGGAAAATATCACCACATCACAAACGGCATCTTGCCGCAACGGAATCTCTATGAATCCTTAAAGTTCGTGTGCAACATCACCGAGTCGGACTAACGATCGCGACTACGGCTTCACCCACCATGCCTAATCCACTAACGGAGAGGATCTCTAATGCAACTCATGCCGGGGACGGACTCAATCGACCCAGAGGTTCCTCTTGAACCTTGGCGACCCAAAACCCCTCTCATTTGAGTGTTTGGTGCCCAAAACTAGAAAAGAAAATGATGCTAAAGACATGCATCCTAAAACCGAGAGGAGATGTGTCGTTACCTTCCGACTCCTCTTCCTTGCCATGGAAAAATAGCCGGATGAAAACCTTCGCAAAGGTCTAGCCTCCACAGATCTGGACTCGGCTCGCGATTTGGAGCACCGAAGCCTCTCCTACAGCCCAAACCCTCCTTCACCTTCTTCCTTACTCTCCCTTCTCTCTAGAATTTAGTAAGAGAAAAGCTTGAAGAAGAATAAGGGTTTCCAACCCTATTCTCGGACTTAACTCCCCAAGAGCAGTCCTGGACCATCAGATCCCAAAATAAGGGAAGGAATGGCCACAATCCGTCTGAAAAATAAAATACCTGGGCCGAACACGGCCTGGCACACACCCGTGTCCAGGGCCGTGTCCCCCATTCGCCATCACAAATCGACGCGCCTGGAACAGCACACCGGCATTCGACACGCCCGTGTTCGACCCGACATGCCCGTGTCCCAATTGACACGGCCGTGTGGTCGGCCGTGTGCCTCCATCGACACAGCCCCGAAAATAACCCGAGAAGGACACGGCCTGGGACATGCCCGTGTCCCACGCCGTGTGCGAAGATCGTCGACCAAGCGGGACATGCCCTGTGACACGCCCGTGTCACAGGTCGTGTGCCCCAGTCTCGACACTCGACACTCGTCGAGTGAACATCATCGACTGAAGTTCGTCGACCGACCCACACGGCCTTGGACACGCCCGTGTCCTAGGCCGTGTGCCTTGTCTCGACACATTTTCGAGCTAAAATGTCGACACCCCGGGTCGAGTGTCGACACGGGCTCGACACACCCTGCGACACGCCCGTGTCGCAGGCCGTGTGCCCTGTCTCGACACTTCGTCGAGCGCAAAGTGTCGACTACGCGGCCAAGTCGTCGACTCCAGCCTGACACGGCCTGGGACATGCCTGTGTCGGCGTGTCCCGGGCCGTATGCCCCCTGCCAGAAACTAAAATTGGCCAGAAACACAAATCGACCGTCTCTCAAAATCTGGGGTGTTACACTTTATCTTTCTGCATTATTTATAACTGCTTTATATTTTCTGAACAAAGTTCATGTATATATATATCTGCTGCATGTGTTATCTATCTCTGTCAGATATATGCTTTTTCTGCTTTGTTTATTTTCAGTTTGAGTCTATGGTTAGTAACCTCACCCAAATACGGGGAGATTATTGGATCCCTAGTTTGATTTGGGCTAGGTTCACTAACTTAGGATCTTGTGACCCACAATGTATAGCCAGGGTTATAGTTGTGTCCTAGAGTCTAGGCAAAGTCCTTAGAGTCAACATCACATGGACCAGCTATCAACAAGACTGCCAGAGACTCAAGACTTAGAAGATTTCAAGACTCTGTAAAGTGAGTTCGACGTTCGTCAAACTCAGGTCGACGATAGTCATGCTCAGCTCGACGATCTCAGAGTAAATTCTCTGAGCGGAGCTCGACGAACTTGGTACTCAGGTTGACGAAAACTTGGACACTACAACAACACTTCCAGTTCAGAAAACATCAAGATATTCTAAGTCCTTAGTATCAGACTTTGGTCGACGAACTTAGTTCTCAGCTCGACGAACTCTATTCTTTGGTCGACGAATCTTTGGACTACTACAGCATTCTGTCAAGATTATGTTCTCTAGTCTCAGGTCGACGAACTCAGTTCTCTGCCCGACGAATTCTGGACTCTTTACTTCAACACTTTCATTCAGAAATTATTCTAAGTCCAGACTGAACTTTAGTCGACGAAGTTATAATCTCAGCTCGACGAACTTCAGATACAGAATAGGCAAAGTTCAGAAGAGACAGCAGTTCAGTTTCCAGCTCGACGATCATGGAACTCAGCTCGACGAACAGAAGTCATCTGGTCGACGAACACAACATCTCAGCTCGACGAACTGTGGACTCAGTTCGACGATTTCTGTCAACTGTTCGACGATTCCAGACTGAGTCATTTCCAGCCTTGTCCCCATGATTACTGCAATAATTCCTGAGTAATCAATGCTCTAACATTCTCTAAATATAACCATTAGAGGAGCATTGATTAGGATATTCTCCAGGATTATTGCTTGCCATTTTTCCATAGGACAGTTGTGGAAATTATTCAATGCTGCTTATTCTCTAGGCCGTCAGCATTGATTGAAGAAGGAATTCAAGATTTGAAAGACCAATTTCCCGAGGAAAATATAAAAAGAGATTTTTCTCTTTTCTCTTATACAGACAGATAGAAATAAAGAAAAAGAAATATATAGAGAGAAGATTACTGAATCAGACAAGAAAAATACAACCCGTCTGCTCTCAGTCTGACACAAGATTTCTGATATAGAAGAAGAAGAACAATCATTCAAATATCAAGAGTCTTCATTCTTCAAACTCTACAGGACACTTCACAGGACAACAAATCTTCCATCTGTCAAAGAAGTTCCTGAAGATCTCTCTGATCAAGGCTGAAAGCTTGAAGGCCTATCACCCTGTGCAAAGCTCCAGTTCTCCTGAACTCTTCTACATCTCAGGGGGAGCTTTGACAACATCACTGAATCCACATAGTCTTCTCATTGTGATTGAGAAAAGAAGACTTTAATCACTCTCTCATCCCCACCTCTATAAAGGGTTGTCATCTCCCTTCAAAAGTGATTCCTAGTTACAAGTCACCTGATCAAAAGACTTGAGGATTTGGTTTTTGAGCACCTGATCAAAAGCTCATTGGTGTCAGGCACCTGATCAAAAACCTGAGTGGATTCCTACCAGTGTGGTAGAAGAGTGGATGTACCCAGGTTGGGGAACCACTATAAAATTTCTTGTGTCGTCTGGTTGCCCCTTTTCTTTTTGTTCTTGTTGTGCTTGTGTTTTTAGGACTGATGTGTGCTTATTTATTTTGTTTTAATTCAGTACCTTTTAGATACAGCAGAAGCTGTAACAGTTTTATAAGGACCTACAACTACTCTATTCACCCCCCCCCCCCATCTAGAGTATATTAGATCTAACACATCACTTTCATACTCTCACTAGGCTACATCAAAAAATGATCCTGATTTGCAACACCTCCGTAGTAGGACTGAGAAAGGGGAATTACCTGACTTTTCAATTGATGATGTTGGTACTCTAAAGCACCACAACAGATATTGTATTCCCTCCATTGGGGACATCTACGCAAGAATATGCAATGAAGCGCATGGTTCAAGTGTTGCTTATCATCCTGGTTCCACGAAAATGTACAAAAATTAGAAGCAGATTGTTTGGTGGTCAGGCATGAAGAACGACATTGCAAGATTTGTATCTGAATGTTATACTGCCAGCATGTCAAAGCTGATCATAGAAGGTCAGGTGTTAAGTTAACGCCTTTAGACATACCGAGTTAGAAATGGGAGAGTTCATCCATAGATTTCATAACCGGTTTGCCGAGATCTCCCCGAGGGCATGATACAGTGTGGGTTATTGTGGACAGACTAAGCAAGTGTGCCCACTTTGTGCCTTTTAAGATTGACTATTCGATGGAGAAGATAGCTGAGCTTTACTTGGACGAAGTTATCACACTGCATGGTGTACTTATGAGTATTATGTCAGACCGAGACTCCCGGTTCATGTCTCATTTCTGGAAAAGCTTGCAAGGAGCTCTAGGTACTAACCTTAGGTATTATACCGCCTATCATCCTTAGACAAATGGTCATACGGAGAGAGTGAATCAGATCATGGAGGATATGATTAGATGTTATATTCTGGACCATGGCGGGGCTTGGGATAAATGCCTCGGACTAATGGAGTTCGCTTACAATAATATCTATCAAGAGAGTTTGCAGATGGCACCCTTTGAAGCCTTATATGGGAGATGTTGTCAAACTCCCCTGTTTTGGGCTAAGGTTGGTGAGAAGTCTTTGCTCGGTCCGGAAGCTTTAGAAGATATGAGCATATCAGTGACGCATATTCGTGACAAGCTGAGGTTGGCTCAGGAGCAATATGAAAAGTATGCAAAACAGCACAAAGTTGATCTGGAATTTGTAGTTGGGGACATGGTGTTTTTGAAGGTCTCTCCGATGCCAGGTGTTAAGAGATTTGAAAGGAACCATAAGCTGGATCTCAGGTATGTGTGACCTTTTCAGATTCTGGAGCGCATCAAATTTTCTGCCTACAGATTGGAATTGTTTGTTTCTTTCCCTGGTGTTCACGACGTATTTTACATGAGCCAGTTACGGAAATATATTCATAGTGATCGACATGTCCTTGACTCTGTGCCCTAGTTACAGCCTAATCTCTCGTATGTCGAAGGGCTTGTCCATATTCTGGAGACGCAAGATCATGTGCTAAGAAAGAAGACAATTCTGATGGTTAAGGTTCTCTGGCGCAATAAGGACGCTAGAAGTGCAACTTGGGAATTGGAATCCACAATGAGAGAATCTCATCCTCGGCTATTCTCCTAGTCTTCCCTGGTTAGTATTATTGTTTAATGAATTCTTCTATCATGTCTCTCCCTCTGCTCTCTTATTTCATTTCGTGTTCCAAGTTTCGAGACAAAACTTCCTTTTTGGAGGGGTGACTGTAATGCCCCTGATTTTTCGACAATTATTTAATCATCTCGGTGACGTGATAATGACGTAACGGGGTGTTACGTTAACGTGGAGTTGATGCGCGTCATCGTTAGTGTGTTTTCATGTCTGTTCGGTCGGGGCGGCCAAATTCGTGAATCCTTGTCGAAAATGGAAAACTTCACGTTAGGAAATTAAATTAATTAATTTTTGACATGCTCGTCAAGTTTCATCGTGATCCGAGCAATATTCGAGCCTCAGCGAATTTCCGATGTTTTGTAGAATTTATGTTCGCTGTAGGCTTTGAAAATTTATGTCTCGCGAATGGCTCGTCGGATTTTAGTTTTGTCTTCGTCCTTAGATTTGTAGCGCTTACATTCGATTATGTTGCGAATTTCGTTTGAATCGAGGTACGTTTAGCCCTCGTATCGCCATTTTAACCAGAAGTATGAGACAAAACTGATTTCTCGAGAAATAACATTGATTTCTTGAGAAATAATGTCATTTCTCGAGAAAAAAAGTCATTTCTCGAGAAACATCATTATTTCTCGAGAAACAGCATTGTTTCTCGAGAAACAGCATTGTTTCTCGAGAAACAGCATTGTTTCTCGAGAAACAGCATTGTTTCTCGAGAAACAGCATTGTTTCTCGAGAAACAATGCAACAGAATTGTTTCTCGAGAAACAGCATTGTTTCTCGAGAAACAGCATTATTTCTCGAGGAACAGCATTCTTTAGCATTGTTTCTCGAGAAACAGCATTGTTTCTCGAGAAAGAGCAATGTTTCTCGAGAAACAGCTTTCTTTCTCGAGAAACAACAATGTTTCTCGAGAAGGTCGTTCCTGCACTTTTCGCAAACTTTCGGCGCCATTTTGATGGTCAAAATGACATCAAATAAAAAAATGGTTAACATGAAATTTGTTCATCTCGATGAGATCTACAACAATATAAACTTATAAGTACAAAAGAAAGAAAGCTAGCAAGTCCACAAGTCACAGCAATAACATCATATATATAATAAAAAGGTACGACAGTCCACAATGAGTACAAAAGAGAGAAGGGCTTATGCCCGTACATGCCAAAAATGAATAGTAAATCTCTCTCTCTCTCACTATAACACTATGCAGAAGCAAACTCTAAACAAGCACACTCGTCATCACCTGACGTTGTGCTACAGTAGTAGCACATGGTATCTGCTCCTCAAGTCCTGCCACCTCGTCCTACTAGTCGTACTGGTGCTCCAACTCCTCGAGCTCCTAAAATGATACGATCACAACCGACCGTTAGTCATAAAGACTAAGCCATATTCTTCCTCGCCTCACCCCCGCGACTCCTAGGCATCGAGCGGGAGGACGAAAGCGGAGGACAATAAAGCAGTATCAAAATAGCAGCAGGTGACTGTGGATCTATTCTATCATGGATATATTTCTAATAGTTATGTCATTACATTAGCAGTTCTATATATATATAGCACATATAAAGTAAGTAAGCAATACTGAAAGAAGAGTGCAGTAAGTAAAGTAAAGAAAGAGCAGACAGTAAACTATCTACCGCTACACTAACATCACAAGAGTACCTTAACTTATATGAATGCCCATACAAACTTATAAGTTAAGATTTCAGAAATATAACTTATCATATAAAAGAGCCATACTAATTTATATGATAAGGATACATGGTGCGTATGACCTAAATATGTATGTATGTTATGTATGCAGGTTATGATTCATGCAAGTGCAACTCACACATATGACTCTGTGATCACAGACCATTAATTCCTGCTTTTTGGAGCTAGCATCACTCTCTGGTACCACCGTTATGGCTACGACAGCAGTGGAGCGGGCGTCTCCACTCCTAGATGGGTATACACACTGTAACACCCCAAATCCCAGGATTGGGAAAAGTTGGGTGACAGGGCCTGGGACACGAGCGTGTCCCAGGGCGTGTCCTATTCGGGTGAGTAGCCGTCCAGAGGTCGACGAAAATTTGTTCTAAGGAAAATGAGGCACATGTCATCTGACATGGGCGTGTCAGAGGCTGTGTCCTCCTCTGGTCGACGATTGTAGCTCGATGAAATTGAGCTGGGGCGTGTCTGCTGCCATGTATGGGCACACGGCCTGTGACACGGGCGTGTCACAGGCTGTATTCTTTTCTGGATGTGCCTAAGGCATTGAGGCCTCGTGAACACGGGCACGACACGGGTGTGTCTTGGGGTACACAGCCTGTGACACGGGCGTGTCACTGGCCGTGTCCCGCTCGGGTTGATTTTGTTTTGTGCAGCCTGAAGTACACAGCCACAGACACGGGCGTGTCTGAAGGCGTGTCAGGTGACACGGCCCGTGACACGGACGTGTCAATTGGGCATGTACTGGACTGGATGAGTCGGGTGTGTGTCGCTTAAGGAGCACGGCCTGTGACACAGGCGTGTCACAGGCCATGTCAGGCAAAAAAAAATCCTTTTGTGGCAAAATCATGGTCGTCCATTTTCTCAGCTAGGATCCAATGGCTGAGAGCCCTCCCTGCTTCCTTAAAGCCGAGGATGAGAAATAAATCCTCATTTTGATTTGGGGCTTCATCTTTCTAAAATCCTAGAGAGAGAAAGAGAGGAAGGAGGAGGAGGAGGAGGAGAGGAGCTGGCCACTGGTGGAGCTGCGGAGTTCCTGTGCACAATTAGAGGCTAGCGTTGGGACGACGAAGCCGCTGAGATGCTTTCCAGCCAACTAGGAATTCATGGCTCCGAGTCGTTCTTCAAGGGTAACGACTTTTCTTCCTAGCCATGTGAAGGCTTCCTTTTTTGCATAGGCATAGGATTCCCCCACCAGAGGGTGGCTTGTTACGGGAGTCCCTTGGGTTGATTCATGGAATCCCCAATCATTTGGCATATAGATCCGGAAAGGTAATACGGAATAGGCATGCTGTGTGAAGCCCATCTGGACAGGTTGTTCTGGATTGGTAATGTTGCATATATGCACCGGAGAAAACTCCGTGATAAATGTGTAGTGGAGGAGTCGATGGGTTGTACCTGTGAATGGTAGTAGCAGGAAGTACTGGCTTGGGAGTCCAGGAAATACCCTTGTAATGCTTGATGTTCATGGGTAGTACCTGTGAAGGGTAGTAGCAGGAAGTAGTGGCGTGGTAAGCCAGGAAAATACCCTTGACGCTTGGAATGCTTGATGGGTTGTGCCTGTGAAAGGGAGTAGCAGGATGTACTGGCTTGGCAGTCCAGGAAAATACCCTCAAGTGAATGTTATGATGCACGGTTAAGCCTATTTCGTACTTCATTTCCGGATCTATATGCCAAATAAATGGGGATTTTATGAATCAACCCAAGGGACTCCCATAACAAGCCACCCTCTGGTGGGGGAATCATATGCACATGCCAAAAGGAAGCCTTCATATGGCTAGGAAGAAAGGTCGTTACCCTTGAAGAACGCTTCGGAGCCATGGATTCCTAGTCGGCTGGAAAGCATCGCAGTGGCTTCGTCGTCCCAACGCTAGACTCGGATTGTGCACAGGAACTCCGCAGGTCCACCGGTGGTTGGCTCCTCTTCCTCCTCCTCCTTCTTCCTCTCTTTCTCTCTCTAGGCTTGTAGAAAGATGAAGGCCAAAACAAATGAGCTTTTCCTTCTCATTTTCCAGCCTTAAGGAAGTAGTGAGGGACCTCAACCATTGGATCCCAGCTGAGAAAATGGACAGCCACAATTTTGCCACAAAAGGCTATTTTTTGCCTGACACGGCATGTAACAAGCCCGTGTCCCAAACCGTGTGCCTTAAGTGGCACACAACCGACTCATCCAGTCCAGTACACGCCCACTTGGCATGCCCATGTCACTGGCTGTGTCACCTGACACGCCTTCAGACACGCCCGTGTCTGTGGCTATGTTCTTTAGGCTCTGAATCAAGCCGAGCGGCACATTGCCAGTGACACTCCAGTGTCACAGGCCGTGTAACCCAAGACATGATAGCTGGATCTTTGACGGCTTTCCGAAGCACCGAGATGTGAAACACATCATGTAATCCACCCAAGTCTGCCGAAAGAGCTAGCCGATATGTAGCTTCCCCAATTCACTCCACCATTTCAAAGGGACCAAGATACCTCGGACTCAACTTTTTCAGTCGCTGAATCCTGGACACGCCTTTGAAGGGTTTGATCTTCAAGTATACTCAGTCACCCACCGTGAACTCCACATTTCGGTGCTTGGCGTTATGGTATTTCGCTTGTCGATCCTGTGCTATTAGGAGCCTCTCTCGAATAGTGTGTACCGTCGAGTTCGCTTCCTCGACTTCGTTACGCCTATACACTTTGGATTCGCCTGCTTCTGCCCAAGCTAACGGCGTACGGCACTTCCGACCACACAGAGCTTCAAATGGTGTCATACTGATGCTTGCTTGGTAGCTGTTGTTGTAGGCAAACTCCACCAGATAGAGATGATCTTCCTATCTCTTCCCAAAATCCAGGGCGCACATGCGGAGCATATCCTCCATAGTCTTGTTGGTTCTCTCAGTTTGGCCATCCATTTGGGGGTGAAAGGTCGTACTGAACATCAATTTCGTGCCCAACAGCTGATGGACTAGCCTCAAATCATTTGAAGTAAAGTTCCCATCTCGATCGCTCACGATGCTGCGAGGAACACCATGTAGCCGTACGATCTGCTCCACATAGAGCTTTGCCAAACTCACCACTGAATCATCCCGTTTGTTCAGAAGGAAGTGCGCTACATTTGTCAACCGGTCTACAATCATCCAGATTGAATCGTTCCCGCGCTGAGATCTCGGCAACCCGTGCACGAAATCCATGGAAATATCATCGAACTTCCATTCCGGAATCGGCAACGACTTCAAGAAACCGCCAAGCTTCTGGCATTCTGCCTTTACTAACGCACAAGTCTGGCATTTGGCTACGTAATGAGCGATGTCGTTCTTCAATCCTGGCCACCAGAATAGCTTCTTCATGTCTCTGAACATCTTTGTGCTCCCATGGTGAATTGAGTACTTCGTATAATGAGCTTCGTACATCAATTCTTCCCACAATTTACCCATACTCGGGACGCACAATCGGCCCTCTTTCCGCAAAAGGCTGTCATTCTAGTAGAATTTGCCCTCTGGCCCGTCCTTTGCATAGCGTTGGAGACTCTCATCCAGCTCCGTTGCTCGTCGAATCTTGTCCGCAAGGTCATATTGCACCTCCGTCCAGTTCAAACATGCATCGGCCGTGGAATTCTTGTCAACACAAGAAATCTCTAATGCTTCCAACTCCTGGATTAGACGTTCATCATGCCTCTGCAACCAATTGGCCCTCGACGGAGCCCTCCGACACAAGGCATCAGCGACTACATTTCCCTTCCCGAGTGTATAATGAATCACAAAGGTGTAGTCCCCAAGGAACTCTAGCCATCTTCGTTGTCGCATATTCAGGTCACGTTACTTTAGTCTCTTGTGGTCCGTATAGATATCCACTTTCACGCCATATAGATAATGCCGCCATAACTTTAGTGCAAAGATTACTGCCGCCAACTCTAAGTCATGCATGGGACAATTTCGCTCGCGCACCTTCAACTGGCGTGAGCCATAAGAAATCACTTTCCCATTTTGCAGAAGAACGGATCCTAAGCCGCTTCCTGAAGCATCACTGTAGATTTCGAATCCTTCGGTGCCACATGGCGATGTCAACACAGGTGTCGTGGTCAACCGACTCTTCAGCTCTTCAAAAGCTCGCACGCACTCCAGCATCCAAACGAAGTTCTGATCCTTTTTCGTCAGTGTGTTTAGAGGCAAAGCAATCCGCGAGAAGTTTTCAACAAACCGTCTGTAGTAGCCCGCCAGTCCAAGGAAGCTCCTAACTTCGGCCAGCGAAGACAACGCCGGCCACTCTTGTATGGCCCTTACCTTCAACGGATCCACTGTGATGCCCTCTCCACTTACCACATGGCCAAGAAAGGCCACCGACGATAGCCAAAACTCGCACTTCGAGAACTTAGCATAGAGCTTATTACTTCGCAAAGTATGCAACATCAATCGCAAGTGGTCTGCATGATCAGCTTCAGATTTCGAGTACACCAAGATGTCATCAATGAACATAATCACGAACAAATCCAGGTACTCTCGGAACGTCCGGTGCATCAGATCCATGAATACTGATGGTGCATTGCACAGCCCAAACGACATTACCATGAACTCATAATGACCGTAACGTGTTCCAAATGCAGTCTTGGGAATGTCTCCTTCCCGTATCCGCAACTCTTGCAATTGTATTTTCAACTCATCCATTTCATTTGGCGCGACGCGATATGGCGAGCGGGCCACAGGTTTCGCACCTGGCACCAACTCGATCGTGAAGTCAATCTCTCGCTGGGGTGGTAGCTCAGGGAGATCCTTGGGAAACACCTCTGCAAATTCTGATACTATAGGAACCTCGTTGACACTGGCCTTGGGCTCAACAGCCTGAATCAGCGTGAAGTATAACTCTGCGCCCATCCGAACAGCCTTGACGACTTGGAGTACAGACATCAACGTCCCGCCCACTCCTCGCATCCCTGCGAACTTCGTCTCCTGCTCGGTATTCTGGCCCAATGTGATCTCTTTGGCATTACAATCAATCAAGACATGCTGCTCTGCGAGCCAGTCCATACCAAAGATCACGTCGAATTCCTATATCGGCAGTTCAGATGCAGTTAAGCAAAACTCCCGACTTCCAATTTGTACCGCCACATCGCAATCCCGATCCGCGAGCATCAAACAACCATTCGGTAACACCACCCTGATGCTACCTGTCTTCACCCGACTGGGTATCCCAAGTCGAGCTATAAAATCTTTAGACAGAAAAGAATGTGAAGCACCTGTATCAAACAGTGCTCGTGCCAGCATGTCCCGAATCATTACAAAACCCGTGAAAACCATGTCACACACACAAGCCGCATGCAAACATGCAATAAGCAAAGCAATGCAATAACAAGGGCAATAACTTAACTCGTACCAGTGACGACGTCACTCTACTTAATGGCCGCTTGCAGGCCAAGGTTGTCGGCTCAGGGCTGCGCCTGGGATGTAGAGGACTCCACCACTGCCTTTCCCTTCTCAGCATAGGACGCTCCCGCCTTCTTTTCTCCCTTCGGCAGAACAACCCGACAGTCACGGGCTATATGCCCCACTCGTCCACAAGTAAAGTACGTGCGAGTCTCTGGCCTGGACGTGGCCCCCGACGTTGCACTCGATGCAACCGAAGAAGGAGCTTGTCACTACTAGAAAACAGACTTTTAGCCGCGGCAGATTACCGTGGCTAAAAGTACAAAACTGAGGCTAAAGCCTTTTAGCCACAGCCTACCCACGGCAAATGGGCATGAGCAATGCGAGCGTGACTAATAGTATTGGCCACGCTGAATCCGTGGTAAATAGGTTATAGCCACAAATTAAAATCGTGGCTAAAGGGCATGTTTTCAGCAATTATTAGCCACGGTTCAATTGTCGTGGCTAAAATCTCCTTTTTTGCCACAGTTCAATTGTCGTGGATAAAAGCTCCTTCTTTCCTCATATAAAAAAATTCCGCCGCCGCCGCCGCCCGTATCCGGTGGCCCGCCGCCAGCCGTTCGGCGCCCGCCGCCCGCGTCCCTCGGGCCGCCAGCCCGCGAGCCCGTCCGCGAGCCCAGCTTAATTCAAACATTCATTGCGGAATGAGCACTATAAACCCGAAGTAGAAGTTTTAACTGGCGGTGTGGGACTAAAAAATACCCATTTTTTGCCACAGATTAGGATTCTGTGGCTAATACTAATAGTATTAGCCACGAAATAGGCAAACAGTGGCAAAAACTTTTTTATTTGTCACGAATTAGTCATCCGTGGCTAATAGTAACTTATTAGCCACGGAATAGGTACCGTGGCTAATACTTCATTATTAGCCACAATTTTCCCCCGTGGCAAAAAAACCTGTGGCTAAAGGTCTGTTTTCTAGTAGTGTGTCCGGCCAATTTGGACCTCTTACCACATTTCTTCTTGTAATATGATTTCACAGGTCGGGGTGCCTTAAAATCTGGCTTTGTCACAGCCAAGGCACGCTTCCCTTGCACCATCTTCATGTCTTTTTCCAGCGCGCACGCAGTGCCAACCAACGCCTGGAATCCTTGGTTCACTGAACTTGAAAGCAGGAATCGCAACTCGTCCCGCAATCCTTCATAGAACTTGTTTGTTTTCTGCTGCTCGTCGGCGAAGATTGGACCCGCATACTGTCCCAACCTCGTGAACTCATGCAGGTAGCTTTCAACACTGCCTTCTCCTTGCATCAGCCTTTGGAACTCATTTTCCATGGCAATGCGCTATGTCGCGGGTAGGTGCTTTGCCAGGAACATTCGAGAGAACTATTTGATCGACACTTGTGTTAACAGCCGACCTACTAAGTGGTGTACTTCCATCTCGTCCCACCATAAACGCGCCTCTCCTTCAAGTAAGAAGGTGGCTAAGGTGACCTTCTGATCCTCCTCTGTCCTGATCACCGTCATTATCCGCTTGACGCGCGATAACCAATCCTCCGCCTACGTGGGAGATCCCATGCCCGTAAATGTCGGCGGATTGAAACTCATGAACTGCTTTAACTGTCTCTCAGCTGCTCGAGGATCCACAGCCGTAACAGGTTCTAGGCTCGCCACAAACTGTTCTGGCCTCAATGCCGGCTACTCCTGCCCTTGCGCCTGCCCAGTAGGATGTGCTTGAATCATCGTAAACAAGGCCTCAGCAACTAATCACACAGTTTCCGCAGAAGGGGGAGGTGTAGGCACCTCAGCTGGTGTCGTACTCTCATCCGAACGTTGGGGCTCCTACTGCCCAGCACCACTTCGAGTCACCTAAAGGTGGACAAGACACGCACATTAGCGACCTCACACAAGCAATCACAACAAAATAGGAACGTGCAGGTTCCTCAAACACATGTATTTGCATTCCTAAAGTGGACATTCAAGAGTTCATTAGTGTTAATGTGGTTCGCACGTACACGTGCTCGCCACCCCACAAAATAAGTCGACCACAAATTCTAAAGGGAAAGACCGAGACAGCTGAGACCAAAAATATAATGACTCCATCTGTTCAATAGTATATAATAGAAGGTCCGGCCGGGGCCCTACACCATATACCACAAAACAGGCGGCGAAGTCACGGAGTGATACCAGAGTTGCGCGTTCTAACTCATAGCATTCTAGCGGAAGCTATCACACAAACTGAACTCCTAACATTAATGTCCACCACACAAATATCCATCATAATATATAAACAGGAATGTGCAGCAAATACAAAGTCAGTTGGCCTTATAGCCTTACAAGTCCTTTTTACACTAGTGGCTCCCAAACATTGGCGCGCAGGCCGGCCACATATAAATAAAACATAACATAGCATTTTAAGCTTTAGCCTCCAAGGGCTAGTAGCAGCAGCAGCAACAGCAGTAGGGACTTCAGCCTTTCTGTGTCCCGCTTGGTTCTCCAGCACATGCATAGGGACAGCCCACCCAACGGTGGTAAACAAGGCAACGGTCAGCATTCAGCTGACCAATTTTATAACTACCCTACCCCTTTCCTGGGGCAGTGGTATTTCTTCCCTGTAGGCATAGAATTTCACAGGCAGATATGTATATTCATACAATGTGCTCTCACGCACATCCATTCCATCACAACCGTCAGCCACGCGGCCCAACGATCCGTACACTCAGGGCACATTCTTGGTGTACCGGCGAACCAGGGTCCCACCACCGTATCAAGGTCACAACCCAACGGTAAAATTGAGCATTTACTCCATGGCGTGCAGCCGAAGATTTTAGTCTTAATGACCCGGGATTGGCCCGTAGCCCCCCATTGTGTCATGGTGTGCAGGCCTAAGACTCTTGCTATGCGCTCCAATAGACCGCACCTTCAGGTCTCACGTCGGACGGACATAGCGCAGGTCGGATTATCCACCCCCCGTTGCTCAAGTCGCCTTGCCATCACCGAGTACGGTGTACTCGCGGCTACATAAAAGGCGCGGGTCGGTTACACCTTACCTGTTTCCTTTAGGTGAGCCCATCAACTTACACATAACTAACCCATTCTCACGGAATTGGCTTCACAATCATCGGTTACCTAGGAGCCACGCCTCGCTTTAGCGACAGAACTCAATTTCCATCCCTAGGCTTAACCGTACATTCATCACATGCACTTGAGGGTATTTTCCTGGGCTGCCAAGCCAGTACTTCCTGCTACTCTCCTTCACAGGTACAACTCACCAAGCATTACAAGCATCAAGGGTATTTTCCTGGCTTACCACGCCAGTACTTCCTACTACTCCCCTTCACAGGTACTACCCGTGAACATCACGCATTAAAAGGGTATTTCCTGGACTTCCCATCCAGTACTTCCTGCTACTGCCCTTCACAGATATAACCCAATAGCACAAGCATCACAAGGGTATTTTCCTGGACTACCACTCCAGTACTTCTTGCTACTTCCCTTCACAGGTATAACCCATCGACTCCTAAACTACACGTTTCTCACGGAGTCTTCTCCGGTGCGTTTATGCAACATCACCAATCCAGACCGACCTGTCCAGATGGGCTTCACACAGCATGCCTATTCTGTACTCCATTTTCGGATCTATATGCCAAATGAATGGGGATTTCATGAATCAACCCAAGGGACTCCCATAACAAGCCACCCTATGGTGGGGGATCAAATGCACATGCCAAAAGGAATCCTTCACATGGCTAGGAAGAAAGGTCGTTACCCTTGAAGAATGCTTTGGAGCCATGGATTCCTAGTCGGCTGGAAAGCACCGCAGCGGCTTTGTCGTCCCAATGCTAGCCTCGGATTGTGCACAGGAACTCCGTAGCTCCACCGGTGGTCGGCTCCTCTTCCTCATCCTCCTTCTTCCTCTCTTTCTCTCTCCAGGCTTGTAGAAAGATGAAGGCCAAAACAAATGAGCTTTTCCTTCTCATTTTCTGGCCTTAAGTGTTGGGTATTGTATCCACAACGTACCTGATTTGAAGAAGCCCCTGAACAAGCTAAGGTAAATAGACAATGTATTTGATAAAATATTTCAAGTTGTGCTTGCAGTTATTCCACTCTAAGTGCACACCAATGTCAGGGTGCAGTAGGTCAATATACACGGGTCTGCATGACGTAATCCCTCGTTGAGCATATCAGTGTGTTGGCCTACGTGTACTCTCTCTATTGGAGTGTACTTACTTTCAAGTACAGGGCTGTGATTATGCAAGAGCAGACAAGGAGCAAGGATGGGTCAAAGAGCAGCTCATGGGCGGAAAGACGAAAAATCGTCTAAGTGTTAATCGACGAGAATCACCAAGTGATTCTCGCCGATTCGGTGAGAATCACTGGCTGATTCTCGCCGTCTCTTTACAGCTACCTCAGAGCGTGCAAACAAGTCTACATCGACGAGAATCACCTTTGATTCTCGCCGAATCGATGAGAATCACCTTTGATTCTCGCGGAATCGGCGAGAATCACCTTCGATTCTCGCCGATTTTGCCTTGGGCAATTTTCTGGAAACCGCTGGACCGGACTCTGCCGCTGGCACTGTTTTGAACCGGGCTTGGGGTTTCTTCTGGTGGGACCCACAACGGTCATTAAGGAGTATTCTAGTGTATAAATACACGCGTATTTTTGAACAGTAGACACACACAGAAAAATATACACGAGCCGCCGACGTGACCTAGATCGCGATACCTGCTCCGCCGCCGTCGCCGCTCGTGCTAGTCGATCGCCGGCCGTTTGATCGTGGTTTCTTCCAAATCTTCCGGCGACAGAAGCTCTGCCAAGCATAGCGTCTCACGCGTCTAACCAGAGATCCTTTGTCTCTTGATTCGTTGATCGGTAAAACCTTCCCCTTCTGAATCGATCGAGACAATCGATCCTAGTGTGACCGTTGGTAGACCTTGCTAGCTTTGCTACGAAGATTGAATCTCCAAAGTACAGCAGCCACACACCGTTGTCGCCGCCGATTCCGAGAACCGTGCTGCCGCCCTTCTTACCACCGCCAGTTTCGGGGAGATTCTCTCCAAGAGAGATCTAGGGTTGTGGACTCTTCATTGACTTCAAGAACACGTCATCGAACAAAGAGGGACACCTTAGTCTCCAAAAGTTGTTTGTATTTCTTATACATTCTAGTTTCATTTTTGTTGTAAAGGAACGTTGGTTCCTAGTTGTAAGGGTTGGGTGCAACCCGTGTTGTGGGAGTGTTGTCTCCTACGTGTGGAAGGGTTCCTTCCGATAGTGCAAGGATTGGATTTCAATCCTGTTGGTGAAGCGACCGAGTCGTCCCTTGTTGGGAGATAGGTCAAAGGGGGAAAGTGGATGTACCCAAATCGGGGAACCACTATAAATAGCTTGTGTACTTTCTTTGTTGTGCTGTTTTGTTATCTGGTGCATGTACAATTTTAATTCCGCAAAAACGCTGCAAGTCACCTATTCCCCCCCCCCCATATGTGAAGGTAGTTGACACTAGGTGGACTTTCAAGTGGTATCAAAGGCAGGTTGCTCATCAAAAAGGTTCACACCTTGAGTAGAATCCTGCCGCTAGTGTCAAGAAGAAGGCAAACATCTACTATGGACGGGCTCAAGTACACAGGCAAGATCCCAGTGTGCACCAGGCTCAACTTTCCTATCTGGAAGGAAAGGATCAGGTTCTACATGGAAGCAGTTGATCCTCGACTCTTCATGATCGTGGAGGAGGGACCTTATGTCCCCACTAAGGTCTCCACCATAGATCCTACCAAGAAAGTGCCAAAGAAAATTTCTGAAATGGACAAGGACGAGATGGTGCTTGTGGGACTTGACAAGAAGGCGCAGAACATTCTGGTCAGCGCGGTCGATGACTCAATGATGCAGAACTTCTGCAACTGCAGGACAGCAAAGGAGATCTGGCACTGCCTGATTATCCTAATGGATGGCACTGATGAAGTGAGGGATGATCGGAGATCCCTTCTGAACCAGAAATATGAGGCCTTCAGACAAGGGCCTAAGGAAGAGATCGGAGTCACCTTCGAGAACTTCCTCAAGATTGTCAATGCCCTCAAAGGATATGGAAGAGTGTTCACTGATGGTGAACTTAATGATAAATTCCTTAGGTCCCTTACTAAGGAATGGGACACAAAGATCTGCGCCATCCGAGAGTTTGGCAGACTAGCTGAAACAGACCCGCAAATTCTGTTTGGGAAGCTGATGTCCTATGAGCTTCAACTAAACACCAGGAAAGCAGAAGAAGAAGCAGAGAAGGCTGCAGCCAAGGAAAAGACTGTGGCTCTAAAAGCCATTCACTCCAGGAAGGGCAAGGGTGTGGTTTTATACCGTGCCAGGAAAAAGGATGAGGAGGAGGACTCCGAGTCTTGCTCCTCCTGCTCAGAGTTGTCTGAGGAAGATTTCTCCCTCATCACCCGAGAATTCAAGAAGTTCCTCAAGATGAGGAATCAAAGAAAGAGAGACGGCTCCTCCTCCAGGCATCAGACGAAAAATTACTCTTCTAACAGGTATGCTTCTAAACCGAACAAACAACGCTCCGCTGACATTATTTGTTTTGGATGCAATAAGCCAGGACACGTCGTGGCCGACTGCCACCAAGGCAAGAGAGAAAAGGGGAAGGGAGAGGAGCACAAGTCTTCTAGAGATAAGAAGAAAGAGAGGAGCTACATCGCCAAAAAGCCAAAGACACTGAGTGAATCTGATTCCTCAGACTCCAGTGATGATGAGGAAGCCTACTTCGGGCTAGTGGGTCGCTCCGACTCAGAAGGAGAATTCCCCCCATTTACTGGAAAGGTAAAAGCTCACACCCCTCTCTCTGACTCTGACTATGATCCTGAGTCTCAGGATGATGACCCTGAGGATAGCCTTTCGGCCCGTGAAGCGGAGCTCCTCGAGAAGTATCAGCTTCTGCTCAACACTTTCGAGGAGTGCCGTAAGAGATTGAAGGCTGAGAAAAAGGAAGTGAAATTCCTTAAGGGTGAGAGTGTCTCCCTAAGGGAAGAGATCACCAGTTTGATCTCTCTCCGACAGGAGCACCTAGACCTGACTTCAAAGCATTCAGAGTCTCTTAAGCTCCTTGATCTTAAGCAGGAGGAAGTCGACAAGTTGGAAGAACAACTTGCGGCAGAAAGGAAGATCGTCAAGAGCTTCTCTATGCCAAAAACAGTTCTTCCAGTGGTTGATACCTTCTCTGCTCAGGCCAAAGGAGCTGGCTTGGGGCATGTAGGGGTATCTGGTTCCTCATCCAGGAGAAACAGGAACCAGAGGAAGAATAAGGCCGCCAAGAAGGTCTCTGCTGCTGAAAAGGGAAAGGCTCCGCTCAGTCCTGTTGCGTTCAGAAAGCCTAGCTTTCCTTGCAACCAACATGACTTTGAATCAACCTTTGGTCATCATTTCCGGCCCTCGGTTGCAAAGCCAAAGAGCCGATATGATGGTTGGACTTTTCCCCGGAACTTCGGTGAGAGTGCCTTCAAGGCACCTTATGAGGAAATCCACATGGGAAATTATGGTCAATTCTCTAGCGGCCATAATGGAAAGCAGGCACCAAGAGCCAAGCCTGTTATATTGAAGAAACAGAAGGTGAAGAAGTCATGTGACTGCAATCACTATGATGCCTCCACCTCCAGATCCAAGGCCCCGGCTGTACCCACCGTTCCCAGGGTAAAGCAGGAGTCTAGGAAGAGGTACAACAGATTTGACTGTTGGTGTTGTGGCAAAGTCGGTCACTTTGCCGTGGATTGTTGGTTTAATCCGAGGTATAACGAGACTCCCTATGTTAGCAATGCGAGGCCGACCACTCGTAGGGTTAACCACCCGAGGGGGAGTATGCTAACCAAGAATCTAGGACCCAAGTTCGATTGGGTTCCTAAGGGAAATTAATTTTGTTTTGCAGGAATGTCCAAAGGCCACCAAAACGCCAATATGGTACTTGGACAGTGGATGCTCCCGGCATATGACTGGGACAAGAAGCCTGCTGCGTGATTACACTCCAGTCGCGAATGGACCCAAAGTCATCTTTGGGGGGTCAGATCGAGGAGTCACCAGAGGTTACGGTATGATTTCCAACGGTATAATCTCTATCACCGACGTGGCTTATGTTGAAGGGTTAAACCATAACCTGATCAGTGTAAGTCAGTTATGTGACGAAGGTTATGACGTTAAGTTCTGCAAGGATAAATGCCTGATAATATCATGTGCCTCTTCTGAGACGGTATTAACAGGCATTAGGAGCCGAAATATCTTCTGCTTAAATTTTCTTAGTTTAGATTCATGTACCCTCGTATGCCTAGTGGCAACAGGCAGTGCATCTCTTTGTGAACAATGGCACAAGAGATTGGCACATGTTAATTTCAAAACAATTAGTATGCTGTTTTCTAAAAACATAGTAAGGGATGCTCCTGTTATCAAGTGTATCAAAGATAGCCCCTGTCCTGCATGCCAGATGGGCAAACAGACTCGGGCTACCTTTAAGAGCATTGCAGACAAAGACTCTTCCCGATGTCTTTACCTTCTACATATGGACTTGTTTGGTCCAATGCAAGTTCATAGCTTGGGAGGCAAGTCCTATACGCTAGTGATAGTTGATGATCATTCTCGGTTTACATGGGTGTTCTTCTTAAAACGAAAGTTGGATACGTTTGACATCTTCACTAGTTTTGTCAAGCAGGTTCAGAACGAATTTAACTGCTCAGTGGTCAAAATCAGAAGTGACCATGGAACAGAATTCGAATCTGGTGTTATGACAGAGTTTTGTGAAGAACAAGGTATCTTTCATGAGTTTTCCTCCCCGCACACTCCTCAGCAAAATGGAGTTGCGGAGAGGAGAAATAGAACTCTCATTGAAGCCTGCACGACAATGTTGAAAGACGCTTCTCTCCCAGAATACTTCTGGGCAGAGGCGGTCAATACAGCTTGTCATGTACAAAACCGAGCATTGATCAACAAGCATCATCGTAAGACGCCTTATGAGCTACTGAGAGGCAGGAAACCAACCATGTCCTACTTGAGGATCTTTGGTTGCAGATGCTATGTACTGAATAATGGGAAGTACCCGCATACTAAATTTGGTGAAAAGTGCTTCGAAGGCATATTCATGGGCTATAGTTCCCACAGTCGGGCATATAGGGTCTTCAATAAGAAAACCGTAGTGGTAGAAGAATCAATTAATGTTGTATTTGATGAAGGAGGTTTGCTTAACAACAATTCTTCCAGCGGTATTCTTGAAGATGCAGGTGCACGACTTGAACAGCTGAGTCTCGATGAGACCGCTAAAGATGAAACTCCTAAGTACGTCAAAGTTTCCACCTCAACGTCAACTGGGAATGTTGAAGATCAAAATGGAACAAATCTCTTAGAAGATGGAGAAGCCCAAGAAGTAGTCGAAGCTCCAGACGCCAGACTTCTAGAGCTCCGGCACGTGAGGGATCATCCTAGAGATCAGATCATCGGAGATCCTCGTGACGGTGTCAGAACTCGAAGATGTACTATTAACGAGATTGTGCATCTTAGCTTCCTGTCACAGGTTGAGCCAAAGAAGTTCGACGAGGCGAACAAAGATGCGGCATGGATTTTGGCCATGCAAGATGAACTACATCAATTCGAACGATGCAACGTTTGGACGCTGATTCCCAGACCACACAAGCAGAATGTGATTGGCACCAAGTGGATCTTCAGAAACAAACTGGATGAACATGGTGTCATCATAAAGAACAAGGCCAGGCTGGTGGCTCAAGGTTACAGACAGGAGGAGGGGATTGACTTCGACTAGACCTTTGCACCAGTGGCAAGGCTCGAGGCAATCAGATTGTTCCTGGCGTATGCTTCGCACAAAGGATTCACAGTCTATCAAATGGATGTGAAATCAGCATTCTTGAACGGAGACCTGAAAGAGGATGTATACGTCGCTCAACCCCCAGGTTTTGTCAATCCTACTTATCCCAATCATGTATATTTTCTTAATAAAGCTCTATATGGTTTAAAACAAGCTCCACGAGCTTGGTATGAGACTTTATCTAGTTTTCTTCTTGAGAACAAGTTCTCTAGAGGTAAAATAGATAAGACATTGTTTTTCAGGGAAGTCAAAGGCAAGATTTTGCTGGTGCAAATCTATGTCGATGACATTATATTCGGCTCAACGGACAACAATCTTTGCAAAAAGTTTTCTAAACTTATGCAAGGAAAGTTTGAAATGAGCAGTATGGGAGAGATAAAGTATTTCTTGGGACTTCAAGTGAAACAGTCTGAGGATGGAATCTTCATCTCTCAGACGAAGTTCACAAATGAACTCCTCAAGAAATTCGGTATGGAGAATGCAACCTCTATGAGGACTCCAATGGGATCCACTATGTCTCTGGATAAGGATGAGAAAGGTAAACCTTTCGATGAAACCAAATACAGAAGCATCATTGGATCCCTGCTCTACCTTACTGCCAGTAGACCGGATATCATGTTCTCCACATGTGTCTGTGCCAGATATCAGGTGAACACTAAGGAATCTCACTATGTCGCTGCAAAGCGAATTCTAAGATACCTTAAAGGTACTCCCAATCTTGGCTTGTGGTACCCGAGAAACAATGATGTCGAGCTAATAGGTTTTTCAGATGCTGATTTTGCAGGGAGTAGGGATGACAGGAAAAGCACTTCCGGGACGTGTCAATTTCTCGGAAGAAGGCTTATCTCATGGAACAGCAAGAAGCAGAATTGTGTAGCTACCTCCACAGCAGAGTCTGAGTACATCTCGGCAGGCAGCTGTTGCGCACAACTCCTATGGATCAGAAACCAGTTAGCCGACTACGACCTTCAGTTCAAGGAAGTACCAATGTACTGCGACTCCTCCAGTGCAATTGCAATTGCCAACAATCCGATATCGCACAGCAGAACGAAGCATATTGAAGTGCGCTACCACTTCATTCGGGAGCACGTGGAGAACAAGGACATCTCTCTCTGTTATGTCCCCACGGACAAGCAGATTGCAGATATATTCACAAAGCCCTTAGATGAAGCCAAGTTCAGTCTTTTCAAAACTGAATTGGGGATGCTAAACTATGAGGAATGAAGACTACAGAAGCTCCAGGCTCGTGCATCTAGGGGGAGCCTCTGCCAGGAACTCAAGTGTGCGCACAGGTGCAAGAACTAAGGGGGAGCAAGGGGTCAAATGCAACAGACCCAGATTTGCAGAAGCCGAAAAGGGGGAGATTACCCTCTCGGCTAAGGCTAAGGTGGCTCCAAGTTTGCTCTCAAGAAATTGGTATTGGTAATGAATATCTCTCTCAACTCAATTTCAAGTTTATGATTTTCATTCACATACGCTCTATTCACCTTAGCTTGTAGGGTTTTGGCTTCTTCAAATAGGGGGAGATTGTTGGGTATTGTATCCACAACGTACCTGATTTGAAGAAGCCCCTGAACAAGCTAAGGTAAATAGACAATGTATTTGATAAAATATTTCAAGTTGTGCTTGCAGTTATTCCACGCTAAGTGCACACCAATGTCAGGGTGCAGTAGGTCAATATACACGGGTCGGCATGACGTAATCCCTCATTGAGCAGATCAGTGTGTTGGCCTACGTGTACTCTCTCTATTGGAGTGTACTAACTTTCAAATACAGGGCTGTGATTATGCAAGAGCAGACAAGGAGCAAGGATGGGTCAAAGAGCAGCTCATGGGCGGAAAGACGAAAAATCGTCTAAGTGTTAATCGACGAGAATCACCAAGTGATTCTCGCCGATTCGGGGAGAATCACTAGTGATTCTCGCCGAATCGTCGAGAATCACTGGCTGATTCTCGTCGTCTCTTTCTAGCTACCTCAGAGCGTGCAAACAAGTCTACATCGACGAGAATCACCTTTGATTCTCGCCGAATCGGCGAGAATCACCTTCGATTCTCGCCGAATCGGCGAGAATCACCTTCGATTCTCGCCGAATCGGCGAGAATCACCTTCGATTCTCGCCGATTTTGCCTTGGGCAATTTTCTGGAAACCGCTGGACCGGACTCTGCCACTGGCACTGTTTTGAACCGGGCTTGGGGTTTCTTCTGGTGGGACCCACAACGGTCATTAAGGAGTATTCTAGTGTATAAATACACGCATATTTTTGAACAGCAGACACACACAGAAAAATATACACGAGCCGCCGACGTGACCTAGATCGCGATACCTGCTTCGCCGCCGTCGCCGCTCGTGCTAGTCGATCGCCGGCCGTTTGATCGTGGTTTCTTCCAGATCTTCTGGCGACAGAAGCTCTGCCAAGCATAGCGTCTCCCGCGTCTAACCAGAGATCCTTTGTCTCTTGATTCGTTGATCGGGAAAACCTTCCCCTTACGAATCGATCGAGACAATCGATCCTAGTATGACCGTTGGTAGACCTTGCTAGCTTTGCTACGAAGATTGAATCTCCAAAGTACAGCAGCCACACACCGTTGTCGCCGCCGATTCCGAGAACCGTGCTGCCGCCCTTCTTGCCGCCGCCAGTTTCGGGGAGATTCTCTCCAAGAGAGATCTAGGGTTGTGGACTCTTCGTTGACTTCAAGAACACGTCATCGAACGAAGAGGGACACCTTAGTCTCCAAAAGTTGTTTGTATTTCTTATACATTCTAGTTTCATTTTTGTTGTAAAGGAACGTTGGTTCCTAGTTGTAAGGGTTGGGTGCAACCCGTGTTGTGGGAGTGTTGTCCCATACGTGTGGAAGGGTTCCTTCTGATAGTGCAAGGATTGGATTTCAATCCTGTTGGTGAAGTGACCGAGTCGTCCCTTGTTGGGAGATAGGTCGAAGGGGGAGAGTGGATGTACCCAAATCGGGGAACCACTATAAATAGCTTGTGTACTTTCTTTGCTGTGTTGTTTTGTTATCTTGTGCAGGTACAATTTTAATTTCGCAAAAACGCTGCAAGTCACCTATTCCCCCCCCCCCATAGGTGAAGGTAGTTGACACTAGGTGGACTTTCATTAAGGATGCAGGGAGGGACCTCAGCCATTGGATCCCAGCTGAGAAAATGGACGGCCATGATTTTGCCACAAAAGGCTTTTTCTTTGCCTGACACGGCCTGTGACACGCCCGTGTCCTAGGCCGTTTGCCTTAAGCGCCACACAACCAACTCATCCAATACAGTACACGCCCGTGTCACGGGCCGTGTCACCTGACATGCCTTCAGACACTCCCGTGTCTGTGGCTGTGTTCTTCAGGCTCTAAATCAACCCGAACAGGACACGGCCAGTGACACGCCCGTGTCACATGTCGTGTACCCCAAGAGACGACCGTGTCCTGCCCGTGTTCACCAGGCCTCAAATGCCCTGAGCACGTCCAGTAAAGGACTTGGCCTGTGACACGCCCGTATCATAGGCCGTGTGCCCACACACGGCAGCAGACACGCCTGCAGCTCAATTTCGTCGAGCTGAAATCATCGACCAGAGGACGACACGGTCTTTGACACACCCGTGTTAGAGGGCGTGTGCCCTCAAAATGGATTTTCGTCGAACACTCGCCGGCTGCTTACCCGAGCAGGACACGCCCGTCTCCCAGGCCGTGTCACCCAACTTTTCCCAATCCTGGGATTTGGGGTGTTACATCTAACAAAACAACTACCTCAACACTTTGAGGAGAAAACAAACGGCCGCAGCAACTCGCAGCACCAGAAGCACAACTCTGCCAGCTAAACCTGCTACTGCTCTAGACCTGAGGCATTCAAAATAAGAACACATCAGAAGCAAGTTACAAGTGGTGCAAAAGAGTAAAAGGAAGACCAACAAACCTCAAAGTGAACGAGGGACAAAAAATTGACTGCAACAAAAGTCTGTAGCAAAGCAACAGAAATAAAACAGTAAATCTAGCTGAGCAAGAAAGGCTAAATCACAACAACTGGACAGAACAGAGTGTCAAACATCGGAAGTTCATATATTCATCTTTCTTCATTATTCATGTCATTCGCCATTTAAAATGAGACTGATCAGCTCAACAGGAAAGAGTTGTAACGCCTCCATCTGTCACATGGAATATAACGGTGGGTCCGGTCGGGGCCCTACGCCATATTTCAAAGACAAACGGCGGAGTCACGTGGGGGGTATCAAAATCACATTCTATTCGTATCCTAACTCAGAGCACTCTAGTGCAACATTTTAGGTTGTAAGAACTCAACATGATGAATGTCCATGAATATATAAACGACACATTTATATATATATTAGGAATGTATACAACACACACACGCTCACGGCCTTAAGGCCTTACAAGTTGCTCTTTACAAATATACAGCTTCATACATTGGCATGCAGGCTGGCCACACATGAAATTCAAGAATTCTTCGCACTGCCTTCAAGGGCCTTTAAGCAGCAAGGGCTTCGTTTCGCTCAATTCAATTCAACCCATCAACACCTGCAATTTAGACATCCACCCCAAGAGCGGTAAACAAAGCAACGGTCAGCATTAGCTGACCAATTATAACGACCCTACCCCTTACACGGGGCAGTGGTTCCTTCCCTGTATGCATTGCACTCATAACATCTACCAATCACAACAAGTGCACTCAGGCACAACAGAATCGCAAACGCCGGCCTCTGCCAGACGCTCCGTGCACGCAGGGCACCTTACGATGTACCGGACTCCGTGGCAACACCAGCGATTAGAGGTTATTAACATGTTGGCTGACCGGTCCTAGTCACCCCAACACACATGCTGGGAACATTCCGCCCAAACCACTCAGGGGTGAGAACCTCACGGCAAACTTGAGCATTTCTAATTCAGATCGACCCACCACTATAGTGCAACAAGCCAGGTCTGTCGTGCGTCCCCCAATCCGTGCCACCAATCGATCTCCCAAAACAACCAGGGGCAGGTCAGCTTTTCCCGTGCTCAAACCGTCAGATGCGCACCACTAGACGCGGGTCGGCTTTCCCTCCTGATTAGCCGCAACCTTTCGCTCTCGTAGAGCAAATAGCGCTCACCGTGCTCACACCACAAGGAGCTTACTCAAAGCATCCAAGATTAGCAACCAGCTCATGCAGAGCATACAACAACAACAATAGGAGCTTACATTCATAACCATCACATGCATCATACAATACATGAAGTCTTCTCCAGTTCATACATAACCATCACCAATCCAGACTAACCATCTGGATGGGCTTCACACAGCATGTCTATGTCGTACACCACACTTCTGGCTCTATATGCAGACTCAACGTGGAATCGCTTACGCTTTCCACCTTTTGGTGGAGGATTCCATGCATATGCATAAAGAAAGGACTTCGTTTGTCCAAGAATGAGATCGTTACCCTTGACGATCGCTTTGGAGCTATGAACTAGCCGGATGGAACTCCCCGCCACAACTTTGCCTCCACGAATCCGCACTCGGCTCACGAATCATCCCGCTGAAGCTTCTCCGGCAGTCGTCTCCCTTCTCCCTTTCCTTTCTCTCTCTCTCTCTCTCTCTCTCTCTCTCTCTCTCTCTCTCTCTCTCTCTCTCTCTCTCTCTCTCTCTCCCTAGCTCTTAATAAAGGGGAATGAATGAAAGATAAGCCTTCCAATCTCAATCTTATATTAGCAGGGAAGGGCCTGGACCCTTGGATCCAAAATGAAGGAAATGAACGGCCTTGATTGCCCAGAAATAAGCTGAACGGCCTGATACGCCCTGTGACACGCCCGTGTCACAGGTCGTGTCCCCTAAGCGGTGCACGAACCGCCTCAAAGCCAGAACAGTACACGGCCAGGTGACACTCCCGTGTCACATCCTACACGCCCATATCTTGTAGTCGTGTACCTCAAACAGCACACCACCAACTCAACCCGAGCTGGACAAGGCCATGTGACAGGCCCGTGTCACAGGCCGTGTGCCCTAGGACACACCCGTGTCCACCAACACACAAAACCCTGGCTGCTCCCAAGAAGGACACGGCCAGTGATACGCCCGTATCACCAGTCGTTTACCCTTACACGACTACAGACACGCCCTGCCGTGTATTCGTCGAGTGGAGTTCGACGACCCCGAGGAGGACACGCCCGTGTCGCAGGGCGTGTTCCCTCTCGAGAACTTCTCGAGTCCATTTCGTCGAATACGCGAGAGGCTACTTAACCCGAGCATGACACGCCCTGGGACATGGCCGTGTCACCAAACTTGAACCCAAATTGGGATTTATGCTGTTACAAGAGTACTCCTGGAAAAGGTCCACAACGCGCACAATCCTAGCCAAATGGCACCATGCCGAGGGAGAAACCCCAACGCACACAGACCAACGGCTAAGGTAATGTGTTGGGGATGAAGGTCCACAATACGCACAGACTCAGCCATAAGGCAATATGTCGAGGGAGAAACCCCAATGCGTACAGACCATCAGAGTTTTCTTTAGTTACATATTTATCTATGTAGAGTTTCTTTTATTCAACATAGACTAACGGTCAACAAACTAAAAATCGACTCTTAATGAAACTGATACATCAAAAGGAGACGTATCATCTAGGACTTACCCGACGAGGTTTAAAAGGGGTTAACAAATGACTTGGACTAATAGATAAAGACTACAAAGGGTCATACAAGGTAGGGGACGATCAAAAATAACAGGACGCACAAGATAACGCAACGATCAAAATGACACGATAATTAAAATGACGCGACTACATTTTTATCAAAATTATGGAGCAATTTAGGGATACAGTTTTAGAAAATTTAAACATATCAAATCCAAGAAAACGGGAGTAGAAATTGGAAGAAATGAGTTAAGAGAGAAAGAACACCACTTGCCTCGGTTTCTACTCCAATCGGTCTTCCAGTTTACTCCACGTCGTGGGTCTAGCCAAAAGAAGGCGCGAGGAAGCAAAATCTACAAGGATTTGGCCAAAAGAGAGGTTAGAGTCGAAAATCCTAATGAAAAACTTCCACGAAACGAGAAATACTTACCACGAACGTGAAGATATCGGCAAGAGCTTTTCGGATCTATGCTTGGTTTGCGATTCCGAGCACCGTAGCTCCGACGGTGGCGATCCGAAGCTTCACATGTTAGAACCCTCGCCGTCACTCTCGCTCTCTGTTTCGGTCAAGAAGAAGATGAAGTTGTTTTTTTTATCCTTAAGTATATGAATATATATATATATATATATATATATATATATATATATATATATATATATATATATATATATATATAGTCTAAACAGGAAGGAGGCGGGAAATTTAAGTGCGGGTGCGCGGAAAATGAAAACAGAGGCTTAAGATGGTTTCAAATCGAAACGTGATCAACATTACAGTTGTAGATCTCGTCGAGAGGAACAAATTTCATGTTAACTATTTTTTTATTTGATGCCATTTTGACACTCAAAACGGCCCCCGAACGTTCGTAAAAAGTGCAGGAACGACCTTCTCGAGAAACATTGTTGTTTCTCGAGAAAGAAAATTGTTTCTCGATAAACATTGTTGTTTATCGAGAAGCAAAGTTGTTTCTTGAGAAAGAATGTTGTTTCTCGAGAAACAAAGTGCAATATGTTACAACAGTCATTTGTTTCTCGAGAAAGAACGCAGTTTTGTATACTTGAAAGTAATTATATGCATCCTAACATAAATCCTTCTCAAAAAGCAACTATAAAGAAGCAATAAGTAACAGCAGTAAAAGTAACAAGTAAACTGTCATAAGAAGTCTAAGACTATGGGCGTCAACAACTGACACGAATGTCTAACAAAATAACTACCTCAATGCTTTGAGGTGGAAACAAACGACCGCAACAACTCGCAGCACCAGAAGCACAACTCTGCTCGCTAAACCTGCTACTGCTCTAGACATGAGACATTCAAAATAAGAACACATCAGAAGAAAGTTACAGGTGGTGCAAAAGAGTAAAAGGAAGACCAACAAACCTCGAAGTGAACGAGGAACAACAAATCGACTGTAACAAAAGTCAATTGCAATGCAACAGAAACAAAACAGTAAATCTAGCTGAGCAAGAAAGGCTAAATCACAACAACTGGACAGAACAGAGTGTCAAACATCAGAAGTTCATATATTCATCTTTCTTTATTATTCATGTCATTCGTCATTTAAAATGTGACTGATCAGCTCAACAAAAAAGAGTACTGTGCTGGGGAAAAAAGGTCTACAACGCGCACAAACCCAACCAAAAGGCATCATGCTGAGGGAGAAACCCCAACGCACACAAACCAACAGCTAAGGTAATGTGTCGGGGATGAAGGTCCACAACGCGCACAGACTCAGCCATAAGGCACTGTGCCGGGGGAGAAACCCCAACGCGCACAGACCATCAGAGTTTTCTTTAGTTACATATTTATCTACGCAGAGTTTCTTTTATTCAACATAGACTTATGGTCAACAAACTAAAAATCGACACTTAATGAAACTGATACATCAAAAGGACACTTACCATCTAGGACTTACCCGAAGAGATTTCAAAGAGGTTAACAAATGACTTGGACTAATAGATGAATACTTCAAAGGGTAGGGGATGATCAAAAATAACAGGACGCATAAGATAATGCAACGATCAAAATGACAGGAGAATTAAAATGACGCCACTACATTTTTACCAAATTTGTGGAGCAATTTAAGGATAAAAGTTTTAGGAAATTTAAACATGTCAAATCCAAGAAAAAGGGAGTAGAAATTGGAAGAAATGAGTTAAGAGAGCAAGAACACCACTTACCTCAGTTTCTACTCCAATCGGTCTTCCAATTTACTCCACGTCGTGGGTCTAGCCAAAATAAGGCGCGGGGAAGCGGAATCTACAAGGATTTGGCCAAAAGAGAGGTTAGAGCCAAAAACCATAACGAAAAACTTCCACAAAATGAGAAGTACATACCACGAACGTGAAGATCTCGGCGAAAGCTTTCCGGATCTATGCTCGGTTTGCGATTCCGAGCACCGTACCTCCAACGGCGGCGATCCGAAGCTTCACGACTTAGAACCCTCGCCGTCACTCTCGCTCTCTGGTTCGGTCAAGAAGAAGATGAAGTTGTTCTATTTATTCTTAAGTATATGAATATATATATATATATATATATATGTGGGGATATCTCAAATGCGGGCATTCTAAAATGCGGGCGTACGGGCAAGCTAGTTTGGGGGTAAAGGTGGTCTCAAATAATAAAGTGATCAACATGAAAGTTGTAGATCTCGGCGAGACGAACAACTTTCATGTTGATCACTTTTTGATTTGGAGCCGTCTTGAACCTCAATTTGCGCCCCGAAATCTGGATTGGCGGACGCTTTACTGTAGCAGTTCCGGCGCCCCAGATTTCGGGGCCCAAATTGAGATCCAAGACGGCTCCAAATCAAAACGTGATCAACATGAAAGTTCTTTGTCTCGCCGAGATCTACAACTTTGATGTTGCTCACTTTTCGATTTGAGGTCTCCTTGACCCTTGCCCGTACGCTCGCACTAGAGTAACTTCATATATATATATATATATATATATATATATATATATATATATATATATATATATATATATATATATATATATATATATATATATATATATGTTTGTCTAAACAGGAAGGAGACGGACAATTTAAGTGTGGGTATGCAGAAAACGAAAATAGGGCCTTAAAATGGCCTCAAATCGAAAAGTGATCAACATTAAAGTTGTCGATATCGTCGAGACGAACAAATTTAATGATAATCGTTTTTTCATTTGCCGTCATTTTGACCATCAAAATGGCGTCGGACGTTCGCGAAAAGTGCAGGAACGACGTTCTCGAGAAACATTGTTGTTTCTTGAGAAAAAAGCGTTGTTTCTCTAGAAACAATTTTGTTTTCGAGAAATGACCTTTTTCTCGAGAAATCAATATTCTTTCTCGAGAAATAATATTGATTTCTCGAGAAATCAGTTTTGTCTCATATTTCTGGATAAAATGACAATATGGGGGCTAAACGTACCTGATTCCAACGAAATTCGCAACGTAAGCGAATGTCAGCGCTACGAATCTAACGACGAAGATAAAACTAAAATCCGACGAGCCGTTCTCGAGATATAAATATTCAAAGCCTACGGCGAACATAAATTCTACAAAACTCCGGAAATTCTCTGAGGCTCGAATATCGCTCGGATCGCGAAAAAACTTGACGAGCATGTCAAAAATTAATAAATTTAATTTCCTAACGTGAAGTTTTCCATTTTCGACAAAGACTCACGAATTTGCCTGCCCTGACTGAACAGACGCGAAAACGCACTAATGGCGACGCACATCAACTCCACGTTAACGTAACGTCCCCTTAAGTCATTATAACATCAACGAGAGGATTAAATAATTGTCGAAAAATCAGGGGCATTACATAACGGGTCATGTCAGATACACGGATATCCAATACCTGTAGAAACTGCTTGGGTTTGCCTATTTATACCCACCTAGGGGCAACGAGAAGGTGATTCCACTTTGATCCCCATCCAGATGTATCAAGCGACATTTTCATATCATTACAAAAAAAAATACAATTTTAAAATATAGCAAAATTATAATTCAATATACAATTATTCTGTAACTCTAAGCCTCTGTTTGGAACAACTTATGCTGATGAATAATCTCTACTTGAAACGCAAACACAGTTTTTTATCCGTTTGTTTATACAGCTTATAAAAAATCACTTATTTTAAAATGGGTGAGAAGCTGATTTTTCATAAGCTATCTGAGTCCAGCTTATGGCTTCTCATAAGCGCTTATCTCTTAAAAAAACTCAAAGTTGATTTTTCGCCAAGGCGTGATTTTTTCGCATGGGTGCGATTTTTTCGGCAGAGCGAGTATTTTTCACACGGGGGCGTATTTTTCGCCCGTGCGCGATTTTTTTCGCACGGGCGCGAAATTTCCACCCGCGCACGAATTTTCCGCCCTTGCGTGAATTTTCCGACTCGACGCGAATTTTCCGCCCGAGCACGTTTTTCCACCCGGACGCATTTTTTCTCCCGGACGTAGGGGTGCGCATAAAGCCCGGCGGGCCCGGGCTTGGCCCGGGCCTACAGGGCCCGGGCTTTTCCGAATCGGGCCCGGGTCGGGCTTAATAATGTAATCGGGCCAGGCCGGGCCGGGCTATGCTCCCTGGGGGGGCCTGGTAAGGCCCCCCAGGCCGGCCCGGGCCGGGCCCAGGCTAAGCCCGACCCGGTTTTTTTAAAAAAAAATTTGTTTTTTTTTAATTCATAAAAAAATATCAAGTTTTGATTTTAAAAAAAAATAAAAAATGGAGTTTTTGATTTACAAAAAAAATAAAAAAAACACAACATCGCAATATTAAAAAATAAAATTTTTATTAATGTAACGAAATTATACAAATTTAGAAATGTGCAAATCTACAAAAATTTGGAAATTCTAAATTATTAAAAATTACAAATGACAAAAATTCTAAATTATTAAAAATTACAAAATTACAAATGACAAAAATACAAGACGTTGTCTAGTTTAAGTTGATCGCGTCCATCTCGTCTTCCATGTCCGACGAGCTATCCTCGATCGCTGAAATATGTTGCTTCCTCTTCATCGCATCCAAGTGGTCCTTGTAGCATATGCAGATCTCAAGCGATTCTTCGCTTAGTCGACTTCTCCGCTCGTTCAAAACCCTGCCACTAAGAGAAAAAGCAGACTCCGAAGCTACCGTGCTTGCTTGAATCGTTAGTAAATCTCGGGCCATATAGGCATAATAGGATAGGTATTTACTTTACCTTTCCACCATTTTAAAATATCGAAATTTTCTAATTCGTCCGTGGACATAAAATCACGAAATTGCGTTTTTGTGTACAACCCTAATTCATTTAAACTACTAGATGTTGTGCGCGCTTTTTTCCTAGAGGCTAACTCTAACATTTTATTTTTAAAATTACTAGATGTTTTTGGTTGCGACACATCCTCTCGGGGCCGCGATCCGTATAAATTATCGTAATAATTATAACATTCAGTAAAAATATTGTTAAAATTTAAAATACTCAGATTATCTAAATCTGAATCACTTATATTTATGCATATATTGTTATTTATTTCTTCAATAAAATTTTCTACGTCGTCTACGCCGAAAAGAGGATTCAAAGCGGCGGCGCATGAAAACATAACTGGGATTTCTCTATAATATTTTAAAAATTTTCTTTCTATTATTTCTATTAATTCGCTCCATCCGGCATGTTGTTTAAAATAATTTAATTTTTGTGAAATATTAACAATATTTTCAATAACTAGCGGGCTAGTAGGATAATATACGCCCGATAAACTATTTGTCGCCATATAAAAAATTTCTAATAAATCCATGTAATGTTCTAAAATTGTCAAATCGGACTCGGTTAATTCATGTTGACCTAACAAAGTATAAAATTCTATTATTAGTGTTTTTTGGCGAATCGCTCGTTTTAACATTATATACGTAGAGTTCCATCTAATTGACATGTCAAATAGAGGTTTCAAAAATTTTTGACCTTGCCCGGTTACGAATTTTTTAAAATCTTGACGTCGTTGTTTAGAACTATAAATAAATTGTAATATTAAACGTATTTTATTAGTGTATGGTTCCATATACGACAAACTATCTTGTACTACTAAATTTAAAACGTGACACGCGCAACGAGTATGAAAAAAAGCGCCGTTTAACATAGGTTTCAAATCACATTTTAACCACTCAATTGAGGTGGTATTATTTGTGGCGTTATCGAAAGAAATACTCATAATTTTACCTTTTATTTTAAATTCGGGCACACATTTTGAAATTATTTGATAAATCGCCTCACCGGTGTGCGGGACTTCAAAACTTTTAAAACAAATTATTCGCTTATTTAGATCCCAGGAAACAGGATCGATCTAGTGACACGTTATAGACATATACGATAATCCTAATTTTATACTACTTGTCCAAACGTCGCTCGTTAAACTCACTCGACCCTCAAATTTTTCAAAAAAATTAATTAAAATTTGTTTTGCTTCTAAATAATATTAAAGTGCGTCGCGCCTAATTGAAGATCGACTTACTTGGTGATATTTGGGTTGTAGCCCTTGGTGGATGTACTCGGTTTCTTCTTCGTTGTCGTAGTGGCTGAACGGCAACCCACGTCTGATGATGTTCTTCACCTGCAGCTCCCGCTGCCGACCTTGATCGTACGTCCAGATTTGTCCGGATGCCGATAATTGCGCCTGGGTCGACTCGGGAGGAGCTTGTTTGGCTGCGCAAGACTTAACGTGTCTTGCGAGTGTCGAGTTGCCAGCGATCGAAAGTAATTTCGAGCACTGTTTTCACCTCGCCTTTTGCTCCGCACCGACTTGCACTAAGTCGAAATATTCCCAAACCGGCGCCGTACGCTTGTGCTCCACCACTTCGTGAGCGACGGATGATGAAGAAGACGCCTGCATTGACGACATATTCGAGCGAAATGAGAATAGAGATTAGAGAGAGAGGGTGGGGGATGAGGGGGTAGAAGAGGGAAAGAAGGAGGGGGGGGGGGGGGGGGGGGTTATAGGATTTTTTTAAAAAAAAAAATTTAAAAAAAAAATTTATTTTTCACGCTTTAAACCCTAAACCCTAAACCCTAAACTCTTAGAGTCGTTGGAAACCAACGGCTCTAAGAGCCGTAACGGCTCTAAGAGCGTTGGCTCTTTCCTTTTCCTGGCCCGGGCTAAGCCCGGTAACCGGGCTTTGCCCGGACCGGCCCGGGCCGGGCACCGGGCCGGGCATTTGCCCTACAATGGAGCCCGGAAGGGCCCCATGGCCCGGCCCGGGCCCGAGGCGGGCTTGGCCCGGGACCGGGCCTGTCGGGCTTTTCACCGGGCCGGGCCGGTCCGGCCCGGTGGGCCCGGTTTTTTAGGACACCCCTACCCGGGCGCAATTATTTTGCTAGGGAGCAATTTTTTCGCCCGGACGCGGATATTTCACCCATGCGCGAATAATTTCGCCCGGGAGCTATTTTTCGCCCGAACGTGAATTTTATGCCCGGGCACGATTTTTTTCTCCCGGGCGTGAAAATTCGCGCCCGGACGAAAATTCGCGCCCGGGTGAAAATTCGCTCCTGGACGAAAATTCGCGCCCGCACTGAAAATTCGCGTCCGGACGAAAAATTCGCCCACGGGAAAAAAATCCGCTCTCGGGCGAATAATTCGTGACTGGGCGAAATATTCGCACCCAGGAGAAAAATTCGCTCCCGGGTGAAAAATTCGCGCCGGGGGAAAAAATGCTTCCGGGCGAAATAACTGCGCTCTGACGAAAAATTTACGCTCGGGCGACAAATTTGATCTTGGGGGACAAATTCATGCCCGGGCAAAAAAACCACATCGCTGCGAAAAAACCGTGCCCAATTGAAAATACCGCGTCCGAAAAAAACGACGTCCGGGCGAAATATTTGCGCTCAGACGAAAAAATCGCGGCCGGAAGAAAAAATCGCGCCAATGTGAAAAAATCGCACCCATGCAAAAAAAACATGTCTGAGTGAAAATCGCTTCCGGACGGAAAAAACATGTCCAAATGAACGGATTTTTACGAATGAATGAAACTTTAGATAAGCATTTATGGACAAACTATATAAACAGTTTATTATTTATTCGTCATTATTTTTATAAAATTTAGCATCAATTTTCAATTAGCAGCTTATTCGTCATCATAAGTTGTCACAAACAGAACCTAAAATCCTCCTAACTATTTCTAATTCGAAAATGGACAAAACTATATATACCTAAACCCACAAAAGTGGACCCCATACACAATAAAATATATTATTTAGCATTTTTTCACACCCCTAAAACACACAATAAAGTAGGGATTAAGTTATTTTATTGTATGTAGGGCCCATTTTTTATTATTTTTAGGTAAGATTTAGATGTGTATAGAATTATCCTCCGAAAATTGACAGAGCAATATAGAAGATTATGCCTTAAAGCTCCAAATAATAAAAGAAGGGACTCACATTTTCCGAAAAATCTATACGGTGACGGAAAACAGCAATGATCCAGCGGATCTTTTCCGTCACCTGGGGTTTGAAGTGAGGTAGTGGCTTCTTTGTTCCGATGGAAAGAGAAAAAACCCAAGCATAAATAATAAACAAATAAAACAAGAATTCCGTACGAATATGAACTTGGAAGTTGAAACCACGCCGTTCCAGCGAACCTTTCTGTCAAGATTGTCGTGGGAAATCGCGACCAAGTAATTCCACTAGTATTGACGACGCGTCACTATTTGTTGGACAACTGGATAGTCATTCCACGTGTCTGCCTGCTAAATATGTGACAAGTTCCGTAATAAAAAGCCTTGTTCCTGTCTATTAACGTCAAAACTTCAAAATTTGACCTTAAGGGTCAGTTTGTTTCGACGATAGCGGTGGCCAAATGAGCTGTGGGAATGGAGCTGTAGGAATGAAGCTGTGAGAATGAAGCTGTTCAGAATAGAAAAACAGTTTGGTAAACAGCGGTGACAGAGCTGTTTAGAATGGAGAACAGTTTGGTAAAACAACGATGACATTTTCATTACGTTTTATTATCAAAATAAATTATAAATATATTAATTAAAATGAATTATAATAAATATTTATTATCAGTTTTATTTAGTAATAATAATAATCATAATAATTACAATTTATTCTAAGTTTTATTTAGTAATAACAATATTTATTATAAATTTTATTTAGTATTATAATAATTATTCGGACTGATCAATTTTTTCTTTTAATTATTATACTAATAATAATATTAATTATGATATTATAATAATAATTATATAGGAACTTGAACTGGAGAGCAGCAGCTTCACCGCGACTTTAATGGTCGGAGCAGGACATTTCAGACGGTGGAGAGGAAAACTTCTCGCCGGAGTTCATGGCGGTGGAGTAGAAGGCGGAAGGAAAGGTTGGAGGCGGGGGAGGCCAACGCCGGTGATATGCGTTGGAAACGCCGCGTTGAAAAGGAACTCCGAGCGACTGCGGGAAACCTCCGATGGCAACACTACTTTACTGCGCCGATGCCGCCGCAACGCCGTCACAAACAGGATAAAAAAACAAATATCGTTGCTGTACGAACGCAACGGAGAATTAAGGCTGAAACAAACTGACCCGAAACATTAGGGCATGATCCAACGTCGTCCCCTGCCTTCCCGCCGCCTCATTCTCAGAAGTCAGAACAGCAAACACTACTATCTGATGACGTCTCCCAGAAGACCAACTAGAGCGCCTACACGTCATTAATTTCTTCGGCTGGATTTTAGAACAGCCGATTCCGTCCACAAAAGAATGTCGGTTGGCCGATAAACTGCTGATAAGGTGGAGGGAGATTAGCGCGGGAGATTGGCTTATTTGACCAATCTTATTAAAACTAGTTAGTGAATTAATATCTAATTAACTGGTCTCTCTTATTTTCCCTCCATGGTTTTTTCTTTCCCTCCACACAGCTTTTCGTTGGATCTACAAACAACCGCGCGTTAACTTTTTGTTGAGCGAGTTCTTCATCCTCTTCTTCAGGTTTAGAATGGAGTTCTCGTCTCTCTCCTCCCCGCTTACACTCCGTTCTCTTCTTCCTTAGATCTACTGCTCTCTCTTTCCCTTCATCTCGCCTGTTCTCACCGAATCTACAAAATTCCTAATTTTCCTCAACTTTACGTTAGATCCCACCCTCTCCCTCTCCCTATCTCTTGGAATAAGAACAAAAGGGGACATAGTAGTATCATGAGTGAGGCGCAGCTCAGTGGATCTAGGATGGACGTTTGTGATGAAAAGGTTAGTCCGCTTGATCCGATCCCGAGCTCATCTGATCTGAATCTCTGTTTTACATGTCTCTTCAATAGTGCTTTCGCTGAATCAATCGTGTGATCTTCTTTCAGGCTTCGGGATCTATTGATCCGAGCGCTGATCCAAGTAATGCAGACAGCGATGTTTCGGCTTCGAGTGGATTGAAGAGCTGCGCCGACTGCCAAACGACGAAGACTCCTCTCTGGAGAGGCGGACCTTCAGGGCCGAAGGTGTCTTTTCCCCTCTCAGCTCCGATCGATAGATTGGTTTCTGATTTTCTCATAGCTTTTATCATTAATTAGTTTAAACCTAATGTCAGTGCCATATTTTCTACTGCCCTCAGTCTCTCTGCAATGCATGCGGGATTAGGTATAGAAAGAAGAGGAGACCAGTGATGGGATCCAAGGAGCGTGACATGGCCGGAGAACGTTCCAAAGCAGCAAGTGCCAGAGACAAGAGGGAAGAAAAACGAGATTCCATGAACGGGAGGATGAAATCTTTGGAGATGACGATGATGGGGTTTAGTGGAGAAATCTTTTGGAAGCTAAGTGGTATTATTCGGAAGAAGAATCGCAGAACGCTTAGGGAAGAAGAAGAAGCAGCCATTCTTCTAATGGCCATATCCTCTGGATTTGTCTATGCGTAGATCTCTTTTGATACTTAATCTATTTAAGTACTCACCAACTGGGATCTGATATTCCTTTCCTCAAAATCTTGTGTTTAACAGTTTTTATGGGAACGTTTAGATATCATAAAGCTGCATTCCAGTGTAATACGTCTAGTAATTAGTACTAATCATTGCAGGTGTATACAGAATGTTGGTGGGTAATCTCGAATGAATGGGTTGGTTAGATCACAAATAAAACTATAGATAGTTTAAATCAATGCAAAATGCCTGATTCTACAATATGTGAGCTTCGTCTCCGTCTCTCTCGGAGAGCTTCTACAATATGTGAGCTTCTACAAGGGTTTGGTCGAGTACAGGACCCGCGGAAAAAGAGAGAAACCTCTAGATATTTAAAGAATAAAAAAAACAAGGAATAATAATTGCTCGGGCCTCATATGGACATCCTTGATAGCGTCTAGAGAGTGATTTCTCAAAGAAGTCAATAGTTATTCAGTTATGAAAATTTGATATTAAACTTCTTTGAAGTCATTAACCATTTTTGCTACAAATAGTTGATGCCAAAACATTAAAGGATAAAAATGACTTGTAAAGTTTTAAAATTGGAAACCATAATTTGAGTTGCAAAGGGAATATTATGTGACATGTGTATTTAATGTTGATTGGCTTATTATGTTGAAAAGAGTTCACTGGTAGAACCTGTGCATTTTGAGAACTATATATTATTGAAGTGAGTATTCATGGTGGTTATTTGATGATGTTTGTGTCGAATCTTTTTTCTTGTATAGAACTCCATTGTGGATTCTGTTGACTAAAATACTCTTCTACAACTTGTTAGGATATGATTGTAATAAAGTGTTAATGTGGATATTTTTTTAAAATTCGAAAGAATTTGATAGATCGGGAATACTATGGGGCATCTTGAATGAGCACTTTATTTTGTTTGCATTTTGTAGGTTTGTGTTTGTTTAGGGTTTAGGCTGCATGAAAAATGACAATTAGTCAAACCGGCCGAGCCATTCAAACCAAATTGAAATCCACATTGAATCACACTATTTGGTGTAGTGGCAGTTTTTTCTTGGAACTATAACTCATGTACAACCAATTGTCTCGCTATAATTGTATTAAAGTTTTTATGCGGAAATTTTTTTTAAGAACGTATCTAGATATTATTACTAGTCAAAAATAGAATCGCGGTGAATCATTTAGTCACGTGTAGGAAGAAAGTAAATTGATCGCTGTAGGACGAAAGTAAATTGATCACTGAGGCGAGCATTGTTAGATATCGGGTCTCGGGACAACCTCCAAAGAAATTCATCAATGTCGGTGGCCATAAGCTCACTCGTTCGCACTCTTTTCACAGCACTGGTTTGGTTCAACACACGAATCAATAGAGTTTTAGGTTATAGATGAGGCTTGGGTTTTAGTAGGGTACACTAATATAAATACGAAGGCTCAACGCATCTAACACAAATGAGCTCAAATAAAAGATCTATCAATGCACCAACAACCAATGTGAGTGCTCCCCACCTCTAGACTTGAACTTGAAAAGATGGGTGCGTGCACCGCCTACTCCCTGTTGAAATTGTTGAAGTGTAAGTGACTGATCAGGCAAACCGCGCGGACTGTGCGAACAACACAACGGACTGGAGGTCGCGGTCTGTGTGTTGAAATTGTTGAAGAGTAAGTGGCTGATCAAGCAAACCGCGCGGACTGTGCGGATGACACCGCGGACTGGAGGCCGTGGTCTATGCTGGCTGCGGTGTGGCCTAGTGCATAGTGGATGTCGTGGAAGATTGATCTTGAGCGGCCTATGCGGACTGAAGTTGGAGTTCGGGAGATCGCTATTGTTTTGGTGGACTTGGCGGTCTAATGCCTTATTCACAGTCTTGTTGTGAACTGTCCTGCCTACCTTCGGCGGCCTTGGCGAACTTGGCGAACTAGACGGTCTGTTGCGAGCTGGAGTGGTGTCCGCAAGTGTTGCGGACTGGTCCTTATCCAGGAGTTCTATATGCGGATTGGCTTGTGGACCGACCATGTCCATGCGGATTGGGCGGACTGGTGAAGGCTGATTGCGGGCTGGGGGAGGTGTTCCTATGAGCTAGGGCAGTGACCACATTTCTCTCAGTACCTATAAATAGGACCCCCCCCCCCGGTGACAGCATAATTATCGAAGAACAGTAAGCACAAACTTGCGTTGGAACCTGCGGACTGACTTTTTTTATCGCGCGGCTTGCTTAAGTAACTTGTCTAATAGGACCAAGCAGCTTTTCTTCTAGCTAGCGACTTGGGGTAGTTCGCAGATTACAATCTGTGGAGTGCAGTTCTGAAGCGGCGGTCTAGTTCTGAAGGTTGCGCACTGTGTTCGTGTTTGCGCGGCTAGTGCAGTGTGCCGGTCTCGGCGGTCTAACGGACGACAATTGCGGTTTGTGGCGGTCTTGGCGGACTGTGTTCTCAGGCCGCAGTTATCTTACTGTTTTATTATGTTATTTTTTTCATGCTGGCGAAATCATGTCTCGCCACGTATGTCTCGATTTGTAAGAATGTTATTATCAATAAAGAACTCTTGTTGCTGCATGTGTCTTTGGATGTGATCTAACTTTTTAGTTGATATAACTCCCGCTCATTCCAAGATCCCAAAAATTTTTCATGGTATCAGAGGGAGGTTCGAGGGGACAAGCAGCGATCAACTAAAAGTTGTTATTGCTCTTGAGAAGAGGGAACCAGTGTTAGAGCCATGGAAGCAGGATATGCAAGAGGTCTCGGTATTGAACTCCTAATAAAGACTAACTTTAAGAAGTGGAAGTCTTGTATGGAGAGCTATCTTCTGGGTGAGGACCTCTAGGAGGTGGTTGGAGGAGATGATACTTAGGAAGTAGTTCTTGCTGGTGATAATGCTTAGGAAGTGAAGACTTGGAAGAAAACAAATGCAAAGTCACAGTTCACTCTCAAGAGATCTATCTCACCTGAACTTTTTCATCACATCATTGGTTGCAAATCAGCTACTGAGATCTGGATGGCCTTTTAAACAAGAAGAATGTAGCTCGGCTACAGTTCTTAGAGAATGAGTTGGCGAAGGCCACTCAAGGTGATTTAACTATCTCCACTTTCTCTCTTAAGATGAAAAATCTCTGCGCAGAGATCTCTGCTTTGGACCCCGATGAGCCTATCTCTGAGGCGAAGCTAAGAGGCATATTATCCACGGCTTGCGGAATGAGTACCTCGCCTTCGTGACGTCTGTTAAGGGATGGGCAAATCAGCCATCCTTATTGGAGTTGGAGAATCTTCTTGCATCGCAGGAGAGCTTGACAAGACAGGTGGCGGGGGCGTCTATCTAAGGAGGAGAGAACGAGGTATTATTTTCTGGAAAGAAGAAGTGGGAGAGGAAGAAACCTTCTGGAGGCGATGAGCCTTCATCTTCAGGTCAGTAGGAGAGGAGCTATGCTCCTAAGTCTGAGGGGAAGAATAAGGAAGGGCTCAGGTGTTACAGGTGCAACAAGCTAGGTCACTTCAGAAAGGACTGCAGAGTTAATCTTCAGCCAGGACATGTTGTAGAGAAGGAGGAACCTGATGCCAGACAAGATGATGGTGGATGGGGAGGATCCTTCTCGGCTACTCTTTGTGCTTCTGCTCCGATCAACTATCAGGAGGACTGGATCGTGGACTCGGGATGTGGTCATCACCTCACTGGAGATGAGTCAAAGTTCTCTTCATCGCAGCCTTACTCAGGTAATGATGTTATTATCACCTCTGATGATATTGTTCACGCAATCGAGAGGGAAGGGGTTGTCTCTGTAGGCAGTGATAGAGGGACACTCACTTTAAAGAGTGTATATCATGTGCCTGGTATGAAAAATAACCTCTTCTCTGTGACCAACGCTGTTGACGCTGGGTATCACGTTATGTTTGTTCCAACAGAAGTGAAATGTCCTCAACACCTTGCCTTGCAAGCAGAACTGTAGGTGAGGGAACTTCAAACTCAACTAGAATAAGGGCTTCTGAGCCATGAGAAAGTTTGAATGGAGTTTCTCCAGTTGCGGATGAAGGGGTTGTTCTTAAGGACCAGAGGACCGATGGAAGTTGATCAACCCAACTGCCTTTGAGATTGTGCACTTTCTTCTTTAGTAAGTTGAGGACCTGCTTATTGGCTGCTTCAACCTGACCGTTGCTCCTGGGATGATGGACTGATGCAAATCACAGCTCTGTTCTGATCTACTTGCAGAAATCAATCATCTCAGCATTTGTGAACTGTGGTCCGTTGTCGGTGATTATTGTCATTGGGATTCCATGCCGACAGACAATCTCTCCCCAAATGAAGTTCTTGACGACCTGAGTTGTTGTCTTCGCCAATGCCTTTGCTTTTATCCACTTACTGAAGTAATCAATCATCACTATGATAAAGAACCGTTGTCCGCTTGCCATGGGAAAAGGACCAATGAGATCCATCCCCCAAACTGCAAAGGGCTAAGGATTTGCAATTGATCTGAGTGACTGAGCAGCTTGATGCTGAAGTGGAGCGAACTTCTGGCATTGAACACATTTTCTGGCATAGGCCTCAGAATCTCTCTTCATGGTAGGCCAGAAATATCCCTGCCGCAGGATCCTTCTTTCTAATGTTCTTGCTCCTGAGTGACTTCCACACTCACCAGAATGAACTTCATGTAAAACAGTCGGAGCTTCTTCTTCTGAAACACACCTTACTATGGCTGATAGGAAGGTTTTTCTGTAAAGGACACCTGCCACCAAGTAATAGTGAGCTGCTTTTATCTTGAACTTTTTCTGATCTTTGATCGAATGATGAAAGTTCCCTGTGGAAAGGTAAAGAATGAATGGATCCATCCAGGAGGAACGCTGATCAATCTGCATCAACTCTTCTTCATCCACTGCTCGGTGGAAGAGTTCGGAAGTTGTTCCTCCTGATGGAAGTCCATGCTTGGCAAGAACATCTGCCTCCTCATTTTCTGATCTAGCGATATGCTCAATGGTAAAGCTTTTGAATTTGCCAACTTCAACTTTCACTAGAGCAAGATACTCCTTCAAGATTGGCTCTCTGGTCTCAAATATACCAAGAACTTGTGATGCCATCACCAGAGAGTCAGTCTTTATATGAACATGATCAATTCTGAGCTCTCTTGCAAGCCTTAGGCTTGCTAACAAGGCTTCATACTTTGTCTGGTTATTGGTTACTGAAAAATAGAACTTGATCGCTTGCTCAAGTTTGATGCCATTTGGGTTGATCAGAACCACTCCTGCTCTAGAAGAATTTCTGCCTGAGGCACCATCAACATAGATGGTCCAAGCCAAAGGGGACCTTTCTGCTTGATTAGAACTAGACTCTGTTGTATCAATCAAGAAGTTTGCTAGAACTTGAGCTTTGATAGATGTCCTGGGCACATAAGAAATTTCAAACTCACTCAATTCTATTGCCCATTTGGCCAATCTGCCAGAATGCTCTGGTTTCTCCAACACACTTTTCAAAGGCTGATCAGTGACAACTTGAATTGAGTACACCTGGAAGTAAGGACGGAGTCTGCGAGCAGACATAATCAATGCAAGGCCAACTTTTCCAGAATCGGATATCGTGTTTCTGCATCTTTCAGAATATGGCTAACATAATAAACTGGGAACTGCTTCCTGTTCTCTTCTCGAAGAAGAACTGAGCTGACCACCTCAGGGCCAACTCCTAAGTATAAGAACAACATCTCCTCTGACCGGGGACTCTGGAGCAAAGGTGTTGAAGTCAGCTGCTTCTTTAACTGTTCAAAAGCCTAAGAATACTCTTCTATCCATTCAAATTTGGACGCTCCTCGAAGAGTTTTAAAAAACGAGGCACTCTTGTCACCAACTCGAGATAGGAACCTCCCGAGACCTGCCAACCTCCCCCCTAACTGCTGAACTTCCTTAGGTGAACGGGGAGGAGCCATATCAAGAATGGCTTTTACCTTGTCTGGATTGGGGCAAGCCCTTCTAGAGTAAGGAGATGACCAAGGAACTTCCCCTTACTCGCCCCAAATGGACACTATGACGGGTTGAGTTTCATCTTGAACCTACGCAGAGTAGAGAAAGTCTCTGCTAGATCTTGCAGGTGTAGTGATAAAGACTTGCTTTTGATCAAGAGATCATCTACGTACACCTCAAGTTTTCATCCTTTCTGTTGCTTAAACACATGATCTGTCATGCGTTGATAGGTTTCACCAGCATTTTTAAGCCCAAAGGGCATCACGAGATAACAGTAACAACCATCGTTGGTACTGAATGACGTATGAGGAACGTCAGGTTTATGCATTCTTATTTGGTGGTAACCAGAAAATGCATCTAAAAACTCATAAAGGAGTACCCTACCGCAGAATCAACTAAAGAATCTATCTGAGGCAAGGGGCAACAATCTTTGGGGCACGCTTTATTAAGTTTCGTGAAATCTACACACATGCGTCATTTCTCTCCTGGTTTTCTAACCATTACAACGTTCGATATCCAAGAGGGATATTGAATTTCACGAATAAAATTTGCTTTGAGGAGCTTCGAGACCTCCTCTCTTATTGGATCAGCAAGCTTCGTTGCCACATCTCTTTTCTTTTGCTGCACAGGCTTGAAATTGGGATCAACATTGAGATGATGGCAGGCAATGTCTGGATCAATGTCGGGCATGTCCTCCGCTGACCAAGCAAAGACATCCATGTTCTTCAACAAACAAGAGATCAACTCGGCTTTTTGATCTTCAGGCAATTCTGAGTTGATGGAGAACTTCCTCTCCTCCCCCTCAGTAATGGGGACTCCTTGCGTCACCTAGGCAGGTTCCAGGTGAGCTCCTTCTCTATCTGCAGTAATTTCTGAACTTGGAGAGCTTCTACAGCTGCTGCTGGAACAACAGGAGGGCTAACTTCAGTCATGTTGATGGTGTGAACGTAGCATTCCCTTGCTCGGCTTGGGTCGCTCCTGACCCTGCACATCCTACCATCAACGAAGATTTTGATCGCGAGGTGGTAAGTAGAAACCACTGCTTGGTATCTGTTCAGCAAGGGTCTGCCAAAGATGGCATGGTAACTGCTGGGAGCATCAACCACTATGAATGGAATCTGCTTGATTGCTCCCCCAAGCAATACTGGCAGATTGACGCTTCCTTCGACTTCCTTTCTCTCACCAGAGAAGCCATAGAGTGGCCCTTCGGTGGAAAGCAGAGGTTTTCCAGTCTTCAGGGCCTCAAAAGTGGACTTGAACAAAAGGTTGACTGAGCTGCCAGTATCAATGAGGATTCTATCAACTGTGAAATCTCCAATAACTTCTTTGATCATGACAGCATCATCAAACGGATTGGCAGTTTGAGGCAGATCAGCTTGGCCAAAAGTAGCATCCTCTCTTGGTGGAGCAGAGGAAGAGGAAGAGGCAACCTCTACTCGAGTGACCCTTGTAATTGAGGACTTCCGAGTAGACTCGGTTCCTGCTCCACCATGAATGAAGAAGAGCCGCCCAAGGACTCCCTCATCATCTGCATCAAAACATTCAACTGGAACTTTGATAGGCCCCAGATGGCCTTCATCCTCTACCTCCACACACTCCTGATAGGCTTCAGCTACCTCCTTGCCCTTGGAGGTAGATGGCTTCGAAGAAGAGTCTTTCTTGCTCAAATCAATCTTGCCCTCAGCAAGCAGTTTTTCTATCAGCAGACGAAGGGATTTGCAGTCTTCAGTTAAGTGACCCTTCTCTTTGTGAAACTGGCAGAATTGTGCGTTGTTCCTTGGCCTCCACTCTCTTTGAGGCCCTTGTTTCTTCTCATCTGATTTCTTCTGCAAGTTCTGGATGACTTCATCAAGATCCAGACCTGCAATCTCCTCCACGGAGTTGGTACCATACTGGCTTGGAGCAGGCAGAGCTGCTTGCTGAAGAATGGGAAGCGCTTGCAGCGGTATGGCGGGAGTGGCGGCCAAAGGCAGTCTCTGATCTTGAAATTATTGATGGCCGAGGAAGGGTTTTTTATGGCGGAAGTTCCGGCCCCTTTGAGAAGGAGGCTGGAAATCAGAGCGAGGAGGTTTGCTGTGATGGTCGTTGCTATGAGAAGAAGAGACGGAAGCATCCCTTACTTCAGCCTTAGTTGTCAGGGATGAGATATAGGTGGGGTTGGCGTTCTCGCCTTAAATGAAGCGATTAACCATGGCTATCAATTCCTGGTATGTTGCTGGTGCCTTCGTTGTTGATTTAAACTTTAAGGGGCCTTCCCGGAGGCCATGAATCAAGGCAACCTTATAGTAATCGAGGTTCACGTTCGTTACCCCCTGAATCTCTTTCTGGAAGCGATCAACGAACCGTGCAACCGATTCGGTGTCCCTTTGCTTGATTTCGAAGAGAGCAGTCGGTCCATCTTTTCTCTTTTTCGAGGTAGCAAACCTCAGCAACAGTTCGCTGCGAAGCTTGGCGAAGGAAGAAATCGTGCCCGAAGGCAGCTCATAAAAGCACTCTCTCGCCTGTCCTTCGAGAGTGGTAACCAAAAGCTTGCATTTGATGCCGTCAGAGAGGCATCTTAGAGCAACGGCCCCTTCGAACGCCTGAAGATGTGCAATGGGATCAGTCTCCCCTGAGTAGAAGGGAAGACGGGGTTCTCTGAAGTTACTTGGAGCCGACTCCCATCGGATTCGATCGACGAAGGGAGACGGAGTCTCAAACTCAGCAGGGTAAAAAGGGCGGACTGGAGCTGGAGAGTCTGCGGGCTCGACGGACTGGCGATCAGTGAAGTGGAGCTAGCGGGCAGGAGTGCCCCTGGCTGCCTCCCTGAAAAAATCAATGAAGGAGGCGAACTGCTCTTCCTGAGGCCGCAGAGGAGCGGCGGACTGAGTAGGGTGGCCAGGATGAGACGTGACTGGAGATTGCCGAAGCGGAGTTCGGAGAGCTGGGGTCTGGCAGACTGGCGTCTGACGAACTGGAGAGTCTGCAGGCTCTGCTGCGGCCTGGGGATCAAGCCGCTGGGTCAACACAAGCAAAGCCTGGTTGATTGTATCATGACGCTGATCGGTCTCTCTGTGAGATCGCTCATCCTCATAACGAGCCTGTTCGATGGCATCCCAGAGTGAATCTTCTGAAGAGCTGGAGCATTCTGAGTAGCGAGCTCGGCGGTCTGACATGTCTGTCCGCTGTATTCAAAATATTACTCGAATCTGAAGGTCGCGTGTTAACTGTTGATGCACGAAAACGGAACGGGAGTCGAACACCACCAGCTAACAGTTCGAGCACTGGGGAATAGAAGGGAAAAGGGAAACTGCGAGTAGCAATCTACTAAGAAGACGAGAGCAGAAAGAACAGCAGGGCCGTAAGCCACGACAACAATAGACTTCGTTCGTCGCGGCCTAAATGTCTCTCTTGCGACGGGCTTTCCTTTGATTGAAGAAGGGTGGTTACAGAATTGATTACAAGTGGAGCAAAGGAAATGGGCAAGAGCTGAGCAAGCTGGAGTCCGCAAAGTCTGAGATTCGAGTCCGCAGCCTTTAACAAGTAGGCTCCAGGGCACGAGTCAGCGTGCTTTGGGTGCACCACTTCCCCCTATTTATAGGATGGGGGCCTGCACAAACGGGCAGGACTAAATAACCAGCTGCCCGGGGTACACGAGAACCGGGCAGCTGTGACGGGAAGCAAAAAGAAAGAACACGTCAGTCCGCGCAAAGGGGGCGGACTGGGCTCGCGGGCTGAGGCTTCCATCTGCTGCTGCAAGGCGCGATCCTGCTGGAGGACTGTGGCCTGGGCGGACTGGACACTGAGTCCGCCGAAGAGGGATCAATCCAGAGCTCCAACGACATGTTGACCTGGGCGGACGAAGCACTGAGTCCGCCGCTGAGGGGATTAACCTTGGGACTGCTGAATGTTGCTGCTCTGCCGAGCTCGGCGGACTGCCAAACCAAGTCCGCCTCTGATGAGTCTGGGACCTTGGAACTATGTCGGTGCTTCGCCGAGCTGGGCGGACTGCCAAATCGAGTCCGCGGCTAATGAGGTAGGTGACTGGAATCTTGTACTTGTTGCGGACTGCGGTGTTAACAACGATGACGCCCCCCCCCCCCCCCCCCCCCAGCAACTCAGGACATCACGGTTAGGTCTGTCTGCAACGGGCCCACCGACTTGCGCACTAGCAAACATGCGCAGGGGGGAGCGCGCCCGCACAGGTGGCGCGCGTGCAGGGGCTCATTTTCAGGGCTCCGCGCAAGCAGAGAATGCGCTCAGAGAGAGTGCACAGCAGCCGCGCTACGAAGTGTGTGTTGTGCGTGTGTTGTGTGCACATCAGCCGCACTACGACGTGTGAGTGTGTTGTTGTGCGCGTGCAAGGAGCGCATAGCCGCACACGCGTGCGGGGTGACCTGTTTTGGAGAGCCGGCAAGGGCTGTTGGTCATAAGCTTTGGTTCGGATATTTGGTTAATTTAAGGGAACCCCATCAAATATCCAAAAATAGACAGACAAATATTCTGCTGCTACGCATCTGGATCAACAACCACTGAATCTCAAAATCATCACAAGTTTTTGTTCACATTCATTATAAAATGTGTTATCCTCCTTTACATCGTTCTCGTCATTGTCAGCGGGAAGAAAGAAACGAGAAGAGGAATAAGGTGCCAGAGCTTTAGCTCATCAGAAGGGGGCCTATGATCGGCAAGGAAAGGCTCCAATTTGAGATTTCCACTGTTTTAAATCAAACTTCCTTCAATAATACTAACGGGAGTTGGGAGAGGGCCAATTTCAAGTTGGCTATTAGATTTATGGACCAAAATACTAAAAAAACTTATATGAATGGATTCATAAAGTAGGTCAAGTTAATGGACTAACTTAACCATTTTGCCTGTAAATTACAAGTCAAAAAAAAGTCAACTTAAAAAGCACGGTCAATTTTCCAATGTTCTGCTAGCAAAAGGCAATAAAAGTGTACGAGCAAAAAAAACGCCTGATTAAGATAATGACGATCAGCTCCTGCTCCGATCTAAAAAAAAATTATCTTCAAAAAGTGCCAACTTAAGGAGCCTTTTTCAAGAAGAGAATTTAGGGACTTTATTGAATAAATAAAACAAAGATACATTAAAATGATAAGCACTAACCACTCGAAATCAAAACAAAAGAACTCCCAAAAAAAGTTTAAAAAGATTTTTTCACACTTGCATGATAAACTAGAGATTACCAGTTATAAGATGACCAAACTAAATAGGCAAAGACCAAGCCTATGGCTGCACTTGTAATTTTGTTTGGCCAAAACTAGGCCATTGGAATTGAAATCGTAGGCATCAACTCCAATTCCATTGTTAGGTTACAAAATAAAGGAATTGAAAATCATACCAAATTCACTGACAGCATCGGACGCATGCTCAAATGAACCTCATAAGAATTTTTTTCATTACTCAAGGAGAAAAACACGAGATTTAAGTCTAGATAATAAACATAATTCTCAAAACTGTAATTCATTCTTAACCTGTAAATACTAGAAAAAAATTCCTTCCAGCCTTCAACGCATCTCCCTGCTCTTTAATAAAATTCAACTATAATGTCCGCAGATAAATTATATTGAACACCTTAGTTTTTTATTATTACACGTGCAATATGATTAAAACGAAAAAAAAAAGATAAATATACACAACAATTCTCTACCAGAATAATAACAAAGGCAGGCAGGCAGGCAAAGCAACAAAAAGTGAACAAAAAAAGCCGCAGAGCCTATAAATACAGTCAAGCTCCAAACATAGGAATCACAGTGGGCGGGTAATCCGTTCTCCTTCCAGCAAGCGAATAGTATGCAAGAATCTGAGCTGGATGATTCGCAATTCCTTCAAGGCCATTGTTCTCAATTATCTCCTGCCTCGGAGGGATGAATTCGATGTTCCAGTTCGGCCTATCCATTATCATCAGGTTGCGGCCATCCTGAGAAGCATTGTAACCCTGAACCCAAAGATATCTCAAACAAGGCAACTGCAGAGCGGCAAGAGCCAAAGCACGCTCACTGAAGCAGCAGCCACGGAGTTCCAGCTTCTGCAGCTTTCGGCAACCGCGTGCAAAGCTTAGAAGTCCCTCGTCGGATTCTCCGACATGACCCAAAAGCATCCATCTGATGTTACCGCTGAACTCTCCAATGTATTGAAGGCCGATGTTTGTTAGACCTCCAGGTCGAAGATAAATGGCTAACCTTCTGAGCTTGGGGCAGCCCCTTAATAAAGCACGTACCCCATTGTCAAGAGGCAACTCAGTTATTCTTTCCTCCCTCTCGAGTAAAACTAGGCGAAAATCATTCAGGTTTTTACTGTGTATCCCCACGGACTCTAGTGCTGCATTCGTTATGTCTGAAACGTATATGGCCAAATATTCCAGATCGGGGCATCCTTGGGCTATAGCGGATAGGCCTCTATGTGAAACCATACCTTGTTCATCCTCAAGGCCTTGCTCGTCCTCACCTCTTTCTATCCTTAGTCTTCGCAATCTCTTGCATGTTTGGCTGACAACTTCGAGCCCCCTGTCCCCGATCACATCCCGCACCTATCATTTAAACAGAATAACACAAAAAGAAGTGCCGAAATGATTAGGTTGTGTAAAAAGAAATGAAAGAGCGGATGCAGTGAGATCTACCTCGAGAACTTCAATGTTAGGGCAGCGCTGAATTAGCTGGCAGTGATCCTCGGTGCTTAAGAAGGTATATTGCAAGTCCAACTTCTTCAGTGCAGCGGCAACAGGAAATACTACGTGCATCTCTTGTGTCCCCATAAAATTAAGCCCCAAGCGACAAAGCCTCGGAGGAAATGAAATCTTATTGTACTTGCTATCCTCCCCGGCTTGGCCCTCAAATGAACCCCCTCCAAACTCTTCGAGAGATTTAGCAATTTTGAAAAAACTAACTAATTCAGAGACATCACATTCGCTAATCTTCAGCGAAACAATGGACTGACAGTTCTTGGCAATTAATTCAAGGTCGTTCCATGAAGACTTGAGGTCTGTCATATAAAAATTCAGGATCTCTATAAGAGAACAGTTTACTGCAACCTGGTGTAGCCAACCACTATCTTTCTCAACAGCAGAGCTCTCCTCTAGAAATAAAGTTCTGAGGCATCTGCAAAGAGTAAATTGTCAAATGCATCAATTTAAATCCATTTCAATAGAAATTTGAAACAACTGTTCATTAAACTGTTGGGGGTAACGTAGATGAAACTCAAACAAGAATCAGGTCTTACAAATTTGAGTGCTGAAACAAATTACATAAATTTAGGTAAAACAGCTGCTTCAATGCATACAAGTATTGCAAACAGAATATTTCAATTTCTAGCATGCATGCACAAAAATTTAGGAAGCCCCAATTAACATTTTCAGAATATCAGTTTCTAGAATGCATGCACAAAAATACAGGAAATAGCTTGTAACATTTTCAGAATATTTCAATTTCTAGCCAATAGACATGTCTTCTGCGGGAGCCCTCTTCCACTCTAAGTCACATGCGACCCCATTCAAAGCAAGCTTTTGTGCCTCCGTCAAGACATCCATACCTGACTCTGATCCATTCCAGCACAACGATGTTGAAATAGACACAATTGACGCGGGACAGCAAAGTATGATCAACGGTCCCGTGCAGCATCCCTCGTCAGTCTGTCCTTCAGAGGCAATTAAGATGCTCGTTTTTCCATGTGCGGTAGCGAGCGACACCGAGGCTCACTGATCTTTTGACGCAGAAATTGCCATCCCTCCACATTGTAGCAGTGATCATCTCTTCAACTCACAATAAATGTCCCTTTACATCCAGATCGTCTGTCAAAAGCTCTGAGTATCATAGGAAATCATTGTCAACATAGAGGAAAAGAGAAAGAAGCCAAAGAACATTTTCGTTGATCCCACTCTCAAACGTCCAGTGACAAGATCATTCGTCGGGGCACAAAATAACATTGTTTGAGAGATTCAGTTGCAAACAAGGGTACAGGAGATGATCCAAAATATCATGGCAAGCATAGTGGCACTCAAAATCTACAATATGTTGACCATCTAGATGGTTCCAACATTGATGGTTATTAGATTCAAACAGTATTATGGATATCAACCGATATGCCAACCTGAATAAAGACTTCATGGGAAAAATGACACATTTCAATTATATCAGCTATTGCCCAATATAACGGACAATGATAACCCGCTGGTATGTCGACTGACTTTTTATAATTTATTTTATTTAGCGCATACAATTTAATAGACAGCGAAATGAAATCGTTTCTATGTTGTTTTCTGCCCAAGCTCTCAAATCCCTTTGTGCTTCCTCTAGCTTTCTTCAGTGCACCCATCCGTCATCAAAATCGATTCCGCTTGGTCTTTGGATATTGGACTACGGGTTTTTTAACATCCATCACCGTTGGCGACTTTCTGGCTGCCTGAAACATTTCTCTCGGTTATACTATTAGTATTGTGTAACATAAAATGTTTATAATAGTTTGGTAGATTTACAAATTCGATAAATGGTATATTGTTAATATATCAATATATAAAATAAGAAAATGATTATATTTATGTATATTATGTATATAAATAACTATATATTAAAACGTGATATATGAAATAACTCTGATATATTCCCCGACATATTAAAATTGACATGAAAAAATCAATTAAATATGTCCTCAACATTCGGCATCTGCAATCTTGGACTCAAGTCAGGTACCCACCATTCATCTTGGGCAACAAGTAGCACCACCACATGGCTGTGGATAATAAGGCTTGCCACCACAGGATATTTAAGACCATGTTCCTCCTATGAGAACTCACAACACATTTGAAGGGTGTGTTGCACTCACTTGGAGTTCACAACATGGTAGAAACCCAACCAATGTCATCGGATTGATTCCTAATACCAATGTATCATATGGCCGACAAGGGGTACGAGGCATCCGGTGGAGGGGGTGTAACATCCGTAACTAACGCGAAATTTATTTAAATTATAGGGACAAGTCGCGACGGATTTTGATCGAGGCAGCGCGTTGTTGAGGTACGATGTCAGTATGATTATAAATCACGTTCGTTAATTAGTAATTTATATTAGTCGTAAAGACGTGTGACATTTTCTATTTTATATTTGCGACGTGTGACACATTTTGGGGTGCCAATAGCAGGTCTCACCCCCTCTCCTCATGCGGTTATTATCAAAACCGCAAGACCCGATAGTTTTTTTAAATCCGCAGCCTTCTTTCTCTCGGGAGAAAAACCACAGCCGATCCCGATTTCGCGTGTTCTGTCTCTCGCAAGCGACGCATCCCGCGCCCTGGCCGACGGTTTCCCTCGCTCAGGATCTCAGCTCCGACTCTTCCTCCCTCCTCTGCAGGTGTCGGCGAACCTCCTTCTCCATTCCTGTGTCGTAGGAGCACCAGTTTCATCCTTAACCGGTGTAGGTCAAGGGTACAAAGTCTTTTTTTTTTTTGGTTCTGGTGAGTATGGTTTGCTCTTCCTCCTTTTACCTTAGGGTTTCCTTCACTCCTATGGCGCGAATTACCCTTGTTTGCCTTGCTATTTCAGAAGGGGTAGGGGTTGGTGTTTTCCCCTTGTTAGGGCATGGAAGATTTTGCAGAAACTTCACAATTGGAACAAGGTAACACTATGGTTTACATTATTTCCTCTATTTAGACATATGCCGCGGGTGGGAATAAATTTCCATCGAAAACCCTAAGAAAAAAAAGGGAAATATGTATTTTAGGTGTTGCTTGGATTGCAGATTTTGGTGGCCTCGAGGCAAGGCTTCGGAAGTTCGCAATAGTCAGTTTCTCCTTCGGAAAGGCAAATGTCGTTGCGCCGAGTGTATGAGCGCCGCACCACCACTGTAAGGAATTCTAATTCTTTTTAGTTAGACGTATCAAGAAATTATTTTTTATGTACACATGTGTAAGTTTCGTACATGCGCTATAACCATGTATAGAAAGATGTGACGGTAGGAAAACGGAGGCGGAATTAGTTGTAGGGTAATTCCTTTTCCAAGACCCTAATAGCCAGATCACATATGCTAGCGTTAGGTACGAAACCTTACACGTTTACGCAAGTGTGAGAATTTATCTAAGTTAGGACATGAATGTTCCTTCTAGTCGACCATCAGAAAAACAAGGGTCCCTCAGTAGTACACTAAAGAAAAGTCTCAAGCAGAGTAGTGTTAGACCCAAAAGGGTCAGTAAGCACGCATAAGTCTCCTCGTGCTAGGTAGAGGCGCACTACCTTTCTCATAGGGCATATGGAATCCTATGAGTAGTAGAGTCTTGGGATTTGACTCCCCTTTGAGACAGTCAGTAGATTCGAGACCGTGTCCGCGCGACACCAGAATAATTGAGTTCGTCAGATGGTCTCGGGTCGTCAGATTTCAGTTGCGCGTTAGGAGCTACTCTGTCTAAAACCTTTCAAGTAGAAGTGCAGATTAGAAGTCACGTAGAACTCAAGCATAGACCTGACGTGAGATAACGCACTAGTAGTGAATGAAAGCTCATGAACGTAGAACGAGTAGGGCTGTTGACCAGGAAGCATAGTAAACGCATGCATATCATAACATAAAGATTTTAAAGAACAAAACTATTTTTCAAAAGGACATGCATTCATCATTTAAGAAAAAAATTTAGCGTCACTAGGAAGAGTTATTTTTCTTTACTCTGACCCCTCGTAGGCAATGTTTTTACAGGTGAACCATGTGGAAAACTACGCCTAGGATGAGCGTCCTTGTGGTGTCAGTTTGTCGTTGTTTTTCCTTTTCAGTTCTCTTTCTTTCAGTATACACCTGTAATCTTGGATATTGTATTTGGCTAATGTTTGGAAGATCATGTATCAGATTGGTTATGTTACTTCAGGTTTTCAGTACTTTCATTTTAATTCGTGTTTAGTGGCTCTGGGAATCCAGATATCAGGTATGTGGTTACCCTTATTTTACTTTCTTAGCTTCCGTTGTAAGTTTTAAATTCTTAGTAGTTGCTTCTTTTTACTTGTTGCATACTAGTTTTAATACTGTTTCCTAGTTCTCTTTATATCGCTGACCCGGCCGGATGACTGATTATTGAAAAACTGGGAAGGGTTGTTACAGGGGGACTAGTCTGATGAAAGAGCCACACCTCAACACTACAAGGATGGACTACTCGAGTGAAGACCAGGAGCCGGGAGGCTGACGCAGTTCCTCTCTACGTCAAATTGGATTTTATTTTTGTAATGCTAAGTGTTGAGGTAGAAAACGTCTCAACTCCATAGCCAGAAAAAATAAAGGGGGAAATGTGAGTGGACGGGTACTCTGACTCGCTGATATTTAGGACGAGAAAATGAGTGTCTTAAACGACGAGACCAGGCTTCACACAATGTGAACCTTTAGTTGCGCTTGATTTTATTGAGTGAAAATGTATTACAACAAGGTTACTAGTAAATTAAAATGAGAGTACTAGCAGACACTGTCTTAAGTATGCAAATACTAAGGAGATCCTGGCTCGAGTTTCGATGCCACTACAGCTACAATTCATGGCCTATTTATAGGCAGGGGTCTACCCGTGGGTATCGACCAAAAAGACGGGTTGTCTGCTTGTAGAATGTGGCCAAATGAAGAAACAATACTACGTGCAAAAGATAACGAAGCATTGTTGAGTGCACTAGGAAGGTTAGCGAAAGCTTTTGGGAAGTCAATGAATCCTCTTAGGAGGTCGGCGAGTATGCTTACGATGTCAGTGATTACACTTGGTTGACAGACGAGTCTCTTTAAATGGATTAATGGGAGGCAATGAAATGGAGACACGTGTCAAACTTGTTGATAATGGAGAGGTCTGTGAGGCTTGGTAGACAAAATCCCCAGATTTTTTCAAATCTTAATGTGGATTTCGAAAAAATTAGTGTTGGCGAGTTCCACACTGCTGGGAAAATTACTCACAATGTTCCTGCTTTGAAGAAGTCATCACAATACAGATGAACATAAAATGAATTTGATGAGTTTGTTTAATTGTTCTGATTTCAGGTACTTGATAGTGCAAGCGCAGCATAGGGCTAGACTTAATGTCATCAGACATAATTTTGTCAATGTAATCTTTCATTGTGCAAAACATCATGTCGACCAAAGATCTAGACTATGTCAGACTTGACACTCACTTATAAAGATCAGTAAGTAAAGTCTAGAAGATTGGACGGCTTAGTTATTAAAGGCGCACCAAGGCGCAAAGGGGACTTGAAGCCTAGGCGCAAGGCTCAAGGCGCAAGCGCGCACCTGACAAAGGCAAGGCACAGGCACATTCATTTTAAAAAATAAGCATCAAACATCAGTTCATCTTCTTGATTAGATTTTTCATTTATTTTACCCATCAATCATTCATTACTATCATTTATATCTCTTAAAAATTATAATTAATATTGTCACTTCCATCATATCTAAGTATTAACACTTGATTATGTTTTATAAATATTAAATTATGCAAAAACTATTGAGTTCTTACATTGTTTTTTTCTTTCTTTTGGAAAAATGTTTGTAACAGAAATCGCACTCAGACGAGCCTTTTATGCTCCAAAGGCGGAAAAAAGGCGCACGAAAACGCAAGCCTCTGAGCCTGTTGAGCATGGAGCCTTAGACGCGCCTTTAACACATAATCCGACGGTGCAAAGAATTTAAAATAAGGAAGATAAAATTCCTTGAAGCACAAGATGACTTGGAATCTTAAAGAAAGAAATATTTCGTTAAATTCAAATTCGATTGGACATCTAGCCGATTCAACTAGATCCAGTCTACCAGACAAGGAGAGGAAACAGAATACATAAAGAACTGTCCTAAGTTCAGAATCGACCAGATTATGCTATCAAGAGGAATGAACTGTCTCATTCGTCTAGATGATCAACATTTGACTAGAAGAAGTACTGAAAGAGTCGGTCGACTGCAAGATTCTGGAACAAATATGTTCTAAGTTAAGGGTCTGACAGACGTCAAGCCATTCAACTAGATATCTAGTCGATCGACCAGACAACTTCACATTCGTCCAAACGTGTTGTTTCGCAGATTTCAAATCATAATTGACAAAATCAAACCCGCACTTTGCTATGACAATTACGACTGACTTGGACACGTGTCTAACTTCCATAAAGGGTCAAATTAGAGTCGTTGGAAGACGTGATCAATATAAAAAGGAAGAAGGGATGAAAGCTAAACCTAATCGATCAAATTAAACAAGAGCTTTTCGCCGACTTCAGTTTTTCTATGCTCCTTCGCCTGAAAGCTCAAGCTTGGAGAAAATAACTTTCGAAGCAAATCCTTTCATTTTTCTCAAGAATAAGACCGATTCAGACATGCTGAATTATTCAAGGCTCACACAACAAACAGCAAGCAGGAACTGAAGGACAAGCTAAAATTCTGAATTAGAAAGAAAAAGCTATCAAGGCTTTGAAGGACAAGCTCCTCGATGAAAGAAAAATTGTGGCCAAATTTTCCAAGCCACAAACTATGCTTTCAATCATTGATAGCTTCTCTACACCTTATAGAAGAGGTGTAGGATATGATAAGGAGTAAGACAAAGGAAAATCCTCACAAAGTCAAACCATATTTAAAAAGGTCATGTTGCCAACAAATACATAAGATCAAAACCTCTCTAATGGATACCTATCCAATGAGTGTTGTACAAGTAGATCAAAATAGCCACAAAATTATAGAAAAAGAGCAAACGTTGGATTAAGTGCAGTAAAGCACCACATAAAGAAATCCATATGAGTCATAGACCATTTGCAATTGGTTCTAATGCACCATATAGAAAAGGCACAGAAATGGATGCAATTCAAAAGCCAATTGACAAGAAAGGTCATGTGACTGTGCTGCCTCATTCTAATCAAGCAGCAATGTCAAAAAAATTTAATGTTACTCTTCTGGTCTTCAGCATACACACCCCACTCCTAAAGTGAACCAGAAGAGGAGATACAACAAGTTTGACTGTTGGTGTTGTGGCAAGATAGATCATGTTTTCATGAACTGTTGGTGCTATCCAACAATGCTTAGGACAAATAATGTAAAGCTTGCAATAACTTAATAGTGAGGCATACAATAGCTAAGAATAACATGAACCAAGGACCCAAGCCTATTTGGGTTTCTAAGGTAAAATTGTTTTACTCTCCAGGTATGTCCAAAGGCCAATAAAATGTCAATATGGTGTAGTGGTTATTCTAGGCATATGACTGGAACAAGAAGCTTACTCAAGAACTGCACCCCTGTAGAAGATGGGCTCAAAGTGATATTTAGTGGATCTAATATAGAAATTACTAGAGTATATGGTATGATAACAAATGGGGGTCTCATTGACAAATGTGGTTTATGTGGAAGAGTTGCGACACAACCTCATAAGCATAAACTAACTATGTGAATTTGGCTATGTCATTGAGTTTCACAAGAATAAGTGTCTAATCAAGAAATATATTGATTTTAAAATAATTTTAACAAGCAGTAGGAGTGAAAATATCTATTCTTTGAATTTCTTATGCTTAGATTCTTCAACACATGTTTGTCTTATTGCAAATGATAAAGATTTTCTTTGTTTACAATGGCATAAGAGATTAACTTACATGAATTTCATGACAATTAATAAGTTATTTTCTAAAAAACTAGTTAGAGATTGACCGAAGCTGAAATGCATTAATGATGATTTATGTCATGTCTGCCAAATGGGCAAGCAGATAAAGGTCACATTTAAGAACATTGGCACCAAAGATTCCAAAAGATGCTTGTACTTATTACATATGGATTTATCTGGTCCTATATCAATTCATAGTTCAGGAAGGAAGTTATATACTTTTGTGATAGTCGATGATTATTCTAGATTTGCATGGGTGCTCTTTCTAAAAAGAAAGACTGAAACTTTAGACACTTTTGTGTCTTTTGTCAAGTAAATCCAGAATAAAATGAATTGTACAGTGGTCAAAATCAAAAGTGACCATGACAGAAAATTTTAGTCTGGAGCTATGACAAAATTCTGCAAATGACAAAGTATCCTTCAAAAAATCTCTTCTCCAAAAACTCCACGGTAAAATAGAGTTGTTGAAAGGAAGAATATGACACTCATAGAGGCTGATAGAACTATGCTGAGTGACTTTTCAATATCAAAATATTTTTGAACTGAAGCAATCAACACAGTCTGTCATGTGCAGAATAGAGCCTCAATCGTCAAGGATCACAAAAAGACTCCTTATGAATTAATGAATGTCAGAAACTAACCTTATCCTATGTTAGGATATTTGGAAGTAAATGTTTTGTCTTGAATAATGGGAAGTTGAAGACATTTTTGTTGAATATAGTAATCATAGTAGAGCATATAGAATATTTAACAAAAATGACATAAGTAGTTGAAGAATCAATGAATGTTGTATTTGATGAAACAAGCATGATGACAACCTGATGTAGGGGTAGGCTGGTGGTGCGCGGAATCTACAACTCTACGTGCAGGTGCATGGGTGACACACTAATGCAATGCTACATGCAAGGCGGTCGTCGGTCGGCAACGACAATTACTATAAACAATGAAATTAATAACGTCACGCAAATAATTAAAATAAAGAAACAAATAGTTAATTTTTAACAATTAGGCAACGACTTCCTCCGCTTAGAGGGCCTAAGCAAGCGTTCGGCGAATGATTCCACCAACAATTATTAGCATAAAAGGAAATAACTACTACACAACCATAATCTCAGTACAATATAGATAAACACTGAATGAAAATATCAAGTCACAAAATACAATACCACAAATGCTCACAACGTAGAGTGCTGAACCGAGGCACTGGAGGATTTGAAGGCCGGATGTAAAAACGAGCGATCAGAGGTGAACACGGTGGCACGGTGACGGTGGGGTGGCTGCCCACGGTGGAAAAGAGGGAAGACAGACCGGAAACGGAGAGATCCGTCCGCTAGGAAATAGATCCGAGTGTAGGTGGATAGATCCGGTATTTTTACGGCGGATCCGGGATACGAGAAGAGGAATACGGAGGAAAATGGTAGATCGGAGAGTGGTAGCACTAGATCAAAATAGATCTAGGGTTTTCGGAGCGGTGGGAGGTGGATGCACGAAGGAAAAGGGAAAGGAGTGGCCGGCTAGGGTTGGGAAAACCCTTGGGTGGCCGGTTTTGGGGAAAGGGGAGGCGGTGGGGGGCTGGAGTCACGGCTGCAGGCCGGCGGCCTGTACAAGGAGGGGGAAGAGGGTGGTTGGGCCGGTGAAGGGAGGGGCTGGGCGGCGGACCTGCAGCAGACCGGCGGCGCTCGGGAGGGAGTTTGAGGGGATTCCGGCGGTGGAAACGAGGAGAAGGTGATGGAGAATGATGGAGGGGGATAGGGGTTACCTTGGGGGGAAGTTTGGCGGCCTAGGAGTCATCAACTAGGGTTCCACGACGTCGGCACCGAGGAGGGATTGCTGGAATCCGGGAGACTCTTTCTCCAAATCCAACATGTTGAAACCGGAATCCGGTATCCTGTGGAGTTCGACCCTTGGGGAAGGGGTGGTCTCGCGCCTACTTCACTCCTGCAAGAAAAACAACAAAGAAGACAAGGAGAAACAGACCCAAGGGCTCGGCAGGGAGGTCCCACCACACACCCGGAAGATCTCAAAGCGCTTCCCCTCCTTAGCCAGATGCCGAGCTAAGGTACCCTCAGAAAGCACTTGAAAACTGGAGCAGGGAGGCACTGAAAGCGTCCCTTCTGGGGTACCCCTTGGGTCTTATTTATAGTTTTTGGAATCTGAACTGCCAATAACCAAAAGAACTGACCTGAAAATACCAAAAAGCCCTTGGTCGGGTCTGCCAACAGCCAAACTCCGCTGTTCTGAACAGCTATGTGCAGTCCAACCTGGTCTGCCAACAGCGTGGCTCCGCTGTTCTGAACCGCTATTCGCACCCATGGGGGGGTCAACTCGCCATCAATCCCTCTCCGCGAGAGGCGGGCGCGACCTGGCTCTAGCGGCTCGCCTATTCTTCTCGGGCGAACGCGAGCCGGGCCGCCGCGACCAGCCTGTCCTCTGCCGAGGCGGATAGGCGGCCAGGTCGTGTATAGGGGACGGAATGGCGGCCATTGTGACCCTCAGAACGGCTCGCAGATCGCGGGTCGTCGAGCCCATCTGCGAGTACCGGTTCGACGAATGGCGCCCCCCTCTCCGGTCGACGATCCCCTGAGCGAGCGGGAGGGGTTGGGGAGTCGTCTCGCCTGGCTCGCTAGCTTGAACTGAGCGAGAGCGGACCAGCATCTGGCCGCATGTCTGCTTGTTGCTTGGGTGCGGGTCGCGGGACTGGGTCCGCTCGATCTTCCTGGTGGGGCCCGTTCGACGAACACGGGGTTGTACACAATCCCCGCTCTTTTTGAGCTTGATAAAGCTCGGAAAGAACCATCCAACCCGCGTGTTCGGCGAGTACTGTGCTGAGCTGGCAGCGAAGAGGTGCGAGCCCGCCTGGCGGCCGCGGGCCAGAAGACTCGGGAGGAGGCCCTCGAGGCCGCCCCTTGGTTAGCGCGTGGGTCTCCCGGCCCTCTCTTTAGGCCGGTAAAGGGAAAGATTGTGAGGCGGTCCCCGGCGAATAACTTCCCGGGTTCCGGCTCGGCGGCTGGTGTTGAGATCGCTTCTGAGGTACGCGACCTTCCTTCTCGGCTTGTTGCCACATTCCTGATCCTTTGTCTTGCAGGCACTGCCTCGCGAAGACGAGGGCGACGGGGGGGAGGATCGCCCCCCTCCCTTGTCGTCTGAGAGGGCTGCTAGTCCCTCAGGTCCGGACCGCCCACCCCCGAATACCCCTCGCTCGGCAGTTCCCCCCGGATTAGGGAAATCTCTTGCGGCCTTCGAGGGAGAACCCTTTCAGGGTCGGTCGGGCTCTTCTCGTCCTTCCACCGGTATGGACGACGTGTCAACCCCTGGTAAGCTCGTGCTCGGCGCTTGCTTTGTTCTCGCTCGTTCCTTCTGAATCGCCTTTTTGCAGGCTACAACATAATTTCCTCCGAAACTGAGATGAGCGAAGGGTACTCGCCTCCGCCTGACGTGGAGGGTGTTTCAGATTACCTGGGCAACCCGACTGATGCGGTGGGGATGAAGAGGCAGGTGACGCGGCTGTTCCAGAAACATACTCTGCTGCTTCAGGAGCTCGTGAAGAGGGTCGACCAAGACAAGGCCGACACCGAGGCTCGGCTCGCGGCCCTGGAGGGGGCCCCGCGCGCAGCAGAAGGTGGCGAGGTCACTTCGCCTGGCGTGCACATTACGCGGGCCGAGGAGCGCCTAAGGAGTGTCTCGAAACAAGTTGGCCTGGCCCAGCAGGAGCTGGTGGCGGTGCGCGATTATCATTATCCTCGCGTGCCGCCGCGAACCGGAACGCAGCGGCGGGGCAGATGGAAGTGGATCCAGTACTGATCTACCCTTTCTTCTTCCCGTTCGCGGGATATCGCTGGGTTGCTACTATTTCAAAGACTTATCCTGTATCTGTAACGATTTGCGACTATCCTGTATCTGTAACTCTTCGCCCGCCTATGGGCCTGATTTTTGATTCCTGATGCATGTCGAAATTACCATGTTGCTGCTTTTATTCTCGGCGGGGCGGGCTCGAGTGTACCCGCGTCCCCCGCTCGTCCCCCCCTTGGTGCGAGGGCGGGTCAGGGGATGGACTCGCTCAACCCGCCATCCCGATCGTGGCGGGAGCGGGCCGAGGGGCTCGCCAGCTAGGAGTCTCCCCGACTCGCTCAGAATCCTGGGCGGATGCGGGCCGAGACTCGCCCGCTCATTTCTTGCGCGGATGCGATCGGGCGAGACCCGCGCCTGAACGGCCTTGGCGGCGTGGTTGTGCGTCGGGAAGTCGAACCGTCAGGCCTGACTTTTGCTACAAGCACCTTTCCTGTCGGCGGGAATTTTCCCGCCCATTCTTTCTCCCTATAAATAGGCCTTGCCGGTTCTTATCCTCCCACCGCTTCAAAGCACTCTCCTACTTCCTGCTATCTGCGAAGCACGGCCCGCGTTCGCTCTCTGGATCTATCCCGCTCGACCGACGGTAGTTTGGCGGAATGGGAGGCGGCGGCGGCGATGCGGATGGGCGAAGCAAATGCGCCTGGACCTTCTCGGAGCACGACTTTCCCCACGTCGTCATCTCAGAGCGCGAGTACTTAGATGCCCTTGGCGACCACGTCCCGCCTGGATTTTCGGCGAGACGGCCCGGGGAAGGGGAGAAGATCAATGATCTGTCCAGGGACGAGCTCGCTATACCCCTGACTCACTTTGAGGTGGGTCTTCGGCTTCCCCTGTGGCCTGAGGTGCGACAAGTGCTGAAGTACTTCGGGGTCGTCCTAGGCCAGATGATCCCGAACTCCGTAGCTGTTATGGTAGGGTTCGCCTGCTTTCTGCGGGAGGAGCGGGTCGAGTTCAGTCTCGCGGTTTTCCGCTAACTATTCTCCTTCCGCGCGAACCGGGACGGGACCGCCTATTTCTCCAGCGCCCACCTCAAGGTGCGGGAGACCGTTAATAAGAGTCACAGCTGGCTCAAGAAGTTCTTGTTCGTCAAGGGGGACTTCGGCAACGTCCCCTTCTCGCCGGTGCAGCTCAGCGAGGCGAGTTACCGCCCGCCCAGCCTAGGGGGCCACGAGACCGACCTGTGTGGGTTCTTCGCCGGGAAGAACTTCGAGGTAGCGTACTTGCGCCGCAACCTCGATGACCTTGCTGCCGTCCCGCCTGAGGGAGGTTTGTCACTCGCCATTGCTCTGTCTTGCTCTTTTCTTCTTTGGTCTTACCCTCTCTTCTTGGCAGGCGAGCGGGACGTTCCCCTTCATCCCCCTACGAGAGTGCTCGGATTTCCCCCGGGGTCCTCGCCCGGGCTCAGGCCGCAGCCGCCGCTCAGCGCGACGCCCCGTCGGTCCCTGCTAAGAAGCGGCCGGGCGGCGTACAGCCCGCTCCCCCGCCCAAGATGGCGAACACTACGGTGCAGCAACTCGCCGGGGGCCAGAGAAAAGGTAAGGCCCCGGCGGATCAACCTGCCGAGGGTCTCCCCCCTTTGGTCGCTTCGACCAGCGACACCCCTGGCGGGGCGGCGGGCACTTCTGCGCCGCCGGACGGGTCGCAAACTGCTGCGAAGCCGGTGCCGAGAGGGCACCGCAACTTCGCCTACGGCGAGAAATACCTGGACGAGCTCGGCGCTCCGCTTCTGTCATGGGACAAGGAGTCAAATCGCGCGGTGGTCTCGACCCTGTTGCCGAGTTGGCTGGAGCAGGACACCATCGGCGGGGAGGCCTATAACTTCTCGTTCGGCCTCTACTCACGAGAGGACGCCACTATCTACGACAAGGAGGCGACGCGAGTACTGGTGCATGAGAGCGCGCGGGCCCAACTGCGCGGCTTGGAGTTGGCCCATATGGTTGGGAGGCGCTGCACCCAGCTGGAGCGGAACGCCACCTCTCTCCAGAAGTTGGCAGACGAGGAGGAGGCCCGAAAACTTGCTCAGGAGGACGCGGATCTCTAGAGGAAGCGGGCCGACGCGGCCGAGGAGACCCTCGCGCAGTACTTGGGAGGGGTGGTACGTGCTTGCTCCCAATCACCGCTCCTTCTCGCGAATCCGCCTTACGATTTTTCTTTCCTTCTCTCAGGAAGCGGCGACGGCCAGTCGGATGGGTGCTGAGATCGCCGCCCTTGGTCAGGACAAGTCAGCGCTGGAGGCGCGGGTGCGCGAACTGGAGGTTGCCGCCGCTGTCCCTCGGCCAGATAACAGGGGCTGCCCGCTCGAACACCATTCTGACTACGAGTTGGAGGTGCTGATGCAGAAGAACGCCTCCAGCGCCGCGAAGTACACAATGCAGATGCTGCGACGTGCGGATCTCCTCACGAGCGAGGCCGCGGAACTCTCGGCGGGCGACGTGGTGCCGGCGCTGTTCCTTCCCGTGCCGGATCCCGGGGATAAGTCCTTCCAGCCCATCTAGGACTTCCCGCTCAGGATCTTGCATCGCCCTCGCTTCTTTGACGTTTGCTCGTTAGGTGTATTCCCCATGTATTTTTTAGTTGTTTGAGGTGTAAGTGCGAGCCGCGCCTAGACTTTGCGATTTTCATGTATTAATGTGCTTATAAATGCTTCCTCGCCTGCCTCATATGCATATTTGCTATTACTACGCGGGGTGACCTGCCTCTGCGGCCCAGCCCCGCTGAGGTGGCTACTCGCCCACCAAGTGAGGCGAGCCGGCTCGTCGCTCGCCTGAGTCATCAGATTTCTTGCGAGTTCTCGCCTAGGCTCTCGCATCCTTTCGGCCGTCTTTTTGGGGGCTGGGTGGTTACGTTAGACCCCCCTTTCGGTTAATCTTCGTGACTCCAGTCTATCAACACCGTCGAGTGGCTCCCCCCCCCCCGCCAGCTAGATGAGAGTCTGGCAACGGGGTCTGCTCGAGGCCAAGGATGACACCGAGTGACTTCCGGCCCTGCCAGGTAGGTGAGAGCCTGGCAACGGGATCTTCTCGAGGCCAAGGATGACACCGAGTGACTTCCGGCCCTGCCAGCTAGGTGAGAGTCTGCCAGCGGGATCTTCTCGGGGTCCAAACACATTCCATCGAGTGACTTCCGACCCTGCCGGCTAGGTGAGAGCCTGGCAGCGGGATCTTCTCGAGGCCAAGGATGACACCGAGTGACTTCCGGCCCTGCCAGCTAGGTGAGAGCCTGGCAGCGGGATCTTCTCGGGGTCCAAACACATTCCATCAAGTGACTTCCGGCCCTGCCAGCTAGGTGAGAGCCTGACAGTGGGATCTTCTCGAGGCCAAGGATGACACCGAGTGACTTCCGGCCCTGCCAGCTAGGTGAGAGCCTGGCAGCGGGATCTTCTCGGGGTCCAAACACATTCCATTTCTCTATGCAGGCTAGCTATGACAGTACTGGAGTGTCGAAGAAATTTATTATAATAAAAGTATCGCTTACATGCTTCAGGAGAAAAACATTTTAAGTCGTCACCACTCCAGGTGTGACTCAGGGTCTCGCCCTCTACATTTTGGAGTCGATAGCCTCCTGACTTCAAAGCTTCCTTTATAATGAATGGTCCCTCCCAGCTGGGGTTGAGCTTTCCTACGGATGCTGACCTCCCTGCCGCATCTACCTTCTTCAGCACCAAATTCCCTTCCACGAACTGTTTTACCCTGACATGCTTGTCAAAGTACTTGGCCATTCTCCTTTTCACCTCCTCCTGCCGGATAGCGGAAAGGTCCCTCAGCTCCTCCACCATGTCAAGGGAGAGTCTTAGCTCCTCCTCGTTCTCGGCTGGCCATTCCTCTCGGCCCTCTTTGGCCGCAACGACTCGCGGTGTTTGGACTTCAAATTCCACGGGGAGCACTGCCTCGCACCCATGGGAGAGCTTGAAGGGGGTCTCTCCAGTAGCCGTGTTGGGGGTGGTTCTTTGGGCCCAAAGAACTGCGGGAAGCTGCTCCACCCAGCTCCCCTTAAAATTTTCCACCTTCTTCTTGAGGAGATTGACGATGATCTTATTTGCGGCCTCCACCTGCCCGTTGCTCCTGGGGTGATAGACCGAGGCGAACCCGATAGGCCAGCGTCTTCACCTCCATCCACTTGGAGAAGTAGTCAATCATTACTAGGAGGAACCTTCTCTGACCACTGGCTTGGGGGAATGGCCCAACCAAATCCATCCCCCAAATTGCGAAGGGCCAGGGGGCCGTGATACTTTTGAGTCGCTGGGCCGGCTGTAGCTGGAGGGGGGCGAACAGCTGGCACTTGCGGCACCTCCTCGCGAACTCCGCGGCGTCTCGGCCCAGGGTGGGCCAGAAATACCCTTGTCTGACTATCCTTCCTTCCAGGGTCCGACTCCTGGAGTGACTCCCACACTCCCCGGAGTGGACTTCCTCCAAGATTCTTTGCACTTCGCCGTCGGCCACGCAGCGAGCCAGCATTCCTGAGAGGTTCTTCCTGTACAGCTGTCCGTCCTGGAGGAGGTAATAAGCTGACTTGTGCCTCAGCTTCTTATCTGTCCCCTCTGGATACTCTCCCGTGCAGAGGAAAGCCACCACTGGGTCCATCCACGAAGTTTGTTGATCAATTTCCATGAGCTCTCCCTCTTCGATGGAGGGGCGGAACAGGTCGGTGATGGTACCCCCCACCTGGGGACCATGCTTTGCTAGCTGATCGGCTTGTTCATTCTCTTCCCTGGGCACGTGTCAGATGGTGAAGGTTTGAAAAGTGCCTATGACCCCTTTCACCTTGGCCAAGTATGATCGCAGGGTGGGCTCCCTTGCCTCGAACTCCCCGTTGATCTTGGAAGCTACTACCATGGAGTCAGTAAGGACCTCCACATCCTACACCCCCAGTTCCCTGGCCAGACGAAGCCCTGCTATCACGGCCTCGTACTCGGCCTGGTTGTTGGTAATGGGAAAGTGCACCACTACCGTCTGCTCAATTCGAGTCCCCTGAGGGCTTTCCAGGATCACCCCCACTCCTAGGGAATGCCTCCCCGAGGCACCATCCACCCTCACTTTCCAAGGAGTCGGGCGGGTGAGTTCTTCCTCCGCCACTTCAACCACGTAGTCGGCCAAGAAGTCGGCCATCGCTTGAGCTTTGATCGAGAGCCGTGGAACGAAGGAGACATCGAACTCGCTCAGTTCCACCGACAAATTAGCCAGCCTGCCTGAATGTTCCACCCCTCAAAGATGTTGCGGAGAGGATGGTCGGTCACCACTCGGATTGAGTGTGCCTGGAAGTAAGATCGCAGCCTCCTGGCCGAGATGATACGGGCAAAGGCCAGCTTCTCCAAAATCGGATACCGGAGCTCGGCCTTCCTTAGGACCCGGCTCACGTAATAAATAGGGAGTTGCCTCTTCCCCTCTTCACGAACTAAGACGGAGCTCAAGGCCTCCGCCCCGACCCCGAGATATAAGAACAGGTCCTCCCCCTCCTTCGGCCCTTGGAGCAGCGGAGCCTGTGTCAACTGCACTTTGAGGGCCTGGAAAGCCTCCTCGCACTCCTTGGTTCATTCAAACTTCTGACCGCCTCTCAATGTTTTGAAGAAGGGGGAGCACTTCTCCCCTGCCCGAGAAAGGAAGCGACTCAGCCCTGCTAGCTTCCCCGTCAGCCGTTGGACCTCCTTAGCATTCCGCGGGGACCCCAGCTCCAAGATAACCCTGACCTTATCTGGATTCGGCTCGACCCCCGCGGGGTGAGGAGGTACCCCAAGAACTTTCCCCTGCTGGCCCCAAAGACACATTTTAGGGGATTCAATCGCATCTTGTATTTGCGCAGGGTGGCGAAGGTCTCCTCCAGGTCCCGGAGGTGGGAGTCCACATCCCGACTTTTGATCATGAGGTCGTCTACATACACCTCCAAATTCCTCCCTCTCTGCTCCTTGAAGACCCTATCCATCATCTTCTGGTAGGTTGCCCCAGCATTCTTCAGCCCGAAGGGCATCATCTTGTAACAGTAGCATCCATCCCCTGTGATGAACGAGACATCCTTGATGTCTGGGGGGTGCATCCTGATCTGATGATAACCTGAAAAAGCATCTAAAAAACTCATTACAGAAAAACCGACGGTTGAGTCAACCAGCGCGTCGATTCGAGGCAAAGGCTAACAGTCCTTAGGACAAGCTTTATTAAGTAGGGAAAAATCGATACACATCCTCCATCGGCCGTCTCTTTTTCTAACCATAACCACGTTGGAGACCCAGCCGGGGTACTGAATCTCAGACACGAAGCCGTCCTTGAGGAGTTTCGCCACCTCCTCCCTGATGGGCTCCGCCAGCTTGTCCGCAGTGGGCCTCTTCTTCTGCTGAACGGGGCGTGTTCCCGGGTCCAGGTTGAGGCGGTGGCAAGCCACATCCACGTCAACCCCCGGCATCTCCGTGGCGTTCCAAGCGAAGATGTCCACGTTCTTCTGGATGCACTCCAGCATCCTGCCTTGGTCCTCCGGGGTCAGCCCCCCGCTGACGCGGATCTTCTCCATCCTGTCTCCCCGGGTGAGCACCTCCAGCTCCACCACTTCTTCTGCAGCCTCCAGCCTGGACTGCTCCCCCCATCCTTCAGCACCCCCTTCCTCCGGAACGGGAACCTCTACCTCCACCTCTTCTCCCACGGCCCTCACTTCGGCCACCTCCTCCAGATCTCCTCCTGCCGCCTCCTCCTCTGCGCAGTTCCTCATTTCCAGCTCCTCCCCTCCTGCTTCCTGCTCAGCCTCCTCCATCCTTCGCCCCATCTCCTCGGCTCCCTCCTGCCAGGAGATGGTGTTCACCGCAGTGACATAACACTCCCGCGCCACCTTTGGGTCCCCCCTGACCCTGACCTGGACCCCCTCAGTGTTGAACTTCAAGCACTGATGGAAAGATGAGGGGACGCAGCGGAAGGCGCTGATAAGGGGCCTCCCGAAGATGGCGCTGTAGCTGCTGGGGGCGTCCACAATGACGAATCTGCAGTTTCGGGACTGCCCCCCCAAGGTGACATGGAGGCCTACTCCTCCCTCCACTTCCTTCCTTTCTCCTGAGAACCCGAACAAGGGCCCATCCGATCCCATCACCCTCTTTGCCTCCACCTTCATCGCGTCGAACGCCTTTTTGAAGACGACGTTGACGGAACTCCCGTTGTCCACGAGGATCCGAGAGACAGTAAAATTCTCGATGGCTGCCTTGATGACCAGCGCATCACAGAACGGATCCTCGTGGTCTGGCATATCGCTCCTTGAGAAGGTGATCCTCTCCTCCGGGGGTGGGGTTTGGGATGTGGAGGCGACGCTCCGCCGGTATATGGTGTGGAGGCTCGCCTTGCGGGAAGCCTCGACCCCCACTCCCCCGTGGATCACTCTGATCCCTCCTCGGGTTCCAACATCCACCCGGTCTTCGCAACGATCCTCCTCCGCCCGAGGCAGGACCTCCTCAATCCTCACTTCTTGCCGCCCTTGCTGCTGCTGCTGCTGTTGTTCCCTATTCCCTCTCATCTCGAGGAACTCCGGACAGGTGGCCGTGGCATGCCCCTCTTCCTGATGGAAGTCGCAATAGGGCAGATCCACCCTGACCTCACTTCTCCTCCTCCTCAAAATCCCCCTCCTTGCTCCCAAGGCTATGGCCATGGCCTCCTCTTGATCGGGGAGCCGGGGCCTCTGGCCCTGCCTCCAGCCCGGAGGGTGGAACTGATCTTGCCTCCCCTGGTAGTGACCCCTTCCGTAGTACCCTCTCTGTGGCCCCTGCCCCTGCCACTCAGGTCTCCAGCCCAGCCGACGGTCGGGCTCCTGATGCCCCCACCTCGGCTGCTGCTGCCACTGGAGCTGCCTTTGCTCCCTCTGCCTAGGCTCCCCTCTTCTCTCCTCCTGTCCTTTCCCTCCTCTTGACTCCTTCTCTTCCTCTGTGGCCCACCTGGCCAGCTTCCTTGCAAACTCCGGGTTCGACGCCTCCCCGTCGACCTCTCTCGCCGCCCTCTCCATCAGCTCCTCAAAGGAGAGGGGGGGAACTCTCTTCAACTCCATCTGGAAGAACCCCTGCTGCAGGCCCAGGGTAAAGGCCATCATCAGACTATGGCCCGGCATCTCCTGGACCTGGATAACCTCCTCCTGGAACCGGTCCACGTAGCTTCCCAACGTCTCGTTCACCCCCTGTTTGATGTGGAACAGGGACTCGGACTCCTTCTTCCTCTTCTTCGAGGTAGTGAACCTCAGCATGAACCCTCGGCGCAGGTCTTCGAAGCAGTAGATGGAGCTGGCCGGGAGCTGGTGGAACCATTCCCTTGCCTTCTCCCGGAGGGTGATGGCGAAGAGTCGGCATTTGAATCCGTCCGACATCTGACGGATGGAGACCACATCCTCGAACCATTGGACATGCTGGACCGGGTCTCCCTTCCCGGTGTAGTAGGACATCTCGGGTTCTCTGAACCCATCTGGAACTGGAGCTGAGGAGACCAGCTCGCTGAAAGGACTGCCTCCCCCTACCGGGCGAGCCGGCGAGTCTCGCGAGCCCAGCTCACCGAACCGGCCTCGGCCTGCCGAGCCGGGGAAGAGCTCGCGCCCGGGGAGCTCGCACCCCCGGCCTTCCTCGGCCACCTCCTTCCCAGCTCGCCTGCCGGGAGCGTCCTCGCCCAAAGAGGGGGCGGCCGCGATCTGGGCTGCCGGAGTCGAGCACTCGGCCCGCGTGCCGAGTGCGAACTTGACGAGGCCCAGCACCTCATTCCTGAAGTCTTCCAACATCCCCACCGTTGCGAGAGGCGGCGACGGCGGCGGGGGGGGGGGGGGGGGGGGGGGGGGGGGGGGCGAGTTCTGCCCGTCAGATCCCTGTCCTCCTGTCATTGAACTCGCTGAAGCTTTTCTCCGCTGACCACCTTCCACGCTCACCGCACCAGAATGTTGAAACCGGAATCCGGTCTCCTGTGGAGTTCGACCCTTGGGGAAGGGGTGGTCTCGCGCCTACTTCACTCCTGCAAGAAAAACAACAAAAAAGACAAGGAGAAACAGACCCAAGGGCTCGGCAGGGAGGTCCCACCACACACCCGGAAGATCTCAAAGCGCTTCCCCTCCTTAGCCAGATGCCGAGCTAAGGTACCCTCAGAAAGCACTTGAAAACTGGAGCAGGGAGGCACTGAAAGCGTCCCTTCTGGGGTACCCCTTGGGTCTTATTTATAGTTTTTGGAATCTGAACTGCCAATAACCAAAAGAACTGACCTGAAAATACCAAAAAGCCCTTGGTCGGGTCTGCCAACAGCCAAACTCCGCTGTTCTGAACAGCTATGTGCAGTCCAACCTGGCCTGCCAACAGCGTGGCTCCGCTATTCTGAACAGCTATTCGCACCCATGGGGGGTCAGCTCGCCATCAATCCCTCTCCGCGAGAGGCGGGCGCGACCTGGCTTTAGCGGCTCGCCTATTCTTCTCGGGCGAACGCGAGCCGGGCCGCCGCGACCAGCCAGTCCTCTGCCGAGGCGGATAGGCGGTCAGGTCGCGTATAGGGGACGGACTGGCGGCCATTGTGACCCTCAGAACGGCTCGCAGATCGCGGGTCGTCGAGCCCATCCGCGAGTACCGGTTCGACGAATGGCGCCCCCCTCTCCGGTCGACGATCCCCTGAGCGAGCGGGAGGGGTTGGGGAGTCGTCTCGCCTGGCTCGCTCGCTTGAACTGAGCGAGAGCGGACCAGCCTCTGGTCGCATGTCTGCTTGTTGCTTGGGTGCGGGTCGCGGGACTGGGTCCGCTCGATCTTCCTGGTGGGGCCCGTTCGACGAACACAGGGTTGTACACAACAATGGTTCAATTCAGCCTCTAACACTCCTATTTATAAGAAAAGACAAGCTAGGGCATCCCCATCAACGGCTATGATTGGCCGGTGGGTTAGCCCCTTAAAATACATCAAAACAAACTCAAAAAATGAACTAATATAGTTTTTTGACTCGCGGCGACGTCCCGGATGCAACCGCGGAGTCCAATCGGCTGTCCAATCAAGTCTTCCCGCGTGAATACATGTACGTGGGTCCCTCCTTGCGGCGAACCCCTCCAGGTGCATCTGATCGTTCCCCATCAACTCTCCCCGACTGAAAAGCCTTCATCTCTGATGAATGGAGATGATCGTACTGAGGTCGATGTCCGGGGGCGAGTCGATCGAGCTCTGCCAGTAGTATCCAAGTGTCGTCAGTGTCAGAGCGGCCCCGCCAATGTACCAAGTAGCGGCAACGCGGTCCGTCCGAGGTGGGAACAAACTGGTGGGATCTGATCTCCGTGATGCTCTCATCTCTCGCCTCTCGGAAGGTGGATCTCGGTGCGATCGGTGGTGCCTGCGGTGGAACCAAAGGGGACGACTTCCCGGGTGGGTGGGTGGTAACAGTGGGTGAACTAGGATGGTCATCAGATGGTGGGGATGCGTGAGAGTGGTATGGTAGCGACAGTGGGAGCGGCGGTGGCTGGGCATCTACACTGCTCGGGTCCACATACTCATGAGGTTCAAAGTATGTAGTCAGGTCCTCAACATTAAACACAGGGTGAATTCCCATACTGGTCGGGATGTCAAGTCGGTAGGCGTTGGTCCCAATATGATTAATAATTGAGTACGGACACATTCGCCTCGCGCTTAACTTCTTGGCAGGCCCCGAAGGGAGCCTCTCGGGGCGGATTCGCACCATTACCTTCTCGCCTATGTTAAATATTTGCTCTCCTCTTAGCTTATCTGCATGGGCTTTGTAATTTTCATTGCTTATTATTATTTGTCGGCGGACCGAATCATGCAAATCATGCAAGTGATGTGCAAATGACGCAGCAGACTCACTAGGGCGGGACTCTAGGGCTCGGCACAAGGTCTATGGGTTTCCTCGGGACATATCCTGACACTACATGAAATGGATCCAACCCGGTGGACCTATTGACTGAGCTATTGTAGGCAAACTCTGCTATCGGCAAATCTAAGTCCCAACTGCCTACATGCTCTCATACCAGACACCGCAACAAATTTCTTAAACTCTGATTCACTACCTCAGTCTGTCCATCCGTCTGTGGGTGATATGCCGAGGAAAACCTAAGGATAATGTCAGTCTTGTGTCACAGGGTTTTCCAGAAGTAGCTCATGAACCTCACATCGCGGTCCAACACGATCGACTTGGGCATGCCATGCAATCGAAAGACGTGCCTCATGAATATGGATGCAACGTGAGTCGCATATGCCGTCTTGCAGCAAGCAATGAAGTGTGTCATATTCGAAAACCGATCAACCACCATGAATATGGAGTCGTGTTTTCGTAAGGTGCGGGGAAGTCCGAGAATAAAGTCCATGTTAATGTCCTCCGAAGGGCGCTGTGGCACGGGTAAAGACGTATAAAGATCGGTGTTCTGCTTATTGCCCTTTGCTGTCTGACAGATACGGCAGTGGCGCACAATTCGGGCTACATCCTTCTTAAGGTCGGGCCAGTAGAGACGGTCCTCGACAATGGCGATGGATTTATCTCGCCCGAAGTGGCCCACGGCTCCGCCCGCATGCAACTCCCAAATCAGATAATCTCGGTAAGATGTCTGGGGAATTCATAGACGGGAACCCCGATACAGGTATCCCTCATAGATCGGATATCCCTCAATAGGGTCGGGCGGGTCTCGAGATAGGGCGGTGTAAATCTCGCCAAAATCAGGACACGTCGGATAGTCTAGCATCAACCTCTCAAGTCCCACGACACTCGCAGTCATCGTCTGCAACAGGAATACGCGGCGACTCAACGCATCAGCCGGCTTGTTCTCAACACCAGCGGGGTGCTTGAGAACATAATAGAAATCCTGCAGTTATTCGACCCACTTCGCATGTCGGTGGCCCAGCTTGCGTTGCGAGCCCAGGTAACGTATGACCTGATGGTCGGAGTACAACACGAACTCCCGGGGAAGGAGATAGTTCTTCCAGTAGCGCAGAGACTGGACTATCGCATAAAATTCTCGATAATAATTCGAGTACTTTTGCTTAGCCTCATTCAGCTTCTTACTAAAGTAAGAAACTGGGTGTCCCTCTTGACTCAATACGCCACCTATACCGACACCTGATGCGTCGCAGGCGACCTCAAAAGCGTGGCTAAAATCTGGCAATCGTAGGACTGGAGCTGTTATCAACCTCTCCTTAATCTCCTCGAAGGCTCTAGTGGCTGCGGGGGTCCACTGAAACTCTCCCTTTTTGAGACAGCTCGTGAAGGGGGCCATGATCGTGCTGAACCCCTGGACAAACCTCCTATAGAAGGTGGCAAGCCCGTGAAAGCAACGAGCCTCATGGATATTCTTAGGCACGGGCCAATCACGAATAGATTTGATCTTCTCATGGTCCACGGAGACTACAGTAGAGGATATAATAAAGCCCAGAAAGTGGACAGACTCGGAGAGGAATGCGCACTTCTTCAGGTTCACATAAAGTTTCTCTTGACGAAGGGTGCCAAAGAGAAGTCTCAGATGATCAAGGTGAGCAGCCTGAGCCTGGCTATAGACTAGTATATTAGCAAAGTATACCACCAGAAACTTGCTCATGTAGGGCCGCATCACTTGCGTCATAACCCGCATAACCGTGTTCGGGGCATTGGACAGCCCAAATGGCATAACTAGCCACTCATATAGACCGTCATTGGTCTTGAATGCGGTCTTCACACGTCCCCCTCACGAACTTGTATCTGATGGTACCCACTACGAATGTCGATCTTGGAGAAGATCTGGGCACCGGACATAGTATCCAGAAGGTCATCGAATCGTGGGATCGGGAAACGATACTTGACCGTGATTTTATTAATGGCGCGGCTATCGATGCACATATGTCAACTACCGTCCTTCTTAGGGGTAAGAAGGGCGGGGACGGCAAAAGGACTCATAGTCACACGAATGAACTGCTTCCGGAGAAGCTCGTCAACCTGCCTTTTGAGCTCAGCGTGCTCATCCGGGTGCATACGGTAATGGGGCAGGTTCGGGAGGGAGGCTCCCGGGACTATCCTGTGGGGGAGGCAGCTCATCGGGGAAACAGCTCATCGGGGAGCTCATCTGAATGTCCTGTGGGGGAGGCAGCTCATCGGGGAGCTCATCTAGCATGATGTCCGCAAACTCGCCTAAAAGGGTACGCACCGCGATTGGGTAGTCAACTGGGGTGTCCTCAGTAACCTGGGTAGTGGCAACTACATAAATGACGTCTGACTCGGCACTATCTCGTAGGAACTCACCTCGCCTCAAAATATGCAGTGGTCGTGAGGCACTCGTGCTCAGAGATGGCTCTACCACACCCTTGAATCGATCTCGGGGCTGGGTGGGCGTCAACGTAATCTTCTGTCCCTTATCATAAAAGACACACGAGTTCGAGCGACCGAAGCACGTGACGTCACGATCGAATAGCCAGGGGCGGCCAAGCAGCACATGAGCGACTTCCATGGGAATGACATCGCGTCAGGGGTTTATGTCATGTCTGCCAAATGGGCAAGCAAATAAGGGTCACATTTAAGAACATTGGCACCAAAGATTCAAAAGATGTTTGTATTTATTACATATGGATTTATTTGGCTCGATATCAATTCATAGTTCAGGAAGGAAGTTATATACTTTTGTGATAGTCGATGATTATTCAAGATTTGCATGGGTGCTCTTTCTAAAAAGAAAGAATGAAACTTTAGACACTTTTATGCCTTTTGTCAAGTAAATACAGAATAAAATGAATTGTACAGTGGTCAAAATCAAAAGTGACCATGACACAAAATTTTAGTCTGGAGCTATGACAGAATTCTGCAAATGACAAGGTATCCTTCAGAAATTCTCTTCTCCAAAAATTCCACGGCAAAATAGAGTTGTTGAAAGGAAGAATAGGACACTCATAGAGCCTGATAGAACTATGCTGAGTGACTTTTCACTATCAAAATATTTTTGGACTGAATCAGTCAACACAATCTACCATGTGCAGAATAGAGCCTCAATCGTCAAGGATCACAAAACGACTCCTTATGAATTAATGAATAGCAGAAATTTACCTTATCCTATGTTAGGATATTTGGAAGTAAATGTTTTGTCTTGAATAATGGGAAGTCCTATCTGATTAAGTTTGCTGAAAAGTGTTTTAAAGACATTTTTGCTGGATATAGTAATCATAGTAGAGCATATAGAATATCTAACAAAAATGACATAAGTAGTTGAAGAATCAATGAATGTTGTATTTGATGAAACAAGCATGATGACAAAAGCCAGTGGGTCGAAGATGAGGATGTTTCTTCCAGCAGCGATCAATTGTATGGCTGGTGCGGGCACAGTGAGAGCAGAGAAAACGAGAAGGACCGCGCTCGCCGGATTGGTGGTGGCGGCCACCAGAGCCACTCCGCTGAGTCTGGTGAGCATATTGGTCCGGTGGAGGAGGGGAGGACAACAGCGGACGTTGTAGCAGAGAGGTAACCGCGGCGATGCAGGCGACAGTGGCATCCAAGGTGGGAGAATCCGTCTCGCCAAGGATCCGTTGACGGATCATGTCATAAGACTCGGGTAGTCGCAGAAGATAGCACACCACCAGAAGCTCCTGGAAGTGCTTGTGTTGATCGGCAAGATCGGCAGAGAAGGGACGGTTCTGAAGGATTTCGGCTCCAAGAGCCAGAACTTGTTGATAGGCAGCAACAAGAGACATGGAGGGACGGTCAAAGTGGTCCGTATAGAGAGTATATATGCGAGACGTCTGACCCCCCTTTGAGTAGAGAGCGGCAAGATGAAGCAAAGCAGCTTTGACTGTTTCATCATGGAGGATGAGAGGGAGGCACTCATCCGAGAGGCTGTTAGCCAACCAAGTGCGAACAAGAGCGTCGCTAGCGTCCCAATCCTCAAAGAGAGCGGAGTCTGGAGGAGGAGGGTCATCGGTGAGATGATGGCGTTTGCGTTGTAAGCGGAGAAAAAAGGTAAAGGAGACACTCCAGTCCGGGTAGTTGGGACCGACGAGTTTGGAAACGGTGTCAAAGTTGCCCGAAGGAGTAGGAGTAGGAGGAGGGGTGACGGGAGTAGAAGTGGTAGAGATATCGGAGGGAGCCATAGAAGAGAGCAGAAAGCAGCGATAAGAACAAGTCGCGGCAAGAAGGAGAGGTCGCAGCGACTAAGAACAGGTCGCAGCGACTAGGATGGTCGCGGCGAGAAGAGGAGGTCGCGGCGAGAAGAGGAGAGCGCGGCGACAAGGAACAGGTCGCGGCGACTAGGATGTGAAAGAGACCGTTCGAACAGGGCGCAAAACAGGAGGAAGAAACAGGTCACGAGAAGGAGCAAACCGTGAAGACAGGTCGCGAGAAGACAGGTCGCACGGACAGAGGAAGATCACAGAATCAGGTGAAAAAGATCGAGTCCTCTGATACCATGTACAAACAAGAAAAAAGAGACCGAAAAATTGGACAAACAGAATTTTATTATCCAAAATTTGTGTGTATTACAAAGGTATAGCCTCCTTTTTTATAGAATGGAGGAGAGATGAGAGATTACAAATAAGCAATATGAGACTAATAATTACAGGAACATAACTGCTATACAAGCCACATAAGACGCACGATTAGACTAACCGCACGACAACTACAATGTGCAGAAGACAACCCGACACTGTCTTTAAGTCGCCAGAGACAAGCCGCAAGACGGCCCGGTCACCAATCAGCACCAACCGCCTAGCAAACCACTGGAGAAAAAATGCCAGACCGCGCAATCTCCAAGCTTCTAGAGGCAGACCGCCAGACCGCCTGTTCTCCAAGCCGCAAGGGGCAGACTGTCAGACCGCCCGGACTCCAAGCCGCCAGGGGCAGACCGCCAGACCGTCCGGACACCATGCAACAACATTCTTCAAGATTGATCTTAGTATGTTCAATATTGAATGAACTCACACCCTCTTCCTATATTAAATTAGGCATCGATACACTAACTGCAATAGTTTATGCAAATTGAACTGTTTGATACTGGTTCATATTTATTGAAAAATATTGACTTGATTGTCCGATTAATAGCATTAATTCAATTGTGCATCATTAATTCAATTGATACTGGTTCATATTTATAGTACTGTGATGGATAATAGAATAGTCAACACAGTGGCTTTAATCTACAAGAATCCAGAAATGTTTCTAAATGTTAATAGGATTCGAGTGGAAGTCAAGTCGAACGTGCAGAGGTGCAGTCAAATTAATGCTTATTTGGCTGGACACGTCGTCCATCATGATGACAGGATTCGAGTGGAATTCAAGTCGAACATGCAGAGGTGTAGGTGAATTGATGCTAGTTCGGCTAGACGCGCCTTACATCAGTAAATGGCTAATTCTGGATGTTAATCTCGTCTTTAATAAAATTCAATGGTCAGATTTGAGCAAACAGGTACACGCCCTTTGACATTCCAAAATAGCTAAATAAATAGGTTTGAATGCTAGATTATATTAAGCAATCATTTTCCTTAATCCCATTGGCTAGAACCATACCATCCTCTTCGTTCTCGCAAAGATATAAACTTCAATGGCATCAAAGAAATCTAAAGAATTGTTCAATGTCGACAGCGAACTAATCTGTTGAAGTTTTGCGAGGGGATAAGCGAGTTTGCAAGAAGTGATAACATTGTGCGCCAATGCCTGGCTGGAGTTCGTTCTGTCAGAGCCAACTCAATTTTTTTAAAGAGAAGTTGTCGGGTTCTATCAGAATGCAGAGGTATCCTCAACAGGAAGAGTCATTAGATCCAGAGTTAATGAACATCGGGTAAAAATCTCTACCCGTGCCCTAACCCATGTACTGAAGTTCTCTATAATTCCGAAAGGGGAAGAAGAGAAAGAAGTCAGCCCCACTGAATCTGAACAAGCTCTTCAGTGGTGTGGATATTCAGAGACACCTTCTGGGACTCTTTACAAAAATAAACTGACCACAGCAGGAAAGTTTACGGCTGATATAATAGACAAGGTGTTTATTTGCAAACCTGACTCTCAGGACAGGATCTCAAGAGACATGTTTGAGCTAATGATCACGGTTATCTTGAATAAGAAGACTGACCGGGGAAGAGTTTTGTTTGACAAGCTGAAGGAATCACTCAAAGCACCAAACTTTGGAAGAATTCACTCCCTATTTCTCTGCAACTCTTCAGAAAAGCTTCAGATGAACCATTCTCTAGGGGCATTTATACATTATACAAAAGGAAGCTGCAGCTAAGCGGGGCAACGCTTATCCAAAGGCAGGAGAAAAGCTAAAAGGGAGTGATTCAAGAGACACAAAGGCGGCTTAGAGTGAAATGGTGCAAACTGTATTGACAGATCAAGCTATTGTAGAAAATGTTGCTCAAACCCCTGCTCAAATTGAGGGGGAGACTGAAAGGGGACTACCAGCATAGCATGGTGCAGAAAGGGAAATTGGAGAAAATCTAGCTCCAAGGGTGATAGACCCTGGTGAGGGGGAGGCAAACTCTGAGAACTCTGCCCAAGAGCCAGCTGGAACTAAGGGAGAGACTCGCATTGAGTCATCTGCCCATGAAATGATCTCAGAAGTACTGATGGACATGGCTGAGGAGGAGACTAAAAATGAGCTCTCTGCCCAAGAAGACCAAAATCTTTCGGAACTTGTGACAAATCCCACACCAGCTCAGGAAAAGGCAACTGAACTTGGTGCAATAAAGGAGAACACGTGTTAAGATATGATACTATTTTCAGGAGTACAAGAATCAGGAAAAGCAGAAAGTCCCATCCACATAACAGATATTCCTGATGATAACTATGATGATACCAACTTAATTGTTGCTCTACACAGAGAGGGAAAAGAGAAGGAAGCTGAAATGCCCGGCACCTTTGGTCCAGCCCCTCATGCAGAACCCTCTGGTTCCATCATATAGACCACATGAGGAAGTGATTTGTCATTGAAGCAGTGAAGGAAGTGAAAATTGAGCTGTCTGGAACGATGGATACACTCCAAGAAGAAATGACTCAAATAAATGCTCTGATAAACAGCTAGTTTGTTAGGGAAGGAAGAGAGGTAGATCAGAATGCTAAGGTACTGAAATCTCTTAATGAAAAGATGGAAACTTCTGCTCAAGATATTACTAAAATAAAGCAATACTTGGGGACCATGGAAGACACCCTGGAGAGTGCAGTCAATCATTTACAATGGAAAATTTTAGACAACCAGACTGAGATTATCTTGGGCTGTGCAAAAATAAAGAGTCCCTAAATGAAGATCTAACTGTAGAGATGGATGAGTGCAAAGAGGAAATCCTAAGGAAGACTTTTGAAGAAGTTTGGAAGGGAGAGAAAATGGGAGCAAATCAAAGCTTCTGGTTACTGAATGGGATTTATAAAGTCTTTGGTCTTGAACCTTTTGTGAACCCTGAACAGCAAAATCCTGCTCAGGAGCAGCCACAGGTCATCCCACTACAACACTATCAGTTAAGCCCTACACTCCAAAGATCAGAAGACTCCTATGAGGCTCCAGATAAATAAGATGTTGATTATGCCACCATCATCTATTCTGATATAGGAAAGGGAAGACACTAAGGATGAAGAAGTTTAGATGAGGAAGAGGAAGCACAGAGAGGAGATGGAGAAGAATCCCACTTTTGAAAGATGGAGCACTACTTCCAGAAACATCATTTTATCCACTTGGGAGGTTTACAACAAAGGAAATGTTGACAGAAATAAGTTGTACAATTCTGATGAACGGGACAAGTATGAGAAGCGAAAAACTAAAAAAGAGACTATAGAAGAAAGAAAAGATCTGGAAAACTTCCAAAAGATGCATGTCCTGAGCCCTGCAGATATATCCCAATGCCCTACAAGTACTTTGAGAGATAGAGACAGAAGAAAGAAGAAGCTGATGCAAGTACAACCAAGAGAACCAAGGGGACAAAGGGTGTAGTCATACGGGATAGGGAATATTGTAGCTTAACATGTCAAAACATCTTTATATATCAATATATGAAATTTTGGAATGCTAACTTATTTGTGCTCATTTTTCTTATATTGTTTATGTGTAGTTCATCTGCATTGGAGATTCTTGCTTCTTCAAATATGAAGAGATTGTTGAGAAAATCGCACAAAATGTTCCTGCTTTGAAGAAGTCCTCACAATATAGATGAACACACAATGTATTTGATGAGTATGTTTAGTTGTGATGATTTCAAGTACTTGATAGTGCAAGCCCAACATAGGGGTGGACTTGGTGTCATCGGACAATTTTGCCAATGTAATCTCTCATTGTACAAAACACCATGTCAACCTAAGATCTAGACTATGTTGGACTTGACACTCACTCATAAAGATCAGTAAGTAAAGTCTAGAATATTGGAAAGTGTAAAGAAAGATAAAATTCCTCAAAGTTAAAATTCGACTAAACATCTAGTCGATCGGTTAGACAATCTAATCGATCATGCAGAAGGATCAAAATGATTCGAGTGGATGTTCACATAATGTAAAAAATCTGCCTAAGTACAGATTCGACTACACAATCCAACCATTCGTGTAGAAGAATTAAGACGATTCGAGTAAATGTCGTGTGAATGAATAAATCTAAGTATAGATTCGACTAGTCCATCTAATCGAACATGCAGAAGGATCAAAATGATTCGACTAGATGTCCTATGAATCACAAGATGACTTAGAATCTTAAAGAAAAAAATATTTAGCCAATTTCAAATTCGATTAGACATCCAGCGATTCAACTAGATCCAGTCTACCAGACAGGGAGAGGAAACGGAATATATGAAATCCGTCCTAAGTTCAGAATCGACCAGATTATGCTATCAAGAGGAATGAATAGTCTCATTCGTCTAGATGATCAACATTTGACTAGAAGAAGTACTGAAAGAGTCGGTCGACTGCAAGATTCTGGAACAAATATGTTCTAAGGTAAGGGTTTGGCAGACGTCAAGCCATTTGACTAGACATCAAGCAAATTTGACTAGATATCTAGTCGATCGACTAGACAACTTCACATTCGTCCAGACGTGCTGTTTCGCAGATTTCAAATCATAATTAACAAAGTCAAACCTGCACTTTGCTCTGACAATTACGGGTGACCTGGACACGTGTCTAACTTCAATGAAGGGTCAAATTAGAGTCGTTGAAAGACATGATCAATATAAAAAGGAAGAAGGGACGAAAGTTAAATCAAATCGATCAAATTAAACAAGAGCTTTTCATCATCTTCAATTTTTTATGCACCTTTCTTTGAAAGCTCGAGCTTGGAGAAGATAAATTTTGAAGCAAATCTGATGTAGGGTGGGCTGTGCAGTGGACTCCTAGAATGCAAGTTAGTGACGTGGGGGTGGATTCGCTCAAACCTAACAACTATATGTCATGACAAATTTTAAATCAGGCGTGTTAATTAATAGAAGCAACGCAACATCATAACAAATCAGCGCATTCATTTATAAGAGGAATAAACAATTTCTTTAGGCGTTTTGGCGGTGGCTATCCTCCGCACCGAGGGCCAGAATAAGCACGCGGCAAATTAAGTCGTCCTGCAGGTTAAGACATTCACAGGCAAACAACAACAAGATATAATTCCTTTAAGAGCGAAAATTTCCACGAAGCGATCAATGCTTTACAACCAAACAACAACTAGAACCACAAATAACAAATTACTATAAAATCTGAAATAAACTAGGGCTGCAATGGTCGTAATAAATCTGAAATTGAGAAGGTGGTAAGGGGGTTTCCGGAGGGTGAGAGACTAGATCGGGTAAGGGAAAGTGGTTCCACGGAAGGGGAAGGGGTGGTGGTTGTGGGTATAGGTGAGGGGAGGTTAGATCTGAAGGGGGCCGGGAGGGATCTGGACTATAAGTCCAGATCGGGACTGGTCCGGTACCCACGGCGGGCAGGGGGAAGGCGGGCTGCGCCGGGGCCGTTGGCGTGCGGCTGTAGGGGAAGCGGGGTGGTGGCGTTCGGTTGTGTGGGGTGGGACTAGGCGGGGCTGGGCGGACGGCCGTAGGGGAAGCGGGGGGGGGGGGGGGGGGGGGGGGGGGCGGCGGCTTGCGGCTGGATGGGGGCTGGACTAGGCGGGGCTGGCGGCGGCTGGAGTTTGAGCGGGGTGGAGGGCTGACGGTGGGGGAAGAGGGAAAACAGGGGGGGGGAAGGATACTTACCCAAGGAGTCGTCACCGAGGGGGTTCCGGGCTTCGGCACCACGGAAAGATCACCGGAAATGAGGAGGAACTCTTCTCCAAATTTCAGCAATGCCAAAAACGGCAGCCCTAGGTTCTTATTTATAATGAAATAGAATTAGGGAAACCAAGATGGACGGCTATGATTGGTCGTCGAACTTGGCGCCAAAACAACACTAAATATTATCTGAAATACAACATGCTATATATGAAAATTCATCAGAACGACGAGCCGGACGCAACCACGGTGGCGGATCGGCGATCCGGTCACGCCCTCCTGCGAGAATACACGAACGTGGGGTCCGCCCTGCGCCGTGTCGCGCCAGATGGTTCCCCATCAACTCCCCTGGACTGAAAAGTCTTCATCTCCGATGAATGCAGACGCTCGTACTGAAGTCAAAGTCCCGGGGCGAGTTGATCCAACTCTGCAGCAGCAATCCAGGTGTCGTCAATGTAGGGTCGTCCAAGCCAACGAACCAAGTAACGGCACACGAGCCCATCCGTAGAGGGGACGAACTCATGCGTAATGATTTCAGTAATCTGCTCGGTCCTCAGCACTCGGGGAAAGCGATTCGGTGATGGTGGTGGTGCCTCAGGTGAAGCCAATGGTGCTGAGCTCCTGGGGAAGTGGGAATCAAGTGGAGGCTGGGTGGCGGGAGAAAGGGGCGGTGGTGTAGGCTCGGATTGGCCGCCAAGGTAGGGATCGGGGTACTCGTGAGGTGCAAAGTAGGGTGTCAGGTCCTCGACATTGAACACAGGGTGGATACCCATGCTCGCAGGAATGTCCAGCTCGTAGGCATTCAACCCGATTCGTCTCACAACTGAGTAGGGCCCAATTCGCCTGGCGCTTAGTTTCTTAGCAGGCCCCTGAGGGAGCCGCTCCGCACGGACTCGTACCATCACCTGTTCGCCAACCAGAAAATGTTTTTCCCGTTTATGCTTGTCTGCCTGTTCTTTATAATGCTCATTGCTTAAATTAATTTTACGTCTGATGGACTCATGCAATTCATGCAAGTGACGTGTGAAGGATTCGGCCGACTCACTAGGGCGTGACTCACTCGGGACAGGTATAAGATCAACGGGCTTCCTAGGGTCATAACCAGACACGACCTGAAAAGGGCTCAGACCAGTCAACTTATTGATGGAACTGTTATATGCAAACTCAGCTATAGGGAGCACTGAGTCCCAACTAAACGCATGCTCACCAACTAAACACCGCAGCAGATTACCTAAACTTCTATTCACCACCTCAGTCTGACCGTCCGTCTGAGGGTGGTATGCGGATGAGAATTTAAGAGTAGTCCACTCCTCTCCGACCGGTGGTCATGTCGGTGTTCTTCGCACTCTCCAGCGGGCACGGGCCAATGTTTTCTGGAAGTGGATGTGTCGTGACATCCAGTTGTTTGTTCAGCAGTGTGAGACTTGTCAGCGTCGGAAGTATGAAACTACGTCCCCAGCCGGTTTGCTCACACCTTTGGAGATTCCTCACCAGATCTGGGATGCTATTTCCATGGACTTCATTGATGGGCTGCCCAGGTCTCAGGGCAAGTCAGTCATCATGGTGGTGGTCGATAAGTTTTCCAAGTACGGGCATTTCATAGCACGGAGCCATCCTTACACCGGCGAATCTGTCGCCGCTCTTTTTGCCCGCGAGATTGTCTGGCTTCATGGCATACCACGGGCGATCATCTCGGACTGTGACCCGACGTTCGTCGGCAACTTTTGGAGGCAGCTCTTTCGCTTACAAGGGACCTCTTTACGTTTCAGCATAGCTCGTCACCCCAAGACGGACGGGCAGACAGAGGTACTCAATCAAGGCGTGGAAACATACCTGTGTTGCTATGTTATGGACGAGCCGCGCACTTGGACGAGTTGGTTGCATTGGGCCAAGTACTGCTACAACACGTCCTACCACTCTGCCAGCAAGATGACTCTGTTCAAGGTCGTGTACGGTCATCCTCCTCCTTCCTTGAGCAGTTATGAGGCCGACAGTACGGCGTTGCCCGCCGTTGACCATGCACTTTGTGATCGTGATCGCACACTCGCCGCTTTACGCGAGAATCTCCGGATAGCACAGGACCGCATGAAGGTGCAGGCTGACAAGCGTCGGAAGGAGCGGGAGTTTCAGGTGGGAGATGAGGTATTTCTCAAGCTCCGCCCCTACAAGCAGTTGTCCGTGGCGCGGCGGTCAAACCAGAAGTTGGCACCTCGTTACTATGGCCCCTTCTGGATTATCCGGCGAGTGGGCCCTGTTGCTTACACGTTGGCGTTGCCCGAAGGATCGAGGGTACATCCGACCTTTCATGTTTCTTTGTTAAAGCAGAAGATCGGCGACTTTGTTCGACCCAGTCCTCTCTTGCCCGAGGCCACAAGCACGGGCGAGCTGCGTCCAATACCTAAGGAGATTCTGATGATCAAGTGGAAGCACCGCGGCGCTGAGTACCGTCCTTAGCTACTAGTCCAGTGGAAGAATATGACCACGGCGCACAACACATGGGTGGACTTGCTGGAGTTCTGGGAGCTTTACCCCGATTACCACCTGGGGACAAGGTGGTTCTTGATGGGGAAGGGAATGTTACGCCCCCGGACGGAGCCCGGCTATTTGGGCGTCAATACACACGAAGGCGGAAGGAAACCGAAGACGACAACGGGGCTAAACCAACCGGTTCAGCCCCCTCTCCATCTAATTGAAGATCGGCGGTATGGGGGCCGAACCAGACCGGTTCAGCCCCCATATGAGGAGGGGCCGGCCGGCCCCTCTCAACCCCGGGTATAAATACCCCGGGGTGGATCTCTTGGTGGACAAGCAATATTATCTCAAGGTATTTTCTCTTCTCTTCTACTCAACCCTAGTTCTCTAGTTCTCCTTTAGATCTCTCTCTTCCCCCTTCTTCTTCCTATCACTTTCACATTAGGAATAATATGAGAGTTAGGAGACCTTATGAATGAAACTGACAGTGGTGGTAAAGGTTTACCAACTAGACCTTTTAATCTCTTAACATAAGGAATATAGGCATCTGAATCGTAACTCATGCCTAGCGTCAACACCATGTGCATTTGGATTCTTTGATTTATAAGCTTGTAAGTTAAATAATTGCTGGGAATTTGAACTTTAATCTTCTTAGACTTCCCTTCCTGAAGGGTGTCAATAAATTCAGATCACTTTCTCAGAATTTCTTGTTCCTCAGTTCTTGTTCATCAGCTTCAGCTTGCCTATCTGCAGCAATCCTTTTCATAGCTTCCTCAAATGCAGAATCAACAGCAGGTGTTGAAGACGATTCTACTGGATCCATTGTAATATGACCATAGGGATTATGAGCATTATAAGATTTGTCTTTCTTATAAGCTTTTTTTTCTGCTTTGGAGAAATGTTCCCACTTAGGTCTGGAATCATATACCCTTCTTCCCTTCTTTCCTCTAACTTGAGCACCCCTACAGGAAGAAGTCCTTGAATAAAAAGAAGAGGAACGAAGATCTTTTATTTGAGAAACAGATGTAGGAAAACAGGCTTTGTAGACTGCAGGCGGTGTCACCACATAAGTTTGAGAATTTGAAACTCTTTGAAAGAAAGCAATCTTGTCAGCAGGATCAACAAAAACATCCTTATGAGTATCTAACTGTGTATCATCATTCAAACTCTCTTCAGGAATAAGAGAGAAAGGAGATTCATGTCATATTTTAGGAGAGCTAGATTTTTCAGCACTCTTCCCCTGAATGTGAGGCTCCCCATGAGCCACCGATTTTTTCTCAGAATGAAGTATGTTCAGATCATGAATACCATTTTGAATTGTTGTATCAACAGGTTCATCAATAAGTTGATTTCCAGCTACCTTATCTACATCAAACCAAGCACCAGACTTAGTGCCCTCATTAGATTGATAATTCATGCTCATCAGCAATGCTCATTGTTTGATATACAAAATCTTCATTATCATTTCCTTCAACACCATCAACATCATCAGCAACCTCAACATCTGCAACATTATTAATAACACCTTCATTAAGAGCATTCTGCTCATCAGCAATATTCTATGAAACAACATTGGCAGACACTCTGACAACATCAACATCCATCTCCCGCTTCTCGATTTCATTGAAACGTGAAGTCGAGAATTCTTCATTGGTAGAAGATGACTCAACTGAGTCAAAAATTCAACTAAGGTGGTCAGATCATGCAGTTGAAATTGAAGAGCATCAAGTTTTAGATGTAAAACTTTCAGAGACATTTTTAGTTGAAAAGTGAAGGAGGACATCAAGTCCTGAGCTAATTGAGTGAGCAAGGTTCTCAACTCAAAAGCTGGAAAATGGGGTGATTGAGGAAGTAGAGGAGAGGTAGAAGTGCAGCCTTCAGAAGAGTGACCACAGGATGAGAAGTGGTTGTAGGTAGTGGAGGTGGTAGTGGAGTAGTGGGAATGTCAGTATGAGAAGGAGAATCAAAATGAATATGAATATCATCAACGAAAGAGGAGAGAGCTGAAGTGTCCATAGAATGGATAGGAGCCTCGGTAGAAGTAGGTGGAGGAGAAGGTAGAGCAGAATGACGATTGACATCAATGTCACCTGGAGAGAGTGGGCTCTTCATTGAAGAACCACAGTTGGTTGAATAGAAAGAGTTTTAACTTTGATCTACCTTTCCCCATCTGGTAAACAGATGAAGCTTCAACCTCTTTTCTGAAGGTATATGAATTCCATCTGATGTGGAGACTTCAGGGAATGAGTGCTTCAGCACTACACACAAAATTCTCCCAGAAGATATATCAGTATTACCTTTGAGTCTAGTCTGAATCATCTTCACCAGGAAGTTTCCCCAATCTATCTTCTTTATCAAAATTAACATGCCTATAACTTGCAGCAGAGCCCTTGGAATTGCATCATGGGCTGATATCTTGCACATTAGAACCTTGCTACATATGTCAGCTAGAAATTAAAATTTTTCAAAAACTTCCTTCATATTTGAAGGCTTATTTCTAGTATAATCCATCAATCAAAGAGCCTTAGTAATCTCTTCTTCTGTAAGAACATCCTCTTCAGTACCAGTTAGTAACTCAAATATAACAGCCATCTCGGTGCCAGTTATTATAATCTGAACCTCATTAATAGTGACAGACAGGACACCATCCTTAGTAAGATTAATAGAAGAATCATCAAATTAAAGTCGGCCTGGAGATTAGTTGCAGTAACCCTTGTTCAAGGAAGAGATTAAAAATCTCTTGAAACATGTTCTCTGCATTCGAGAAGGACTCATAATCCAAATGAAAAGCTAGATTAGTCTTTGGTGTAGTCATGCTTACCTGCAAGAGAAGTTAGAAGACAAAAAAAAGAGAGGGAAGACGAAAGGTTTGAAGCTGTAAAGACAACTTAAAGAAGTTTGTCTTGGTACATCCGTCGAGCCCTGGAGATTTGTTCAGAGTCAGAGCCGACCTAAGTCTCAACGTATCGATGTATAAGTTTAGACTAGTTGACGCATAAGAGGTCGGCGCATGCCTGCATATCAAGCTTTCATAAAGCCTCGACGTAGACAGCCTTTAAGCAGTAGGCTTGCGTTGAGGTGAACTCGACCTACATGGAGATCTTTACTCGACTTACGTCGAGTTCTACCTTAGAGCAGAAATACTCGAGTTTTTCAGAAGTTTTTTGTCACTTTTATTTCCCCGGCTCTATCCAGCATTCCTAAAGCATTTACATAATACTTATGTTCCACTTTATCTAAAGGTTTTGTGAAGATATTCACTATTTGGTTATTTGTAGGGACAAATTCTAAAGAAATTTTCTATTTCCCCATATTATCCCTGATGAAGTGATGTCTTATGTTAATATGCTTAGTTCTGCTATGAAGTATATGATTAAAGGCAATAAAAATAGCACTGGAGCTGTCATAGAAAATTATGGATTTTTTGAAAGAGTATCCATAATTTAGGAGTTGATTTGACACCCAGAGTAGATGAAAAACGCAACTACCGGCTGATATATACTCGGTCTCAACTGTGGATATTGATACTGTGGTTTGTTTTTTTGTTAAACTATGAGATAAGTCTAGCACTACAAAATTGACATATTCCTAAGGTGCTTTTCCTATCAAACATGAATTCAGTATAATTTGCATTTGAGTATCCTATCAACTCAAATCCAGATTCTACTGAGTATCAAAGGCCTAACTCGGGAATATCCTTTAAATATTTCAATATCCTTTTTACAAAGGTCATAAAAGATTCTTTGGGTCTGCCTAGAATCTTGCACAAACATAAGTTGCAAACATTATATCAGGCCTAATAGTTGTAAGCATGTAAGATACAGGAGAGATCTTATAATGGCCCTGTAGATCTTTCGATCAACAGGTTTGTCTGTCTCATCCTTATCAATTATAGCATTAGTAGTCATTAGGGTTTTCATTATGGTAGTACTTTTCATTCCAAATTTATTGATTTATTCTCTAGTGTATTGGGACTGAGAAATATATGTCTTCACCGAATTGTCTTACTTGAAGACCAAGGAAATAGGTAAGCTCTCACAGACAACTCAACAAAAATTTAGATTACATTAGTGCAGCAAATCGTTTGCAAAGTTTAATATCCGTAGACCCAAATAGAATATCGTCAACATAAATTTGTACTAACAATAATTTTTTTGTATGCCTTCTAATGAATAGAGTTCTATCTACCTTACTGTACAACCCCATATTCGCTGAGTCAGACCAGGAGGCGCAATGGTCACGATTGGGCTAACCAAAGGAGTTCCCGCCCGAAAGAAGATCTCGCCCAAGTAGGCGGGAACGCTTGCGTCAGCATCAAGAGGGAGCTCTCGCCTGCAAGGCGCCCCGTGCTCGTCGAACCCAGATCGTCGAGCGCAGCCAAATCGTCGAACGAAGATCAGCGCGGGAACGCTTGCGCCAACACTCAGATCGTCTTAAAGAAGCTCTCTCCTATAGGCAGGCGAGACCGCTCGCGCACGGCTCTGGACAGAAGGCTCTCGGTTCAGAGCTCTCGCCGAGTGAGGCCCAGGGCCTTGGATGAAATGACCAAATTACCCTCGGGTGGAATTACCCCTGTACCCTCAGTAAAACAGCGGGATTCGGCTATTGGCAGACCAACTAGGGGCATTTCAGTAATCTCAGGGCAGCAAAGACTATAAATAGACCCATAAGGGCTCTTTGGAAAGCAGGCTTTTCATTATCTTCCAACTTCTAGTGCTTTCTGAGGAGCTCCTAGCCCAGCTTTTGGCTTTGGAGGGGAAGCTCTCAGAGATCTTTCGGGTGTGAGGTGGGACCTCCCTGCTGAGGCTTTGGGTCAGTCTTAGGTCCTTTGCAGCTAGTCGAGGGTTGAGGCTTGAGAGGAGTAGGTGTCGGCTGCACCCCTGTTTTTGAACTCCCCTTGAGGTCATTTTTGGCTTCAACAGTTCTGGTGCGGTGAGCGTGGAAGGCAGCTGATACAAGAAAGCCTTGAGTTTTGTCCCATGGCTGGAGGTGAAGGAGAAGGATCTGGTTCAGGAGGTTCCCCTTCCCGGGGAGAGGAAGCGACGAAGAGGATGCTGGATGAATTCAGGCGAGAGGTCCTGCAGACAATCAGTTTGGCCTTCTCGGCCAGAAGCGAGTGGGCCACCCCTCAGGTCCCGATAGAGGAGGTCCCGCTCTTAGGCGAGAACGCCCCAGGACAGCGCCCGGGGAAGGAGGTCCCGGCGGAGGCTGGCGAGAGAGACGTGGCGGCGCGGGAGCTCTTCCCAGGTCAGCGTCCCGGCAAGGAGGCTTTAACAGATCTGGGCGAGAGGGAGGGGGCAGTGCGAGAGCTCTTCCCTGGGCACGGTCTCGCGGATCGGGCCAGCCAGCCGAGGCCGAGGGACGTGCCCTCTCGCCAGGCAGGAGGCGAGAGCCCATTCAGCGAGCTCATCATCTCAGCTCCGGTACTGGAGGGGTTCCGGGAGCCTGACATGTCCTACTACTCGGGGAAGGATGACCATGTACAGCACGTGCAGTGGTTTGAAGACGTCGTATCGATAAGGCAGATGACGGATGCCTTCAAGTGTCGGCTTTTCGTCATCACGTTGAAGGAGAAGGCTCGGGACTGGTTCCATCAGTTGCCAGCGAGGTCGATCTACTGCTTTGAGGATCTGCGAAGAAGTTTCATGTTGAGGTTCTCAACCTCGAAGAAGCGGAAGAAGGAGGCGGAGTGTCTGTTTGCGGTGAGACAGAAGCCGGATGAGACACTGGGTCACTATGTCGACCGGTTTCAGGAAGAGATCCTCCTGGTCCAGGAGGTCCCAGGGTACGCACTGATGCTAGCCTTCACCCTGGGGCTGAGACCGGGATTCTTTAGCATGGAGTTGAAAAGAGTGCCCCCCTCTCCTTTGAGGAGCTCATGGAGAGGGCGGCAAAGGAGATAGACTTCGAGAGAGCAAACCCAGCATTCGCCAGGAAGTTGGCCAGGCTGGTGGAGGACGACGTGAAGGAGCCAGCAGCAGGAAGACAGAAGGAGCCAAGGGAGCAGAGGGAGCAGAGAGAAGGAGGAGGGAAGAACCTCGAAGGCATGGGCAGCAGCAGGGATGGGGGGCCCGGGAGCCGAACAACCGGTTGGGTTGGAGTCCCCAGGAGGGTCGCCCCCAGGGCCAAGGAGGAGGCTACCAGGGGAGAGATAACCTACGGTAACCCAGGAGGTTCGACCAACCGGCGTGGAGGCAGGAGCCGAGGGGTCGTGTCCCACCGCCGCAAGAGGCCATGGAAGTGGAAAGAGGAAGAGGAGCGGGAAGAGGAGCTCGAGGAGGAGGAAGAAGAGGAAGAGGGGAAGGAAGAAGGGGTGGGGTGGCGTTGCTCTTTTGTGACTTCCACCAGGACGAAGGTCACGCAACGGCCACCTGCCCGGAGTTCTTAGAGATGAGGGAAGCAAGAGGAGCAGGGAGGCAGGATCCGCCGGTGAGGATCGTAGAGGTGCAGCAGGGGGATATGGAAGATAGATGTGAAGATCGGGTAGACGTGGGGACCTGGGGAGGAATCGGGGTGATTCATGGAGGAGTGGGGATTGAGGCAACCCGCAAGGGGAGCCTGCAAACCATGTACCGAAGGGGGGTCGCCTCTACCTCCCAGGCCCCCCCCCCCCACCAGAAGAGAAAATCACTTTCTCGTCAGCGGACATGCCAGACTATGAGGATCCATTCTGTGACGCCCTGGTGATCCAGACGGCGGTGGAAAATTATACGGTCTCGAGGATACTAGTAGACAACGGGAGCTCGGTGAATGTCGTCTTCAAGAAGGCCTTCGATGAGATGAGGGTTGAAGGGAAGAGCATCCTGGCCTCGGATGGACCGTTGTTTGGGTTCTCCGGAGAAAGGAAGGAAGTGGAAGGGGGAGTAGGGCTGCACGTGAAGTTGGGGGGCGTGTCACGAAACTGCAGGTTTGTGATCGTGGAGGCCCCAAGCAGCTATAACGCCATCTTTGGGCGCCCCCTCATCAGCTCCTTTCGTTGCGTCCCCTCCTCGTTTCATCAATGCCTCAAGTTCAACAATGGAGGGGTGCAGGTCAGGGTGAGAGGGGACCCGAAGGTGGCAAGACAATGCTACGTTACAGCAGTCAACACCATTTCATGGATGGCAGAGGCAGAGGAGTTGGAAATGGAGATGGAGGCACTTGAGGAAGTTGTTGAGGAAGAGGAGATGGGCCTGGAGGAAGCAAGAGAGATAGCTGAAGAGGAAGTCGGAGAAGAGGGGACTGAGAAGCAGCAGGGAGGAGATGTGCAGATGGTCCGAGGGGACGAGGAGCAGGAGAGCCCGGAAGGGGCGATGGAAGTAGAAGAACAAGAAGCAGGAGGAGTTGAGGGAGAGGCCCCAAGGGGCGTAGAAGTCGAGCAGCAGCAAGAGGGGCCGGAGGGGGCAATGGAGATCGAGGAAGAGGTAGAAAGGGAGGAGCTGGACCGGGAGGAAGAGGCGAGGGCCGGCTGGGAGCAGTCGCGGTTGGAGTCGGCCGAAGAAGTGGTGGAGATGGAAGTCTTCCCCAGCGCAGGGCAGGTGCAAAGGGTGCGGGTCAGCGGAGGCTTGAGTCCCGAGGACTGGGAGCAGGTGCGGGCCTGCATCCAAAGCAACATCGACATCTTCGCTTGGAGCGCGGCAGACATGCCGGGCATCGACGCAGACGTGGCCTGCCACCGCCTGAACATGGACCCCCGCACTCGCCCCATACGCCAGAAGATGAGAGCCATCGCCACCAAGCTGGAGGAGCCCATCCGCGAAGAGGTCAGGAAGCTCCTGGAGGCCGGCTTCATCTCAGAGATCCAGTATCCGGGATGGATCTCGAATGTGGTAATGGTTAAAAAAGGGGGTGGTAAATGGAGAATGTGTATTGACTTTTCTTTGTTAAATAAACCATGCCCTAAGAATTGCTACCCCCTGCCTCGGATCGACGCGCTGGTTGATTCAGCCGTCGGTTTTTCTGTCATGAGCTTTTTGGATGCTTTTTCAGGTTATCACCAGATCCGGATGCACCCTCCCGATACCAAGGATGTTTCCTTCATCACGAGGGAGGGATGCTTCAGTTACAAAATGATGCCCTTTGGGTTGAAAAACGCAGGGGCTATTTACCAACGCATGATGGATCGGGTCTTCCGAGATCAGAAGGGGAGAAACTTGGAGGTCTACGTCGACGACCTAATGATCAAAAGCAAGTGCATGGATTCGCACCTGAAAGATTTGGAAGAGACGTTCGCCACCTTGAGGAGGTTTAAGATGAGGCTGAACCCCTTGAAGTGTGTCTTCGGGGCTAGCCGTGGGAAGTTCCTTGAGCATCTTTTGACTCCGGCAGGGGTGGAGCCCAACCCGGACAAGGTAAAGGCCATCCTAGATTTGGAGTCACCTCGCGACGCCAAGGAGGTCCAGCGCTTGACAGGCAAACTGGCTGGGCTGAGCCGGTTCCTCTCCAGGTCAGGGGACAAGTGTTCCTCATTCTTTAAAGTGTTGCGGGGGAACCAGAAGTTTGAGTGGACCGCCGAGTGCGAGGAAGCCTTCCAGGGGCTGAAGAGGCAGCTCTCTCAGGCTCCTCTGCTTCAGAGTCCCAAAGAAGGGGAGGATCTGAAATTGTACCTTGGAGTAGGAGCGGAGGCGGTAAGCTCCGTCCTAGTAAGGGAAGAAGGAAAGAAGCAACTGTCCATCTACTACGTCAGCCGGACATTGAAGAAAGCAGAGCTCCGCTACCCCATCCTCGAAAAGCTAGCTTACGCCTTGGTCATCTCTGCAAGGAAACTCCGACCGTACTTTCAAGCACATTCGATTAGGGTGGTGACCGACCATCCTCTTCGCAAGATCTTCGAAGGAGTAGAGCACTCGGGGAGACTTGCTAAGTGGTCTATTGAGCTAAGCGAGTTCGACATCTCTTTTGTCCCAAGACTCTCCATCAAGGCGCAGGCAGTGGCAGACTTCCTAGCAGATTACATCGTTGAAGTCGAGGAGGGAGAGCTGCAGCCACGGGAAGCGTGGAAGATGATGGTCGATGGGGCATCGGGAAAACATTCCCTCGGGGGAGGAGTGGTGCTGATCAGCCCTCAGGGAGTCGCGATAGAGCAGGCAGTGGCTTACCATTTCCCGGTGACCAACAATCAAGCGGAGTACGAGGTCGTGATCGCCGGCCTTCGCTTGGCAAAGGAGCTGGAGATTCAGGATGTGGAAGCTTTCACGGACTCAAAGGTAGTAGCGTCACAGAACCGGGGGGAGTTTGAAGCTCGGGAACCTACCCTCATCAGGTACCTCTCCAAGGTAAGGGCGATCATCGGTGGGTTCCGGTCGTTCTCCATCCAACATGTTCTGAGGGAAGAAAGCATAGCTGCCGATCGATTGGCGAAGTTTGGACCTCGGGGAGGAGGGACCTTGACGGAGCTATTTCGACCGGCTATCGAGGAAGGAGAATTGATGGTGGTGGATCGGCGACCTTCGTGGGTGGATCCATTGGTGACCTTCCTAACCACCGGTGGACTTCCTGAGGGGGCCAGGGACGGGAGAAGCTTCAAGCGCAAGGCAGCTCACTACCTGATGATAGAAGGGAGCCTGCATCGTAAGATGTTGTCAGGACTCTTAGTCAGGTGTGTGACCGAAGAAGAGATCCTGAGGATCTTGGAGGAGGTGCATTCGGGCGAGTGCGGCAGTCATTCTGGAGGGAGGACGTTGGAGGCAAGGGTGGTCAGGCAGGGGTACTTCTGGCCCACCCTAAGGAAGGATGCCACGGAGTTTGCGAGGAGGTGTCAAAAATGTCAGCTCTGCGCCCCCCCTTCAGCTCTTGGCAGCTCAAAGGCTCCGAAGTATCACGGCACCGTGGCCGTTCGCCATCTGGGGAATGGATTTAGTTGGACCCTTTCCTCCGGCTAGTGGGCAGAGGAGGTTCCTCTTGGTCATGGTCGATTATTTGTCAAAGTGGCTGGAGGTTAAAGCCATGGCCAAGGTCACCTCACAGGTCATAAGGAACTTCATCTGGGGGGAGATCATTTGCAGACACGGGTTGCCCCAAGCAATAGTGACAGATAACGGCCCCCAGTTTGCCAGTGAGGAGTTCATCAGCTTCTGCGCCCAACTGGGGATAGACCTCCGGTTTGCCTCTGTCCACCACCCCCGGAATAACGGTCAGGTGGAAGCGGAGAACAAAATCATTGTGAACCTACTAAAGAAAAAGGTGGAGAACTTAAAGGGAAATTGGGTGGAGCAGCTCCCCTCGGTCCTGTGTGCCCTGCGAACGACCCCGAACACGGCCACCGGTGAGACCCCCTTCAAGCTTTCTCATGGGTGTGAGGTCGTCCTACCAGTAGAGTTCGAGGTCCGGTCCCCGCGAGTCACATCCGCGGGCAAAGGAGATGAGACTTGGAGGTTGGAGAATGAGGAGGGGCAACGCCTCTCGCTGGATATGGTGGAAGAACTGCGAGACGTGGCAGTTATCCGGCAAGAAGAGATCAAGCGGCGGATGGCCAAGTATTTTGATAAGCATGTCAGGGTCAAGCAGTTTGCCGAAGGGGATCTGGTGTTGAGAAAGGTTGACGCGGCAGGAAGGTCGGCTCCCGTGAGCAAGCTCAACCCGAACTGGGAAGGACCGTATATAGTGAAGGAAGTCCTTGGAACAGGAGGATACTACCTCCAGGACGTAGAGGGGAGGGCCCTAAGTCACACCTGGAGCGGTGATGACCTAAAACGCATCTACCCATGAAGGGGGAAGGATGTAACCATGTATCTCAAAAATAAGCTTGTTATACTACATCAGTTGATTTTCTCTTGACTATTGTCAAATTTTTTATAATATAACGCAATTATGTGTTTTGTAATACCCCGAGCTTGGCTCGGCCCCAGGTAGACCCGCTGCGCAGGCTCTCATCTAGCTGGCAGGTCCGAAGGCTCGCCTGTGGGGGATAGGTTTGGTTTGAGATCGTCATCGGCACCCCGAGCTCGGCTCGGCCCCAGGTAGACCCGCTGCGCAGGCTCTCATCTAGCTGGCAGGTCCGAAGGCTCGCCTGTGGGGGATAGATTTGGTTTGAGATCGTCATCGGCACCCCGAGCTCGGCTCGGCCCCATGTAGACCCGCTGCGCAGGCTCTCATCTAGCTGGCAGGTCCGAAGGCTCGCCTGTGGGGGATAGGTTTGGTTTGAGATCGTCATCGACACCCCGAGCTCGGCTCGGCCCCAGGTAGACCCGCTACGCAGGCTCTCATCTAGCTGGCAGGTCCGAAGGCTCGCCTGTGGGGGATAGATTTGGTTTGAGATCGTCATCGGCACCCCGAGCTCGGCTCGGCCCCAGGTAGACCCGCTGCGCAGGCTCTCATCTAGCTGGCAGGTCCGAAGGCTCGCCTGTGGGGGATAGGTTTGGTTTGAGATCGTCATCGGCACCCCGAGCTCGGCTCGGCCCCAGGTAGACCCGCTGCGCAGGCTCTCATCTAGCTGGCAGGTCCGAAGGCTCGCCTGTGGGGGATAGGTTTGGTTTGAGATCGTCATCGGCACCCCGAGCTCGGCTCGGCCCCAGGTAGACCCGCTGCGCAGGCTCTCATCTAGCTGGCAGGTCCGAAGGCTCGCCTGTGGGGGATAGGTTTGGTTTGAGATCGTCATCGGCACCCCGAGCTCGGCTCGGCCCCAGGTAGACCCGCTGCGCAGGCTCTCATCTAGCTGGCAGGTCCGAAGGCTCGCCTGTGGGGGATAGGTTTGGTTTGAGATCGTCATCGGCACCCCGAGCTCGGCTCGGCCCCAGGTAGACCCGCTGCGCAGGCTCTCATCTAGCTGGCAGGTCCGAAGGCTCGCCTGTGGGGGATAGGTTTGGTTTGAGATCGTCATCGGCACCCCGAGCTCGGCTCGGCCCCAGGTAGACCCGCTGCGCAGGCTCTCATCTAGCTGGCAGGTCCGAAGGCTCGCCTGTGGGGGATAGGTTTGGTTTGAGATCGTCATCGGCACCCCGAGCTCGGCTCGGCCCCAGGTAGACCCGCTGCGCAGGCTCTCATCTAGCTGGCAGGTCCGAAGGCTCGCCTGTGGGGGATAGGTTTGGTTTGAGATCGTCATCGGCACCCCGAGCTCGGCTCGGCCCCAGGTAGACCCGCTGCGCAGGCTCTCATCTAGCTGGCAGGTCCGAAGGCTCGCCTGTGGGGGATAGGTTTGGTTTGAGATCGTCATCGGCACCCCGAGCTCGGCTCGGCCCCAGGTAGACCCGCTGCGCAGGCTCTCATCTAGCTGGCAGGTCCGAAGGCTCGCCTGTGGGGGATAGGTTTGGTTTGAGATCGTCATCGGCACCCCGAGCTCGGCTCGGCCCCAGGTAGACCCGCTGCGCAGGCTCTCATCTAGCTGGCAGGTCCGAAGGCTCGCCTGTGGGGGATAGGTTTGGTTTGAGATCGTCATCGGCACCCCGAGCTCGGCTCGGCCCCAGGTAGACCCGCTGCGCAGGCTCTCATCTATCTGGCAGGTCCGAAGGCTCGCCTGTGGGGGATAGGTTTGGCTTGGTCAAGGCAAGAAACGCACCCGGAACACGAAATGAAAAGAGGTGAAGATAAGAGAGGTCTCGGCGAGAATTGATCTCGGCAGGGAGACCCCGGTTAAGGAGGCCTCGCGGAAGGAGACTTTCGGCGAGAAGGCACCTAATAATATTCTTGGACAGAGAAGCGGAAGCGTTATGCGACAGCCGTGTACGGTTCGCGCAACCTGAAGGAGGACGGCCCCGTCTTAAGGGCTCGTGAGCCATGTTCCCGGCAGATAGTTTGCGTCAGGTTCCCGCCTATTCATCGCTAAGGGAGACTACCCTAGGGAGGCTAGGGGCCTCGGCGGAAGCGTACGAAAGGAACACTCGGTCACAACAATTACATCAAGCACATTCACAATAACAGGACGAGGCATTTACAATGAAACGTTTGCAATATATATATTATATAAGTACAAGCTTAGAGCGTCTCGCGCTTTACATTAAGGCGAAAAGAAAAGAAAAAGGGGTCCCTCAAGGAGACAAGATGTACCCCTCAGAGCTTCCGCTGGAGCTCCCGCTGGAGCTTTCGCCGGAGCTTTCCCCGGAGGTCTCGCCACCCACGGCAGGGGATTTCGGGACATCCGAGGGTGGGGTATCAGGCGCGCCCGGGGGCTTTGGAACAGGCTCGAAGAGCCAGGGAACGAGCTGTTGAGCGGTGATGTTTTTGCCCCTCCCATCCCAGCAGTCGACATCTCGCAGCGTCTCCAGCGTCATCCTGACTGTAGCTTGCGTGTTGGCCTGGAGAAGCTTGTCGATGTCATAGACCGAGTAGTAGCGGCTCTTCAGTCTCTCGTCCAGAGGAGGGGGTGCATTCGCCTCCAGGCGCAAGATCTGGTCCCTCAGGAGAACATTCTCGTACCGCGCCTGGGACAGCTCCTCGCGAAGCGCGGCTTGGGCGGAATCCTGAACAGCGGGAGGTTAGCATGAAAGGGAAAGGAGTTATAGTGGCGAGAGTAAGTGCCGTGGAAAATCTCGCTTACCCCTTCCGCCTGGCATGAAGACAGGAGCTGCTGGGCGTCTGCCAGTTCCTTCGCCAAAGTGGCCGCCTGAGCCACCGCGTCATCCCTGGCCTTGAACATGTCCTGAAAATTGCGGTCTATGGTGATGCTCCGGCGAGCACACATATGCGCGAGCTCCAGCCCGCGCATCAGGGCGCGAGTGGAATCATAAGCCAGCAGCCGGGTAGTCATCCTGTCGTAGACGCTGGCATCCTCCCGGCTGTAGAGGCAGTAACCTAAGGCGAAAGCCTCGCTGGTAACCTCGTCTCGCTCTGCCCAGCTAGGCAGGAGGGACGAGATCGAGACCCTGTTGACGTCGGGGTCCCACTCTAGCAGCGGCTTGTTCTCCGCGTCCAGGCACTTCATGCCGAGACCAAAATTGTGGTGGCCCCGCGGCACCTCTCCAGACAGAGGCTGGCCGGAGGTCTCGGCGGCGGCTCCCTCACCCTCTGCAACAACGGGGGCCGGAGGGTTCTCGGAAGGGGCCTCAGCGCCGCCCCTAGTAGCTGTGATCTCGCTGACAACCTGCAAAATCTCCTCAAAGGAGCGGCCTGCAGCGAGAGGTTGGGAGGGCGGCACCATAATGGCTTTGCCCTTCTCGGTATCAGTTGTCTTGAGCCTCTTGATCGGTTGAGGCGGAGGGGCGCCGGGCTTTCGCTTCCCGGCGCCGGTTGAAGGAGGCGGGGCCGGCCCTTTCCGGCAAGCTTGTGCTGCGGCTTTTGCGAGAGCCAGCGGGTCTTTCGGAGGTTGGCTCCCGCCAGCGCGAGCCTCGTCAAAAGGTTGGCATAGGGGGATCTCACGCTCTCCTGCGAAAGTGACAAACACTCAATTCAAACGACAAAAAGGGGGGAATAACGAGACAAAGGCGAGACCTTACCTTCGCCCGGGAGTACGGGGAGGAGTGAATCAACGTCTCGCCGAAGGAAGAGGACGTCGAAGTCCTTGGTTCCGAAGAACTCAAGGAGGGCGCTCTCGCGCGATCCCAAGGAGGGGGGCTTGTAGGCGGCATCCTCGTATTGGATGGGCGCGAGAGGCACGTTCCCGAAGTCGCCGGAAACGAAGATGAACCTCTCGCCCCAGTGGTGGTGCTTGTTGGCGAGACCGATCGCCTTGAGCAGTTGTCCTGAGAAGAAGACCACCCCTCCTTTGGCTCGGAAGGTGAACAGCTTGCGGAAGATTGGCAGACTGAACTCGATCCTCTCGGATCGCATGTAGCATATTAAAGCCACGAGAATCGCAACCGAATTTGGATTCAGTTGCGCGGGAACCACTCCGTAATACCGGAGAGTCTGGCGCATCTCGGGCCACGGCGGGAGGCGGAAGCCCACCTCGAAGTGCTCAAGGGGGATGGCGAGCTCCCCCTCCCCCGCGGTGTTTACCTTATCATGGTTGTCTGGGTTCCGCGCGGTGAAGCCGGCGGGAACGTAGCGAGTCTGGGTCAGGTTGAACTCGTCCACGGTGAGGGTACAGGAGGGAAAAAGGTGCTTCTGGAAAGCTTCCGTGCAGTTGGATCGTCCCTCGCTTCCGCCCGGCATCGTGATGAAGAATTTGTAGGCGAGATCTTTAAGAGGGAGGCGAGAGCAAGAACTGTGCGAGAACGGAAGGAGAAGGCGAAAACAAGCGAGAGCTTTTGAGAGACCGCGAAAGCGACAGGAGGGGAGAGAGATTGAGATCGGAGAAATGAATGTGGTAGGTGAGCTCCTCTATTTATAGGAAACCGTGATCATCATGATTTTTCAGAAAAGGCGGCGGGGGTACAGCCGTCACGACCTGAGGCGGCGGCGCTTCATTTTCCCGCCCAAATTTGACCGACTGACAGGTGATTGGCGCGAGTCTTGTGAGATGGCATTCGACAAACAACGGGAGCAGGTTTGCTCTCGCGGAGCAAGAAAGCTAAGTAAGGAGTAATAATAATAACCGCACACAACAGGAGATCAGATTGCTCTCGCCACGCAAGAACTAAACAGAGTGATAATAATAGCGTAAATAATTGTTATTCTCTCCAAGCGAGAACTGAATAAAAGAGTAAGCAACATCAGTTGGACATAAATTAAGCGGGGTACATCTGAGAAGGGGAAGGCCTGGGGAAGAGAAGGGGAGGTCTCGTGATTCAATAAGGCTCCCACCGCCATCGCCCTTGCTCCCGCAGCTTGGTCCTGGGTGGCGCCTGCAGGTTGAAGTAGGACGACAAACAGTGCATCCTAGGTTGACCCGGCGAGACAGGTCCCGGATCCGCGCGATGCACCTTTCAGGAGAAGATCCGGCGGTAGGCCCTCCTGGCCGATCCATCTCGCCGATGAGATAGTCCTGCTCCAGAGTCTCCAGCCTCCTCTCCACTGATTGGCGAAACTCTTTCGCCGCGAGGTCACGGGCCCGTTCCCGCCGGATAAGCTTCGATAGGACGGCGGCAACCTTCTTCCCCCGTCTTTTAGTGCTCCCGGCACTGGTCAAGATCTCCTCCATCTCGTTAGATGAAGGGAAGGGGGAGCTCTCGCTGTCTTCCCCCTCTCTGTCTTCTTCTTCTTCTTCTTCTTCCTCTACCTCAGCTCCAGGCCGCGAGCCCAGATCCCCTGACGAAAATTCCAGTTAAGGCGAGAGCCGAAGGATAATAGTGATAAACGTACCGCATACCTGCAATATGGCGAGGACCCCCGGTCGACGGCAGGCGAGAAGGCCCAGCCCCCCCCCCCCCCCCCCTCAGCTTCGAAGAGTAGGTGGATCGGCTTTCCTTTTCCTGGGGGGTAGATTTTGCGAGTGGTAATCCCGGCTTGACCGGAAGCGGGGGGGGGGGGGGGGGGGGGAGGTCTCCTCTCCCGCAGGATGGCTGGCATCCAATGGAGGCGCGGAAGATTCGGCAGTCTTTCCTCCCGCCGGTAGGGAGGAATCAACCGCGAGGGCAGGCTGATTTGCAGCCCTTGCTTCGTTCTCCCGGGTAGCGAGACCCGGCTGGGCGGAAGCTGGCGCTGCGGGAAGACAATTCAACGTCCTAAGTTTCGAGTTAAGAGCAAGAGTGGAAATGTTACCTGCAGTTCTCGGGTCAGGCGGAGGAGCCGCTTCCGTGACCCGCGGTTGGCCCTCAAGGGGGCGAGATGATGGATCCAGGGGTTCCCGCGGGGACTTGACGACGTCGGGAACAGTTTCCTGCGAGAATATCGCGTCAGCAACAGAATGACTAGTGTTTTCGGTGACTAGCGAATCAGACATACCATCTGCGGAAAGGGATCGTCCGCACGGCTTGGGGTCGGGGTAGGCGGGCTCCTGTTCTCGCGGGGCAGGTCTCGCTGAACCGCCTTCGCTTTCTTCTTTTTCTTCTTAGGATGAGAAGGCTCAGCGGCCGGCGGCTGTCTCGCCAACCATGGGGCAACCAAGGCACTGTTAGCCTTGGCTCGCGCCTGTGTCGCATTGATGCGGTCTTGGAGATCCTGCGGGAGCGGCTTGTCAGCGCGCTTGGAAGGCATCGCGTGAGGAAGAGAGAACACAGGCAAAGAATGGCGATTCGAGGGCGGAATTATGACCGTCTATCAGCACATATATTTATAGCCACGGCACGGCCCACCAAAAGATTCTCTGATGATGACACGTGCTGAGCGAATATTTTTGGGTTGGACGTGTCTTTTCGAGCGCAGAGCTAGCTCAAAAAGAGCGGGGATTGTGTACAACCCCATATTCGCTGAGTCAGATCAGGAGGCGCAATGGTCACGATTGGGCTAACCAAAGGAGTTCCCGTCCGAAAGATGATCTCGCCCAAGTAGGCGGGAACGCTTGCGCCAGCATCAAGAGGGAGCTCTCGCCTGCAAGGCGCCCCGTGCTCGTCGAACCCAGATCGTCGAGCGCAGCCAAATCGTCGAACGAAGATCAGCGCGGGAACGCTTGCGCCAGCACTCAGATCGTCTTAAAGAAGCTCTCGCCTATAGGCAGGCGAGACCGCTCGCGCCCGGCTCTGGACAGAAGGATCTCGGTTCAGAGCTCTCGCCGAGTGAGGCCCAGGGCCTTGGGTGAAATGACCAAATTACCCTCGGGTGGAATTACCCCTGTACCCTCAGGAAAACAGCGGGATTCGGCTATTGACAGACCAACTAGGGGCATTTCAGTAATCTCAGGGCAGCAAAGACTATAAATAGACCCATAAGGGCTCTTTGGAAAGCAGGCTTTTCATTATCTTCCAACTTCTAGTGCTTTCTGAGGAGCTCCTAGCCCAACTTTTGGCTTTGGAGGGGAAGCTCTTAGAGATCTTCCGGGTGTGAGATGGGACCTCCCTGCTGAGGCTTTGGGTCAGTCTTAGGTCCTTTGCAGCTAGTCGAGGGTTGAGGCTTGAGAGGAGTAGGTGTCGGCTGCACCCCTGTTTTTGAACTCCCGTTGAGGTCATTTTTGGCTTCAACACTTACCCCTTATAAAGGAGTTTTTAAGAGGAAAATAGAGAGTAATACAAAGCTCTTGGAGCTTTCTAGAGACCATACAAGGCCAAATTTAACTTATAAATAAAAGAAGGATGAGTAGGAGCAACAAAACCTAGAGGTTGTTCAATATACATCTCTTCATGTAGAATGTCATTGAGAAAGACATTGTTTACATCCAACTGATATACGTGTATCTTATTATGAGTTGCATATGTCAAGAACATCTTTAGAGCTTCAAGTCTGGCCACAGGAACAAAGGTTTGACATATCAATTTCTTCACCCTTCCTATAACCATGAGCAATCAATCTTGTCTTGTTCCTGACAATAACTCATTCAGCATCTAGTTTATTTCTATATACTCATTTAATTCCAATAATTGGGTGATTTCTTGGCTTTTCAATCATAGTCCATACATTGCTCCTCTCAAATTGAGTGAGTTATTTCTGTATGACAACAATACAGTGTGGATCATTATTCGCATCATCTAATTTCATGGGCTCAACCTGAGAGAAAAAGCATTGAAGAATCATCTCATTGGAGATTTTGCTCCTAGTTTGCAGAGCCACAAAGATATCCTTAATGATTTGTGAAGTAGGGTGATCCTTGAGAGTGGCAAGCTCTAGTGGAAGAGTTTCTGCCTCAACTTGTCAAAGAACAGGAATATCCACATGGACATCTTCAGCAGGAGTTTCTGCCTCAACTTGTCAAAGAACGGGAATATCCACATGGACATCTTCACCAACTTCATCCTGATTTTCTTCAACATGCACACCTGATTGAGCACTGATCAAAAGAACAACTTCAGAGATTAATTCATCTTCATCATCTTTGTTTTCAAGGTTGTGCACAGTAGTTTTGGAATCAATTCAAATTGAGTGGAGGGATTGGAGAATCTTGGAGCATCCTGATTCACAGTCAATTCTTTCATCTGATTTATTATTCCTTTATCTGCAAATCATAATATGTGGATATGTTTTTCCCCCCACATAACATGTTAGTCTCATCAAAAGTCACATGAATTGTTTCTTTTATTTTAAATATTATTTTAGTGTAGCACATATAAGCCTTACTGGATGTAGAGTATTCTATGAAGATACCATCATATGTCTACCTATCAAATTGAGCAAGGTGGTTTTTATCATTATTATGAATATAACAGATACATTCAAGTATCTTAAAATATGATATGCTAGGAGTTTTGCTTTTCAATAACTCATTATAATTCTTACCCTTAGTTTTATGAATAAGACTTATATTGAGAATATAGTTAGATGTGTTAACTGCTTCTACCCAAAATGACATGGGTAAGTTAGCATCAGCTAATAATGTTCTACCTGATTCAATCAGGGTTCTATTCTTTCTCTCAGTAACTTCATTTTATTGTGGAGTCCTAGAAGTTGAGAAGTTACACCTGATCTCTTCATTCTCACAGAATTCACACATCTTATAAGACTCAAACTCAATGTCATGGTCACTTCTGATCATAACAACTGAAGTATTCAGTTCATTTTAGATCTGTCTAAGAAAAATAGAGAGAATCTTGAACGTGACAGACTTAGTTCTCAGAAAGAACACTCAAGTGAATCTAGAAAAATCATCTACAATAACAAGTATGACATAGCTCCTAAGCTATTGACAAAAACAGGTCCAAATAGATCCATATGTAGAAGATATATGATCCTAAAAGAATCATTTTTATTTACTTTCTTAAATTATGCTTTTGTCTACTTATCCAACTGGCAAAAGCTCTACAAGGTTAGTCCTTAACATATTTACCTTATGGAAGACCTCTAACAAGGTTGATTTTTAGAGCTTAAACACTATCTTAAAATTCAGGTGTCCTAATCTTCTATATCACAAGTCAGCATTACTCACATTAGAGTTAAACAAGCATATTTCATTTTGACTAGAGGAGAAGTCTACTAGACAGACATTAAATATCCGTAACATACTTCCTTTTCTAATTCCAGTTAGAACTATTTTACCTGTTACTAGACATATTATTTGACATTAAATGTGATTGAATACTAACATGTACTTGTCACATAACTAACTTATGCTGATTAAGTTGTGTTTCAATATGAATAATACCTTGTCAAAAGTTATTGAACTGACCCTAATCACCAAATAGTCTTGGGTTTGACCAAAGGTGGAGTCCCCAAACATGACTTTAGGTCCAAGCTTTATCATATAATCTTCTAGCAATTGTTTATCTCTAGATATATGTCTGGAACATCAATTATCCAAGTATCATAGCTGGTTTGTGGCTGGATAATTTCTTTCGTGCAATAAAATTAAAAGTTATGAGAAACCCAAGATTCCTCTTTGCTTAGAGGAACCTAAAGTTGTTACAACATGATTTACTTGTTCATTAGTCCATTTATAAGGAGCATTTCTTTTAACACTCTTTGATATAGAAGGAATATCAGTCATTAGATTTACTAGATCTTTCCCTTTAGCACTTATGAACCTTACTGAATTTTCCGGGCTGGTATGTTGGGAGAATCAGACTTTTGAGAAGTATCAGTTCCTAGACCAAGATTCATAAATCTAATTATGTGGTTTTCAAAAATAGCCTTAAGTTGTTGACTCCTCCAATTTAAGTTATCTTCAAAGAATCAATTTAAGTTATCTTCAAAGAATTTAGCTTTATTAAGTTCTTTTATGTTTTCATTTTCAAGTCTCAAAGAGTGGATTTCATCTTTGAGCCATCCATTTTGAACTTTTAGTTCACAATTTATTGTTCTTGAATTTTCTTCTTCTAACTTTCAGTCAGATTAGCTATCTCTTCTCTTAAGAGTTTTATTTGGTTTTTCTCCCACCAATTGATCTTGGCAGAATCATTTACAAGCTACTTTAAATTTTTCAAAACTAAAACCAAAACTATTAAGATAAGCTGCCGCATTTTCTTCTTTTGGAAATTCATCAATTTCTTCAAAAAGTTCTAGAGTCATTGTAACAACCCGATTCTAAAAGAATGGAATTTAATTTGATAGATTAAATCCGATGGAAATTTGGTAAATAAACCAATTAGGTTTTCCTTCTAATAATACCGAGCAGCCCCTCCTATTGCTTTTAATCGGCCCATGGTTTCCTGATTCCCATCTAAACCCGACTCCCGCTTCCTATTCTTTCGCAGGCCGCAGGCCGCAAGCCGCAACCTTCCTCCGCTGACTCTCGCACGTCGCTGCTCCTGATTCCTCTGCCTCCTGCTTCCACCGGCGCCTACTCCTACTCTCCCTCATGCCAGTAACTGTTCTTCCTGCTTTGGCCGATTGTCTCTTCCACTCCCCTAGTCGGCAGCGTTTTCTTCTCCAAGGGCCGGCAACAAGGACCTTTCTTCCTCCTCCAAGGGCAGCCATCAGTCCCCCTCCTCTTCTTCCTCGAGTAGCAAGGACAGCAGTCTCCTCCAAGGCTCGTCAACCCTAATTTCGCCTCGTATCCTTCGTCTTGGCCGGGATTTGTGAGAGGAACGCTTAGGATTTCCTTTCCCTCTCCTCCTTGGGCTCGAATTTGATCTCCTTGGGTAAGATCTCTTCTCTTTCCTCCTCTATTCAGTTTTCCCTAATTTTCTTGGAAATTAGTTGTCTCCAAATTATGTTTATCTTGTGTTTCAGATTTTTTTGTCTCCTTTGTTATCATCTAACTATTGTGTATTTGTGATTTTCGGCATCGTTCGTCGCGTCAATTGACGGTTCGTGAAGTAAGCCCTCTCCAATTTAGGATTTCCCCTAGCCGAGCGCCGCCGAGTCTTCGTCTCCGTGTGGAGTCTCTTCTTCCCTCACTCTTGAGGGAGGTAAATCCCTTAGCCGCTCTGATTCAGTTATGTAATGAATAATTGCATGAGTTAGCGTAGTGGTATTTTGCTATATCGCTTTTGTCATTCTTGTACAGGTTCGCTTGAGAAGTGTCAATTTTGATAGCGCCGCTTAGCCGCCGCCGCCCATTTCAGCTCCCTTCAGACAAGTAGAGATTATTTCTCTCTTGTAAACATTGAACTTAATTGCTTTGTTTGATCTTATGTTTATATGAATCAACCATTGATTGCTTGTTTCGTCAAATAAATTTAAACATCAATTCTTTTATTATAATTATTACTAGTTTGAGGTTCACGCGATAGGATTAGCACGAGTTGTGAATGTAAATGATGATATTTGGATAAATAGGAGACGAGTTAGTGCATGATAGTTAATTGGATATTCAATTTGATGATTTGCATCTCGTTTGATGAATAATGAGAAGAATGATAGAATATTGAGAACGAGCAACAAGTATCATGATAACAATTGTAACGAATTCTGATTAGCAAGTATGTGATTGGTGTTTTTATATATCAGGCTCGTAATGCACATTTTTTATTTGGAAAATACTTGTCAGAGGATGATTTACCCTAGATGTGTACTCGATATCTCTGATCCGACACATTTAAATTTGACTCTGCAATATACTCGATAAATCTTTTTGATAATGGAACATTTACCTCTCGAGCCCGCGAGGCTCAAAACTCACTGTTTGGTTCCTTCTGTGTCATCGAATCTAGTTTCGTACGTCTGTCCAAGTAAAATCTACTCTTGGTCTGATGGTTCACTTTAAGTATTTTTGTTTCCGTTAAAAATCGCTGCAGTGTGAATCATGTAACTCATAATATCATAAGCAAACATTGAAAGGTGTTGGGGTCACTTGAGTTGTAGCATTCACGGTGCCAGTTGGGACCCACTAAGTCTCCTTGAGTCGGGCCTAGGCCGTGACGATGGTCACTACAAGCAGAAAGTTTTTCTAATAAGACTTGTATCCGGACTGAGTGTGAACCATGCGCACCCACTCAAAACACACAAACTTCATTGATTGCAGCTGATGATATTACTTGTTCAATATATATTATGCTACGGGGTAAGTTTAATTCAGTTATTTTTGTTTGACTATCCTACTTGTCTGTTTTGGTAGCATCGATTCATGAAAACTGGTACTTGTATATTTTTGTTTCTACTGTTCTGTACTTTACTTTGCTCCCCGGTTTATTTCAATATTCTGAGGATTTTCTTTTGCCTTAGCGCCCGTGACAGCGTCGTCAGGTCCCTGAGCCCGATCTGCTTAAAGTTTCAGGTTCTATGTTTACATTTCATTTACTGTCAAATATTTTTTATGTAATAATTGCAATCAGACATTTTTCCTGGTATCATGGACACCTGCTACGCTATTTAAATACTTTATGTACTAGAATTTGATATTAATGCATGTGCATCCTCTTATGAATCATAATGCATGAAATCTGTAGCAGTGTCCTGTAAAACGTGATTTTATAAAAATACATATGCATTTAAAATTTCACACTGTTTTAAACTCTAACAGCTTGCGCAATAAAATCAAACTGTTTTTCTCCAAATTAACTATTTTAAAACTATTTTCAGTATTCTCTGCATCCGTCTTAACAGACATGGCTTTCTTTTCGCCCAAGCCTGTGGCATCACGGCCCGCCCGAGCGCACTCTGACTTATGTCGAGACGGGTCGTGACAGTCATCATGCAGATTTCTTATGTTTTGCTCTCTTCATCATATGAGATAGATGAAATTTCTTCCTCAGTATCACTTCATGTTTCTGTAACAAATCACTTGCCCTTTTTGTGTACTTCTTTGGATCGCAGTTCATCTAACCCTTCCCCTTTTTTGGACTTTGACCTTGGGATTGTCTTGCATTCAGCAACTATATATTCTGGCTTCCTGGAATTATAACAAATAATATCTTTACTGGAGATTTTGTCATACTGGTCTTGATTGACTCCTCACTTTCCTTCTTGAGTCTTCTGACTTAATACACCTCTTGAATCTTCTTTCCAAGAGGCTCATCAGTTCATCATCAACTATTGGGATTTCATCATAGTGGCTTTCAGTGCAATTGTCTTTTATTTAGTAGAAGATAAAGTATCCTCCTTAGCTTCACTTTCTTCCCTTGTCTTGAGCAACATCTCATAGGATTTCAGCTTTCCTAAGAGTGCATCAGTTGTAATCTCATTTTTACTATGGCCTCTTTGATAGCTCAAATCCTTGAATCTCATGAGATAGAAGCACATGAGAAGTTTATCATTAATTTTTGTGTCAGAAATTTCCTTCTCAAGCCCTTTTAGTTCATTGACAATAAGACTGAATCTAGAATACATGTCAGCCACTGAGTCTTTAGGGCCCCTCTTGAAGTTCTCATATTGAGAAATCGGTGAGGATTTCTTATCTTTCCTCTCATCTGATGATCCCTCAACTAATCTGATAAATGAATCCCAAATATTCTTAGTTGATTTACAAACAACAGTTTTCTGAAATATATAATCTGACATTGTAGATACCAAAATGTTCATTACATGCTCTTTCTTTTCTTCTTCTGTCAAATAAGCTTTTGTAAGTTGAGCAACCTTGTCATCTTTACCAATCTTAGTAAGACTGATATAACTAGTAAAAATAGCAAGGTTGTAAGGATCGAGATCCTAGGTGAAATCGTTTTGAGGTTGAATCAGATCAGATCATAGTATCGTGAGGATCGCAAGAATCTACAACATTCATAAATTAAGACAAAATATAAAATTGAATTTTATATCATCCACATGCTCAATTAACAAAAAATCAATAAATTGAGTAGTATGTGAATAATTATATTAAAATATTTTGAATAACTAAATCAAAACGATAATTTTATACTAAGTTAACTTTCAGTTTCAGGTAGGACAACCAATATCAATAATAAAAAAAATCTGAAATAATTGATTGGTGAAAGCCTAGAAGCAAGAAGACGAACCCAAACTGTTGGATTGCTCATACGCTGAAATTAAGAAGCTTGAATTGCTCGTATACTGGATTTTTATCCGCTAGATTGCTCGTATGCTAGAAAGGAAGAAAAGACATCGATTTGAAAGTAGGAAGAAAGAAGCCACTGGAATACCAACCACTGGATTGCTCATACGTAAAAATATAAGATAAGTCATTGACACCACTTGAAATGGAACCTAGTAAAGAAGGAAAAGGAAGACATTGTCTGCATTGGAAGCGACCAAAGACGTCACTCTTGGCCTCCATTTGCAACCGGCAATTGACACTTGAGATACGGTAAAATAATATAATATGATTTTGTAATGGGGTATGGAGCGCGATTGGTATAAGGTTAAGCAATGGGTTATGAGCGTTGGACCGGTTGAATGGGGTCGGGATAGGGTTGGTCATGTTTCTAGTTATCTTTGGCTAGACTAGTAGAATCGAGTCGGGATCGAGATCCTACAGATCCTAAGATCAGGAACGCGATCCCAGACGTAGATGTGTCGATTTAGATCCTTAGTAAGATCCAAATCGATTTACAAAATCTAGATTGTAGGATCGTAAGATCCTACGTTCCGGATTGTGATCCTGATACAACAACACTCAAGACTTTATCCCACTATAGTGGGGTCGGCTATATGGATCATTTGTCGACATTGTGTCCTATCTTTTGTCATAATCTCACTAATGCCTAAGTACATCATGTCTTTCCTTACAATTTCATTCCAAGTCTTTATTGGTCTACCCCTCCCTCGTTTAACATGTAGAGTGACTAGACTCTCACAACGTCTAACATGTGCCTCTAATGGTCTCCTTTGTACGTGTCCAAACCATCTTAGACGAGCTTCTCGCATCTTCTCTGCAATTGGTGCTACCCATGTCTTATCCTGATACTTTCATTCCTAATTTTATCCAATCTCGTGTGTCATACATCCACCTAAGCATTCTCATCCCTACAACTCCCATTTTTTGTTCATGTACACAATTCACTGCCCAACACTCAGAACCATAGAGCATTGCGGGATTAATTGCAGTACGGTAAAAATTTCCCTTAAGTTTTAATGGTACTTTACGATCACATAAGAACACTGACGCGCCTCTCCACTTCAACCAACCCGCTTGGATTCTATGTGTCACATCTTTATCAATACCTCTGTCTTTTTGAACTATCGATCCGTGATATTTAAAACACTCGCTACGGGAAATATCTTGATCACCCAACTTAATAACGAAGTCATTTGTCCTTCTTGTGCTACTAAATTTAAGCTCCATATACTCCGTCTTTGCCCTGCTCAACCTAAAACCCGTCTTTTCTAAAGCATCTAGCCAAGATTTAAGTTTTGCGTTTACACCCACGGGCGTCTCATCAACCAAAATGATATCATCCGGATCGCGATCCTGATAACCGTGAAAAACATAATCAAAAATGTTTTCAACAATGAAGTTCATATATAATTTTATTCTAGATTTCTATAGTGCAAATTTATCTAAATTACAAAAGAAGTCTAATGATTACATAATTTCTACTCTTTGTAGAACTCATAGTTGTATAATATATAATGACACAAATAAATTTTGACAGGATCTTGATTGATCAATGTGTTAACTTTTTTTATTAACCTCTCTCTGATATCAATTGAAAAGTAGAGAAACCACAGTCATGAATTACCCTAAAGGGGGATGAATAGTGTTATTATAATTTTACACAACTAATCACAGTACATGACACAGATTTTGATTCTAAAGTAGTGGAAGTATAAAAATAAAAAAGTTTATGTAAAAAAATAATGCAACCAACAGACACCGAAATTTATAGTGGTTTCTCTTAATATTTTGGTATTTCACTCATCTGTCTCTTGGTAGGATATCCACTAATATGTGTTTAGTCTTTTGGTAAGGAGACTCTTAGAATCAGTACAACTGAATCTTTTATTAAGGAGATTCTAAGAACCAACGAAAACTTTTGATAAGGAATTTCAAAATTGTAGAGAATTATGACAGCAGAGAGAGAGAAACAATATTTTATTAAGTTCTCATGTATTTCTCATGAATACAACACAAGTATTTGTACATATATATAGGAGGAGAGAGGAGAGCCTAAACACCATCCTAAGGTGTGGGATTAATGCCAAAGAGGGCTTTACATGGGCCTATTATACGGACCTTTCTTTACAAGTTATTCAGCACTGCCCTGCAAACTGGAGCATACAAGTCGTACGAATCAAGCTTGGACAAGAACTGAAAATATAGTTAGTGGAGACCAGCCCCAATCTGGACGTCGCAAAAGTACCCGACTCCGCACCCGACCGGACCTCTATCGGCCCCGAGTCTTGCATATTTTATTTGTATCATTTTTATTAATTGCAATTATGTTATTTTGCATTTTTTTTGTTATGATTGGTAATATATATATAACATATAAATATATATATATATATATGTTTTGTTAAATATTCCCTCTTCAAAGCCGTTTCAGCAGCCCAGCCTGTCCAGGATGGTGTTAAAGGAGCGCCGGTCCTTCCTCCTTCCTGATTCCTGTGGAGTGTGTGCTAGGGCTCGGCTCTTCTTCCCCAGCTTTGCCGCGGCGCGCAGAACAGTTGCCGCACGATGCCGCTCGATGCTACCCATGTCCGCATTTCCAATGCCTTTATTGGTTGTCGTCGGACCAGCATCAATTCCTGGCCACACCTTCCACGAAAAGGCGGACAGTTACAGTAACCGCGGAGGTGAGGGAGTTATGTGTGCACTTCGTTTTCTGTTTTCTTTTCATTTAAATGGAGGCCCTATAAAAGGGATGGAGGTATTGATTGTATGGATGGTGGTTGAATATTGATGAATGTATTGAGTATTGTTGCTTTGCTTTGATTCCCGTTTGATTTCATGTTTAGTAGTAATCGATTGATGTTAAAAGCTTTGCTGTCTGGTTCCAGTTTCTGAGTCCCATTGTTAGTTCTAGTTGAGGAAAAACAATTGCTGCTTCATTTTTTTGCTTCCCGATTAAGAGCTGTTGTGTTGATTATTATATGTGATGAATAGATGGCTGTTGTTGCTTTGTGTGAGTACAGTTGTAGGAGAAAATAGTATATTAGGCTGCTTGCTTCCTTAGAGTTCTGTAAATGAGATAGTGATTGTGGGTTCATTGTTGCCGTGAGATTAAAGGAAAATTTTTGTTTCCTATTTCTCTCGATTTGAGATTACGGGGAGCAACTTTTATGTGGAGAGTTAGTGAATGTTGTGATTTAGGATTGGTAGCATTTGTGAAATGAGAATGTTCTGTTTGTGGCTTCCCAAAACAGTGGTAGTGAATGAGATATCGTGGAACCTCTAACGTGTGAGTGATATCGAATTTTCTCTGTGGTGCCCGTGTGCAATAGTGGCCGACTTCGGAGCGGGAGATCGAAGGTGACAAGAAAATTCCTCGCGGGATCGCCGTCGACTTCGATTGCGAAAAGACGCCTCTTTTTGTGGGTAACTTGTTTCTTTCTCTTCCTTTGTGTGTGTCTGCATTTTTTCTCGTAGGATATTAGATCCATCGCTGGGTTTTCGCCTAGGTTTTGTCAGCAAACGATATGTCGAAAACTTCAAACAAAAACATATTTGGAGTTCATGATTTTCGGTTTGCTACGACAAGGGGAAAAGAACAAAATTTGAGAACATTCTTATCCCGGATTTAAAATTGAACCATTTTTCAAGTGATTTCATTTTTTTGAAACAAAATAGTAATTTTATGTTTTACAAAAATCTTGTTCCTTAATTTCTCAAAGTCCGCACAACGCCCGCTCAAATTTTTTATAAAAGAATTCATTAAGTATTGCATGAATTTAGGGTTTCCAAGAAAAACTGACAGGCGCGCAAACCCAACGTCTCGTCCTGCATCAATTTGATATCAGAGCCAGTTCCGAAATTTTCTAAGTTTCAGAATCCATCCTACGTAGAATAGAAACCCCACATAGCATTTTATTTTTCAAAAAAAAAATTAGCATAATCATACATTTGAAATTTAATTGTTTGTTTGCATGCATTTGCGGAGTGGTAGGTTAGTGAGTATGAGTTCACCCCATCACAATTCACCACTTGAACACCCTCAAGAGATAAACCTCGGAGATGCATCGAGCTGAACGTGGTCAAGCGAGTCGTGTGAATGAAGGGAATGAACCACCCTCGTGGTTTCTACCTTTCACCCACCAAATGGCAGCGTTAACTGAGAGCGTCTATCAAAAGAGAGAAGGGTTCGAAAACCTTAGTGTTCGGGTGAATAGTTTAGAAGAACCCCTTGAGTTTCAATGTCACCTCCAATTCTAGATGAGCATTCGGTTCGTCCCCATCACAATGTCTCACATCAATACGTTGAGAGGTCTACACTTAGGAGGAACTCTCTTTTTGAGGAAGAGATTAGAAAACTCTTAGATATGTTTGACTTTGAGTACGACCGGGGTAGAAATTCCCAAAGGTATTTTCCTGAACCCCAACGAGAACCTTTCTTAGGTATACGAGATCATTATCAAGAGAGACTCTATAATGGCGTAGCTAGAGAAGAGCGTTCGCGAGACCATTGTTGGCCTATAACGACCAAGCATCGTGATGATCGACAGAGAGATTGGCATCGACCGTCACCCTCACGGCGTTGAGACAATCGTGATCCTTACGATGACGAGTACGACTATCCTCCCCGAGATAGGCGACCGGATCTCACACGAGTTGTGAAGTTAGATCCGCCACTTTATGATGTTTCTATGGATCCCAAGGTCTTTAATGACTGGGTTATAGACATAGAGACCTACTTTGAGTGGTATTGTATGACAGGGGACCAAAAGATTCAGTTCGTCAAAATGAGATTGTCTGGGCGAGCGAAGATCTTTTGGATAGGTGAAGAGTGTAGTTTGGAGAGGAATGGACGCCCTCCCATTACCCATTAGCCCCATATGAAAGTCATATTGGTGGAGCAGTACATCCCCCAGCACTATCAGACTCGTCTACGAGACGAGTTAACATCTCTACGTCAAGGGACCAAATCAGTATCTGACTAAAAAGCTGAGATAAATGATCTTATGATTAGGTGCAACGTAGTAGAACACCTACATGACACCTTATATGTAACACCCCCTATCCGTCACATAGCATATAGCAGTAGCTCCGGCCGGGGCCCGACGCCATATACCACAGACAGATTGGGCGGTTACTAAATGGAATACCATCCAAATAATAACCAACGTCCTACACAGAGTCATTCTAGCGGAAGCAATTATTAAAAGTTGCAAATAAAAGAATTCAACCATAAGCATGAATGTCCACTACAAAACCCAATAGGAATGAAGTACAAAACACAAGTACAATGTCCTTAAGGCCTTACATTTGTTTACTCAAATAAAATGTGTCTTCCAAACCACGGCACGCAGGCCGGTCACACATGAATAAATAAGTAAACACTCAAAATTTGGCCTTCGAGGACCGGCTCAGCAACTTGGGCTTTAGCCCGCTATTTACCACTCGGCTCCGCAGCACCTGCAAGCAACAATCCACCGCACGGTGGCAAACAAAAGCAACGGTCAGCTATGCTGACCAAATTATAACGATCCCGCCCCCAAAACTCGGGGCGGCGATGCTCTTTTCCCTGCACTTTGTTAACATAACCAAGCAGTATAGATTAACACTACATCACAGGCATGGGCACGCACGGCCACACACCCCGTGCTCTCAGGGCACATTCTCGGTGAACACGGTCAAAGTCCGCTGACTCACCACCGCACCTTGGACGGCAATAACTCGTGAGTATTTGGTCTTTCTGGCCACTGCCTAAGACCCTCCATCTATGCCAACGGCGAGTACCACGTACTTTAGGTCTCTCTAACCGAACCACATAGATCGGGTATGATTCCGCCTAACTCGTTGCTCACACCGGAGCGTCACTTAAGCCGTCTGCACGGGTCAAGCTTCCCCGAGTCCCGTTCTCATCACACACTTCACATAACCCGGTTATGTTCAAGTTGGCTCCCAGGCCACCATGTTGGCAGAATCACGTATCTGCCCAGTTTTCCGGGTGCACCTTGAAGTTAATCCTCAAGGCTCCATGTTGCAATCTACCACGTAGAAAACACGAAAAACAAAAATTCACGCGGAGTCTTCTCCGGCCACTCATGCAATGCAACATCACCGATCCAGACCAAATTGTCCGGGTAGGCTTCACACATCATGCCTATATCCGTTCTCGATTACGGACTCTACATGTACACATCGGGGACTATTCATGTCTACCCGAAGGAACGCCTCAACTCACCGCAAACTCGTGAGAGCGGGCTTCCTATGCAAAGGAAAAGAAGACTTCACATGTCATATGATGAGAATCGTTACCCGAGCATTTTTCCTTGGCGTCATGGAAATGTATGCGGAAAAAAAGCACCGCAATCTCCTCACCTCCGTAGATCCGAAGTCGGCTTGCGATTTGGAGACTCGAAGCTCCGCCGGTGACCGGATCTAGCCTCCTTTCTTCTTCCTTGCTCTCCCCTCTCTCTAGACTTTAGAAAGAGACTAAGTGAAAGGAATGAGGGATTTGAAACCCTATTCCCGGGTATATCCCAGCAGGAACAACCCCCAACCGTCGGATCACAAAATAAGGAAACGAACGACCACGATCGGAGCTGAAAAGCATAAACTGGGCCGAACACGGCCTGTGACACGCCCGTGTCCAGGGCTGTGTTACCCAATCGCCGTCAGAATCGACGCGCCTCGAAAAGAACACGGGCACCCGACACGCCCGTGTCGAACTTGACACGCCTGTGTCATCCAGAACACGGTCGTGTACTTAGCCGTGTCACTCCATCGACACGGGACCAACACCAACCCGAGAACCACACGGGTCTTGGACACGCCCGTGTCCCATTTGACACGCCCGTGTCAAACCCGAACACGCCTGGGCTCCAGGTCGTGTTCACTGTCTCGACACTTCGTCGAGCACAGTTCGTCGACCACCCGACACGGCCATGGACACGCCCGTGTCCTAGGCCGTGTTCCCTGCTCGACGATCGTCGACCCAAAATTCGTCGACCTCTCGGCCAGATCGTCGACCCAAGCACGACACGCCCTCGGACACGCCCGTGTCTCAGGCCGTGTTCGCTGCTCGACGATCGTCGACTCCAAATTTCGTCTACCTCTCGGCCAGATCGTCGACCCAAACACGACACGCCCTGGGACACGCCCGAGTCTCAGGTCGTGTGCCCCCTGCCAAATTCCAAACTTGGTTCAAAACACCTCCCGTCGCTCTTTTGAGTTTCGGGGCGTTACAACTCTCTCCCTCTTAAAAGAATTTCGTCCCCGAAATTACATAAAGGAAAGATAAAACAAAACTTAAACGGTACGTGAGTGGAATAACTCTGGGTACTCCTCAAGCATGGTCTGCTCTCGCTCCCAAGAGAGCTCTTCCCGACCGCAATTGTCTCAACGGACCTTGACCATCCTGATCTCTTTGTTGCGTAGCCGCTTGACTTCCGAGTCCTCAATACGAACGGTGACCTTCGTCGTCAACCCATTATCCACCGACACTTAATCCACCGCTATCACATGCGAAGGCTCTTGCACCGCCTTCCGTAGCACCGATATATGGAATGCATCATGTAGACCACTAAGCTCCACCGATAGCTTCAACCGATACGTTGCTTCGCCAATCCGCTCCAGAACTTCAAACGGTCCAAGGTACCTCGGGCTTAGCTTCTTCAAGCGCCGCACCCGCGAGACACCCTTGAACGGCTTGATCTTCAAGTACACCCAGTCGCCAACAACGAACTCCACGTTTCTGTGTTTGGCATTATAGTACTTAGTCTGGCGGTCCTGAGCGATTAGCAACCTTTCCTGAATGGTTCGCACCAACGAAGTAATATCTTCCACCTCTTGTCGCTTGTAAAACTTTGACTCGCCCGTTTCCAACCAAGACAATGGCGTGCGACATCTTCTACCATAAAGGGTCTCGAAGGGCGTCATTTGTATGCTCGTCTGGTAGCTATTGTTGTACGCGAACTCCACCAAGTATAGGTGGTCTTCCCACTGTTTCCCAAAATTCAGGACGCACATGCGAAGCATGTCTTCCATCGTCCTATTGACCCTCTCGGTCTGCCCATCCGTTTGCGGATGAAAGGCTGTGCTGAAATTCAGTTTTGTTCTCAACATCTGCTGCACCAACCTCCAATCATTGGACGTGAACCGCCCATCTCGGTCACTCACGATGCTGCGGGGCACACCATGAAGCCGCACAATATTGTCCACATACAGCTTTGCAAATTTCTCAACCGAATCATCCTTCCTATGCGGAATGAAGTGCGACACCTTCGTTAGATGATCTACGACCACTCAAATGGCGTCGTTCCCTTTTTGCGACCTTGGCAGCCCGTGCACAAAGTCCATAGTAATGTCGTCAAACTTCCACTCCGGAATAGGCAAGGACTTCAAGAATCCTCCCGGAATAGGCAAGGTCTGCCCATCCGTTTGCGGATGAAAGGCCGTGCTGAAATTCAGTTTTGTTCCCAACATCTGCTGCACCAACCTCCAATCATTGGACGTGAACCGCCCATCTCGGTCACTCACGATGCTGCGGGGCACACCATGAAGCCGCACAATATTGTCCACATACAGCTTTGCAAATTTCTCAACCGAATCATCCTTCCTATGCGGAATGAAGTGCGACACATTCGTTAGATGATCTACGACCACCCAAATGGCGTCGTTCCCTTTTTGCGACCTTGGCAGCCCGTGCACAAAGTCCATAGTAATGTCGTCAAACTTCCACTCCGGAATAAGCAAGGACTTCAAGAATCCTCCCGGCTTTTGGCACTCCGCCTTCACCAAGGCGCATGTTTGACACTTCGCCACGTACAGTGTCACATCCTTCTTCAGTCCTGGCCACCAGAACAATTTCTTCACATCGTGGTACATTTTCGTGCTCCCCGGGTGAATCGTGTACTTAGTATGATGCGTCTCGTACAACAATTCCACCCGCAAAGTGCCCACATTTGGGACGCACAGACGACCGTCTTTCCAAAGCAATCCATCCACAACCTCATATTGGGAATTTGACTCATCCAAAGCCTCTATCATGAGCTGCTTCATATTGCTATCCACATCCAAAGCCTGCCGAATCCGATCAGCCAGGTCATACTGAACTTCCGTCCAGTTCAATAGCGCTTCAGCACTCGACTGCTTGTCTACGCAAGAGATCTTCAACGCCTCCAACTCCCGAACCAACCGCTCGTCATGGACCGACAGTAAATTGGCTTAAGCTGGGGTCCGGCGACTCAACGCGTCCGCAACCGCATTGCCCTTCCCAGGCACATAGTGGATCTTGAATGTGTACTCCTCCAGGAACTTCATCCATCTCCTCTGTCGCATGTTTAGATCTCTCTGATCCAACAAGTATTTCAGGCTTTTGTGGTCTGTATAGATATCGACCTTCACTCCATACAAGTAGTGTCTCCACAGCTTCAAAGCAAAAATCACGGTCGCTAACTTCAAGTCATGGACCGGATAATTCCTCTCGTGCACTTTCAGCTGTCGCGAGTCATACGCTATCACACATCCATACTGCAGCAGCACACAACCCAAGTCACTGCCCGACGCATCGTTATAGATCTCAAAACCTTCGGTCCCACTCGGCGAACTCAGCACAGGCGCCGTGGTCAACCGACACTTCAACTCCTCAAAAGCTCGTGCGCACTCCGGCGTCCAAACGAACTTCTGCTCCTTCCTCGTCAAAGTAGTGAGGGGTAACGCTATCCGCGAGAAGTGCTCCACGAAGCGCCTGTAATAGCCGGCAAGCCCCAGAAAGCTCCGGACTTCCGCTATCGTAGAAAGCACAGACCACTCTCGTATCGCAACAATCTTCGTCGGATCCACCGCAATGCCCTCTCCACTCACTATATTACCAAGGAATGCCACTAAAGACAGCCAAAACTCGCATTTGGAGAATTTGGCGTACAATTGATTCCTCCTCAGCGTCTTCAACACCAAATGAAGATGCTTGAAGTGATCCTCCTCACATTGCGAGTACACCAATATATCGTCGATGAAGACGATCACAAAATGGTCCAAGTACTCCCGGAAAGTCCTGTTGATCAAATCCATGAACACTGACGGCGCATTAATCAGCCCAAACAGCATGACCGTAAACTCGTAATGCCTGTATCTCGTATTGAACGTTGTCTTAGGGATATCGCTCTCCTTTATTCTCAATTGATAGTAACTGGACTTAAGATCCAACTTTGAGTACACCGTCGACCCGACTAACTGATCAAATAGATCATCAATCCTTGGGATCGGGTACTTGTTCTTCTCTGTTAGCTTGTTCAACTCCCGATAATCAATACAAAGTCTCAGGTTTCCGTCCTTCTTCTTTACAAAGAGGACCGGTGCACTCCAAGGCGATGAACTTGCACGCACATACCCTTGCTCCAACAACTCTTGCAGTTGCACCTTCAGCTCCGTCATTTCCTTAGGTGCTAGCCGATACGGAGATCGTGACACAGGTTTCGTACCTGGCACTAGCTCAATCGTGAAATCTATCGCCCGTTGAGGCGGGGCTCCAGGAAGATCGGCAGGGAACACATCAGGGTACTCAGCTACCACTGAAATACTGTCCAACATAGGCTTAGGCTTTGCAACCTCCACTAGCGTAAAGAACAGCTCTGCACCAGCACAAACCGCCTTCACCACCTGAAGAGCAGACATCAACGTCTTGCTCGACCCTTTCAAGCCCGTAAAAGTCGTCTCACGACCTATTCCCAACTTGACTTTCTTGCGACCGCAATCGATATAAGCTTGCTGCTCCGAGAGCCAGTCCATGCCAAATATTACGTCGAACTCCACCAGCGGTAGTAACGACGCTTGCAAATGGAACTCTTGACTCCCGATACGAATCTTAACGCCACAGATTCTATCTGCGCGCATCGAACACCCATTGGGCAACAACACATCCAGTTTGTCCTTCGCCATCGAAGAAGGTACTCCGATGCGCGATATGAATCCATCGGACAAAAAGGAGTGTGAAGCTCCCGTATCAAATAGTGCTCTCGTCGGATTCTCACAGATCAAAACAAATCCTATACAAGCAGTGGTAAGCTAACACACGCATAACAAGTATTTCAAAATTAACTTGCCATAAATTTAAACCGTACCTGTCACCACATCCGCTTGCTTGATGGCCTCCTGTTGGCCAAGATTATAAACTCTCGGTTGAGCCGGAGCATAATGGGACGCGGTTGACTCCACCGCCTTGCCCTTCTCTTCATAAATCGCTCCCGGCTTCCTCTCGGACTTGGGACGTCCGCTCCAGCAGTCACGGGCAAAGTGTCCCGGCTTCGCACAAGTAAAACATGCGCCCGGGGTCCGACCCGTAGTCGCCCCAGAAGCACCAGAAGAAGGGGCTGGACCCGAAGTCTTGGCCTTCTTATTGAACTTGCGATACCCAAACTTCGCATTAGCCGGCACTTTGAACTCTGTCTTCTTGTCACCAAAGCTTTTCTTCTCTTGTATATTCTTCAAGTCCTTCTCCAAAGACCGGGCCGTGTTGACCCGGGTCAAGAAGCCCTGCGTCATCGGCCCCGAGAGCAGTAGCCTCAAGTCATCTCTCAGACCTTCGTAGAAACGGTTCGTCTTGCGCTCCTCATCCGCGAATGTGGAGCTAGCGTACCGACCCCAACGAGTAAACTCGTGGAGATACTCATCCACGCTACTCTCTCCTTGCATCAATTTCAGGAACTCATTCTCCAATGCTATCCTCTCTGAGCCGAAGGGAGGTACCTTGCCAAGAACAGTCTCGAGAATTCCTCCATTGAGACGTCTGTAATTTGCCTACCCGTCAAGTGATGTAGCTCCAAGCCTTCCCCCCATAACCTAGCATCACCGTCCAGAAGAAACGTAGCTATAGTGGTCATCTGTCACTCCTCTGTTTCAGTAGATATCAGGACTCTCTTCACTCGGGAGAGCCAGTCTTCAGCTTGAGATGGGGTTCCCAACCCCGAGAACATAGGAGGATTAAAGTTCATAACGTGCTTGAGCTGTCTTTCAGTTGCTCTCCTCGGCACCAAAGGCTCCACCACTACCTGCTCCACTCTTCTCGGTTCATCCCTTTGAAGCGGTACCTGCTCCATTGTAGGAGCGGGCTGCTGCATTTGCCTGGCAGGCTGCGCATTGATCATGGCAAATACTGCTTCGGCAACCAATCGTATGGTTTCAGCTGAGGGAGGTGTTGCAGGAGCATCATTTGGTGCACTACTAGCCTCAGAAACTGGACGTTCTGACGGCCCTGCACCGCTTCTGGTCACCTATAGTTGTACAAAACACCGTTAAGCGACCAAACAAAATTGCAAAACGCAATTATAGGAACACGCAAGTTCCTCAAACACGTGTATTTTCATTTCTAAGAGGACATTCATGGGTTCTTTTGTTGTTATAACGATGACGCACACACATGTGCTCACCACCCCTTAAAAAGAATTCGTCCACGAATTCATTTTAAGCATGACCGGAACCAGTAGTCTGATACCAAATTGTAACACCCCCTATCCGTCACATAGCATATAGCAGTAGGTCCGACCGGGGCCCGACGCCATATACCACAGACAGATCGGGCGGTTACTCAAAACTTGGCCTACAACTAATAACCAACGTCCTACACAAAGTCATTCTAGCGGAAGCAATTATTAAAAGTTGCAAATAAAAGAACTCAGTCATAAGCATGAATGTCCACTACAAAACCCAATAGGAATGAAGTACAAAACACAAGTACAATGACGTTAAAGCCTTACAGTTGTTTACTCAAATAAAATGTATCTTCCATACCACGGCACGCAGGCCGGTCACACATGAATAAATAAGTAAACACTCAAAATTTGGCCTTCGAGGACCGGCTCAGCAACTTGGGCTTTAGCCCGCTATTTACCGCTCGCCTCCGCAGCACCTGCAAGCAACAATCCACCGCACGGTGGCAAACAAAAGCAACGGTCAGCTATGCTGACCAAATTATAACGATCCCGACCCCAAAACTCGGGGCGACGATGTTGTTTTCCCTGCACTTTGTTAACATAACCAAGCTGTATAGATTAACACTACATCACAGGCATGGGCACGCACGGCCACACACCCCGTGCTCTCAGGGCACATTCCCGGTGAACACGGTCAAAGTTCGCTGACTCACCACCGCCCCTTGGACGGCAATAACCCGTGAGCATTTGGTCTTTCTGGTCACTGCCTAAGACCCTCCATCTATGACAACGGCGAGTACCACGTACTTTAGGTCACTCTAACCGAACCACATAGATCGGGTACGGTTCCGCCTAACCCGTTGCTCACACCGCAGCGTCACTTAAGCCGTCTGCGCGGGTCAAGCTTCCCCGAGTCTTGTTCCCATCACACACTCCACATAACCCGGTTATGTTCAAGTTGGCTCCCAGGCCACCATGTTGGCAGAATCACGTATCTGCCCATTTTTCCGGGTGCACCTTGGAGTTAATCCTCAAGGCTCCCTGTTGCAATCTAACACGTAGAAAACACGAAAAACAAACATTCGCGCGGAGTCTTCTCTGACCATTCATGCAATGCAACATCACAGATCCAGAACAACTTGTCCGGGTAGGCTTCACACATCATGCATATATCCGTTCTCGATTACGGACTCTACATGTGCACATCGGGGACTATTCATGTCTACCCGAAGGAACGCCTCAACTCAACGCAAACTCGCGAGAGCGGGCTTCCTATGCAAAGGAAAAGAGGACTTCACATGTCCTAGGATGAGAATCGTTACCCTAGCATTTTTCCTTGCCGTCATGGAAATGTATGCGGATGAAAAGCACCACAATCTCCTCGCCTTTGTAGATCCGAAGTCGGCTTGCGATTTGGAGCCCCGAAGCTCCGCCGGTGACCGGATCTAGCCTCCTTTCTTCTTCCTTGCTCTCCCCTCTCTCTAGACTTTAGAAAGAGGCTAAGTGAAAGGAATGAGGGATTTGAAACCCTATTCCCGGGTATATCCCAGCAGGAACAACCCTCAGCCGTCGGATCCCAAAATAAGGAAACGAACGGCCACGATCCGGAGCTGAAAAGCATAAACTGGGCCGAACACGGCCTGTGACACGCCTGTGTCCAGGGCCGTGTTCCCCAATCGCCGTCGGAATCGACGCGCTTCGAAAAGAACACGGGCACCCGACACGCCCGTGTCGAACTTGACACGCCCGTGTCATCCAAAACACGGTCGTGTACTTAGCCGTGTCACTCCATCGACACAGGACCAACACCAACCCGAGAACCACACGGGTCTTGGACACCCCCGTGTCCTATTTGACACGTCCGTGTCAAACACGAACACGTCTGGGCTCCAGGCCGTGTTCACTGTCTCGACACTTCGTCGAACACAGTTCGTCGACCACCCGACACGGTCATGGACACGCCCGTGTCCTAGGCCGTGTTCCCTGCTATACGATCGTCGACCCAAAATTCGTCGACCTCTCGGCCAGATCGTCGACCCAAGCACGACACGCCCTCGGACACGCCCGTGTCTCAGGCCGTGTTCGCTGCTCGACGATCGTCGACTCCAAATTTCGTCGACCTCTCGGCCAGATCGTCGACCCAAACACGACACGCCCTGGGACACGCCCGTGTCACAGGCCGTGTGCCCCCTGCCAAATTCCAAACTTGGCTCAAAACGCCTCCCGTCGCTCTTTTGAGTTTCGGGGCGTTACATTATATAAATTTAAGTGTGGTCTGTGACCTGAGATCCGCGATGAGTTGATTCGATAAGGCCACTATTCCCTAGCTGAGACCATATTCATCGACATTGATATCGAGGAGCACCAGAAGAGAACCTCCCGGTTCAAATCTCAGACTAAGACAAATACTTCATATAAGAAAGAAGAACCGAAAGGTAAGGAGAATGGATCGAAGCCTGCTTCGAACTGCATGAGAGATCAGAAAGGGAAATCCTCCATGAGAACCGTGACCCCTTCACAGATCCGATGTTATGAGTGTCAGCAGATGAGTCATATATCTAAGGATTGTGTCAAGAGGAAAGGCGCATTAGTTATTCATGAGATGACTGAGGATGATCCAGTAGAAGAAGCTTGAGTCAAGAGAGACTCAAGCATTTTAAATGACGAAGTGTACGTGTTGGATCCCTAGTTTGATTTGGGCTAGGTTCACTAACTTAGAATCATGTGACCCACAATGTATAGTCAGGGTCATAGTCATGTCCTAGAGTCTAGGCAAAGTCCTTAGAGTCAACATCACATGGACCAGCTATCAACAAGACTGTCAGAGACTCAAGACTTAGAAGAATTCAAGACTCTGTAAAGTGAGTTCGACGTTCGTCGAACTCAGGTCGACGATAGTCGTGCTCAGCTCGACGATCTCAGAGAAAATTCTCTGAGCTGAGCTCGACAAACTTGGTACTCAGGTCGACGAAAACTTGGACACTACAACAACACTTCAAGTTCAGAAAAACATCAAGATATTCTAAGTCATTAGTATACGACTTTGGTCGACGAACTTAGTTCTCATCTCGACGAACTCTATTCTTTGGTCGACGAATCTTTGTACTACTACAGCATTCTATCAAGACTGTGTTCTCTAGTCTCAGGTCGACGAACTCAGTTCTCTGTCCGACGAATTCTGGAATTATCTACTTCAACAACTTAGAACCTGAAGACTTGTGTCGACACTCAGAGTATATGTCGACACCAACAGAGTCGACACTAGAAGAACTTGTGTCGACACCCAGATCATCAGTCGACAACTTGGAAAAGTTATGTCGACACCACACAGAAGACTTGTGTCGACACACAGAATATATGACAACTCCAGAATAGTTACTGAACTCCAGTCGACGAACACATTTACCAGCTCGACGAACTTCAGACACAGAATAGGCAAAGTTCAGAAGAGACAGCAGTTCAGTTTCCAGCTCGACGATCATGGAACTCAGCTCGACGAACAGAAGCTGTCTGGTCGACGAACACAACATCTCAGCTCGACGAACTGTGGACTCAGTTCGACGATTTCTGTCAACTGTTCGACGATTCCAGACTAAGTCATTTTCAGCCCTGTCCTCATGATTACTGCAATAATTCCTGAGTAATCAATGCTCTAACATTCTCTGAATATAACCGTTAGAGGAGCATTGATTGGGATATTCTCCAGGATTATTGTCTGTCATTTTTCCACGGGACAGTTGGGAAAATTATTCAATGCTGCTTATTCCCTAGGCACCAGATGGAGGAGGAGGACCTCTCCAATTCTTTAGAGAAGGAGGAGGAGGAGAGTATCTTCTGCTTTTCTTCCTGACTTTCTAGTCATTCTTAGACAGCAACATCCAATTAGGCATCCCTGGGTAAGGAGTGATCTTCTGCAAGATGTAGTATGGAGTGTCTGCATTAGGATTTGGCTTTGGAATAGCTTTAGCAGGAGTTTTTCTTTTTTTGGCAACTTTCTTCTTTGCTTTTGAATCATCAGACTCATCAGAGTCTTCATCATCATCAGAAGATCTTGGAGGATTTGCATACAAGTCATCAATTGCTTTCAGAACATCTTTGGAAATCTGTTTCTCAGCCTCAGGCTGTACTGGAAGTTCTGTTTCTGCAATTTTTGTTTCAGCAACACTTTCAGAAACTAATTTATTCTCTTCTTTTATATCAGCAAGAATAATTTCATCCAGATTAGGTAAAGGAATATCATCCATCTTATAGGTAGGAGGAGAGATAGCCTTGGGGGCTGATACTTTTGGAGACTCTGCTACTGCAAAACTTGTCTTAAGTTGCTTAGCAACTGCAGGGCTTATTGGAGCAGTATAAGCTATAATAGCTTTGGATTGCTGTGAGCAAACGTCTGGAAGATAATTTAGATAAGTTGTATCAAAAGAATGTAACAAATGAAATAAATCAATTGTGGGATTGATAATACAATCACCAACAGTGATAATCTTTGCAGTTTCTACTGCTGCATCTCTACTCTGCATATCAAAATCAAAATCAGAATCAAAATTAGCATTTGTCTCAACCTCTGTAGTCATCTGTACATCTGCATCTGCATCTGTCTGCAAAACTGATGTTCTTGCTACTGCTGGAGGAGAGGAAACTGGAGCTTCTTCATTGAGTATCTCCCCCTGCCTGGTTTCAGAGGGTCCTGAAGCCAGGCCCCCAGAAGAAGGGATAGTGGAGGCAGCAGAGATGATGGCAGAAAGGGATGCAATAGAGTCAGCAAGAGGTTTAATGGCCTCTGCTATAAGAGTTGAGATGAGGGGAGTGAGGAGTTCCAGAAGAGATGGAATTGAAGGGGAATCCATTTCCATGAACTCAGAGAGTGTCTGAATTGAGACATGGAGGATGGATGATGAAGGAAAAATGGTGATGTCTGGCATTTGCTCATCATGAGATGATGGAAAATTTATGGGAGATGAGAGTAGATTAAAAGATGGAATGGATGTGAGATTATGGAGGGGAATGTCATCCAGATGAGGAGGAAGTGGGGATGGAGGTGGTGTAGGATGTTCTGGAGATGGAACTGGTGTTGGTATATGTTGAATGTGTGTGGGTTGATGCTCAGGAGATGAAATTGGTGGAGTTGGTTGATGTTCAGGGGATTGAATTGGTGTGGGAGTATGAGTTGGAGAAGAGGATGGTTGTTGAGATGGAGGTGTAGGTATCTGGGAGGATGGAATGCTGGTGGAGGGGACAACTTCTGGGGGTGGGGGATCAGCTATTGCAGCTCTTTTACCCTCAGAACCTTTAGAAGAGGTTGAAGCCTTAGATGGCTTTGAGATAGTCCTTTCCCACCTTCCAAACAAGGCACAAGTGAGCCTTTTGGAAGCATTGATGAATATGGTCTGGGAGACCAGGGATTCAGCAGCTTTCTTCTGTAGGAAATTACCCAGAACTCTTTCAAAACAGACTTCTTTCTTATTATTCTTCTTCTTTATCAGATCAAACAGTAGTTTTCCTCAGTTGATTGATTTCTTCTCAACCAGAGCACACATCACTAGGAACGGGTGTCTGGTGATGTAGTCATGGGCTGTGTGTTTGCCCAATATAACTTTCCCGACAACATCAGCAAGAAATTTGTATTCAGACGACAAATTCTTCTTTAGTAATTTATTAAGGTTTTCTCCAGCATGACCCATTTTAATTAGCATGTTGTCATATTCAATACTATCCATTTCTATATCTTCATCATCATTCATCAAACCGAAAATTTCAGTTAACACGGTGGGGGTTAAAGAAATCTGGTTACCAGATATAGTCCAGGTCATTATGTCTGCATCTGGAGTTGAGGAGGTAAATACTCATTCTCTTATCTCTGCTGCGGCTATCTTTATTCTTGTTGTCATGAAGTTTTTCAGTTGTTGGTCCTCAAACAGTTTCAGTATATCCAAGAAGATCTGGTCTGAATGTTGGAATGATTCAAAGTCGATGTCAAAAGCCATGTCAAATTTCATCGCTGCAAGGGAGTTAGTCGGATTCGCCATTTGTTCGCCTGCAAAAGAAAACAGAGAGATCAAGTGCAAAGGGAACAGAAAGCGCGGGATGGAGCTCGAAGAAAACCTAGATATATGGTTTTCAGAATATGAAGCGGCAGACTCTGTCCGACGAAAAATAAAAATTCTTCGATCTGGATTCGAAGAAATATTTTGTTGACAAAAGAGTTCGTCGATCTCAGTCAGAAGAAGGGAAAACAATTCGTCGATCTCAGGTCGACGAAATATTTTCTGAAGCAATATCGTCGATCTCCGTTCGACGAATAGAACTTCACATACAGAGAGTTCGTCGATCTCAGGTCGACGAATTTCTCAAGCACTTTTCTCAATCGTCGATCTCCGTTCGACGAACTGTGGCAAATTCTTCGACCACAAACAGAAAATTAAATTAATGCATCTTCATTGATCATACCTAACTGATTCATAAAAAACAGATGTTTCTTCTCATCCAAGGGTTTGGTGAAGATATCTGTCTTTCGCAAATCAGTAGAGACAAATATGAGATTAATTTTCTTTTTGTCTACACACTCTCTAATGAAATGATGTCTTATATCTATATGTTTAGTCTTACTATGATACACTGGATTCTGTGCAATAGAAATTGCACTTGTGTTAACACACAGTAGAGTTGAATTATTTAAGTTGATACCATAATCTAGGAGTTAGTTTTTAATCCACAGCATCTGTGAACAACAACTGTCAGCTGCTATATATTCAGCTTCTGCTGTTGAGGTAGACACAGATGTTTGTTTCTTGCAAAACCATGACATTGGCCTATCACCAAGGAACTGACATGGCTCTGATGTGCTCTTTCTGTCTACTCTACATCCAGCAAAGTCAGCATCAAAGTATCCATTTAACTCAAATTCTGACTCAGTTGGATACCAGAGTTCTAAATTAGGACAACTCTTTATATATCTTAAAATTATTTTTAGAAAAATAAGGTGAGATTTTTTAGGATTCACTTGGAACCTAGCACAAAGGCATGTAGCAAACATAATGTCTGGTCTACTTGCTGTAAGATATAATAGGGACCCAACAATAGCCCTATATAATTTCTGATCTACAGGTTTCCCATGTTCATCAGAATCAATTACAGCATTTGTAGTCATATGTGTTTTCTTTGTTGAAGCATCAGTCATCTCAAATCTTTTAATTAGCTCCTTAGCATACTTAGATTGGAATAAGAAGATGTCATCAGGTGACTGCTTCACTTGGAGACCAAGGAAGTATGAGAGCTCACTCATGCTACTCATTTCAAACTTTGAATGCATAAGGTTGGAGAACTTTTTGCATAATTTAGAATCTGTAGAGTCAAATATGATATCATCTACATATATTTATACTAACAATATTTTATCATGATGATGCTTAATAAATAAAATTCTATCTACTATGCCTCTAGAAAATTTATGTTTTAAGAGAAAGCTAGCTAAAGTTTCATACCAAGCTCTTAGAGCTTGCTTTACACCATAGAGAGTCTTATGCAATTTGAAAACATAAGAGGGATGAGTAGGAGAAATAAAACATGGTGGTTGTTCTACATACACCTCTTCTTTAAGTTCACCATTAAGGAATGCACTCTTGACATCCATCTGGTATACAGTGAACTTCTTGTAGGCTGCATATGCTAGAAATATCTTGATTGCTTCCAGCCTTGCAACAGGTGCAAATATTTGGTCATACTCTATGTTTTCCTCTTGTCTGTATCCTTGAGCAACTAGTCTGACTTTGTTCCTTATAATAAGACTTTGAGCATCTAGTTTGTTTCTAAATACTCATTTAGTTCCAATGACTGGATAGTATTTTGGTCTTGAAACTAAATCTCAAACTCTACATCTCTCAAATTGGTTGAGCTCCTTTTGCATTGCAATAATCCAGTGTGGATCTTGCTCAGCATCTTTAATGGATTGGTGCTCAATTTGAGATATGAAGCAGGCATGCATCATGTCCTGGTGGAGTTGATGTCTTGTCTGCACACCAACTGAAATGTCTCCAATCACTTGAGATACATGGTGATCTCTAAGTGTGACAAATTCAGTATGAGTAGTTGCTTGAGCAACAGCTTGGGGATTTAATTCCTCTTGTGGAATTATAATAGGTGTTGGAGGAAGTCCAGCTACTTCCAAACTTTCTTCTTCACTCTCTTCAGCAATATATAGAGAAGGTAGGGGTGCAAGAGGTTTGGTTTGGGTCGGTTTGGACCCAAACCGAAACCGAACCGATGTTTATCGGTTCGGTTCGGTTTTTTGGTCGGTTTACTCAGTTCGGTTTTCGATTTTTCAGTTATACTATTTAAAATAATTGTGTACTTAAATATCACAATAAAATTTTAAAAAAAGTATGACAATTAAAAAATTAATATCATCAATTTTTATTTACATATGATATATTATAGTTAATAGCTTATATTACATAAAAAATGATTGAATAGTTTTATTGTGAAATCGAGTAATAAATATAAAAAAGATATAAAAAAATCAGTTCAACAAAATGTTTAATTGGTCTTGATGCATAAAATATGCATTACAAAAATTTTTTTTGGTTCAAATGATATTAAAATTATTAAGTTGATATAATTTGTGTACATTATTTAGTTCATAAAAATAGTTAAAAGATCATTATTGGTAATATTTTTACATGCACTATTAGTCGGTGCGGTTCGGTTTTTTAAAGAGGAAAACCAAAACCGAACTGAGTCGTTCGGTTCGGTGTAAAATTGGTTCGGTTTGGGCGGTTTGGGGCGGTTTGGTCGGTTTTCGGTTTTTCATGCACACCCCTAGGAGAAGGTTTTGTGACAGCCTCATTGGTGAGGGTCAATTCACTTAACTTCTCACACAAAAGTGGTTCCTGCAAAATCTCACTGGTAGAAGGAATCTTCTCCTTGTAAAACATATTAGTTTCATCAAATGAAATGTGAATAGATTCTTCCATTTTCATGTTTGATACCTTATAAGCCTTGCTTAATTGGGAATATCTAAGAAAAATTCATATTTCAGCCTTGGCCTCAAACTTTCTAATGTGTTTCTTAATATTGTTGTGAATATAACAAATACAACCAAAAAATTTAAAATAGTATACTTTATGTTTTTTTCCTTTAAGTAGCTCATAAGGAGTCTTATTCTTAAGCTTGTGTATCAAACTTCTGTTCAGTACATAGTTTGTTGTGCTCACAGCCTCTGCCCAAAAGGATAGGGGCAAGTGAGCATCCGCAAGTAATGTGTCTGCAGATTCAATTAGGGTTATATTTTTCTTTTCAGCAATCTCATTTTGTTGAGGTGTTCTAGGAGCTGAGAAGCAGTGTTTGATACCTTCCTTCTCACAGAACTCTTGCATAAGAAGAGACTCAAACTCAGTACCATGATCACTTCTGATCAATACAACTGGAGTAGAGTACTCAATCTGTATGTTCTTGAGAAAATCTGAAAGAACCTTGAAGTTATCTGACTTAGATCTCAGAAAGAATACTCAAGTGAATCTTGAGAAGTCATCTACAATCACTAAAGTATAAGATTTCCCTCCTACGCTTTGTACAGCAATAGGGCCAAAAAGGTCCATATGTAGCAAGTACAATATTCTAGGTGAGTCACTTTTATTTACAGATTTAAAGCTACTTTTTGTTTGCTTGCCTAACTGACAAGCTCTGCAAAGGTTTTCCTTCTTGTAGGGGCAAGAAGATAATCCTCTAACAAGATTGTCTCTAGAGAGTTTAGCAATATTTTTCAAGTTGACATATCCTAATCTCCTATATCAAAGGTCATTATTATTACTGGTTTGATTAAATAGGCATATTTCAGATTTTGCAGGCTTAAAATTAACTATGTAAATGTTTCCTACTCTAGTGCCAGTCAATACTACATGATTATCTACTGAAGTAATAAAACATGAAGTTTTATTAAATGATACCTGAAACCTTTCATCACATTACTGACTTATAGAGATAAGGTTGTGCTTCAGTCCACTTACATAAGAAACATTCCTGAAGGTAATTGCTTCAATTTTGATCTTTTCATATCCTTCAGTCTGGCCACAATTGGAATCACCAAATATTACTTTAGGTCCTAGCTATGACTTGTAGTGAATTAGGTTATCCTTGTTTCTAGTCATGTGTTTTGAACAGCCATTATCCAGATACCACTGTTGCTCTGTGGTGGGATAGTCTTCCACCTGCAATAAAACAGATTAGTTATTCTTGACCCAGATTACCTTGGGTCATTTTTTCTTTACATAATTAAAACTGGAAATGTAAGAGTATTCAGGTTGACATTTATAAGCTAGGGGATGATATCTTCTTGGATGAATTATCCATTGATTAAATTGATTAATGGAAGATCTTGGTTGATTATTAGTTCTGAACATTGTTTTAAATGTCCTCCGACATGTCCGACATGTCTCCCGACATGTCATTTTTTAGAGGAAAACGATATGTTTTTCTCAAAATAATAGATTATGTCCTTTTGTAAAATATAGACCGACATGTCCGATTTTTTCCGATATATCAGCCGACACGACTTTTAAATATATCATCCGCTATTTTATTTTATGTTATATTTGCAGACAAACATCATATATTTAAATCACCTATGAATACTATATTATGTATGTTTAAATTGATTAAACTTATTATTTCAATATTTTAACGTTTTATTCTTACAATCAATTTTGTATAATTATTTCACAAATTTTTAATTTCATATTATAAAAAATAGAAAAATATTTAATACATTTATTAGGTGATTGTTTCATATTTTTAATATAAATTTATAAGCTTGAAAAAACTTATAATAAATCAAGTATTTTTAACTTTTAAATCTTTTTAATTTGCAATAAATTTATTGTTATCAAAATAAAATTAGTGTATAGTATTAAATATATTTTACAATGTATCATTTTGTATTTGTTAATAATTTTTTTCTTAGCTACTATTTAAATTTATTTCATAATATAAATGACTCATTTTTTATTTATTTGTTATATTATTTTTCTATTTTTATAACATAAAATTATAGTTAGTATACATTAAATAAAAATTTTATTTATAATATATAGAAATCCGATATTTTAAAATATCTCCGACATGTCTCCGACTTCTGACATCCGACATTTAAAAACACAATCTGATATGTGTCCGACATCCGATATTTAAAACACTGGTTCTGAAAGAATTAAAGTTTCTGTTAAGATGAACTGCGTTCGACGAATTCAGGTAAGTTCGTCGATCTGAGTTCGACGAATGAGGATGAGTTCGTCAAACTCCACTCAGAGAATGAGAGTATTCATTCTCTAGGCCCCAATATCGTCGATCTCGGGTCGACGAACCATACTGGTTTCGTCGATCGTAGTTCAACGAATAATTTTAATGGAAATTTGTGTTCGGATTTCGTCGACTTGAGTTTGACGAACTGTACACATTTCGTCGATCTGAGTTTGACGAAATCTGTTGAACATTGTTATGATTTGGATTTTTCTTATTTTTTTTCTTTTTCTTGATTTTATGAGTGATTTCATCTGGTTGTTTATCTTCATTTTGTTTTTCTTTACATTTTCTGAAACAAATTTTATAGGGGTTGTTAAGATGTTCTTTTGAATCAGTGGGGGTTAGCTTGATGAAGCACTTAAGCCAGCTTGTTATTTAGCCTGGCATTCACTGTGTTTGTGATGTCCATCAACTTGATACTTCTCCCATTTAGGGATTCTTCAAGTTGTCTTGCCTCAGCCAATTCAGATTTTAATGATATGATTTGTTCTTTGGCTAGGATTAATTCATCTTTCAGTTTAATGTTTTCAGAAATCAAGTTTTTTTGATCAGTTAATTTTTCTCTAAGTGTCTTAATTTCTTTTTCAAAATTGATTAAATCAATACATAATGATTTGAATTCAGTTTAAAAATTATCTGAATTATAATCAAAAGAAGATAGTACTTGATCTGCCTCTGATTTTGATTTTTCATTATCTGACTGCTCAGCCTCAGATTTGCTGCTTGAAGCATCAATGGCCATCAGGCAAATCTCCTTTGCCGTTGCTTCTTCTTCATCTTCACTGGAACTAGAACATGAAGATTCTTCTTCAGTGTCACTACAGGTCTCAGTCACAAAACCTTTCTCTTTTCTCTTATGCTTGCTGGAGGAAGGCTTGTTGTAGTGATGCTTCCTGGTTTCTTTTTTTCTTCTTCTCTCCTTCTTTTGGTTCTCAGGACATTCTGAAATAAAGTGTCCTTGCTTCCTGCAACTAAAACAGACAACTTCTTTAGTGGGTGTCTTGTCATACATTGGTTTGTCATCTTGCCTAGATAACTTTCTTCTAAAATCCTTCTTTGTCATCTTGTATAATCTCTTGGCTAAGAGACTCAGAAGTTCTTCACTTGCTGTTGGAGCTTCTGTTTCTTCTAAATCTTTGAAAGCTATGCTTTGCTCTTTTCTTGTTGCTGAACGAGTCTTCTGCTCTGCAGCTTCTCTTGACTTTATGAGCTGCCCATATGATTTGAGCTTTCCCAGAAGAGATTCAGTGGAAATCTCATTCAAGCTTCTGGCCTCATTGATTGGTCATATTCTAGAATCTCATGAGCTAGGGAACATGCCGAACACTTAGTCTACGTCTTACGTTATAATCTGATCACCCCCAGTAAGTCTATTGAGAATGACCATAGGAGACACGATATTTTTTGCACTACTGCACGCATCCAGGGACAATTTTGTTCTATTATCATCGATAGTAGTATGGAGAATTTTGTATCTTAACGCATGGTCGACAAACTAGGGCTTATGACGCATCCATTAAAACAACCCTACAGCCTATTTGGAGTCAATAGTCATTAACTATGCACGTCACACATTACTGTCTAGTAGAGTTTTTTTATAGGGAGCACGTATTTGGATAGAGTATTATGTCATGTCGTTGCTATGAATGTGTCACGTCCTATCAGGGCGGGCTTGGCAATATGACTAACATGTCATGCACGACGGCACGAGGAACTCTCACTCCTTCGAGCACTACGGGCACAAGATTGTTCTTTTACCCCAGAAGAACTGTCTTATCCTAAGGGCACATGAGAGGACCTCTACAACTTCTAATTCACTTTTCACTGACTCCACCACATTACTCCTCACTGCACTCCCGCCTAAACCCCCATACCATGAGGTGACTCATAGCCCCAATGAGTCGTTCACCCCACATTTATCAATTCATGACGTACCTCTTGATATTTATCAGTCTTTTGATACTATATCGGAAGAGCACTCACACCGTACACCCCACTCAGTCGAATTCATATTTAGAGACTACACTTTTATTTCACCTCACTATCATTTGGTTATAGACATTTTTGTGAAGTTAGATCGATATATTAAATATTTTCTATCATGTTTGTGGAATATATTATATGGTCGACTGAGAACCAAACTCGAGTATAGTAGCGTTTATCACACTCTAACTGATGGGCAGACTAAGGTTATTGAAAGAAGTATGAGGGGCCTTCTTAAGCGTCTAACTGGGGTGAATGCAAAGCAATATGATTTTGTACATCCACGAGCACAACTCACATATAATAATTCTAAAAATCATTCTCATAATAAATCACCTTTCGAGATTATATATTTGCCTTTATTACACCATCTTCATGATCGGCACCACCCTCCATTTCCATGAACGTATTTCATTCGTTGTGCAAGTTCATGCTAATTATTCAAAAAAGTTGTGTAAAATTATTACTGATAATTTGCAAGCAACCTTTGAACATTACAAACTCATGATCAGTCATTATCACCATGAGTTGTACTTTTCAAAGAAAGATTGGGTATTTGTTTATTACAAGAGGATTAGTCCATTCCAAATTCCAAAGTACAACGAACTACCTGTCGAGGCCCCAAACATTCCACCTGATTTAGCATCAGCAACGACGCCTGATCTCTACAATACCAGTTTCTGCGAGTTCTCGCCGGGGTCGAGCTCTGTTAACCCCAGAGGAATTGATGCAGCCCTCGCCGCATCCGAGGACGCGAAATTCCATCGCGCACCAATTATATTTTACTATTTATTATTTTTCTATCGTTTCTTTTGCAATTATTTATTTTATGCATTTTTTCTTTTCATGTACCCGTTATTAGTTTCGGCTCATCAGTATAACCGACCGATGAGACCCTAAATAAAAAGGTTCGATAATTTGAGTAGTTATGACGTAAGGGGCAAGCTTTATCTATTTAGGAGAGCGCATAAATTAACAATTAATTGGAAAATGCTAGAACAAAAAAAGGCAGGCACGGTCCCATTAATGACAATTTGGAAAAAGTTGAAAACTATCGGAAGAAGAACAATTTGGAAAGAGTTCAGCTTTGGAAGTAAAACATTTGGATATAAATGAAAATGAAGGAGTAAATCAATGACAGAGCGTATAAGATGAAAACACGATGAAGGAAAAGGGGACCCAGAAAATTGACAGAGAACGAGTACTGCTCATCTTCTCTGTTTTGTCGGTCGTGCTCTCCATCAATGTCAGCAAGCTCGTCCTCGCTCCAGTGATTAGGTCAGAGAAGTACTCAGCAGCGTGCGTCATTGATTCAAGTCTGCCACCTTCGTCCGCCAGAGTCGGTAGCGTGCGCCTAGGGGTGTGCATGAAAAAACGAAAACCGCCCGAACCGCCCAAACCGCCCGAACCGCCCAAACCGAACGGAACCGCTCGGTTCGGTGTAGGGGTGGTTTTTCATTTTGGATAACCGCCCCCTTTTCGGTTTGGTGTTGTTTTCAATTTCGGTAAACCGAGAAAACCGAACCGAACCGAAAAGTCACATTATTTTCGATTAGAAACAATCAAAATTAGGTCTATCACATAATTCAGTGAAGTATTGAATATTGACTATTGAGTATTGAGTGATGATCTGATTGACTGATGGCGTGATTCGCTTCGTTGTAAGACAACCCTTATAGATTTAGAAGAGATGTTTATTGATGTTGAAAATACGAAAAGCTTGACAAAGGTAAATATTATTTAAGTTTAAAATACAGAATTTATAAGATTGTCTAAGCTAAACAAAATGACATTTGTTTATAAATTACATTTTAATTCTTTAAAGCTGGAAGTATCATATGTGGATGAAGATGCAATGGATATTGTCTAAATATTGCGGATGAAGATGAAGTAAATTTTGTCGAATAGTTAAGTATCAATTAATTATTTTTTTCAAAACTTGATCGGATCTACTATAAAGTTTAAAAAGATTTAATGTATATGTTTTATAATCATATAGGTATTTGCCACTTGATGGATTGGGAGCAATGTCGTTATTATATATTTTTGCATTTTGTTTTCACTATTGAAAATCAATGTTGCTTAAAGTAACTTTTTTGTTGCGAGCGGTGGGAGTATCTTGGCTGCTGTATGGATCAAATTTTAGATGATAGTACAAAGTGATTAGATGATTCTGATTTATTTAATGGTCCTAATTGATAATCATGACATATACTTAATGTTTTTCATTTTAATATAGTATAGTGACACAGGCCGCACATCATATGATCTGTAAATTGATTAAAGTATGATGAAAACCATTTGTGTCTAATAATACAAATGTTGTTTACACATTTTGTTATTATTATTTTGTTATTTTCACTATTTTATCATACACTATATAATTAAAGGAAAACGTTATTAAAATAACTATAATACATAAATAATGATATGAGTTTGTCATATAAATTATTATAATAAAACCGAAAACTGCCCCAAACCGCACCGATTAGTGAACCGAACCGATCGGTTTAGGTTTGGTTCGGTTTGGAGAAAAAAATAACCGACCCTTTTCGATTTGGTTTCGGTTTTGCTCCAAACCGACCCAAACCGAACCGCTTGCACCCCTACGTGCGCCGCCGATTCAAGACTGCCACCTTTGTCCGTCAGATTCATCGCGACCCGACCCTTGCTCGTCGTCCCAGTCAACGCCTTCCTCCTTTTGTACTGGGTGTTGTCGACCACACCGCACTAATCTGGCACCCACCTTCAACTGCTCCCGCAGTTTGTTGTCGTCGACCACAGCAATCCTTCCGACTAGCCTTAGACCACAGTTGATGCCAACTTTTCCCCAACTGGATTTGGAAGAATCACTCCGACTGGGTAACATTCGCTCGATCTGTTCTTCAAAATATCAAACTAATTTTATGCATCATATTTAAATATTGTTAAGCTTGACTTGAACGTTCAACTGCCTAGATTACCGCTAACCATAAATTATTGTGTATTGGCTTATGGATGTACGTGTTTCGCGATGATTCAACGCATTGAACGCCTAAGAATCCTCTCTCAAATTTTAATTATCGACTATATTATTAAAGGCGCACCTCAGGCACGTCTAAGGCTCCAGGCTCATCAAGCTCAGAGGTTTACACCTTCACGCGCCTTTTTTGCGTCTTTAGAATATAAAAGTCGCGCTCGAGTGGGATTTTTGTTGTAAATTTTGCTCTCCAAAAACTAAGAAAAAATAATGTAAGAACTCAATATTTTTTTTATTGATTTAGTGTTTGTGAAAGATAATTATAAGTTGAGACTTAGATATGATGCATGTGACCACATTGATTCTATTTTGTAAGAGATATAAACGATAATAATGAATGATTAATTACGAGACTAGAGAATAATTTGATTGAGAAGTTGAAATGATGTTTGATGCTGATTATTTAAAATTGATGTGGTTGCGTCTTGCCTTCGTCGGGAGCGTGTCTGCACCTTGAGGCTTACGTCTAGGCTCCGAAAACCCTTTGCGCCTTTAATAACTAAGACTATCGGCTATAGCAAAGTTCCGACGCTGGGGGCGATTTCGCACGCTAAAACTCGATTTGGGTCCGCTCGGCCCCTTTTCAAAAACTAAAAATCGACTTACTTTTTTTCCAAAATCTTAATTTTATTTTATAACAACCAAAATATTTTGCCAAAAAATATTTAATTTGAGTCTACATCAAAACTCCATTTATTGGACAACATGGAACTCCTATTCAAAATGTTATGGTTTGTGACTTTAATGTGTTCTTGCTTTATTATGGCCAAATGAGAGAGATCAATGCATAACAATCATATTTTCACTTTTATTATTAGTAATCCTAGTCATAATTTTGTGTGTCCCTCTCGAGATAACTTATAAATATTTGTAATTCAACCAAAAAAATTGTTCTCTTTAATTTAACACTTTTGCAGATTGATCGACGTTGATTACCAATGCATAGAGGTTTTTTGTACTCGGTATCATCTCCCTGATTTTGCAAATGATAGTCATTTGATCGAAGGACAATGAGAGATTTTTAATCAAGTACAATCATCATTACGTAGTGTGATAGAACGAATGTTTTGTGTTTGGAGGAAAAAGTGGTCAATACTTAGGGACATATCGCAATATAGTTTTGTAAAACAAAGCAATCTCTTGCCGTCTACAATGGCACTGCATAATTATATTCGCAAGCATCAATCATGGACAAACCCTAATTTCTATATGTGATTATGATCATAATTTTGTTTACTTAGGAACCTAAGATACGAAGATTCAAGAGAAATGCACTAATACAGCTGGTAGTGTAGACGCGAAGATTGTACTGTGTGAATCCATAGCTCAACAATTGCATGAAGATAGCAAGTGGTATGAGTGTTACTGCTTCAAATATTTTTTTTAAACAAATTTAATTTTAATTTTTTAAATTTTTAGGTGATACATAATATGGATTGCAAGTGGTGGAGTTGGTAGCACGATTTCCTAAGAGAGATCTTATCTTAGAAATTTCTTAAAAATATTATTGTTGGGTTGTGTTTGAATGTTGGAAGATGCTAATGTGCACAAAACTATATTTTATTTCCACACTTATTTTAATTTAAAGTTGTAAGTTTGCAACACATTACTATAACCATTTATAGATTTGCATAACATAACTTCAAAGATTTAAAAAAACTACCAAAACTCTGTTTTTACTAAATAGTTTACACTACTTTGTTCATAACAGTTCTGCAAATGGAGTTTAATCCAAATACTTTTTATCTACAACCTTCATTTTTCATAGACAAGTTTTCATCTACAACCTCCATTTCTGACAGCTCTCATTGTCACAATTCCAGCTTTCCAAAACAGGCTTTACTTGGAAGGAAGCCAGCTCGCAGTCTTATGCCTACCGGGATGGATAGTCTAAGGGATGAAACATTTTCTATATTTTAGAGCGCTACTCATTACAAGCAATTAGTTCGTAATTTCATTTATCTAGGCATATTCCAGTGCTAGTTACACTAATGAAAGAGTAAATAAAAGATCTACTTTATAGTACATCCCTTTCCTAGGAGACAACCTGATTACATGATAGAACAAAAAGAAAATGGTTCCCCACATCCAGTGTGAGGCTAGACTATCGTGGCACAGCACAGACTTCTTGTGAATTAAAGTTAAGTGTCTTAGAACTCCTATGAAGAACCTCGATAAGATGCACAGTAAGTCCCTGCCTATCTAATGTGGCAACAAATCAGCAATCAATATATCTAAGAGGAAAGCATATGGAGTTGGATTGTCGCTTTGTCATAGAAGAAGTAATTAATGGATAAATAAGTATGCACTTTGTTTTTTATTTGTTATGAGACTCAGAGAGAGAGAGAGAGAGGGAGATGGCCATGATCCCCTTAACAAAGATCAAAGCACTATATTTATCTCTTCAACACTATGAAATTTGGTAAGTACATAATAGGCAGTAATCAAAATGTCCAACTACATAAAAGCATCACTGGCCGGACAACCAACATAGCAGAATGCTAAGCAAAGAAATTTTAATATAAATACAAATAAAAGCCGAAACAATATTTTGATGCAACGTACCTGCACGAGGTCGCAATAATGGAAAGGCCATCCGTTGAGAACCCTGAACACTTATCTAACTTCAAAACCTGTAGCATATGTCCGCGATCACGAGCCAGGACATCAATATCCGCATCTTTTACGATCATTCGACGAAGGTGAAGCGATTTCAAGCAAGAAAAATGTGAGGCAACCTCAGTGACCCATGGCCCCGCATATCCTCCCCAATCCTCAGGTATAAGATTAAAGAACATAGCTGCCCTGGGCTTCCCCTTTAGCTTTAGAGACTCCAGCCGGGGGAACCTCTCCCGGAGCCGTTGCGGTGTCGTTGAGTAGCAGATAGCGATAGTCACATGCTTCCGCGTGAGGCAATCGATCCAGTGCCACTTCTTGCACACCAGTGAAATGGCCCCCCTATCATAGGGATCGTCGATGTACCCCATCACACAGTCCAGAGCCAAATCCGATATTCCAAAGCTCAAAACTCTGCTGAGATGGTTCCTGTTATCCATTGCTGATTCACTCAGCTAGGATTTCACATATGAGTAGAATGGTAACCGATCCATAGACAAAGCATGGCCGCTTAGTTGGAAATCAGATATTAAAAACGTGGCCAGGAAGCTGGCCCGATCGCTAAAACTGACAAGAGAGAGGCCTGGGTAAGATCCGATGATTTCGATTGGCTTGGTGGAGATTTCAGTTGGATTACAGCGCAAGGTGAGGGTACTTGTAGTGTCTCTGCTAAGAAGCGGGAAACATATGATACCATCGGGACACACTCAGCAGCCAAGAGGGGGCAAGGAACTGCCACTAACCCTAGATCGTGTAAATGAAACTCTGTCTCTCAATCTCTCAATCTCTCAATCTCTCAATCTCCCAATTCTTTCTCTCCTATTTCGGTGATTCGAGAGCACCGTAATACTCCAAATCAAGTGGCAAAATTAATGATACGGTTTTTTGTTAAGAGAATTTTGTAAAAGTCACTTTAATTTCTTCTAATATAATTTTAAAATTACTTTCTCAAAAATATTAGAAGTACTATACTAGCTTGATGACAATTTCTCTTAATTTATGTTGGACTACAGCTTGAAGCCCGATCTCCTAGCACTCGCTTCCATTGTCTCTACCCTTTGCAACGCCATGAATTCACCGATTATGAGCAAGGTCAAGCACCAAGCTGGCAAAATATTCCCTGACGAGCAAATCATGGTGGCAATCTTGGTGCAACTATCTCTTCACCTAACTGCTGTCTTTACACAAAAGCACGAGCTGTAGAGAAGAGAAAAGAAACCATATCAAAAAAATATAAACCAGAAGGAAGAAAAATTAACTGTACTGTTAGAATCAAGCCGTCAAAAGAAGTCAAACCGAATATGGCGACAAACAAGTCGTAGAAAGCCAATGACCAAAAGAAAGAGAGAGGCAGAGAATCAAACCACACGGTTTGAAAAGAAGCCGGAGAGAACCGGACACCAAGAGGAGCAAACCAAGAAGAGATCACGCGAGAAGAGAAATCAACCCGCGCAAGAAAAGAGAAGTCGCAGCGACCAAGCGGCGAACAAACCGCGCGGGAAGGCCACACGGTCAGGGTGATACCACACCAGTGACAAGAAAAGAGGCAGCGACCAAGATATGGAGCTCACAACGGTTAGAGAAGTCACAACGACAAGAAAAGTTGCCGCAACGAAGAAGAAGAAAGAAAGAAGAGAACGAGTCCACGCGGTCACGGTGACAACACAATAGTGGCGAGGAAGATGCTGCGACCAAAACGCAAAACTCGCAACAGAGAAGAGAAGAAGCAGCGAACAGCTGAGAAACCGCAACGAAATGCGACTAAGCAAAGAAAGTCGCGCGAACAGAACATGCACAAAGAAGAAAGTGCAGGAGAGCGACAAGCAGGGGAGGGAAGGGTGGGAAGCGAACAGGAAGAAGCCAGCGCGGGAAGCAAACCGGAGGAAGCTGGCACGGTTTAACAAACAAACTGCAATCTGATTGGAGCAAAGGATCGATTCGCTCTGATACCATGTGAAAATGAGCGAGAAAATGCCCAAGAGGTAAATAAACCGCAAATTTTATTGCTCCAAAAAGATAATTATTACATAGGTATGTCTCCTTATTTATAGAAAATGGGGGAGAAGAGAGAGAATACAACAATCGATGTGGGCTAAAAAACAAGTAGGGCGGCTTATGCAATTTGACATGGTCAAACCGCACACTATACAACAAATAACTGTGCACCCAGAGGCAACCAAGGAAAGCTGTCATGCAGCTTGGGAAAAACGCTGGAACAGGCCACCAAACCGCAACTGCGGGTTGCCACCAGATCGCAGGTGCGGCTAATCATCAAACCACAGCTGCCGCAAGCCATCAAACCGCAAGTGCGGGTTCCCACCAGACCGCAAATGTGGTAAACCATCTGTCTGTTACTGCGGCTTTATCCAGACCACTGCAGCCAATGACCAGACCGCGGCGGCTAATGTAACGCCCATGACTTTCCAAGATTTATTTAAATTCCTTTAGTGACGTATTGTTGTAGCGTGGCTTTTTGCTCATTTGTACCCTGAATTTTGACTTGGAATATTTGCATGGCTAATTTATTGTGAGTTATGATATCCCTGGCGAGCCAGCGTTCGTTTTGAAACACGGCGGAGCCTTTTTGGGAATGTTGTGTTTTAACTTCAGGGAGTGTTTTACCGAGTTTGGTTAGTCCGTTATCGATTTTGACATCGTCGTTGGAATCATAGCATCAGTGTTTAGCTACGGTGCGATTTTTTGTAGAAATTCGAGTTGTGCGAGTTTTGGTCAATCAGACGTTTTAATTATTATAATAATATATTATATTGTTTAGTATCAATAAATATCTTTGCGATTAGGCGTAACCATATTCATCGTCTTCTTCCCAAAACTGTCGGCCTGTTTTGCAAAAGAGCGAGAATGACTGACACTTTTAGGCTTTCGACCGCCGATTGCAGGAGCTTTGGTGCTCGAAAACGACGTCGGAGAGTAGATCCGGATAGCTCTCACCAAGATCTACATTTCTACGATGAGTTTTTCCCGTTTCATGGATTTTGAGGGATTAAGGTATGCGGTTTTGACCTTCTCTCCTCTCGAAAAGTTTCAGGTTTTCTTGTTTAAGCGTTCTTGCGACCAGATCAGTGGGCGGGAGAGTTGTGTGGCCGGATTTCGGCCGAATCGAGGCAAATGGTGAATTCTTCCCCTTGCCAAGCTTTCTTTTCCTTGTGCTCTCTGTTATTTTGCTTCCCTTCTTAGGATTTAGGAGTAGGGTAGAGTTTGGCCAAGATCTACCTACTGCTTAGGGTAGGGTTTCTGTTGAAGTGTATACTCATCGTATTTGATTGTTAGTCTAACGGTATATCCGTCGATTATATATTAGTTAGTCCTAGTTTAATTCGCCGCATATGACAGTGAGTGGATTTCGTCGGGTTTAGCAGTTAGCTTAAGTTAATTTCGTCTCATATGACTGATTAGTCTAGTAAAACTAGCTGATTATGACAAAAGTCAAAACTATCAAAAATCAGTCTTAGACTAAGTTAAATTCGTCAAGTATCCATTGAAAATTCGGCGGGTAATTCTTGGCGTTTAGTGTTGCTGAATTCATCAAGTATTAGGAGTTGAATCGATGAATGTCAGGCATGGCGTTGAGGGAAGCTCACTTGGCGTTGAGTGATATATTAAACTAAGTTAAAATCGTCGAGTAATCTTGACGAATTCGTCGAGTATCATTTGGTGTTTAGTGAGATTAACTTGGCGTTGAGTTCGTCGAGTATTAGGCATCGAGTTCGTCGAGTAATAGTCTCAGCGTTGAGTGTCTCTGTGTCCGCTAAGTAAAAGTTTTGAGTCAGTCGAGTATAAGCCTTGGCGTTGAGTGAGATTTGAATCTAAGTCAAATTCATCGAGTAATCTTGACGAATCCGTCGAGTAATGTCAGTTTGGCATTGAGTGAAGCATTGGCATTGAGTGAAGCCATGGCGTTGACTGGTCTATGAAACTAAGTCAAAAGTATTGAGTGAACTCAACACGGCATTGAGTGAAGGCAGAATCGTTGAGATTAGATGATTGGCGTCGAGCGCGTTGAATGCACTCAACACGGAGTTGAGGTGACTCACCGCTTTTTCCGTAGACTTGGGATAATTTCACTGATTTGTCATGTATTAAGATAATTGATGTTGCTATGTGAAATTCATCGTGTATCTATTATATTCGTCGAGTATACTCGACGAATCAGTATGGTCTTGGTTTTCAATGGCCAAATTGTATCTATTTCGTCGGGTTTGGCCTTAGGTCAATTTCTGGGATTTATTCCTCCATTTATTATTGGAGAAGCCCAGTGTTTTGGTTGTGGTTTGTCTGTGTTTAACTATGGTGGTTGGTGTATTGGTGGTATGTTCATGGATGGGTTGACAGTGGATAAAGGACCACCAACCTGATACCTTTTGGTGAATTATTGCCCTAGTGGGTTTGCTCAGTGTGGGTATGTGACTGTTGGTGTGTTGGGTAAGTTATCACCACCGAAGGTGCTAGTTTTTTCCCAATTTTGGGTGTGTCAAGGTATAAGACCATCTTTCCTTAAGCCATTATGAAGATTTTGATGTTGGTGTGATGGGTAGGTTCCCACCACCGCAGGTGCCGGAGTGGCTGGTGTTTTGTTGTTCACCAAATTATCGGATAATTAATCTCTTACACTTACAATTATTTATTTATATGTTCTATAAAGCATAATTCTTTATAGCACTTGGTGTAAATTCCGTACTTTTGGACTTTATAGGTTAATTAATCGTTTTAGTATTTTGGTTTAATTGTTGAGGTTTGTCAGGTTCTTCCTCATGTTAGGGTTGGTAACCCTTGTACCGTTGGTTTATTGCTAACTCTTTTCACCACTTATGTTTTTTTTCTTGCTGAGGTGTTCTTTTTTTGAATGCCTCGGATTTGGAGAAGTAGTCAGTTGAGCGACTGGGGTTGGTTTTGGCTAGTACTCTACAGTTGTCCTTTCCTCACCGACCGTGAGATAGTGTTGTTGTTTTGTCATTTAGATTTAAGACATACATAATTTTTAGTGGGTTCGTGTTAGGATTGTTGACGCCCACTGGATTTTTGTTTAATGTTAAGTACTTGCTAACTGCTAAACCTTTTTTTATATGGTTGTGTGGATTTACTTGCTCTCTGGGAAGGCTTTATGCTAGGGTGCATGTTAGATATTTTAAAAGTATAAAATATTACCACTATTACTTCATACATGTCATCTTTCAAACTAAAGTCACTATGTTTGATAAACGTAAAAGCTATTTTAATATCTATACTAAATATAGAGTCATGCATACCATGAGTTGTCCAATATGAATGTTTTTACTCATGTAGGATGTCAATTAATGTAAACAAGGTATTTTTCGCAGCATAAACTTATATTTTCAGTCGTGGACTATTTGATCTACTAAGCCGAGGGATACGGCACGGCGTAGCATCACGACGCATGTTTTCTCTTACTCTGATATTCATTTAAATTCAGAAAAAATACGGGTTATGACAGTTGGTATCAGAGGGATGGGTTGCTTGACAATTAGTTGAACAACCACCTCAGGTCAGTCTTAGTTATCTTGTTCCATTGCATACACACATCAATGTGTCATCGGTACGTCTTGGCCGAAGCATGAACACTACACTCATAAGCATGACAAGAAGTATACGAGACATATAATGTAGTATGAGATGCATAATATGTGTTTGTATATGGATCCTCATAGGAAGCAACATATGACTGTTATGTAGTATGAGATGCATAACAATGATCACATGAATGAACATTAGATTTTTCTTTTCGTTGCATGTGATATTATGTAGTATGAGATGCATAATATTTCATGTGTATGCCACTCATAACATGCACTAAGGACTTTATTAGATTGCATAACACAACATGGATGACATAACATTGTATTATCATACATGTCAAGCCAAATATTTATATGATGACATATATATGCACATGGTTTTATGTCAAAAAGAAGAATAAGAAGTCATGCATTCATGGTTTATACACAGGAGTCAGTGGGATGATTGTATATCATCCTAAGTTTAGGCATGACATCATTAATGAAATTCCCATAGCAAGTTAGCAGCTTCAGCAAGTATTTGTACATGTCTTGTTTGAACTAAGTTGTGTAGTTCTAGCGGTAAGCTAGGTTTTTGATTAGTTGTTTGTTGTGTCCTTAGAATGTCGAGGCATCCTGTGATGAGGTCGACTCCTCAGTCTGATGACGAGTCATCTGGAGTTCAGAATGAGGCTGTGATAGAAGGACTGCGATAGAGCAATGAGGCTCTGTCTAGGCAGATGTTGGAGATGTAGTCGTAGATCCAGGCTTTGTTGTTTGTTGTTTTCGGGCAACCGATTAGAGTGCAAGACCTTGTTGTGTGTCAAGCTATTAATGTTCCCATGCTCCTCTGGTGCCCCCAGCTGTGTTGCCACCAGAGATGAACTTTATCTCACATTTCCAACAATTAGGACCTCCTACCTACTATGGTAGAGTGGATTTCATGGCTTTGGACGACTGGATTATCGCAATCGAGGAGATGTTCTCTTAATCAGGGTTTCTGCCGACCAGAGAGTGATAGTCACTGTCTACCAGCTAAAGGGTCTGGCTAAGTGCTGGTGGTTGAGAGAAAGGGAGAACTTGAAGGACGGATGTTCGTGAGAAGCCTTCAAGGAGCTATTACTGTAAAAGTTTCTGCCGTCGGTCTAGTAGGATCGCTTGATGAATAATTTTCTGTACCTAAAGCAAAGGCAACTCATAGTGAGTGAGTATGAGGTGGAGTTTAGTAAGCTGAGCCGTTTTGCCCCTGATTTGGTATCTTCTGAAACTAATAGAGTTAAGCGCTTTCTGGGTGGTCTGAGGAATGACATCCAGTAGCTGGCCAGTGCTTATGGATCAGAGTTGAAGTGTCCGCAGTCCCAACACACGTTGCAGCTAGTCACTTCAGGCTTTTCCGCCGCCACAACATTTGGACAAAAGGAAGGGCAAGCTGAACGTGGTGACCTTGGATGATGTGCAGACATCTGCCCAGGTGATCTCAAGTTAGATCCTAATATAGTTTTGTTTTCATATCATAGTTGTAGTTTCGACGTTGTTCGATTAGTTATGTAGGCGATTTTATAGGGAGGTTTAAGGTAAAGAACCGTTGGGCGCGTGTTCTTTTCGATTCTGGTGCTACCCACTCATTCGTGGCTAGAACCTTTGTGGAGCATCATCGTTTGACTCTTGATCAAGTTGGTGAAGTATTTCATGCCAAGTTTCCCTCTGGTGATTCGGTGGTGTCGGACCAGGGTATCCTGGGTTATCCGATTCTTTTAAGCAATTTCCTTGTTGTTGTTGATTTGAAGGTGATATACTTGGAAGACTTCGATGTGATCTTGGGCATGGAATAGTTGTCTAGATATGATGCGGTCATTCAGTGCAAGGTCAAAGCACTTGGACTTCAATATGGACAACGGTCTCACCAGGAGTGTTTATGGTTATTCTCGTCAGGATTCCCCGATTATTTTTGCAGTATGTGCTCGGAAGCTTTTAGATTCTAGTTGCTTTGCTTACTTAGTTTATGTTTTGGGAACCGTTAATAGTTTGCCGCGTGTCGAGGAGGTTCCGGTGGTGCGTGTGTTTCTGGATGTTTTTCCTGATAGTCTTCTGGGTCTCCCACCTGAGAGAGATGTAGAGTTTATTATAGATCTTGTGTTGAGTACATGTCCTATTGCTAAGGTACCATACCATATGACCCCTCATGAGATGGATGAGTTGCGTACCCAGCTGGATGAGTTGTTGCATAGTGGATTTATTAGACCAAGTTCTTCATCGTAGGATGTTCCCGTGTTGTTCGTGAAGAAAAAAGAATGGATCCATGAGGCTATGCATCGATTATAGAGAATTGAATAAGGTAACTATCAAAAACAAATATCCTTTGCCATGAATAGATGACTTGTTTGATCAGTTGTGTGGTAGTATTGTGTTTTCAAAGATTGACCTTCGTTCAGGCTACCATTAGTTAAGGATTCGTGAGACAGATATTCCACGGACCGCTTTCGTTCCCGGCATGGACATTTTGAGTTCTTGGTGATGTCCTTTGGTTTGAATAATGCACCCTCTGCCTTCATGGACATGATAAACATAGTGTTCAAGGAGTTTCTGAACCATTTTGTGGTCGTTTTTATAGTTGATGTTCTGGTGTATTCTCGGAGTGCTGAAGAGCATGCCCAGCACTTGCGTTTGGTTTTGTCTGCTTTGAGGGAGCATAAGTTATTTGTCAATTTAAGCAAGTATGAGTTTTGGCTTCCTCAGGTTTCCTTCTTGGGTCATGTGGTTAATAAGGACGGAATTTCTGTCGACCCTGAGAAGATTTCTGCCGTAATGGATTGGAACAGACCTACCACACCCAAAGAGATAAGGAGTTTCCTAGGGTTGGCAGAATATTATAAGAGGTTTGTGGAAGGATTTTCTACGATATTTGCGCCGCTGACTAACCTTTCGCAGAAGAATGCAACTTTTGTTTTGAGCGATAAGTGCGAAGAAGCTTTTCAGTAGTTGAAAAAGAGATTATGTACTGCTCCAGTTTTTACTTTGCCTACCGAAAGATTGGAATATACTATTTACATGGATGCATCGCATGTTGGACTTGGTTGAGTGATGCAAGAAGACAAAGTGATTGTGTATGGCTCGAGGTAGTTAAAGATCTATGCAAGAAATTACCCTACACATGATTTAGAGTTTGCTGTTGTGATTTATGCATTGAAGCTCTGGAGACATCTATTGTATGGCACACTGTGCAAGATTTATACGAATCATAAGAGTTTGAAGTACGTATTAACTCAAAAGTAGTTGAATTTACGCCAGCGGAAATAGTTAGAATATGTCGCAGATTATGATGTCGAGATCCAATATCATCCGGGCAAAACTAATGTGGTAGCTGATGCCTTGAGTACAAAGACCACGCAAATCTTTGGACTTTCAGTGGAATCCTTAGTAGAAGAGTTTTTGTTAATGGGTATATCGGTTAGGAGTAGAGACTCGCTAAGTAGTTTGGAAGTGTTAGAGCCTTCTTGGATAACGCTTACAAGGCTGTATCAGAAGGATGATCCTGATTTGCTGCACCTCTATAATAGAATTGAGAAAGGGGAGTTTCCAAACTTTTCTTTTGATGAGGAGGGTACATTGAGGTACCGCGGTAGATATTATATCCCCGTTATTGGGGATATTCGAGTTAAGCTATGTAGTGAGGCACATGGATCCAGTATTGCTTACCACCCTAGTTCTACAAAGATGTATAGAGATTTGAAGCAGATCGTTTGGTGGTATGTCATGAAGAAGGATATAGCCAAGTTTGTGTCTGAGTGCTTCACTTGTAAGCGAGTTAAGGCCAATCATTGAAGGACTAGTAGCAAGTTAACACTGTTAAAGATTCCAAGTTGGAAGTGGGAGAGTATTTCTATGGACTTCATTATTGGTTTGCCGAGATCTCCCAAAGGACATGATTCTATATGAGTTATAGTGGATAAACTGACGAAGTGTGCTCACTTCGTGTCATTTAAGATTGATTACTCCATGAAGAAAATAACAAAGTTATACTTGGATGAGGTTATCAGGTTATATGGAGTATCTATTAGTATTGTGTCAGATTGAGATTCCAAGTTTACATCTCATTTTTGGAAAAGATTACATGAAGGATTGAGTGCTGATCTGAGGTATTCCACCGCTTATCATCCACAGACAAATGGTTAAATAGAAAGAGTTAATCAGATTTTGGAAGACATGATAAGATGTTACATCTTAGACCACGAATGAGTGTGAGACGAGTGTTTGAGACTAATGAAATTTGCTTATAATAACAGTTATCAGGAGAGTTTGCAGATGGTCCCATTTGAGGCTTTATATGGGAGATGTTGCAGAACTCCCTTGTTTTGGGTTGAGGTTGGTGAAAGACCGTTGTTGGGTCCAGAAGCCTTGGAAGAAATTGGCATTTTTGTGAATCATATTCGAGAGAAGCTTCATATAGCTCAGGAGCATTATGAGAAGAACACTAATCGATAGAGGACAGATTTGGAATTTGTCGTTGGGGACATGGTGTTTCTTAAAGTTTCCCTGATGTCTGGTGTCAAGAGGTTTGTTAAGAACCATAAGTTGGATCTTATGTATGTGGGACCCTTCGATATTATTGAACGTATTTGGATGTCAGCTTATAGGATGGATTTTCCTGCGAGTTTTCCTAGTGTGCACGATATGTTTCACGTAAGCTAGTTGCAGAATTGTGTGCTTAGAGACCAACAGGTTCTTGATTTTGTGCCCTAGTTAGAGCCTAATCTTTCTTATGTCGAAGTTCCTGTTCGCATTCTGGATACTCAAGATCAAGTTTTGTGGTGGAACCAAGATATGGAAAGCGTGACTTGGGAGTTGGAGTCGGCTATAAGGGATGCTCATCCTCATCTGTTTTCTTATTTTCTTTCGGTATGTATTTCTGTTATATAAACATTGATTATTTTCCTTCCATGATGGAATCTTTTGTGTGTAAAGTTTCGAGACAAAAATTTCTTTTAGAGGGAGTGGTTGTAATGCTCCTCACTTTCTAAGGTTTATTTAAATTCCTTTAATGACATATTTTGACGTCAGGGCGTTACTTTGACGCTTGATTAACGGGTGTCGTTGTTGGAGCGTGGCTTTTTGCTCATTTGTACCCCCTGATTTTGACATAGAATATTAACATGGCTAATTTCTTGTGAGTTTTGATACTCCCTTGCGAGCCGGGGTTCGTTTTGGAACACGACGGAGCCTTTTTGGGAATGTTGTGTTTTAACTTCGGGGAGTGTTTACCCGAGTATGGTCTGTCAGATTTCGATTTCGACTTCGTCGTTGGATTCGTAGCGTCGATATTTAGCCATAGTGTGATTTTCGTAGAAATCCAAGCTGTGCTAGTTTTGATCAATCTGACATTTTAATTATAATAATAATATATTATATTGTTTAGTCTCTATAAATAGCCTTGCGATTAGACGTAACCCTATTCATCATCTTCTTCCCGATTGCAGAACTTTTGTGCTTGAAAACATCATCAGAGAGTATATTCGGATAACTCTCACCAAGATCTACGTTTTTACGATGAGTTTTTACCGTTTCTTGGATTTTAGGGATTAAGGTATGCAGTTTTGACCTTCTCTCCTCTCAAAAAGTTTTAGGTTTTGTTGCTTAGGCGTTCTTGCTGCCAGATCAATGGGCAGGAGAGTTGTGTGGCCGGATTTCGGCCGAATCAAGGCAAGTGGTGATTTCTTTCCCTTGTCAAGCTTTTTTTCCTTGTGTTCTCTGTTATTTTCCTTCCCTTCTTAGGATTTATGAGTAGTGTAGAGTTCAGCCAAGATCTACCTGCTACTTAGGGTAGGGTTTCCGGTGAATTGTGAAAGTCTTTGTTTTCAAGGGTAGCTAAATCACTTAGAGGGGGGGGGGGGGGTGAATAGGTTTTTTAGTCTATTGTGACTATCTTTAATTTTCTTTCTTTTAAGTGTTATGTGAGTGATTAGTAATTTGCTTTCAAGACACACACAACCTACAATCAAAGAAATAACACAAAAACACACACAAGATATATAGTGTGTTGAAAATTGTGAAGTGAAAGTGGGTGAATGGAGCACTTGGACCTATCTGTGCGGACTACGCAGATGGGGTTAGCAGACAGCTAGGTCGGCAGGGATGTTGCAGACGGTTTGCTCTATAGAGGCCTAGGCGGTCTGTTCGCGCGTACTACGAAGACATTAGCGGCGGTTAGCTAGGCTGGCTTGTGCTCTGCAAGCAGCTGGATCCCAGGAAGTAACCAGGCAGATAGTGACTATATTTGCGGAGTCCGGCAAGAAGCGGACTGAAGAACTGGAGCTCGGCAGACTGGCTTGGCGAATTCCTTGGTCCTGCTCTGGTGAAGCGGTAAGTGGAAGCTGCGGAGACTGCCAGTCAGTGCAGACTAATACTGGAGCTCGCCGGGACAGGCAAACTAGTTCCAATATCTGCTAGTAAGTGCGGACTGGCCCTTGCGGCCAGTGGTGTGGAATTGGTTGGTTCTGAACCAAGTCCATGTTTGGCTCAGTCCGGGGAGATCACACAGTTGAGTGCGGACTGCTTCTCAGTCCGCCAAGCTCAGCAGAAGTGTTGTGTGCCTTGATTGCGAGTTTGGGAGAAGCAGACTGGAGTTTATGTCCGCAATTACGTGCACACTGGAGCTGGGGTCCGCTGAGTCCGACAGCTACCATGCTGGTGTGGACTCGGGATTTGCGGACTGGAGCAGTCTGCGGAAGATGCAGACTGGAGGAGTCTGCTGTTTAACCAGACTGGAGCAGTGTCTGCTGAGTCCGGTAGGTGTCTTGGTGACAAGGCTGACTCAGGGTATGCAGACTGGAGTTGTCTGCAGGGATATGCAGACTAGAGCTGTCCGCAGTATGGGCGGACTGAAGCTGTGAGTCCGCTGAGTCCGACATTTGCCTTGTGGCGAGGCTGTGGGCTCGGAATAAGTGGGCTGGAGTTGTGTCCGCGGATTGACGGACAATGTTGCTGCGGAGTCCGGCTGTGGTTGTCCTGGCTTGGCCTTTGGCGACAAGGCGGACTGGCGATTGTGTCCGGCCTTGGAGAAGCTATGGTGGACTGGCTATCTTGTACAGGCAGCGGTGAACTGGTGTGTGTATTCGCGGGCTTGCGGATACACTTGTTCTTGTTGCAGGATGTGGCGGTAATCCTATCGGTTAGGGCAGTGACCACATTCATCATCGTGCCTATAAATAGGACCCATGTCACATCCGAAAACAAAATAACCAACCGAAGTGAGTGAACAGTAAATTGAGCTCGCAACAGTTACTGCGGACTGGACTTTTGTGTCCGCGCGGTTTAGTTGAGTTGACCGGGTTGTGCTGTGCAGGTTGTGCGGATAGCGGTGGAAAGCCAGGACTTGGCTCTGATTGCGGTCAGGGACAGTGCAGACTCTAAGGTTAAGCAACAGGCGGTAAACAGCAGGTCGCGGACAGCGACCAGACGGTCTTCTCTTTGGCAACTTGGTTCTGGGTTCAATAAGTCGCCTTCTTCAGGCGGACTGTTCTATTCGGCATCGCAGCTTGTGCGGTCTGGCGACTAGGCGATCTCGCGGTCAGGCGGCTTGCAGATTGGCAGCTAGAGCTAGCATTGGAATAAGGGGTTATCCACACGGTTTGGGTTGCGATCTGGCGACCTGACGGACTGTGCGGACTCCACGGCAGTAGACCGGTGGCTTTGTGTTTGAGTTCGCGCGACTTGTGTCTTGTCTTGTATTTGTAGTCTCTGCTTTCTGTTTGGTGGTTGTTTGGTGAAGCATGTCTCGCCATGTATGTCTCGCCTTGTAAAGAAGTTAGCTGGTAATCAATAAAGAATCTTGTACTGCATGTGTTTCTGGTTGACTGGCTTTAGTTGAGATAACCCCTGCTCACTCTAAGGTCCAGGGATATTTCCGCATGATCAAGGTGTGATCTTGATAGGTCTGAAATATTAATTTGGCGTCAGGCTATCTCGTTGACCACCTTGAGAAAATTCAACATGGTATCAGAGCAAGGTTGTTGAATTTCAACATGGTATCAGAGCTGGATTGGAGTGGATAAGCAGTGTTCAACTGAAGTGGTTATTTCTCTTATGAAGAGGGAACCAGTGGTAGAACCATGGCAGTGGAAGATGCAAGTTGTCTTGGAATTGAACTCCTTATAGAGACGAACTTTGAAAGGTGGAAGTCTTGTATGGAGAGCTTTCTTCTCGGCGAGGACCTTTGAGAGGTAGTATGCAGAGCAGAAAGACAAGAGGCTACTATTGGCAATGATGAAGAGATGAGAGCTTGGAAGGAGACAAATGCGAAAGCGGAGTCTATTCTCAGGCAGGTGATCTCATCAGAGATCTTGGACCACATCAGTGGATGTCGGTCAGCTGCGGAGGTTTGGACTTCCCTTGATGGGTTGTTCAGGAAGGAGGTGAAGGTTGCTGTAGAGGATGGTCCTTCTACTTCATATAAGCAAGAGAGGAGTATTTCTCCTAGGCGTGGTGGGAAGAGGAAGGAGGGACCAAGGTGCTATAAATGCAAGCAGCATGGTCACCTCAGAAAAGAATGCAAGGTTGTTTTGCTCTCGGCGAACGTAGCTCAAGTTGGAGGCAAGGAGAAGAAATTAGTTGGGTCTTCAACAAGTTCAGGTACTGATCGGATGAAGGCCAGTGATAGTGCAGCCATCTGGCATGAAAGACTGAGGCATGTAGGGATGGACAAGCTGAAAGCAATGGCAGAAAGAAGACTTGTGAGAGGATTGCATAGATTGTCATCCTATGGCGATGGTCAGGGATGTGCGGGATGTCAGCAAAGTGAAGCTTATCGCTTTATGGTTGATAAGGAACAATCCATATGTAAAGCACCTTTGGAGGTTGTCCATTGTGCTCTGGTTGGACCGACCGTCATCGCTAGTCTTGGAGGCAGCAGATACATGCTGATATTGGTTGATGACTATTCAAGGTATACTTGGATTACTTCATGAAGATGAAGTCGAACATGATGCGCTTGTTTGTAGAGTTCAAGAAGCTTGTGGAAGGCCAGCTTGGCCTGCGGCTCAATAAGTTGAGGACAAGCATCGGTGGTGAGTTTGGCTCAACCGAGTTCTCGAACTATTGCAGGAAGCAAGGGATCCAGAAGGAGCTTTATTGTGGACATACTTCACAGTAAGGTAGTGTTGCAGCTCGGATGATCCGTTGGTTGACAGAGATCTACAAGTGTTAGATTCAGAGTAAAGGCGTTCATAAGGCTCTTTGGGCAGAAGGGATGACCTGTGCTGCTCATGTCATCAATCAAATGCCTCTTAGTCTGATCTATGTGAAGACTCCATATGAGCTGATGTTCGGGGTGAAGCCCAGTGTGAAGCACCTAAGGGTGTTTGGATCTACCTGCTACGTACATGCTCTGGATGCTCTCAAGACGAAGCTAGTCTTTGTTGGGTATGATGAGCAGAGGAAAGATGGAGGTGTATGGATCCTGTGACGAAGAGGCTCATCATTTTGAAAGACGTTGTCTTCGATGAGTTGACGTCATATTGGGATAGCTCTTATGTGGAGCTAGAGGTGAGCAGGTCAGATGGTGGGCTGAAGCAGGCTGCTGCTAAGGTTCAGTTGGAGCTGCCTGAGTCACCAGGAGCTTCAGGTTGCTCTAGCTCCGGGGCAAAGGCGTCAGGGTCAGGAAGCAGGGGGAGAAATGCTCCAAGTTCTTCTGTCTCGAAGGCGGAGGCTTCCGGTTCAGGAAGCAGGGGGAGCGATGTTCCAGGTAGTTCTTGTTCGAGAGCGGAGGCTTCTGGTTCAGGTAGTAGGGGGAGCGTTGCTCCAGGTGCTCCTGGTTCCAATGAGGAGGCGTCTTGTTCGGGAAGTAAGGGGAGCATTGTTCCGGGTTTGCCCGGGAACAGAGCTGGTGCAAGAGGAGAAGCAGAGTTGGTTAGCCATGATCAGGTTCTTCGGAGATCAAAGAGGATCAGTAAGCCACCAGCTCGATATAGAGAAGGGAACACGATGGGCTTGCCCCCATGTTTCCTTGCGAGCCCTCAGGTCGAGCGAGTACCTTCTAGCTGTGATGACCCCACTAGAATCAAGGAGGTGATTGACACCAAGGCTGAGGAGGTGACTACTCTCAGAGGTGACAAGGCTTGTACTTTTGTGCCCAAGGTTGTTGGTGATACTCCTGTGATGCAAGAGTGGAGGTTGAAGCTGATGACGAAGGCAGAGGGAAGCATGGCTCCATTTGGGAGATGCTGGAGGGCTCCCTCATGGTCCATGATATGCGGGGTGAGGACTATGTCTTGGACATCTCTTCGTAGATGCTATCGGAGGAACCAGGTGCAATGTTACGAGAGCTGCTGGAGTTGTTCACCACTTCTCACTTTAAGGGGAGTGTTGAAAATTGTGAAGTGAAAGTGGGTGAATGGAGCACTTAGACCTATCCATGTGGACTACGCGGACAGGGTGTAATGACCAGATTGTCCGCCACAATTAACAATATCCCTAATGACATATATAATCAAGAACATCGGAAATATACATATGCATTTCATAACGAGAACGTATCATAAACATATATAACAATCTATAGCAAGGCCAGAAAAGAAATAATCAGTAAATTTCTACCTGAGCTCTAATGACGACCGGTCACTGTCTTTTTGGTTCCTAAAAATTTAGAGAATACAACCGTTAGTCTTGTATAAGACTAAGTGAAAATTTACCTTTTTAATCTGTTGTACAGTGATATAAAAAATAGGAAATAAGTACTGTTGCAATTAAATAAGCCAATATATAACAGTTCATTTCATTAATGAAACAATTTAGAGCATGTTCTGTAATTCGTCTTGCAGTCAAATCAATATAAGTAACTAACAATATTGTTTCAGTATAAGCTTAGACTATAAGAAATCATAAACAGTAAACAATAAACATCTGCTACAGTCTAAGCTATACGACAATATTCTTTTTTGCTTTTATTTTTTTTCATATAGACACTATTAAGGGTAATTAAATTAATTCTGTATCAGTCTCAGTATTCCGTTTTTCAGTCTTTGGGCCCGACCCCTTTGGGCTCATCAGTCTCCAAACCAGTACGTACAACACGCGTTTATGCCTTTCGGCTCGACTGGTTTGGTAATTCAATACATAATATCAGTTTTATTCATTTTACCTTACCCTTAATAGTTCCATGTGTCGACACATATTTTTATTTATGATGAGTTCTTTTTTTTAATTAGTCCCCTTAGAATATTTCTTGCTTGATTGCCTCTATATGAGGCCATTCATAGCAAACAACATATGATATTTCAGTATAACAGTGAACTTATTTTAGGTAAAACATACATTAAAAAGAGAAATTCTCACCGTGGCTCGTTCCTTTTCCTTGCCCCGTCTCGAATAGACGTCGCGTCGACTTGGAGATGTCATCCTTCGCAATATCTGTACATATATAAGGCAACAACATTTTATTCCACGAGGTTGCATCCCACACAGCGACCCGACGCATTCAAGCCAATGCAAGCAAAATTTCATATAGCTGGTTACCCACACAAACACGAAACCAGCCGGCCAACAATCTAAACAGTCCAAAAACAGCAGCCACCAATGAAACCAGCCGGCCAAACAGGCCAAAAACCGCAGCTATCAATGAAACCATCCAACCAAACAGGCCAAAAACAACAGCCATCAATGAAACCAGCCGGCCAAACAGGCCAGATAATCTAGACACAGCAAAATCAACTAACCAGTCGGCCAACAGTCCAGATAAGACACAACAAAATCAATTAACCAGCCGGCCAACAGTCCAGATAAGACACAACAAAATCAACTAAACCAGCCAGCCAACAAGGAGAGTACAACTCTCAACACACCCAACACACAAATCCAGCCTCAACTAAAAGAAAAGCATAAAAGGGATCAAGTACCTGGTGAAAAAGAACTCGAAACTTCTCACACCAAAGCCAACGAAGTTCAAACTCCCCAAACTCAGCTGCAAAAGAGTCGTTTAGGGCTCGTACAAGTAGAAGAAAAGAAAGGAGTATACGAGTTCCCCATACCAGGCAACGGGAAGAAGAAATCCACAAAACCCTAACTATTGGGTTTCGTCAATCAGCCGAGAAAAGTGCGTAAATGCAGAACAGGAACAGGAATCAGGATTTATCCCGTAAGAGCAAGACAAAAGCCACCGCTGGAGCCGGTTCATTACAAATGAGCCAACCATAACCGGCTAACCCAGCCCAAACCCCTTAGCCAGCTATGAACCAGCTAGCCCACATAAAAAAACAAGTCTTACGAGTTTACCACCATTAAACAAAACCACCTGTTAGCCATACGCTTGAAATACAACATATATATTAAATAACCAAGGCATGTGATCATACAACATTATTATGCGTCGTCCACATCCATAACAGCCAAATATAATATATACAAAGATATTACGTAGCCCACAACATATAACATAACAATTTCATAGCCATAACTCACACGACGTCGATTCACAGCTCATGTTGATGGCGAATCACAGCTCATGGCGATGCCGAGTCAATACTGCTTAACTCTCTTTTCATCATCGGGGACGTTACCTGTATTACATTGATTTCGTTACACATCATCATATCTTTATTATTTAATTTAAGCATTAATTACAATTGCATACCAGAAAATGTGTGCGGCATAATTCTCCCCTCCTTAAATAATTTTTGTCCCCGAAAATCATTCTTCCATATTATCGAACAGTACAGGAAAAAGATTCTGCATAGCATCTTCACGTTCCCACGTCGCTTCGTGCCTAGGGTGACCCTTCCACCAAACTAGCACATAATTCACGTCACGATTTCGTAACTGTTTGGTTTGCCGCTCTATAATCTGATATGGTTCCGTCGGGCTAGAGAGGTCGGGTTCAATTTGTATATCTGTGGTTGCAACAATCGTTTCAGGGTCACAAACATACTTTCGTAATGCTGACACATGAAATACATGATGCAACCTTTGCAACTCTACTGGTAGCTCCAAGCGGTAAGCAACATCACCTACCTGCTCAAGGACTGAAAAAAGTCCGACATAACACGGACTCAATTTCCCAAGTCGTCAGAAACGTGTAACTCCTTTGAACGGCCTGATTTTCAAACATACTTGGTCACCGACTTGAAATTGCACAAGACGATGACGGGCATTATAGTATTTTTGTTGCCGATCTTGAGCTACCTTCATTCGTTGTTGTATCAGCTTTACATTTTCATGTCATTTATCAATTTTCTCCCGGTTATACAGTGTTCGCTCCCCATCTTCAGCCCAACTTAATGGTGTTCGACAACGTCGGCCATACAATGCTTCAAAGGGTGCCATCTGGATAGACGATTGGTAGTTGTTATTGTACGCAAACTCTACCAATGTCAGATACTTTTCCCAGGAGCCTTTTAAATCCAATACAATCATACACAATAAATCTTCTAAGAACTGTATTGTTCGCTCCGACTGTCCATCTGTTTGGGGATGGAATGCTGTGCTGAATAATAACTTTGTCCCCAAACGTTTGTGAATATATCTCCAGTTTCCCGACGTGAATCGACCGTCGCGATCAGAAATAATGGATCGGGGAATCCCATGCAATTTTATAATAACATCTATGTACAAATCATTTAACTTTTCAGGCGGTCCATCCAGTCGCACAGGAATAAAATGTGCGCTCTTCGTTAAGCGATCAATAATTACCCAAATACCATCATGCCCCAATTTGCTGCGAGGAAGACCAAAAACAAAATCCATCGCAATGTCTTCCCACTTCCATTCTGGTATGGGTAGGGAATGCAAATATCCTCCAGGTTTCTGGTGTTCTGCTTTCACCAGTTGACATGTGTGACAGGACGCAATATACGCTATTACGTCCTTTTTCATACCAGGCCACCAGAAATCCTCCTTCAGGTCATGATGCATCTTTGTTCGTCCTGGGTGAATTGAATACGGTGTGTTATGTGCCTCATATAAAATATCTCTTCGTATGTTGTTCACATTCGGGACACAATCGCCCGCTCATAAGTAATAACCCACTCTGTTCCGTAAACTCGCTAGTCTCTCCATTCTTTATTTTCTTTTGCAATTCAGCGAGAAATGGATCCTTTGGCAAAGCTTCTTTAATTCTATCTTTCAATGTATATCTGATTTGTAGTTGAGACAACTGGGCTCGCTTGCTTTCTGGTGTAACGAGTGGAGTGATTTGCATCTTTTCCAACTCATACACTAATTGTGCTTCATAACCAGACAAAACAGATAATCCAACTGTGTTCTTGCGGCTTAAGGCATCAGCAACCACATTTGCTTTGTCAGGGTGGTACTGCATATCGACGTCGTAATCTTTGATAAATTCTAACCAACGACGCTGTCGAAGGTTCAATTCCTTCTGAGAATATATATATTTTAGATTTTTGTGATCCGTAAAAACCTCGCAGCGTACGCCATATAAATAATGTCGCCAAATCTTCAGGGCAAAAATCACGGCAGCCAGTTCTAAATCATGGACTGGGTAATTTTTCTCGGCATCTTTCAACTATTGAGAAGCATACGCAATTACTTTTCCGTGCTGCATCAATACACAACCCAAGCCTTTGTACGAAGCATCACTATAAATCTGAAACCCTTCCGTACCTGACGGCATAGTTAAAATCGGCGCTGTAGTCAGTTTTTCTTTTAAGATGTCAAATGCTATCTAACAGTCATTTGACCAATAAAATGACATATTCTTCCTGGTTAGCTGGGTCAACGGTAAATAGATCTTTGAAAAGTTCTTTACAAAACGTCGATAGTATCCTGCCAAACCTAGGAAACTCCGTACTTCCGTCACTGTTGTCGGTTGCGGCCAACTGAGGATAGACTCAATCTTTGCGGGGTCTACAACCAAACCCTGCTCCATTATCACGTGTCCGAGAAGGAACACTTTTCTCAACCAAAATTCACATTTTGAAAATTTGGCATACAGTTGATGTTCTTTCAATGTTTGCAAGGCCAATCGCAAATGCCAAGCATGTTCTTCTTCTGACAGGGAGTAATTCAGTATATCATCAATGAACACAATCACGAATCGGTCCAAATAATCTTAAAGACCCGATTCATCAGATCCATAAATGCTGCGGGTGCATTGGTTAGCCCAAATGGCATAACCATAAACTCATAATGACCATATCTGGTACTGAACGCAGTTTTGAAAATATCTTCTTCTTTTATCCTTAGTTGGTGGTAACCAGATCGTAAATCCAACTTAGAGAACACTCTAGCATTGACAAGTTGGTCAAATAAATCCTCGATACGAGGGAGAGGATATTTATTTTTCACAGTCAACTTATTGAGTTCACGATAATCTACGCACAGGCATAACGTTCCTTCTTTCTTCTTTACAAACAATACGGGGGCACCCCACAGAGAGGAACTTGGGCGAATGAAATTTTTATCAATAAATTCCTGTAGCTGCACTTTCAATTCTGCCAATTCCTTTGGCGCCATACGATATGGTGCCTTTGCCACTGGTCTAGCCCCTTGCTCGAGGTTGATTTCAAATTCAATTTCTCTCTTTGGAGGGAGTCCAACCAACTCTTCCGGGAATAACTCTTGAAATTCACATACGACTGGAATTGTCGTAATGTCTTTCTTTTCTTCTGGAGGTCCTTTCACCATTAACAGAACAGCTTGACCGCCCTTCCGGATTTGTGAAAGCGCTTTCATTGCAGAAATTAACATTTTCGACACTTCACCTAATCCTCGATACGTAATTCTGCTTTGATCTGCACACTTTATCAATACTTCTTTGGTCTTACAGTCAATCACTGCCTCCGGTTGGGTTAACCAGTCCATGCCCAGAATAATATCGAACTCGGTCAGGGGAAGAACCACTAAGTCCGTTGTAAATGACTTATCATTCAGGGCAAACGTAATGATTACTCATTGTTGTGCAGTGAGTACCTGGTTATTTGGTAACGTAACGTGCAAAACCTCTTGTACCCGATATGGTTTTGCCGCAATTGCATTCAATATTGTTGTAGAAATAAAGGAATGACTTGCTCCCGTATCAAATAACAGTTTAACTAAAGAGTTACCGATAGGAATAATACCTGTCACAACGGTGTCATCCGCCTTTTCCTCTTGCTGATTCAAATTGAACACCCGCGGCTGCACTCGGCATTCTTGTTCTTGATGTTCTTCTATATATGCTCCTGCTGGCACTGAAGTAGAAGCTGAGGCTGCGTACTCACCTCCCGTAGCACGACCCATCAGATACAACCTCTGGCCCTGTGGCACTGGAAACTGCCGTGCTGCTCTTTGTCCTTCTCGGTTCCGAGGGCACTCCCTCTATCGATGCCCAGGCTGGCGGCACAAGTAGCAAACATTGCTTCCCACGAGACACTGCCCCTTGTGGCTTTTGCCACACTTGACACATCGTTGCTCAATTGTCGGTGCACTGCCACTGCTTTCAATTGGACGAGACCGCTTTCCTGAATCACTTGACTTCCCTGATGTACTCGTCTTGCTCGAGGACTCCTTACTAGAAGACGACCACGTCGATCTTTTCTTCGCAACGTCCCTTCGCTTTTGCATTTTCTCCGCATCAATTTCCATCAAACGTGCTTTCTTCACCAAAGCCCCGTAGTCTGTGATCTCCATCGGTATCAGAATCGAGCGAATACTATCTCGCAGTCCTTCCTGGAAGCGTCAGCATCTTTCTCTCTCATTAGGCACAAAGGCCTCTGCATAAAACGCTAAATTGGCGAACTCTGTTTCATATTCCAAGACTGATCGAGGAGCTTGTACCAAACGCAAAAACTTATCCTGTAATAACTTCTTTTCTGATTCTGGGACGAACCAATTGGTAAACGCTTGAATGAAAGTGTCCCACGGAATACTTGCTTGTGTGCGGCCCGCCAGTCTGCCACACACACTCTGCCACCACCGCTTCGCTTCTCCTTCCAATAAAAACGTGACCAAACCCACTTTTCGTTCATCTGGACAAAGCATGACTTCCAGTATTGTCTCAATGCGTGAGATCCAATCCTCTATTTCCAAGGGCGATAACCCTCCCCGAAACACTGGTGGCTTCAACTCCAAGAATTGTTTTAAATCGACATCCAACTGCCTCTGCTGTGACGGTCCTGCCACTTCCGGTGCTGGTGGAGGGGGCACATCTCTAACCATTTTAATAGCCTCTACCAACATCCATGTCAGATCCATTAGCTGCGGTGGTGTCTGTTGCTCTGTCTGTGAGGGTATCATTTGCGGCAACTCTTGCTGGGCCTGCCGCGATGCACTTCCCTCAGACATTACCTCTTGGGCTTCCTAAGCATCCATCAAAATCACACTTAGATGGATTTACTGACAATCATATATACTCGTTGTGGCCAGTGTGCAATTGAGAACTAGCTCTGATACCATTAAATTGTAACAGCATGATTGTCCGCCACAATTAACAATATCCCTAATGACATATATAATCAAGAACAGCGGAAATATACATATGCATTTCATAACAAGTACGTATCATAAACATATATAACAATCTATAGCAAGGCCAGAAAAGAAATAATCAGTAAATTTTTACCTGAGCTTTAATGACGACCGGTCGCTGTCTTTCTGGTTCCTAAAAATTTAGAGAATACAACCGTTAGTCTTGTATAAGACTAAGTGAAAATTTACCTTTTTAATCTGCTGTACAGTGATATAAAAAAATAGGAAATAAGTACTGTTGCAATTAAATAAGTCAATATATAACAGTTCATTTCATTAATGAAACAATTTAGAGCATGTTCTGTAATTCGTCTTGCAGTCAAATCAATATAAGTAACTAACAGTATTGTTTCAGTATAGGCTTAGGCTATAAGAAATCATAAACAGTAAACAATAAACATCTGCTACAGTCTAAGCTATACGGCAATATTCTTTTTTCTTTTATTTCTTTTCATATAGGCACTATTAAGGGTAATTCAATGAATTCTGTATCAGTCTCAGTATTCCGTTTTCAGTCTTTAGGCCCGACCCCTTTGGGGTCATCAGTCTCCAAACCAGTACGTACAACACGCGTTTATGCCTTTCAGCTCGACTGGTTTGGTAATTCAATACATAATATCAGTTTTATTCATTTTACCTTACCCTTAACAGTTCCAAGTGTCGACACATATTTTTATTTATGATGAGTTCTTTATTTTAATTAGTCCCCTCAGAATATTTCTTGCTTGATTGCCTCTATATGAGGCCATTCATAGCAAACAACATATGATATTTCAGTATAGCAGTGAACTTATTTTAGGTAAAGCATACATTAAAAAGAGAAATTCTCACCGTGGCTCGTTCCTTTTCCTTGCCTCGTCTGGAATAGACGTCGCGTCGACTTGGAGATGCCATCCTTCGCAATATCTGTATATATATAAGGCATCAACATTTTATTCCACGAGGTTGCATCCCACACAGCGACCCGACGCATTCAAGACAACGCATGCAAAATTTCATATAGCCGGTTACCCACACAAACACGAAACCAGCCGGCCAATAATCCAAACAGTCCAAAAACAGCAGCCACCAATGAAACCAGCCGGACAAACAGGCCAAAAACCGCAGCTATCAATGAAACCAGCCGGCCAAATAAGCCAAAAATAGCAGCCATCAATGAAACCAGCCGGCCAAACAGGCCAGATAATCTAGACACAGCAAAATCAACTAACCAGTCAGCCAACAGTCCAGATAAGATACAGCAAAATCAACTAACCAGCCGACCAACAGTCTAGATAAGACACAACAAAATCAACTAAACCAGCCGGCCAACAAGGAGAGTACAACTCTCAACACACCCAACACACGAATCCAGCCTCAACTAAAATTAAAGCATAAAAGGGATCAAGTACCTGGTGAAAAAGAACTCGAAACTTCTCACACCAAAGCCAACGAAGTTCAAACTCCCCAAACTCAGCTGCAAAAGAGTCGTTTAGGGCTCGTACAAGTAGAAGAAAATAAAGGAGTATACGAGTTCCCCATACCAGGCGACGGGAAGAAGAAATCCACAAAACCCTAGCTATCGGGTTTCGTCAATCAGCTGAGAAAAGAGCGTAAATGCAGAACAGGAACAGGAATCAGGATTTATCCCGTAAGAGCAAGACAAAAGCCACCGCTGGAGCCGGTTCATTACAAATGAGCCAACCATAACCGGCTAACCCAGCCCAAACCCCTTAGCCGCTATGAACCAGCTAGCCCACATAAAAAACAAGTCTTACAAGTTTACCACCATTAAACAAAACCACCTGCCAGCCATACGCTTGAAATGCAACATATATATTAAATAACCAAGGCATGTGATCATACAATATTATTATGCGTCGTGCACATCCATAACAGCCAAATATAGTATATACAAAGATATTACGTAGCCCACAACATATAACATAATAGTTTCATAGCCATAACTCACACGGCGCCGATTTACAACTCATGTTGATGCCGAATCACAGCTCATGGCGACGCCGAGTCAATACTGCTTAACTCTCTTTTCATCATCGGGGATGTTACCTGTATTACATTGATTTCGTTACACATCATCATATCTTTATTATTTAATTCAAGCATTAATTACAATTGCACACCAGAAAATGTGTGCGTCACACAGGGTTGGCAGACAGCTAGGTCGGTAGGGATGTTACAGATGGTTTGCTCTATAGCGGCCTGGGCGGTCTGTTCGCGCGGACTACGCGGACAGCAACAACGGTTAGCCAGGTCGGCTTGTGCTCTGCAAGTAGCTGGATCCCAGGAAGTAACCAGGTAGATAGTGACTATATCCGCGGAGTCTGGCAAGAAGCAGACTGAAGAACTGGAGCTCGGCAGACTAGCTTGGCGAATGCCTTCGTCCTGCTCTGGTGAAGCGGCAAGTGGTAGCCGCGAATACTGCCAGTCAATGCGGACTGATACTGGAGCTCGCCAGGACAGGCGGACTAGTTCCAGTGTCCGCCAGTAAGTGTGGACTAGCCCTTGTGGCCAGTGGTGTGGACTTGGTTAGTTCTGAACCAAGCCCATGTTTGGCTCAGTCCGGGGAGATCGCACAGTGGAGTGCGGACTGCTTCTCAGTCCGCCAAGCTCGGAAGATGTGTTGTGTGCATTGGTTGCAAGTTTGGGAGAAGCGGACTAGAGTTTGTGTCCGCAACTGCGTGCGGACTAGAGCTGGGATCCCCTGAGTCCGACAGCTACCATGCTGATGTGGACTCGGGATTTGCTGACTGGAGCAGTCTGCGGAAGATGCAGACTGGAGGAGTCTGCTGTTTAAGCAGACTAGAGCAATGTCCGCTGAGTCTGGTAGGTGTCTTGGTGATAAGGCTGACTCAGGGTATGCAGACTGGAGTTGTCTGCAGGGATATGCAGACTAGGGCTGTCCGCAGTATGGGCGGACTGAAGCAGTGAGTCCGCTGAGTCCGACATTTGCCTTGTGGCGAGGCTGTGGGCTCGGGATAAGCGGGCTGGAGTTGTGTCAGCGGATTGACGGACAATGTTGCTGTAGAGTCCGGCTGTGGTGGTCCTGGTTTGGCCTTTGGCGACAAGGCGGACTGGCGATTGTGTCCGGCCTTGGAGAAGCTATGGTGGACTAGATATCTTGCACAAGCAGCGACAAACTGGGGTGTGTATCTGCGGGCTTGCGGATACACTTGTTCTTGCTGCCGGATGTGGCGGTAATCCTATCGGCTAGGACGGTGACCACACTCATCATCGTGCCTATATATAGGACCCATGTCACATCAGAAAAAAAAATAACCAACCAAAGTAAGTGAACGGTAAATTGAGCCCGCAACAGTTGTTGCGGACTGGACTTTTGTGCCGCGCGGTTTAGTTGAGTTGACCGGGTTGTGCTGTGCAGGTTGTGCGGATAGCGCTGGAAAGCCAGGACTTGGCTCTAATTGCGGTTAGGGACAGTGCAGACTCTGCGGTTAAGCAACAGGTGATAAATTGCAGGCCGCGGACAGTGACTAGACGGTCTTCTCTTTGGCAACTTGGTTCGGGGTTCAATAAGTTGTCTGCTTCAGGCGGACTGTTCTATTCGGCATCATAGCTTGTGCGGTCTGGCGGCTAGGCGACCTTGCAGTCAGGAGGCTTGCAGATCGGCGGCTAGAGCTAGCATTGGAATAAGGGGTTGTCCGCGTGGATTGGGTTGCGATCTGGTGACTTGGCGGACTGTGCGGACTCTACAGTAGTAGACCAGCGGCTTGTTGTTTGAGTCCGCGCGGCTTGTGTCTTGTCTTGTATTTGTAGTCTCTGCTTTCCCTTTGGTGGTTGTTTGGTTAAACATGTCTCGTCATATATGTCTCGCCTTGTAAAGAAGTTAGCTGGTAATCAATAAAGACTCTTGTGCTGCATGTGTTTCTGGTTGACTGGATTTAGTTGAGATAACCCCTGCTCACTCCAAGGTCCACGGAAATTTTCGCATGATCAAGGTGTGATCTTGATAGGTCTGAAATATTAATCTGGCGTAAGGCTATCTCGTTGACCACCTGGAGAAAAGTCAACATGGTATCAGAGCAAGGTTGTTGAATTTCAACATAGTGGCTCCCCAAATTATGGGTACATCCACTTTCCCTCCCACCATTCTAACTTATAGTTAGACAAAACACTTTTCCAATCTCAGTTCAAAGAGCTTACAACACGATTCCACATGACCACTCGGTCTCTTCCAAGACCTATAGCTCAGGCATAAGGCCATACAACTCAGTGATCCAAAGATCACCTACCTCAGGCTGTTAAGCCCTACAACTCAGGCTGGGAGGACAGCCATACCTAAAATCTATAAGGGATCCTACCTTAAAGAAAATGACTCTCCTACCTCAGGCTGTTAAGCCCTACCTCAGATCCAAAGGATCCTACAGCTCAGGCACAAGTGCCCTACAACTCAGTGAGAATGACTCGCCTACATCAGGCTCAAATGCCCTACAGCTCAGTGATCAACAGATCACCTACCTCAGATCTAAGCTGGAACGTACTCTTAGATTCACACTTGAATCCTACAATTCAGGCTAAAGCCCTACTCTCAAATTCTCAACAGAATCCTACCTTAGGCAAATCTGCCCTATAACTCAGATCCAAACTTGGATCCTACCTCAAAGCAAATTTTCTCCTACCATTCAGATCCAAAAGGATCATACAAGGTGGAAATGACTTGTTGAGTTGATTAGACATAAGAGATATTTCTCTGTGCCAATCTTCCTGGACTGAGATAGACTCTGTAACATCCCATGTTACTTCTAGACCCTTTTAACTTAGATTGGGTTGGGTATGGGGTGGGTGTTAGGGAAATTAGCTAGATTTGACCCTAGGTAGTAGGTTGTAGCCATGTGGGGCCCACTATAGGGCCAAGTTAAACTAGGTCAAACTAGCCTAAATATGAACCCTAGACACACCATGACCCCACCACATTGCCCTAACCCTAAAATAATCTAAGTGGGCCCTAGGACATGTCATTAGGTCAACCCTTTGACCCTAGTTGACCAAAGTCAACCATAACCCTAAGTTGGTCAAACCTATACCCATAGGCCCAATTAGCCCAAGTAGGGCACCACATTGACCCAACCCAAGTTGGGTGGTGCCATTAGACCCATGACCACCAAGTGGGGTCAGCCCACTCATCATGGTTGAACAGGTTAACTCAAGTCAACTTAGTCAACATAATTAACCTAAAGAAGAAAATGAGGGCTAAGCCCACTCTCCTTGGGCCAAGCCCACAAAACTTGGCCCATGGCCAACCCAAGTGGACAAAGACTAGCCCTACCCCTCTGGTTTTGGAGAGAGGACACATGCATGAGGGTAAAGTGGGAATTTTAGGAGTGAGAAGATGAAAAGAGGTGGAGGCCACTTGGCCTTGGCTCCTTCTGCCCAAAAAGGGTGCTGGCCGACCTCCTCAGGAAAATTCCAGCAGAATTGGCAGCATGGTGGCCACTTGGCTCCATGGGTGAAGCCTCCAAAGCCCAAACCGAGCTCACCTTGGAGTTTTCTCCACACACAGCCCTCCCCAGCTCAAACCGACCACACCATCAGCTTCAGCGAGTGGAAACGAGTGGAGAACGACTCTGGAGCAGAGCTTTTGGTGAAGAAACGAGATTTTGAGCAGGAGATCGTCGGAGCAGCTCAACCATGGCCAACCGCCGCCAACCTCACTGCCGTACCACCATTCGGGTCCGTTTCGCCTCCCCTCTACTCGTACTAGCTTTCTAGATCCTTTAGGAGAGACATCAGGCTCAATTGAGCCCGATACCATGTGAGGGAAGGGAGAATTTTCCGAGCTTTTCTTCTTGCTCGAGTTCGCCGGAGGAGCCAATTCCGGCGGCCTCATCGTCGGGAATCGCTAGCCACCACCTTAGTGAAGGTGGTGGCGACATCCGCCGGTGGTGGTGGTGGCTCAGCTGGCCGGAAATAGCCGGGCAAGTCAGCCCAGCAGAAAGAAATCTGGGCCGTTGGCTGATTGGGGACGATGACTAGATCCCGTCCGTTCTACGTCAAGATTCGTGCAACCCGATATTTATTAAATTAAATAAACTATAGTATATAAATACATTCTGTCACACTTATACAGTGATATTGCATGGATATTTTAGGCCCCTTAGAGGCATTTTTAGATCTGGTGATCAAGATGAAATTGTAGCCCTTCCTTTTAACTTTAATTTTCCACCTTAATCATATAATTTGGTGCAGTCTAATATCCTGTAGGGCTGTTTTCCTAGGACTGGTCCTAGGCAAGGGCAGAATTTCAAATTGATGCCCAAGCCAAACCAATAATACAAATGACCGAAAATTTTGGGTGCATACATGATTAGGGCATATTTAGCCCCTGCCAAAAACTGAGAATTTTTGGGAATACATTTTCTATAGTTTTTCCTTAAATATCAAAAAATAAATAAATGAAATAATTGGAGTGTTATGGCTCCAAATGGCCCCAAAGTTTGGTGGCATGTCCTTGGGGACTATTAATGTGCATGGTAAAAATTTCAGTACATTTGGACCACTGCATGTTGGGTAAACTCACTTGCATGTGTTGATTATATATAGGCTTGGGGTGCAAATAGCCAAATTTGAAATGTTGTGTATTAGACCTATTTGGAACATCCAAAAATCATGGTATTGATTTCACAGGCTCATTATGGTGAATTATACCCTCCATTGTAATAATGAGATTTTTGGAAGCAAAAATCCCATTATTTGGAATTTTTGGAATAATAAAACTTTTAAAAAATAAATGTAAAAATAGGTTCATCATTGAGATAAAATCCCCAATTTTTGTCAAGGTCAATATAATGTTAGAGTTAACTCCTGAAAATTTGTATGTCTCTGTTTGAAGAATTGTGATAGGAGTTATGTGGAAATTACCTTTTTACCCTCATTTTACTTTATTAGCAAATTGGTGAAAATACTTAGTAGAAAATTTTGGAAAATTTCTTGGTGATGTATCTAAGTATGAATAACCTTGTATAAATTTTGCAGCATTTTCACATGAATTAATAAGTTTTAAAACCTTATAATGGCATTTGGGTAAATTATTAAGAATTAAAATTGGTAGGCCATTACATTATAGAGGTTGATGAAACTCTGCCATTAGCCTTAAATTAATGATATATATGCTTTGTAAGTTTCCTAGAATATTTAGTAATGTAATACTTATACTTCATTTGGAAAATGGCTATTATGTGAGTTTTGTATTAATTAAGGAATAAATGGAAATATTTCAAGGGAAATTATGAATTTTGGTAGACAATAATATTTTACCAAGATTCAACTCTGAAAAAATTCTTTAGGTCAGTGGATTATAATTTGTAATACTTCATGTATTAAATGACCTAGGGGATTAATTAAATGATTTAATTAGAGGCTTTAATGACTTAAGAAAATTATGAAAATCAACATGCTCACTTCATTAGTCCATACCATCCTAGGATAAATAATTGGGGGCAGGTGGACCAAGGAATTGGAAGTTCTATTTCGGGGTGATATTAGGTCATGAGTTGCGCATAGTGTAAGTAGGTCATGCTATAAGGACCACAGGGGGATAGATAACGGATGAGCTAGAGATTACAATTGGAATATGACCTGGTGGGTAGTGTTGTCTTAGTGACGAGAGTAAAAGTGCAAGCCCTTGGATTGCAACTGCAGTGGAGGCCGGCGGAAGACCGCCGCCCTTTTTGAGAACACCTTAAGTCATTAGGATCACTCAAGAGTAATAACGAGAGCTGTGGGTGAATTATGTGTAGTCATCAACTAAAGTAAATATCCTTGCAAAAGGGAGCTTTGGGCGTAATCCCATCGTAGTTCCTAGTGCCCCCGAGAGCCCTTCACCGGGTATACCCTGGGCAGTCCTGTGATTAACCTTAAATCACTGAGTATAATAACCCGTAGACAAGAGTAGTCTAATAGGTTAAGACATTATGGTTCATTCTCGCTCGTGATGGGTTTGAGGGATTTGAATAAAGGCACTATTGTGCGTTCTCGCCCGAGATGGGTTGGAGGGATATATGTTGAAGGCTCACCCGTGAAGGGTTTGAGGGAATCAGGACAGGTTGGTCCTGCGAGCTGGAGGCTCGAGATGAAATACTTGCATGTGTATAAATTTAGTGGCGGGTCATGCGGTACTGGCCGTTCGTCACACCGTTGGCAGTACGGTGAACCAGGCGGGTGTGAGGGTTTGAGGGGCCGGTGGGTTGTTTTACACTGCGGTCTGGAGGACGATCCCCGATAATGCACACCCGACCCAACAAGACTGACGGGATGTCAGCAAAGTACGTACGCATGGACTCTATAGTGCACCTTGGACGTGTACAGAGGTGTATGAGAGGTGTCTAAGGTTTGGTATTGTGCATACCGGCCTAGAAGTGGAGATGCCCGCTCCGCTGCTGCCGTAGCCACAGCGGTGGTACCCGAGAGTGAAGCTAGCTCTCAAAAAGTGGGAACTAAAGGTCTGTGATCACAGAGTCATTGTGTGTGAGTTGCACTTGCCTGTTGCATAAATTGCATCATAAACATTCATTCATATTAGGTCATACGCTTCATAGATCCTTATCATATAAATTAGTATGAGCTCTTTTATATGATAAGTTAAATTTCCTGGAAATCTTAACTTATAAATTTGTATTGGCATTCTTATAAGTTAAGGTACGTTTGCGATGGTAGTGTAGTGGTAGTATAGCTTTACTTTTCTGCTCTTACTTTCAGTTCCTTTACTTACTTTGCATACTGTGTTTTACTTCACTTGTCTTACTTACTTCAGTTTTATACTTTACTTACTGCACTTATACTTCTTACATAGAACAGTTAGAGTAGAACTACTATTACTCCTCATATACTTGTTAGTATAGTGCCACTGCCACCTGTTTACACTTGTTACCCCTTGTTGTCCTCCGCTTCGTCCTCCCGCACAGTGCCTAGGAGTTGCGGAGCGAGGTGTGGAGGAAACGACTTAGTATTTTTGACTAATGGTCGGTGACCAAACTATTTTTAGGAGTTCGAGGAGATGGAGCACCAACATGACCGGCAGGATGAGATGACAGGACGTGAGGAGATGATACCACCACCACCTACTACTACAACTGCAGAGTTGCCTCAGGTGGGATGACTTGGTGATCATAGTTATCTTCCGCTGTTTAGAGTTGAGAGAGAGAGAGATTTTGATATGATGTACTGGACATAAGCCCTTTTTACTTCTGTACTCATATGGAGTGATGTATTTCCTTTTTATATATTTATATATATATATGTACTGTGACTGTGGACTAGATGTGGTTTACTTTTACCGCTATACTTCTGTTTCTCATTTTGGCCTACAGGTTATATGATTGTATTAGCCGGCAGAATCGGCGTGCTGCGGTGTCGACTAACCCGTGTGTTAGTGTCACCGTAAGACGACAGTTTTGGGCATAAGACCGGGGAGCCTCCTTGGTAAGGGGAGGAGTCTTACAAACTGGTATCACTTGACCGAACGATCATATGAGAAAGAAGTCCACAACACTGGACCACCCCGCGTGAGCATTAGTTTGCGGACAAACTATGCAGCGGAAGCAATGGTGTGCCCATGTGTAAAAAGTCACAGAAAATAGTCCATTTAAACAATGAGTTAGGCCAATCCAATTAGGACAACACCTTAGTTTGACTTACCAAGAGGATTTTGTAGTGTATCCAAGTCTAAAATCGACCTCAGAGATAAATTAGTTAAGGTATGAGGATGCCCAAATTCACCAAGGGAAGAATTTGACGCAAGAGTCACTCTTGAGGCTTAAATTCCGATGTCCCTACTCCACCTATCGAGTAATATTATCATTTCTTACCCAAGCTGATAGGACCGCCTTAAGGAGAATTGGTGCATATAATCTATTAGTGGAATAGTAGGGTACTCGTAAACTTAACCCTCATACAGATGACTTGATTATGTTGAGACAACCACATTGGCAAATACCAAAGGTAGAATAAGAATTCAAGTCTCAGAAGAAACCCATTTTGGTTGGGTCACATGTTGACCTCGAGAAGATTGTCGTATAAGTAATCCTAAGGGCAAAAGGTATATAACATATCAATTAGTCTCAAGGTGGAACTCCAGGTCTAAGATTGTTAGACCTAAGGATTGAGTGCACATATAAGAGGAATGCACTATAAATATTAAGGGAATTTAGCCCGAAAGGTATGGGGGTTAATCCTTTTGTTTATTGGGCTAAATTGGTAACGACTTGAATTTCTCTAGAACCGGTTTATAAAATATGTGTCACAAACATAGTGATCTAGAAGACTTAATTAATTCAAATGTTGCTCAAGTAAGATGAGGTTTCGTATTCGCATAATCGACAAGATAATCAACCCTCCCTAGAAGTTTGAGATATACGTAGAGGGTTGCCCGCTTGGATATATTACAACCCTAGAATAAGGAAAGTCTTCATGAGAAATTAGAAACTTTCACGGGCTTGTGAATCAGATCATTACTTGACACAACTTTAAGAGAGATTGTAATTTCATTAATGCATAATCCCAAAGATCGAAACAAGTTGCGTATAATCCACAAGAATTCGAACAAATGGCCTTTCGATAAACTAAAATCAAGCAGTAACGACGACACAAGGTTTTATGTATAATTTAAGGAATATGTTACCACAACAAAGCACGTTCCTAGATGCCCCCAACACCTTAACCCAATTAACGTGACACGCGATTAATAATTATATCATCGGTTAAAGATTTGATTAATGAACTCAGATATATTGTAAGAGAAAACCAATGTGAATTGAGAATTCAGTATAAGTCGGAATGATAGTTGGAAATTCTGCATAGCTGTGGCTCTTAGGAAAGTGACTATGACTTTCACATATTAAATATGTAGAATTGGGGGAAGTGGAAATGATGATGGATCTCTGCAATCTACGCCTACCTGACATGCTCAGGTCATAATGTTAGAAACTTACAGATCAAGATAGAGTAACATCATGGTAATGTGAATGAGTGATTACGGGACTTAACTATGACGTGATTGGAGCCCATCAAATAAGGATTCAAATATTTGGGTAATTATGTCTATAACACTGGGGGTATAACGATCCCAGAAAACTTAAAGTCAAGTGAAAAATCAAAATTGGAAGGCGTATATTATAGGTATGATCCTTTGGATGTGACTCTGATGATCACAAGAAGCAAAACAAAAGTGTTCCATGATGATTTATAAATGGTGCGTTCTCTCAAAGAATCAATCCTTTTCAAATTTAAATGGTTTACTTACCCTTATACTTTGGGAGATAGTTTAAGTTATAATTAGAAATCTTGATAAGATAATGTCTTGCGTTTAGAATATAATGGTTAATTTACTATGGTTAGGTATGATTTAGTACTACCTTGTTTGATCCTAAAAGGGGCTGGGATTTGGAGAATTAAACATAATGATGAAATATCATTACTATTCATGCTTACATGATGTAGCCAGTCACTTGATTATAATGGTGAACTATAACCTTGAATGATTCAAATTAAGCAAAAGTCATCATATTGGAACTTAAGATTTGAAATAAGGTAACGTTATGCTAAATAGGATTAATCTCCTATGACATGACATTGAAAATGCAACGACTCAATATAACAACCCAAGTTTGTTAGGGTGCGATGCGCTACTCTGGTATCACCCCGTAACTTCACCGCCTGTTTTGTGATATATGATGTGGGGCCCCGGCCAGACCTTCTAGTATATACCATATGAACAGATGGGGTTGTTACACTCAACAAATTAAAATGGGGTGGATGATTAGTTGAAACATACGCATAGGTATGATCCCTTGATTATGATAACATCGAGAACTGGGACACATACGTTGATAACATCATGATCACCTTAGGAAATTCATGACTATGGAGGGATCAAATTTTGGTTGCTAAGGTGTATACGGTGAAATTACACAAGAAGTAATGAGTGTTTATTAAGATTCTCTTTATGATGAAATCGATTTGTGTCAGACCTCACCATTATTAGACAGATACGTTTATAAATTTATGAATTAGACTATATATGAAAAACAATTGGGAGTCATTTATATCAATACAAATATCATTAATGATCGCTTGATGTACGCTTGAAAGGTGAACACTATGAATTATGTATTACCGTTTATGTAGAGCTGTAATAATTCATGAGTCTGGAAGAAACAAAATAATGACCTCTTCATCACATCTTAATTTTGGAGGTTGGTTAATTACTATACATAAGATGGATCTTCGTAATAAATAATATCACAATACATTGTATTTGAAGAATCAATGTAGTATAAGCCATGAGGCATGATGCGATTCTGGAAGAAAAATCTGAGATTTTTGTGCTCAATTCTACATATAAAAGTATGTATTCTCACGTACTTGGTGGTCATTGTTCGTAAGGGACACCAAACCAACGTATAATTAAGGTTTTTTTAATGATAATGCGTTGAAAAACTTGGAAATATGCCAATGTAATCCTGATTATGAATATCATGAAGTATAATGAAAATACACTTGGATCGGAATATATAGAGGATATGAGTGCTCAGATACAACTGATTAGGGATCAGATATTGGAGGCTCAGAATAGACAAGCCAAGTACTACGATGTACGATATCAAATGGTGGAGTTGCAGGAGGTGGGACATGGTGTTCTTGAAGATACGTCTGGTGCATGGAGTATCTCGGATGCGAAGTCACAATTAGCTCAGCCATCGATATAGGGGGTCGTATTTGATCCTGGAGCGGATCGGCCCCTTGGCTTACAGGCTGAAGCTGCCGCTAGAGTTAGGGAATTTGCACGACGTCTTTCACGTCTCCTCACTTTGAAGAGCTCTACTTCAACCAGAACAACATATTTCCACTACAGCAGAACCAGTAGCTCCAGATAGATCAGTTGGTTTGGAGCCGGTCCAGAGCGATGATACGACGATTCGAGTTCTGCGGAAGAAGGTTCACCTAGTGAAGGTATTGTGGTCCAACCACGGACGAGACGAGCATACTTGGGAGCCGATGGATCTGATGCGTGAACGGTACCCGGAGCTTTTCGCCTCAGGTGTATTTTAACTATGTTGAAATTTTCTTAAAAATCTTGTGCACAGAAACCCCGTAGACCCAAACTTGAATTTTGGGGACAAAATTATTTTTTTTGTTTATTGGGATTTGTAACATCCCATGTTACTTCTAGACCCCTTTAACTTAGATTGGGTTGGGCATGGGGTGGGTGTTAGAGAAATTAGCTAGGTTTGACCCTAGGTAGTGGGTTGTAGCCATGTGGGGCCCACTATAGGGCCAAGTCAAACTAGGTCAAACTAGCCTAAATATGAACCCTAGCCACACCATGACTCCACCACATTGCCCTAACCCTAAAATAATCTAAGTGGGCCCTAGGACATGTCATTAGGTCAACCTGAAAGATATAGTACCTAAACACCTAGAGGGAGGGGGGGGGGGTGAATAGGTGACCAATTTTTTTTTAACTTTTTATGGCAACAATCAGTTTATAACACAGAATCTAATCTACTTTTGCACAGCAATCACACAGCATTCACAGCAAATCACAGCACACAGAAGACACACATATTTATAGTGGTTCCCCAAGGTTTGAGTACATCCACTTTCCCCCTTCGCCTATCTAGCAGTGTACTAGATTCGGCCAAACTTCTCCACTATCTCAGAACCCAAACTGGTTCCTACACCTCAGGCACAAGGCCCTACAACTCAGCTTTTCCACAAAGCCTACACTCAGCCACAAAGGCCTACACTCAGCCACCCAGGCCTACACTCAGCCACCAAGGTCTACACTCAGAGATTTCTATCTCCTACACTCAGGCTCTCAAGCCCTACACTCAGCCTTTATAATTACAGGCTTACAAAAACTCAGATCCAAAGGATCCTACAAGATAAAATGTATATAACAATTGTTAACTCAGCAACCCAAAGACAAGAGAGGGGAGTTGTGAGTTTCTTGATGAGTTCTTGGAAGAACTCAGCTGGAATCAATCTGACTTAGCTTTCTTCAAAGCTTCTTGAAAGTAGAACTCAATAAGACTGACTCCTTCTGCAGTTGATCCTTGATCTCTGCTTCTTAAGATCCAGAATAAATCTGAACCCTTCTTCTCAGCCTAGTTCCAATGGCTGATTTCTTGGATGGAGCTCTCTCTCTCTCCAACTTCTTAGATCTTCACTTGATAGCTAGATCTTCTTTAAATCTGAACTTGGACTTGTGTTCAATCTCTTCAACAACTTGTTGATCAATCTTGTCTTCTGTAGACAGTATAAGCCTATTTATAGGCCTTCTTCATGGTAACAGGCTGGTCCGGTCCATAACTGAATTCTGACAACTCTGACAGGTGTTGTAGACCGGCTGGAATGGCAGCTGTCAAGTCATCCAGTCAGTTCTTGAAATAACTGTAACTGTCTGTAAGTGTCGAGACTTTCTGTCTTTAAGTGTCGACACTTATAGACCAAGTGTCGACACATGTTGTATAAGTGTCGACACTAGTCTACAAGGTGTCGACACAACTCCTTGTGTTGTTGATTCTTTATCTCGACACTGCTTCTTCTTCATGTGTCGACACTGAAATTGAGTGTCGACACAAGTACTTGTTCTTCAGAATTTTGCTGAATTCTTCTAAGTGTCGACACATCTCCTTTGTGTCGACACATCTTCATGTGTTGAATCTGTTAAGTGTCGACACTGCTTCTTGGTGTCGACACAAGTCTTCAGTGTTGATACTTGTTGAGTGTCGACACATTGCTCTGGGTGTCGAAACTTTCTTCTTCTGCCGAGACTTCAGCTGAGTGTCGACACATTTCCATAGTGTCGACACTTGTACTTAGAATATTTTGTTGAACTTTGCTGTTCTTTGCTAAGTGTCGACACAGCTCCTTGTGTCGACACTTTCTTCAAGTGTTGAGTCTTCTGCTAAGTGTCGACACATTGTTCTGAGTGTCGACACTTGTACTTGGTCTCTGCTGACTTTTGCTGAGTGTCGACACAGCTCCAAGTGTCGACACTTTCTGATGTAGACACAGCTTCACTGGGTGTCGACACAACTGTTAAGTGTCGACACTGCTTTACTGCACTTTCTTCATTGAGTGTCGACACAGCTCCTTGTGTCGACACTTTCTGTCTGGTGTCGACTCAGCATCCCTGGTGTCGACACAATGACTCCAAGTGTCGACACTGCTTGTCTGGGTGTCGACACAAGACTTCTTAAGTGTCGACACTTTCCCTCTGGGTGTCGACACATGAACTTAGAAACTTTTTGCTTTATTCCTGCAAATACTTAACCTGCACAAGTAACTCAAAATACATCAAATACATTTTGATGTATATCATTGAGTTGGGTGAGGCTTCTTCAAATCAGGTACATTTAAACCAATGTACCCAACAATCTCCCCCTATTTGGAGAAGTCATAACCCTTAGTCAATGATATACACCATTCATAAATAAAATTACACAATGATGTAAAGCAGGATTATATACAACAGGGTAAATATAAACATGTATTAATCACACATGTATACAAATATATCATCACAGAACAAATATGAAATAGACATAGACATCATCACAGAACAAATATGAAATAGTTTTAACATATAACACATTGTTCTAATATCTGTCATATTCATTTTCAGAAGTTCACAAAATATTTTACATCAAAAAGATTACAAAGTAAACTTCAAGAAAATTCTAAATCTATTTCAGTTCTGGCTCCTTAATCACTATTCCTTTGCCAACTTGAACTTTAGCTTGAACAGGAGCATCAGCAACTTCAGCATCAGCAGGCTTCTTGCCTTTCAAGTCTTTCTTCTTAAGCTCTTCTGCTTTAATCTTCTACCTTTCAAAGTAATGGTATGGCTTTGGAAAGTACTTGCTAGGCTCCAGAGCAGTAGGAAGTAGCTTTCCCATCTTGGCCTTCCTTCTATGTTGAACTATGGCCTCCTGCCTTGATTCATGTTTCCTCCATTCAGTTTCAGAGAACCATTTGTTCCTGTCTTGAATGTTATCCTTGGTAGCTTTCCAGACAGTTAATATAATGTTTCTAGAGGTAGGGCTCCACTGCTCAAAGTCTGGCCTTTGTTCAGCTTGTTCCCTAAACCTCTTCTTAGAAAACCTAGTCTCTTCTTCTTTCTGTAGAGTTTCTTCTTCTTTCTGAAGAGCTGCTTGCATAGCTTCAGATATAGGCTGAACCACTTTTTCCAGAATGACATTAGACTTCCCTTCAGTTGGGCTATACATGTGATGAATATCAGCTTGCACCATTTCAAAATCTGGAGGAGGATAGATAACTTGAGCCACTTCTGGTTGCTCCCCTCCTAAATAGGCAGGCTGAATTCCAGATTCAGCAACATTGTCATCATCACAAAGTGGAGGATAGCCCAGTGTAGCTCTGATGGAATTAGATATCCATTTGGCATGATCAGAGCTAACTTTGACTAAAACTCTCTCCCCCTTTATGACTTCTCTAGCCATGTGATCTCTGACATCATCCTTCTGGAATCTGATTTGATTATCCAAGTATCTGACTCCATCTTTAAAGAAAGGTTTGAGCTTTTTAAGTTGTTCAGATATGGCCTTCTGGGAGTCTTGAATAGCAGTCTTAACAGCATTGATTTATTCTTGAAATACCTTGTCAAATTCAGCTTTAACAGTAGCAGTAGAGGTAGAAGGTCCAGCAGCTATGTTCTTTAGTTCTGTGACAATTGCATTATGAGATTCTGTCAAATTGTCATTCATTCTAAGTTGATTTTCAAGTACATATCCTTGCTTCAGGGCTATGTCATCAACTTGAGCCTTAATCTTTTCTTGGTGTGTAGCTAAGTACACCACTGTATTCCCCCCTTTGTGGAAGCAGTCTGTCATCTCCTTCTTGTTAAGATTCATCTCAAATCTTATGGATTTAATATCCTGGGCCAGATCAAATTACAATGATTTCTGCCCTTCATCCACATACTTCTCTATTGCCTGCCTGTGCTCATCCAGTTTAATTTGCATTGCCACCATTAAAGCACTATAATCAACTGATGGTGTTTGCTGAACTATAGGCTGTGGTGCAATGGATTGTAGAGCCTTCTTATAACTTTGACTCCTTCTTTTGAATACATAAAGTTTCTGCTTCTTAGCCCTGGTAGCCTCCTCATCGTCAGATGCTGAGGAGCTGACAATGTCAACCCTCTCCTTAGGGCCTCTCAGTTTGCACATCTGGTGCCTTCTCAGTTTCTTTCCTGGCAGGGTCTTCATGAATGTGCACTTGCTCCCCCTCAGCAGCAGCATTATCTCCTCCAGCAGCAGTAGTTTCCTTATCAAAATCCTCTTGATCCAGATTTAGAAATAAATCTTCCATGGTAAATTCTTGGGGTGAATGAGCTGGAGAAAGTCTTGGCTCTTCAACCACTGAATCAGGAACTATTGGAGCTGCAATAGATGTGTCCTCCAAGACAGCATCTGGGACTTGGTTATCCAGCTGATTTTGCTGATGAACATCAGACAAATCAGTATCTTCCATAGGAAATTCTAAAGTATTGAGTTCAGTGATTACCTCTAGGATAATGTTTGTTGCTTGTTCACTTTCCAGTGTAGTGGGTTCATCTACAACTGGAAGCTCCCCCTGGCTTTGATCCTTGTGTATGGGGCTAGCTTGAGGTAGCTCCCCTGGATCTCAGCATCATCTTGAGGAGCAGGAGATTTTACTGCTGGCTCTTCTACATTCTCATCAGATGAGAAGACAACATGCTCTTCACTTTCAGAGCTGCTAGTGGACTCTTGTGCCACTGGAGCAGTCTTCCTTTTCTTCTTTAATGGAATCTCCTTCTTAGAAACTATCTTCTCAGGGGTTGGCATCTCCTTAGTCAACACCCTGTCCCATCTAGAGAACAACCTCATGTCCATTTTTCTCATATGATTTATTTTGCTTCCAGCAGCTGTACTCATAACTTCAGGTATTACACCAGCAAGGTAAAGACTTAAAATCCTGCCCAGGTTGGGCTTCTTCAAGCTTTCTTTAATCTTCTCATAAACTACCATAGACCAGACAGTTTTTAGAGTGAAGATTATCCTTGTCATTATGCTAAACATATGGGCAGACACTCTGTCATGCCCTCCTGGCTTACTGAGTATGACTTTGCCAACAATCTCTGAGAGGAATTTCCCTTGATTTTTCATGCCTTTTCTAAGAAACACTGATCCAAGCTTCATCTTAGGATCCAGTCCACACAAGGTTAGAGCTTCCCTGGTCTTTGTAGCTGTAACCTCATCTTCCTCTTTAATTCTTGGTAGCTGTAGAATCTTCCTCAGACTTTTAGGTGACACCTTAACCTTCTCACCATGAACCCTGGATTTGATTTTGAATCCATTTTCATCTATCTTTGCTCCACTGAGAAATTCTAGTACCTCTTTCTTCCAGATTTTAGTAGGTTCAGAAACAAGATATTCTAATCCTGAATCGACTACTAGGGTTATGACAGTCTGGATTTCTTGATCAGCATCATTGAAAGCACCGCGTACCAGCTCGTATCCTTCGTTGACGTTCTCTTCCAGCTTAGGTGCCATTAGGGTTTGTAGAATTTGTCTTGAGAGAAGAGAGGTGTCGACACAAAAGTTTGGTCTCGAAACTTTGAAAGCGTGTCGACAAACTAAGGCAAAACCCTATTTATACCTTTCTAATTTTGAAGATGAACAGGCGGGACAACTAACTTAAATTGTATCGACACTGGCAATAAGTGTCGACACTGACTTATAATGTCTCGACACATATGTGTCGACACAAGTTTAGTCAACAGTTTTTATGTGTCGACACTTGTTTATGTGTCGACACCACACAACTCGACACATAGTCGAGACCTTACTTAGAAAATTCTGAGTAAAACTTAAGTGTCGACACCACTTTGGTTGTGTCGACACCAACTTGTCATGTGTCGACACTAATATTCTGAAGTGTCGACACTAACTTTCTAGATGTGTCGACACCTTTTTCCTGAAGTGTCGACACCTACTTTCTGTGTCGACACAGATATCTCTATGTGTCGACACCTTTTTACTTAGTCAATTTCAATTCTGTAAACTTACTCTAAGTTTATCATTCCTAGTTCAATCTTAAACCTATTGAACTTAGCTTCTTCTAGGGGCTTAGTATACATATCAGCTAGTTGTTCATCTGTCTTAACATATTCAAGTAAAATATCTTCTCTTTCTACATGCTCCATAAGAAAATGATATTTAATTTCAATATGTTTTGTTCTACTATGGGATACAGGATTATTGGCTATTTAAATAGCACTAGTAGAATCACAGAAGAGTGGAGTTCTACTTACCTGAAATCCATAGTCCTCAAGCTGATGTTGTATCCACAGAAGTTGAGCACAGCAACTTCCTGCAGCCACATACTCTGACTCTGCAGTGGAGATAGCCACACTGGTTTGCTTTTTGCTACTCCATGAAATTAGTCTCCCACCTAGGAATTGACAGGTTCCAGTAGTGCTTTTTCTATCTTCTTTGCATCCTACAAAGTCTGCATCTGAATAACCTGTTAGTTCAAAATCCCTATTCCTAGGGTACCAGAGGCCTAGATAGGGAGTGCCCTTTAGATATCTCAATATTCTCTTGACTGCAGTCAAATGAGACTCTTTAGGGCAGACTTGATACCTTGCACAGACACATGTAGCATACATGATATCTGGTCTACTAGCAGTCAAGTATAATAGGGAGCCAACTATCCCTCTATACAAGGTTTCATCTACAGGCTTCCCTGCATCATCCTTGCTAAGAGACATACTTGACCCCATAGGAGTCTTCATGGTACTGGATGAATCCATACCATACTTCCTTATGAGTTCTAGGGTGAACTTGGACTGACATATAGATAAAGCATTCTCAGTCTGTTTAACTTGGAGACCCAAGAAAAACTTCAGCTCTCCCATACTACTCATCTCAAATTGACCTTGCATAAGTTTTGCAAACTTTTTGCAAAGGCTGCTTTCAGTAGACCCAAATATGATGTCATCTACATATATTTGGACTAGTATAACTTTGCCTCTAGATTCCCTAAGGAATAGAGTCTTATCTATTTTCCCCCTTGAGAACTTGTTCTCAATGAGGAAACTAGATAGGGTTTCATACCAAGCCCTAGGGGCTTGCTTTAACCCATATAAAGCTTTCCTAAGTCTATAGACATGATGAGGTAGAGTTGAATCAACAAAACCTGAAGGCTGTTCCACAAAGACTTCTTCTTTAAGATTACCATTCAGAAATGCTGACTTGACATCCATTTGGTAAACTTTGAATCCTTGATAGGTTGCATAGGCAAGAAACATCCTTATGGCTTCCAGTCTGGCTACTGGAGCAAAGGTTTGATCAAAGTCAATACCTTCTTCTTGCCTATATCTTTTAGCAACCAGTCTTGCTTTATTCTTAATGATGACCACTTGTTCATCCATCTTATTCCTGTAGATCCACTTGGTTCCTATTATATTGTGGTTTTTAGGTTTAGGAACAAGTTCCCAGACCTTACACCTTTTGAACTGATTAAGCTCTTCTTGCATTGCTTCAGTCCATTGTGGATCTAGTATGGCTTCTTCAAACTTCTTAGGTTTAACTTGGGATAGAAAGATGGAGTAGACTGCTGCATTCAGGTTTCTGCTCTTTGTTTGTACCCCTTGTCTTGGATCTCCAATAATCTGCTCAACTGGATAATCTCTAAGATGCCTATTGGCTGGAGGCATCCTGACTTCTGGTTGAACCTCTTCAGTTTCATCATCTTGCTGTACTCCTTGTACTTATTCTGCATTTGGTACATGTAGTTCTCCCCCTGGACAACAACCACTGTCTTCTACTTGCTGTCTTGCAGTAGATTCTTCTTCTAAAGTGAGCTTGTCCATCTTCTTTGTTAAACCTGTGGGGCTGCATACACTACTAGACAACTTATTATTAATAAGTTTAGTCTCATCAAATACTACATGTACAGTTTCTTCTACAACTTGTGTAGACAGGTTGTAGACTCTATAAGCCTTACTGTTATTGCTGTATCCAACAAAAATTCCCTCTTGGGACTTGGCAGCAAACTTAGTTAAGTAAGACTTTCCATTGTTAAGTATGAAGCATTTGCAACCAAAGATCCTGAAGTAGGATAGGTTTGGTTTCCTGCCTTTCACAACTTCATAGGGGGTCTTGTTTAGGCTTTTAGTGATGGTAGCCCTATTTATAACATGACATGCAGTGTTAACTGCTTCAGCCCAGAAATATTCTGGCAGTGATGTATCACTTAATAGGGTTCTACCTACCTCAATCAAGGTCCTATTCTTCCTTTCAGCAATGTCATTTTGCTGAGGTGTTCTAGGTGAAGAAAACTCTTGAAATATCCCAAAGTCTTCACATAGTTTTGTCATGCTATCAGACTGAAACTCAGTACCATGGTCACTTCTTATTTTGACCACTGTACTATTTAGTTCATTCTGAATTTATCTAACAAACCTATAGAAGACATTGGGTGTTTCAGATTTCTGTCTTAAGAAGAACACCCAGGAAAACCTTGAGTAGTCATCTACAACTACAAAGGTATAGACCTTCCTACCTAGGCTGTGAACTGGCATTGGACCAAAGAAATCCATATGCAAGAGGTATAAACACCTCACAACATCTTTGTTTTCTATGCTTCTAAAGATGGATCTAGTCTGCTTGCCCTTTTGACAAGCTGAGCAAATACCATCTTTAACACACTTAACTTGAGGACCATTCCTCACTAACTCTTTGCTAAAGAGTTTGCCAATTGTCTTGTAGTTAAGATGGGCAAGCCTCTTGTGCCATGTGACACAATGAGAGACTGTCTCATCAGCTACAAGACACACTTGAGAACCATTGGTCTCACACATAATGTCTAGGCAGTAGACATTCCTCTTTCTATAACCTGTCAAAATGATCTCTTGATCAGTTGACCTCTTAATATGACAACCATTTTTTAACAAATGAGATGTCATACCCTACATCACTTAATTGACTTATACTTATTAGGTTGTGTTTCAACCCTTTAATATAAGCCACTTGAGTAATGATAACCAAGTTACAAGAAATGTTACCAAATCCTTTGATGATTCCTTTTTCAGAACCACCAAAGGTTACTTTTGGACCATCTTTGATTGGAATGTAGTCCCTTAGTAGTCCCCTAGTTCCAGTCATATGTCTGGAACATCCACTGTCCAAGTACCATGTTGGGGTATGGCCACTTGGACTCACCTGCAAAACAGATTAATGAACCTTAGAACCCAAAGTATTCTTGGGTCCTTGGTACTTGTTAGTTTGCAACTTGACAAAACTACCTACTGGTTTTCCAATAGGCAGTTTGCTACATACTTTGGCACTAGCATTGTGCCAACAGTCCATTGCAAAGTGGCCAACCTTGCCACAGCACCAACATTCAAACTTATTGTACCTTTGCTTAGGTACTGTCTTTGCTGTCTTATCTACAGCTGACTTGTTGAATGTTGGGGCTTTGCCCTTGGACTTGGACTTGGACTGCTCAGTCCTTGCAGGTTTAATAAAACCCAGTCCAGCCTTGCCTTTGTGATGAACAAATTCATCAATTAAAGGTAGCACTGACTTAGGTTTAGAAAACCTAGCAACAAGCTCTCTCTCCTTCTGAAGATTAATCTCCAGACTCTTGATTTGATCATTTTTAAATGATATAGTACCCATCTGAATCACTGTTATGTGCTTCAGCCTGCCTATCTCATTAAGCTTTTGATCAAATAACTTCTCAGAATCTATTGCAGCAGCTTTGAGATCAACAATTTCCTTTGCCTGACTTTTGGCTAGGGATTTGCTCTTCTTATAAGCTTGCAACAATATTTTATATTCATCTACCAGCTGATGAATATCTTCCTCAGACTCAGATACACTCTCATCACTAGATGATGAATCTGATTCTGTACTGGCACAAGAAACTGAACTTAAAGATGAACTTTGTACCTTACTGGGTCCTGGCTGCTCCAGGATTTTGTCATTGTCAGTCAATGCCATCAGTCCTTGGCACTGACAATCTTCTTGCTCATATATAGAATCCATAATCTTTATGAATTCTTCTTATTCTTCTTCAGCAAACAACCCTATGTATGCCTCAGCATCTGACTCAGTTTCTGAAGAAGAAATATCTGACAGAGTTTTCTCCTTCTTGGCAACAAAAGACTTCTCTTTCTTGCCTTTGAAATGAGTCTTCTTCCTGTCACTAGACTCCTTTCTCTTTTCTGGACAATCTGCAACAACATGGCCTTGTCTGTTGCAGCAATAGCACACTATTTTTGAAACAGTTGCCTTGCTAGATTTAGTCCTCTTCCTGTCCTTCTTTGAAGCCTTTTTGTTCTGATAGAAGTCTTCTTTTCCCTGTGAAGTAGAAGGCCTTGTCCTCCACTGTTTCTTCTTCAAGAACTTCTGAAAATGTCTAGTGAAGGCAGCAAAGTCCTCATCACTTTCACTGCTTTCAGACTTTGTACTAGCTGACTCATCTGACTCAGATTCAGCAATCTTTGGAGGTGGAGTAGGTGACTTACATCTGTACTTTCTGGGGGCTTCTGTCTTGAAAGCTACAGTTCTTTCCTTATGTTCATTTCTTGCTGATTTCTCCTCCTCTTTCCTCACTGTTAACTGCATTTCATATGACAACAATTTGCCAAACAGTGTAGGTGCAGGAATTTCTCCTAACTTAGCCATTTCTCTAATGGCACAGATCTTGGTGTCCCAATCTTTAGTTAGGGACCTTAGGAACTTGTCATTTAGTTCATAATTACTGAACTCTCTTCCATAAGACATGAGTTCATTCACTATCCTGTAAAACTTCTTATAGCACTCAGTTATGCTATCACCCTTTCCCTGTCTAAAACTTTCATACTCTTGATTTAGCAAGGATTTTCTGTCTTGCCTAACTTCTTCAGATCCTTCCATATACACAATAAGGGTATCCCACATCTCTTTGGCTGTCTTACAGTGTATTAGATTCTGAAAAGTTGCATCATCTATAGCACTCACTTTAATGTTTTGAGCCCTTTTGTCCATGGTGGCTAGGACAATCTCATCCTTTGTCATTTCAGAGAAATCCTTTGGTGTTCTCTGATTTGCATCTAGAACTGATATCTTCATGGGAACATATGACCCCTCTTTGACTGTGATGTAAATCCTAGGGTCTGAGGCTTCCATAAACAGCCTTACCCTTTCCTTCCAGATCCCAAATATCTCTTTCCTACATATAGGTAATTTCATGGATCCCAATTCCTTGTGATTCTCAGAGGAACCCATGGTTCTTGATTTTCTTGAATCTGTAATTTGACTTAGACTGAATCTGTCAATCAGGATCTCCTCAGACTGTTAGTCCTTTTTGAGTAACCTGGCTCTGATACCACTTGAAAGATATAGTACCTAAACACCTAGAGGGGGGGGGGGGGGTGAATAGGTGACCAAATTTTTTTAACTTTTTATGGCAGCAATCAGTTTATAACACAGAATCTAATCTACTTTTGCACAGCAATCACACAGCATTCACAGCAAATCACAGCACACAGAAGACACAGATTTATAGTGGTTCCCCAAGGTTTGGGTACATCCACTTTCCCCCTTCGCCTATCTAGTAGTGTACTAGATTCAGCCAAACTTCTCCACTATCTCAGAACCCAAACTGGTTCCTACACCTCAGGCCCAAGGCCCTACAACTCAGCTTTTCCACAAAGCCTACACTCAGCCACAAAGGCCTACACTCAGCCACCCAGGCCTACACTCAGCCACCAAGGCCTACACTCAGAGATTTCTATCTCCTACACTCAGGCTCTCAAGCCCTACACTCAGCCTTTATAATTACAGGCTTACAAAAACTCAGATCCAAAGGATCCTACAAGATAAAATGTATATAACAATTGTTAACTCAGCAACCCAAAGACAAGAGAGGGGAGTTGTGAGTTTCTTGATGAGTTCTTGGAAGAACTCAGCTGGAATCAATCTGACTTAGATTTCTTCAAAGCTTCTTGAAAGTAGAACTCAATAAGACTGACTCCTTCTGCAGTTGATCCTTGATCTCTGCTTCTTAAGATCCAGAATAAATCTGAACCCTTCTTCTCAGCCTAGTTCCAATGGCTGATTTCTTGGATGGAGCTCTCTCTCTCCAATTTCTTAGATCTTCACTTGATAGCTAGATCTTCTTTAAATCTGAACTTGGACTTGTGTTCAATCTCTTCAACAACTTGTTGATCAATCTTGTCTTCTGTAGACAGTATAAGCCTATTTATAGGCCTTCTTCATGGTAACCGGCTGGTCTGGTCCATAACTGAATTCTGACAACTCTAACAGGTGCTGTAGACCGGCTGGAATGGCAGCTGTCAAGTCATCCAGTCAGTTCTTGAAATAACTGTAACTGTCTGTAAGTGTCGAGACTTTCTGTCTTTAAGTGTCGACACTTATAGACCAAGTGTCGACACATGTTGTCTAAGTGTCGACACTAGTCTACAAGGTGTCAACACAACTCCTTGTGTTGTTGATTCTTTATCTCGACACTGCTTCTTCTTCATGTGTCGACACAAGTACTTGTTCTTCAGAATTTTGCTGAATTCTTCTAAGTGTCGACACATCTCCTTTGTGTCGACACATCTTCATGTGTTGAATCTGTTAAGTGTCGACACTGCTTCTTGGTGTCGACACAAGTCTTCAGTGTTGATACTTGTTGAGTGTCGACACATTGCTCTGGGTGTCGACACTTTCTTCTTCTGTCGAGACTTCAGCTGAGTGTCGACACATTTCCATAGTGTCGACACTTGTACTTAGAATATTTTGTTGAACTTTGCTGTTCTTTGCTAAGTGTCGACACAGCTCCTTGTGTCGACACTTTCTTCAAGTGTTGAGTCTTCTGCTAAGTGTCGACACATTGTTCTGAGTGTCGACACTTGTACTTGGTCTCTGCTGACTTTTGCTGAGTGTCGACACAGCTCCAAGTGTCGACACTTTCTGATGTAGACACAGCTTCACTGGGTGTCGACACAACTGTTAAGTGTCGACACTGCTTTACTGCACTTTCTTCATTGAGTGTCGACACAGCTCCTTGTGTCGACACTTTCTGTCTGGTGTCGACTCAGCATCCCTGGTGTCGACACAATGACTCCAAGTGCCGACACTGCTTGTCTGGGTGTCGACACAAGACTTCTTAAGTGTCGACACTTTCCCTCTGGGTGTCGACACATGGACTTAGAAACTTTTTGCTTTATTCCTGCAAATACTTAACCTGCACAAGTAACTCAAAATACATCAAATACATTTTGATGTATATCATTGAGTTGGGTGAGGCTTCTTCAAATCAGGTACATTTAAACCAGTGTACCCAACACAACCCTTTGACCCTAGTTGACCAAAGTCAACCATAACCCTAAGTTGGTCAAACCTATACCCATAGACCCAATTAGCCCAAGTAGGGCACCACATTGACCCAACCCAAGTTGGGTGGTGCCATTAGACCCATGACCACCAAGTGGGGTCAGCCCACTCATCATGGTTGACCAGGTCAACTCAAGTCAACTTAGTCAACATAATTGACCTAAAGAAGAAAATGAGGGCTAAGCTCACTCTCCTTGGGCCAAGCCCACCAAACTTAGCCCATGGCCAGCCCAAGTGGACAAAGACCAGCCCTACCCCTCTGGTTTTGGAGAGAGGACACATGCATGAGGGTAAAGTGGGAATTTTAGGAGTGAGAAGAGGTAAAGAGGTGGAGGCCACTTGGCCTTGGCTCCTTCTGCCCAAAAAGGGTGCTGGCCGACCTCCTCAGGAAAATTCCAGCAGAATTGGCAGCATGGTGGCCACTTGGCTCCATGGGTGAAGCCTCCAAAGCCCAAATCGAGCTCACCTTGGAGTTATCTCCACACACAGCCCTGCCCATCTCAAACCGATCATACCATCAGCTCCAGTGAATGGAAACGAGTGGAGAATGACTCCTGGAGCAGAGCTTTTGGTGAAGAAATGAGATTTTGAGCAGGAGATCACCAGAGCAGCTCAACCATGGCCAACCGCCGCCAACCTCGCCATCGTGCCACCATTCGAGTCCGTTTCGCCTCCCCTCTACTCGTACTAGCTTTCTAGATCCTTTAGGAGAGACATCAGACTCAATTGAGCCCGATACCATGTGAGGGAAGGTAGAATTTTTCGAGCTTTTCTTCTTGCTCGGGTTCGCCGGAGGAGCCAATTTCGGCGGCCTCATCGTCGGGAATCGCTAGCCACCACCTCAGTGAAGGTGGTGGCGACATCCGCTGGCGGCGGTGGTGGCTCAGCTGGCCGGAAATAGCCGGGCAAGTCGGCCCAATGGAAACCAATCTGGGCCGTTAGCTGATTGGAGACGATGACTAGATCCCATCCGTTCTACGTCAAGATTCGTGTAACCCGATATTTATTAAATTAAATAAACTATAGTATATAAATACATTCTGTCACACTTATACAGTTATATTGCATGGCTATTTTAGGCCCCTTAGAAGCATTTTTAGATCTGGTGATTACGATGAAAGTTGTAGCCCTTCCTTTTAACTTTAATTTGCCACCTTAAGCATATAATTTGGTGCAGTCTACTGTCCTGTAGGGCTGTTTTCCTAGGACTGGTCGTTTTCCTAGGACTGGTCCTAGGCAAGGGCAGAATTTCAAATTGATGCCCAAGCCAAACCAGTAATCCAAATGACCGAAAATTTTGGGTGCATGCATGATTAGGACATATTTATCCCCTGCCAAAAATTAAGAATTTTTGGGAATACATTTTCTATAGTTTTTGCTTAAATATCAAAAAGTAAATAGATGAAATAATTGGAGTGTTATGGCTCCAAATGACCCCAAATTTTGGTGTCATGTCCTTGGGGACTATTCATGTGCATGGTAAATATTTCAGCACATTTGGACTGCTGCATGTTGGGTAAACTCACTTGCATGTGTTGATTATATATAGGCTTGGGGTGCAAATAGCCAAATTTGAAATGTTGTGTATTAGACCTATTTGGAATATCCAAAAATCATGGTATTGATTTCAGAGGCTCATTATGGTGAATTATACCCCCCATTGTAATAATGGGATTTTTGGAAGCAAAAATCCCATTAATTGGAATTTTTGGAATAATAGAACTTTTGTAAAATAAATGTAAAAATAGGTTCATCATTGAGATAAAATCACCAATTTTTGTCAAAGTCAATATAATGTTAGATTTAACTCCTGAAAATTTTTATGCCTCTGTTTGAAGAATTTTGATAGGAGTTATGTGGAAATAACCTTTTTACCCTCATTTTACTTAATTAGAAAATTGGTGAAAATACTTAGTAGAAAATTTTGAAAAATTTCTTGGTGATATATCTGAGTATGAATAACCTTGTATAAATTTCTCAGCATTTTTGGATGAATCAATAAATTTTAAAACCTTATAATGACATTTGGGTAAATTATTAAGACTTGAAATTGGTAGGACATTACATTATAGAGGTTAATGAAACTCTGCCATTAGCCTTAAATTAATGATATATATGCTCTGTAAGTTTCCTAAAATATTTAGTAATGTATTCCTTATACTTCATTTGGAAAATGACTATTATGTGAGTTTTGTATTAATTACGGAATAAATGGAAATATTTCAAAGAAAATTATGAATTTTGGTAGACAATAATATTTTACCAAGATTCAACTCTGAAAAAATTCCTTAGGTCAATGGATTATAATTTATAATACTTCATGTATTAAATGACCTAGGGGATTAATTAAATGATTTAATTAGACTTTAATGACTTAAGAAAATTATGAAAATCAACATGCTCACTTCATTAGTCTATACCATCCTAGGATAAATAATTGGGGCAGGTGGCCCAAGGAATTGGAAGTTCTATTTCGGGGTGTTATTAGGTCATGGGTTGCGCATAGTGTAAGTAGGTCATGCTATAAGGACCACCGGGGGATAGATCAACGAATGAGCTAGAGATTACAATTGGAATATGACCTGGTGGGTAGTGTTGTCTTAGTGACGAGAGTAAAAGTGCAAGCCCTTGGATAGCAACTGGAGTGGAGGCCGGCGGAAGACCGTTGCCCTTCTGGAACACCTTAAGTCATTAGGATCACTCAAGAGTAATAACGAGAGCTGGGGGTGAATTATGGGTAGTCATCAACTAAAGTAAATATCCTTCCGAAAGGGAGCTTTGGGAGTAATCCCATCGTAGTTCCTAGTTCCCCAGAGAGCCCTTCACCGGGTATACCCTAGGCAGTCCTGGGATTAATCTTAAATCACTTAGTGTAATAACCCGTAGACAAGAGTAGTCTAATAGGTTAAGACATTATGGTTCATTCTCGCCCGTGATGGGTTTGAGGGATTTGAATAAAGACACTATTGTGCGTTCTCGCCCGAGATGGGTTGGAGGGTTATATGTTGCAGGCTCACCTGTGAAGGGTTTGAGGGAATCATGATAGGTTGGTCTTGCGAGCTGGAGGCTCGAGATGAAATACTTGCATGTGTATAAATTTAGTGGCGGGTCATGCGGTACTAGCCGTTCGTCACACCGATGGCAGTACGGTGAACCAGGCGGGTGTGAGGGTTTGAGGGGCCAGTGGGTTGTTTTACACTACGGTCTAAAGGACGATCCCCGATAACGCACACCCGACCCAACAAGACTGACAGGCTGTCAGCAAAGTACGTACACATGGACTCTAGATTGCACCTTGGACGTGTACAGAGGCGTATGATAGGGTTCTAAGGTTTGGTAGTGTGCATACCGACCTAGAAGTGGAGATGCCCGCTCCGCTGCTGCCGTAGCCACATCGGTGGTACCCGAGAGTGAAGCTAGCTCTCAAAAAGTGGGAACTAAAGGTCTGTGATCACAGAGTCATTGTGTGTGAGTTGCACTTGCCTGTTGCATAAATTGCATCATAAACATTCATTCATATTAGGTCATACGCTTCATAGATCCTTATCATATAAATTAGTATGGGCACTTTTATATGATAAGTTAAATTTCCTGGAAACCTTAACTTATAAATTTGTATGGGCATTTTTATAAGTTAAGGTACGTTTGTGATGGTAGTGTAGTGGTAGTATAGCTTTACTTTTCTGCTCTTACTTTCAGTTCCTTTACTTACTGTACGTACTGCATTTTACTTAACTTGTCTTACTTCAATTTTATACTTTACTTACTGCACTTATACTTCTTGCATAGAACTGTTAGAGTAGAACTACTATTACTCCTCATATACTTGTTAGTATAGTGCCACTGCCACCTGTTTACACTTGTTACCCCTTGTTGTCCTCCGCTTCGTCCTCCTGCACGGTGCCTAGGAGTTGCGGGGCGAGGTGTGGAGGAAACGACTTAGTCTTTTTGACTAATGGTCGGTGACCAAACTATTTTTAGGAGTTCAAGGAGATAGAGCACCAGCACGACCGGCAGGACGAGATGATAGGATGTGAGGAGCTGATACCACCACCTACTACGACTACTACTACAGAGTTGCCTCAGGTGGGATGACTTGGTGATGATAGTTATCTTCCGCTGTTTAGAGTTGAGAGAGAGAGATTTTGATATGATGTACTGGGCATAAGCCCTTTTTACTTCTATACTAATATGGACTGATGTATTTCCTTTTTATATATTTACATATATATGTACTGTGACTGTGGACTTGATGTGGTTTACTTTTACCGCTATACTTCTGTTTCTCATTTTGGCCTACAGGTTATATGATCATATTAGCTGGCAGAATCGGCGTGTTGCGGTGTCGACTAACCCGTGTGTTAGTGTCACCGTAAGACGGCGGTTCTGGGCATAAGACCGGGGAGCCTCCTTGGTAAGGGGAGGGGTCTTACAGACTCAGCCCAACTTTGACTCCAGGAATATATTCCTTGAGTCTACTTTTCTAGACTAAGAAACCCTTAGACCTGACTACTCCACAACAATAAGTATATATCTACTTGAGCTGGAAGTGACTTATAGAACTCTTTTCTGCCCCTTTCTGAACTGAACTTGAAGCTCAACCCTCTCTTCTTCACAACACCGGAACTTTATCTTCAGCAAAAGCTCTGCTGGACCTGTGGAGTTACTGCTGCTAGGATTAGCCTTTTTGCTGCTTCCCAAGCTGAGAAAATCTCAGCCCCATCTTCTTCACAGTAATAAGGATGTAGATCTTGCTTTGGCTTATGCTGGAATCAACATGCAGACTCCTGCTCTGCTTCTTTTTTCTTTCCTGGGCTGAGGAGATTCAACCCTAACTTTGACTCCTGAGGAATAGTCCCCTGACCCTTCTTTCAGATCACTGCTTCTTCAAGCTTTCTTCTCTTCACAGCTTCCAGATAAAGATCTTCAGAATATTGCTTGCTGGAATTGTGAAGGACATCAGCTAGGGTTAGCCCTTACATCCTCCTGACTGTAGAAATCAGATGTATATGCTTCTCCTTCTTCCTTAGAAAGTAAGCTTTCTGACCTTGGTGGTGTAGGTGAAAATGACACCATCTTACTTGCTTTTGATCCCAGATCCTGCAGCTAGGTTTAGACCTTGGCTGCTTCCTTTTTCTCAGAGATTAACTCTGAACTTGCTGGAGTCAATGAAGAAGACCACAACTATATTTTTGTTGAGCTTTTAGGACCTGCTGATTTGAACTTCGTTCTTCAGCCTCTGCAACAATGGCGAGGAAGAAGATGAGGGCCAACTATCTTTTCCAAAAGCTACTTTCTCTTCCTCGATCTCCGCCTTTTATTGTTATCCTATCAGACACTCTTTTGACCCGTGGGCCCCACTGAAATTGACAGCTGCAACTTTGCTTTTGCATTAATTGCAGTACTGTAAGCACGCAGATACATTTGTCGTGTACTGTAGCTTTCAAGCAATAAATTTGAATTTTGTTGACCCATTGACTTTGCTGACGTCACCATCTGTGGACTTGCCAAAATCAAGCATCAGTAGTATAGGCGTTGAATGAGTAAGCATCACTCAACGCCAAAACACTTAGACAGATTTCTATCTATCTCAGGCGTTGAGTGAACAAACTTCACTAAACACTTTTGGCCCTAGCCAATCAATTCTGTCACTAGGCATTGAGTGAGAAACCTTCACTCAATGCCAAAACACTTAGAAAAATTCTTTGTCATTAGGCGTTGAGTGAGCAACCTTCACTCAACGCCAAAACACTTAGAAAAAATCTTTCTGTCTCTAGGCGTTGAGAGTGCTGAGTCCACTCAATACTTTTTGCTTCTATGGCATTGAGAGCATTGAGTCCACTCAACACTTTTTGCCTTAGGAAATATTCTTGCTTCTCTGGCGTTGAGAGCATTGAGTCCACTCAATGCTTTTTGCCTTAGGCAAACTTTCTGTTATTAGGCATTGAGAGCGTTGAGTATGTCTTCATCACTCAACGTGTTTTTCCTTAGCCAACATTCTATTACTAAGCGTTGAGTGAGCCTTCATCACTCAATGCCATAATACTTAGAATTTGTCACTTGGCGTTGAATGAGTAAGCTTTACTCAACGCCAAACTACTTAACAGATATTCTTTTGTTATCTGGCGTTTAGTGAGCAAGCTATACTCAACGCATTTGGACTTAGCCAAATTTTTGTGAAATCATAGACTCTATCTGACAAAGGTTCAGTCAATGCTTTTTATGACATGGCGTTGAGTGAGTAAGCTTCACTCAACGCCTGTGGACTTAGTCAAATATTTACACAGATTTTTTGTGGCTTTGACTGACTGAGCAATACTCAACGATTTTGATATTATGGCATTAAGTGAGTGAACTTCACTCAACACATGTGGACTTAGCCACATTCTTGTTGTTTCTTCTTAGGCTTTACCTATCTCACAACTTTTAACTATATGACATTGAGTGAGTACACTTCACTCAACGCCTGTGGACTTATCCACATTTCTTGTTTCTTCTTAGGCTTTGTCTATCTCACAACTTTTAGCTGTATGGCGTTGAGTAAGTACGCTTCACTCAATGCCTGTGGACTTAGCCACATTTCTTGCTAGCCAACATCTTCCCTTACCTCTAGCGTTAAGTGGGCATGCTCCACTCAACGCATGTGGACTTAGCTGCTTTTCAAACTGTGTCAACTGCTCCTTGACATCTGGCATTGAGTGAGCATGCTTCACTCAACGCCTATGGACTTAGGCAAATTCCTACCTTTCCAGCCAAATTCTTCTTTGTGTCCACCTTTATTACTTGTGACCACCTATCACAACCTTGTAATACCAGTCCTATCAATGTTATAAGGACACCCTGTATGCATGAACTTAAGCATACATCAAATATAATTTTATGTATGACATTGATATGATTGACTTCTTCAAATCTAGGATATTGTGGGCAATGGACCCAACAAAGTGTATACTCATCGTATTTGATTGTTAGTCTAAGGGTATATCCGCTGATTATATGTTAGTTAGTCCTAGTTTAATTCATCGCGTATGACAGTGAGTGGATTTTACCGGGTTTAGCAGTTAACATAAGTTAATTTCGTCTTATATGGCTGATTAGTCTAGTAAAACTAGCTGATTATGACAAAAGTCAAATCCGTTTAAAATTAGTCTTATCCTAAGTTAAATTCGTCAAGTATCTGTTGAAAATTTGGCGGGTAATGCTTGATGTTGAGTGTTGCTGAATTCGTCGAGTACTAGGAGTTGAATCGAGGAATATCAGGCATACCGTTGAGTGAGGATCACTTGTCGTTGAGTGATGTATTAGACTAAGTTAAAATCGTCGAATATTAGCTTGGCGTTGAGTGAGATTAACTTGGCGTTGAGTTCGCCGAGTATTAGGCGTCGAGTTCATCGAGTAATAGTCTCAGCGTTGAGTGTCTCTGTCTCTGCTATGTAAAAGCGTTGAGTCCATCAAGTATAAGCCTTGGCGTTGAGTGAGATTTGAGTCTAAGTCAAATTTGTCGAGTATTCTCGATGAATCCATCGAGTAATGTCAGTTTGGCGTTGAGTGAAGCCTTAGCGTTGAGTGAAGCCATGTTGTTGACTGGTCCGTGAGACTAAGTCAAAAGCGTTGAGTGAACTCAATGCGGCGTTGAGTGAACTCAACACAGCATTGAGTGAAGGCAAAATCATTGAGATTAGATGATTGTCGTCGAGTACGTTGATTGCACTCAACGCGACATCGAGTTGACTCGCCTCTTTTTCCATGTACTTGAGATAATTTCGCTGATTCGTCGTATATTAAGATAATTGATGTTGCTAAGTAAAATTTGTAGTGTATCTACTATATTCGTCGAGTATCGAGTATACTCGACGAATCAGCATGGACTTGGTTTTCAGTGGCCGAATTGTATCTATTTCGTCAGGTTTGGCCTTAGGTTAATTTCTGGGATTTATTCCATCATTTATTATTGGAGAAGCCCAGTGTTTTGGTTGTGGTTTGCCTGTGTTTAACTATGGTGGTCGGTGTATTGGTGGTATGTTTATGGATGGGTTGGCAGTGGATAAAGGGCCACTAACCTGATGTCTTTTGGTGAATTATTGCCCTAGTGGGTTTGCCCGGTGTGGGTATGTGACTGCTGGTGTGTTGGGTAGGTTCCCACCACCGCAGGTGCCGGTTTTCCCCAATTTTGGGTGTGACAAGGTATAAGAACACCATTCCTTGGTCCCTTGTGAAGTTTTTGCTGTTGGTGTGATGGGTAGGTTCCCACCACCGTAGGTGACGGAGTTGCCGGTGTTTTGTTGTTCACCAAGTTATGGGCTAATTAATCCCTTACACTTACTGTAACAGCCCAAATTTCTGAAACAGGAATTTTTGGGTGACACGGCCTGGGACACGGGCGTGTCCCAGGGCGTGTCAGCTGACACGGCCTGCGACACGGGCGTGTCGCAGAGCGTGTCGAGGTTGTGTCGACGATCGGCCTTTGTCTCGATGATTTTTCTCGCGTCGATGAGTCGAGAGGGGGCACACGGCCCAGGACACGGGCGTGTCCAAGGCCGTGTCGTATGCTCGACGATTGTTACTCGACGATCGTCGAGTGTCGAGACGCAAGTGTTGAGTGAGATTGAACACGGCCTGTGACACGGGCGTGTCACAGGGCGTGTCAAATCAGGACGGCGAATTCAGCCCGCCGAAGGATTTCGACAGGGCGTGTCTTTGTGCCGTGTCTGGGCACACGGCCTGGGACACGGGCGTGTAACAGGCCGTGTGAAGTCTCGGGATGATTTGGGATTTTTTCACCCAGGTACACGGCCACAGACACGGGCGTGTCCGAAGGCGTGTTGGTGACACGGCCCATGACACGGGCGTGTCCCATGGGCGTGTCACTGTTTTGGATAAGTCGGTTGACCACCGCTTGAGGCACACAGCCTAACACACGGCCGTGTCGGGTCAAAATCTATGTTTTTGGCAGAATCGTGGCCGTCCATTCCTTCAGTCTGGATCCAAGGGCTGAAGCTTCTTCCTCTTTTTCCTTAAAGGCCGAAATCAGAGAAGAATTCTCATTTTTCCTTGGCCTTGAGTTTCTTCAAGTTAAGAGGGAAAGAGAGAGAGAAAGGAGGAGGAAGAAGGAAAGGGGGCTGTTGCTGGTGGTGCTGCGGTTTACCGACGAGAGATCCGAAGCCGGCGTTGCAGAGGAATCAATCTTGTGAGTCTTGCAAGCAAGCTTTGAGGCCATGGCACCGAAGCAGTCGTCAAGGGTAACGACTTTTCTTCCTAGCCATGTGAAGGCTTCCTTTTTGGCATATTTTGTGATTTCCCCCACCAAGAGGTGGTTGATTTTGGAAATCTTTGGGTGGATGCTTGAAATCCCCTTTGGTAGCATATAGATCCGAAAATGGAGTACGGAATAGGCATGCTGTGTGAAGCCCATCTGGACAGGTTGGTCTGGATTGGTAATGTTGCATACGAATCGGAGAAGACTCCGTGATAAACGTGTAGTGTAAGTAGTCTACGAGTTATACCTGCGAAAAGGAGTAACAGGAAGTACTGGAGTGGTAGCCCAGGAAAAATAGCCATGTGATGTTTTGGGTCCAACCTGTGAATGAGGCACAGGAAGTACTGGTGTGACCAGGAAAGGCCCTTTTTGTGATGCTTGATGTCGTAGGGTGTCCACCTGTGAAGCGAGTAACAGGAAGTACTGGCATGATAGCTAGGAAAGACCCCTGACATTTGTGCTGGTGCGGTGTCCACCTGTGAAGAGAGTCACAGGAAGTACTGGTGTGCCCAGGAAAGAGCCGCTGTTGCTGTGAGATAAATGGGTATAGAGAAATACCCAGGCTTGAATGCCAAGAACAGGATTGGTGAGACCGACCCGCGCCTTTGATATAGCCATGAGTACGCTGTACTCGGAGAAGGCAAGGCGATTTGAGCAATGGGGGGTGGAGGATCCGACCTGCGCTATGTCCGTCCGACGTGAGACCAAAAAGTGCGGTCTGTTGGAGCGCATAGCAAGAGTCTTCGGCCTGCGCGCCATGACACAATGGGGGGCTACGGGCCATCCCGGTGTAGGAAGACTAACTCCAGCTGCACGCCATGGAGTAAATGCTCAAGAGAGTTACCGTTGGGTTGTAACCCTGATACAGTGGTGGGCAAGAGGTTGCCAGAACACCAAGAATGTGCCCTGAGTGCACGGACCGTTGGGCCGGGTGGCGAACGGTTGTGATGGCTTGTGTGCGTGAAAACACATTTTGATGATATAGCTTGCCATACTTGTGATCTAATATGCCTGCAGGGAAGAATCCCGCTGCCCCGAGAGAAGGGGTAGGGTCGTTATAATTTGGTCAGCTGAACGCTGACCGTTGCTTTTGTTTGCCACCGGTGGGTGGATTGTCCCTTTCCAGGTGCTGGAGAGCCGAGCGGATCGCAGAGAGGCTGATGTTCCTGCTGGTGTTGCTGCTGCTGCTACTAGCCCTCAAAGGCTAGCTGTGTTCTTTTGTGTGTTTTCTTTTCTTGTGGCCGGCCTGCGCGCCAATTTGTTTAGGCCACTGTGTGAAAGCCATGTAGGCCTTAAGAACAACTCTTTTGACTTGTTGTAAGACATTCCTATATGATATAAAATGTGGAGTTTTATGTTTGGACATTCATGAGGAGTTTCAGTTGTAGTCTAGACTTCCGCTAGAATGCTTTGTGTTAGGTGCGATGCGCGACTCTGGTATCATCTTGTACCTTCACCGACTGTTTTGTGATATATCCTGTGGGGCCCCGGCCGGACCTTCTAGAATATATCATATGAACGGATGAGGTTGTTACATTTTTGGTATCGGTTGTCTCGATCTTTCCCTCTCGAAGTTGTGGCCGACTTCTTTTGTGGGGTGGCGAGCACGTGTTTGTGCACACCAAAGTCTACGAATGAACTCCTGAATGTCCATGATAGGAATGCAAAGTTGTGTGTTTGAGGAACCTGCGTGTTCTTATTTTGTGTGGATTGCTTGGGTACGACCGCTAATGTGTGTGTCTTGTCCACCTTTAGGTGACACTAAGTGGAGCTGGGCCGTCTGAGTCCCAGCGTTCTGATGAAAGTACGGCACCAACCGCGGTGCCTACACCTCCACCGTCTGCGGAACATGTGCGTTTAGTTGCGGAGGCTTTATTTACCATGATCCAAGGCCAGCCCCTTAGGCAGGAACAAGCGGCTGTGAGGCCAGAACAGGTGGCGGTAAGGCCTGAACCTGTCGTGGGTGTGGCTCCTCGAGCAGCTGAGAAGCAGCTAACGCGGTTTATGAGTTTCCATCCACCTACGTTCTCGGGAGAGGGAACCCCGACGCAGGCTGAGGATTGGCTATCGCGCGCCAAGCGAGTGATGACGGCGATAGGAACGGCGGAGCATCAGAAAGTTACCTTAGCCACCTTCTTGCTTAAAGGAGAAGCTCGATTATGGTGGGATGAGATGGAGTTGCATCATTTGGCGGGTCGTCCGTTAACCCAAGTGTCGATGGAAGAATTCTCCAGGCTCTTCCTCGCAAAGCACCTTCCTGCGGCTCAGCGGATAGCCATGGAAAATGAATTCCAACGGTTGACTCAAGGTGATGGAAGTGTTGACGCATACTTGCATGAATTTACTCGCTTTGGGCGGTATGCGGGTTCGATATTCGCTGATGAACAGAGGAAGACTAATCGGTTCTATGAAGGACTGAGGGACGAGCTGAGGTTCCTTGTGTCAAGTTCTGTGAACCAAGGTTTCCAAGCGTTGGTTGACACCGCGACCGCATTGGAAAAGGATATGAAAAGGGTGCAAGGGAAGAGAGCTTTGGCTGTGTCGCAACAGGAGTGGAAGGCGCCCCGATCTGGGAAACCATTTTATAAGAAGAGATGGGGCAAGAAGTCCAAGCCTAGTGGACAAGCTCCTTCATCCGTTGCAACGGGAGCAACATCAGGGGCGACCTCCAAGCCAGACACTCGTATCTGCTTCAATTGTGGCCGGATGGGACATATTGCGCGAGATTGTCGGATGCCGCCAAAGAGTGAAAAGAAGGCGGGAGCATCTTATGCGGAAAAAGGAAAGGCGGTGGTGGATTCCTCTGCCTCGCAGGAGCAACCCCGGGTCTACAATCTTGGCCTGCAAGAGGCCATCAAGCAGAGTGACGTGGTCACAGGTATGCGTTTAGTTTTGCATATGCTATTGTTTGTATGTTTTACTTAGTACTCCTATGTTTGCGGTTTGTGTGTGTGTGACATGTTTGTCATAGGCTTTGTGATGATTCGGGACACGCTGGCGCGAGCACTGTTTGATACAGGTGCATCGCATTCTTTTCCGTCTAGTGAGTTTCTTACGCGGCTTGGGATACCCAGTCGTGCAAAGACAGATAGCGTCAGAGTGGTGTTGCCGAATGACTATTGGATGCTGGCGGATCAAGCTTGCGATGTGGCGGTTCAGTTAGGAAGTCGGGATTTTCGTTTAACTGCATTTGTTTTGCAAAATATCGGAATTCGATATGATTTTTGGGATGGATTGGCTTGCGGAGCAGCATGCTATGATTGATTGCCAGTCCAAAGAAATCACGTTGGGCCAGAATACCGAACAGGAGACCAAGTTCGCGGGTATGCGAGGAGTAGGCGGGACGTTGATGTCTGCACTCTAGGTAGTCAAAGCTGTTCGAAAGGGTGCGAAGTGTTACTTTGCACTGATTCAGGCTGTTGAGCCTAAGGCCAGTGTGTGTGAGGTTCCGATTGTGGCAGAATTTACAGATGTGTTTCCCGCGGATCTCCCTGGGCTACCACCCCAGCGAGAGATTGACTTCACGATCGAGTTAGTGCCAGGTGCGAAACCTGTGGCCCGCTCGCCATATCGCGTTGCGCCAAAAGAGATGGCTGAATTAAAGGTTCAACTACAAGAAATGCTAGAGCAAGGTTATATCAGCCCAAGTATGTCACCTTGGAGCGCGCCTGTGCTTTTTGTAAAGAAGAAAGACGGTGGGTTGCGGTTGTGTATCGATTATCGTGAACTAAATAAGCTGACCAAGAAGAATAAGTATCCGATACCCCGGATTGATGAGTTATTCGATCAGCTGGTGGGCTCGACCGTCTATTCGAAGTTGGACCTGAAGTCTGGTTATTACCAGTTAAGAATTCGGGAAGGGGACATTCCCAAAACCGCATTTGGAACGTGTTATGGGCACTATGAGTTCACAGTCATGCCCTTTGGATTGTGCAATGCGCCCTCGGTGTTTATGGATTTGATGCACCGTATTTTTCGCGAGTACCTGGATCTATTTGTGATAGTGTTCATTGATGACATCCTGGTGTACTCGAAGTCCAAAGCCGAGCATGAGATTCACTTGCGGTTGGTGTTGAACACGTTGAGGCAAAATCAGCTTTATGCCAAGTTCTCGAAGTGCGAGTTTTGGCTATTGTCAGTGGCATTTTTGGGCCATGTGGTGAGTGGAGCGGGCATTGCAGTAGATCCAGCGAAGATAAGAGCCATACAGGAGTGGCCAATGTTGTCTTCCGTGGCCGAGGTCAGGATTTTCCTTGGACTTGCGGGCTACTATAGAAGATTTGTGGAAAACTTCTCGCGGATCGCTTTGCCGCTAACCACCTTGACGCGAAAAGATCAGAAGTTCGTTTGGACGCCAGAGTGCGTACGAGCTTTTGAAGAGCTGAAGGTTCGGTTGACCACGGCGCCGGTGTTGTCTTCGCCACGTGGAACCGATGGATTTGTGATTTATAGTGATGCCTCAGGGAGCGGCTTAGGCTGCGTTCTTCTGCAAAAGGAGAAGGTGATTGCTTATGGCTCACGCCAGCTAAAGGTGCACGAACGAAATTATCCCGTCCATGATTTGGAACTCGCGGCGGTGATTTTTGCACTCAAGTTATGGCGACACTACCTTTACGGAGTGAAGGTGGAGATCTATACCGATCATAAGAGCCTAAAGTATCTTTTGGAGCAGAAAGACTTGAACATGCGACAACGAAGGTGGTTGGAGTTCCTTGGGGACTACACTTTCGAGATTCACTATATGCCCGGGAAGGGGAATGTTGTCGCGGATGCCTTGAGTCGGCGAGTTCCGGCTAGAGCAAATTGGTTACAAAGGCATGATGAACGTCTTATCCAGGAACTGGAGGCATTGGAGATCTATTGTGTTGTCAAGAATTCCACTGCCACTGCATGTTTGAACTGGATCGAGGTGCAATGTGACCTTGCGGACCGAGTTCGACGGGCAACGGAGTTGGATGAAGATCTCTTACGCTATGTGAATGAAGGGCCAGAGGGCAAATTCACCTGGAATGACGGTCTTTTGCGAAAAGAGGGCCGTTTGTGCGTCCCGAATGTGGGGAAATTGAGGGAAGAACTGTTATATGAAGCGCATTATACAAAATATTCCATTCACCCCGGGAGCACAAAGATGTTCAACGATATGAAGAAGCTTTTCTGGTGGCCAGGGCTCAAGAAAGATGTTGCCCTTTATGTCTCTAAATGCCAAACATGTGCGATGGTGAAGGCGGAATGCCAAAAGCCGGGCGGTTACTTGAAATCACTACCGATCCCAGAGTGGAAATTTGATGATATTTCCATGGATTTTGTGCATGGGTTGCCAAGATCGCAGCGAGGAAATGATTCCATTTGGGTGATTGTTGACCGGCTAACGAAAGTAGCACATTTTCTCCCGAACAGGCGGGATGATTCAGTAGAAAGTTTGGCAAAGTTATATGTTGACCAGATTGTGCGGCTTCACGGTGTTCCGCGGAGCATCGTAAGTGATCGAGATGGGCGATTCACGTCAAATGATTGGAGGCTAGTTCACCGACTGTTGGGCACGAAGTTGACTTTCAGTACGGCCTTTCATCCCCAAACGGATGGCCAAACTGAACGTACCAACAGAACAATGGAGGACATGCTCCGAATGTGCGCCCTTGACTTCGGAAGGAGATGGGAAGATCATCTCTATATGGTAGAGTTTGCATATAATAACAGCTACCAGGCGAGCATTGGGATGGCACCATATGAAGCTCTATATGGAAGGAAGTGTCGTACTCCCTTGGCTTGGGTAGAAGCGGGCGAAGCTCGGGTTGTTAAACCAAATGAGGTTGATGAAGCAAACTCAACCATTCGGACTATTCGAGAAAGATTGCTTATTGCTCAAGATCGACAAGCGAAGTACTACAACGCCAAGCACCAGAACGTGGAATTTGCGGTTGGCGATTGGGTCTACTTGAAGATCAAGCCATTCAAAGGTGTCTCCAGGATTCGACGATTGAAAAAGTTGAGTCCAAGATATTTGGGTCCTTTTGAAGTGGTTGAGCGAGTTGGCGAAGCGGCTTATCGGCTGGCTCTGTCGGCGGACTTGGGTGGGTTACATGATGTCTTTCACATCTCGGTACTTCGGAAGGCCGTGAAAGATCCAGCTCAAGTGATCGCGGATGATCGTGTGCCGGCGGAGTATGGGCTAACAACGAGAGTTAGACCCATTCAGATCGAAGATCGAGCCGAGAAACAGTTGCGGAACAAGACGGTCGGTATGGTAAAAGTCCGGTGGGACAACTGCGGCCGTGAAGAACTGACATGGGAGCGAGAGCAAACCATGCGAGAAGAGTTCGCTGAGCTGTTTTTGTAATCTGTAGCAAGAATGTTGTAACATAACATTTTATATGTTGTCACATTTTTCTTGCTGATTTCTGTTGCCTTTCCTATATCTGAATTTCGAGGACGAAATTTCTTGTAGGAGGGGAGGATTGTAACAGCCCAAATTTCTGAAACAGGAATTTTTGGGTGACACGGCCTGGGACACGGGAGTGTCCCAGGGCGTGTCAGCTGACACGGCCTGCGACACGGGCGTATCGCAGGGCGTGTCGAGGTTGTGTCGACGATCGGCCTTTGTCTCGACGAGTTTTCTCGCGTCGATGCGTCGAGAGGGGGCACACGGCCCAGGACACGGGCGTGTCCAAGGCCGTGTCGTATGCTCGACGATTGTTACTCGACGATCGTCGAGTGTCGAGACGCAAGTGTTGAGTGAGATTGAACACGGCCTGTGACACGGGCGTGTCACAGGGCGTGTCAAATCAGGACGGCGAATTCAGCCCGCCGAAGGATTTCGACAGGGCGTGTCTTTGTGCCGTGTCTGGGCACACGGCCTGGGACACGGGCGTGTCACAGGCCGTGTGAAGTCTCGGGATGATTTGGGATTTTTTCACCCAGGTACACGGCCACATACACGGGCGTGTCCGAAGGCGTGTTGGTGACACGGCCCATGACACGGGCGTGTCCCATGGGCGTGTCACTGGTTTGGATAAGTCAGTTGACCACCGCTTGAGGCACACGACCTAGCACACGGCCGTGTCAGAGGCCGTGTCGGGTCAAAATCTGTGTTTTTGGCAGAATCGTGGTCGTCCATTCCTTCAGTCTGGATCCAAGGGCTGAAGCTTCTTCCTCTTTTTCCTTAAAGGCCGAAATCAGAGAAGAATTCTCATTTTTCCTTGGCCTTGAGTTTCTTCAAGTTAAGAGGGAAAGAGAGAGAGAAAGGAGGAGGAAGAAGGAAAGGGGGCTGTTGCTGGTGGTGTTGCGGTTTACCGACGAGAGATCCGAAGCCGGCGTTGCGGAGGAATCAATCTTGCGAGTCTTGCAAGCAAGCTTTGAGGCCATGGCACCGAAGCGGTCGTCAAGGGTAACGACTTTTCTTCCTAGACATGTGAAAGCTTCCTTTTTGGCATATTTTGTGATTTCCCCCACCAAGAGGTGGCTGATTTTGGAAATCTTTGGGTGGATGCTTGAAATCCCCTTTGGTAGCATATAGATCTAGAAATGGAGTACAGAATAGGCATGCTGTGTGAAGCCCATCTGGACAGGTTGTTCTGGATTGGTGATGTTGCATACGAACCGGAGAAGACTCCGTGATAAACGTGTAGTGTAAGTAGTCTACGGGTTATACCTGCGAAAAGGAGTAGCAGGAAGTACTGGAGTGGTAGCCCAGGAAAAATAACCATGTGATGTTTTGGGTCCAACCTGTGAATGAGGCACAGGAAGTACTGGTGTGACCAGGAAAGGCCCTTTTTGTGATGCTTGATGTCGTAGGGTGTCCACCTATGAAGCGAGTAACAGGAAGCACTGGCATGATAGCTAGGAAAGACCCCTGACATTTGTGCTGGTACGGTGTCCACCTGTGAAGAGAGTCACAGGAAGTACTGGTGTGCCCAGGAAAGACCCGCTGTTGCTGTGAGATAAATGGGTATAGAGAAATACCCAGGCTTGAATGCCAAGAACAGGATTGGTGAGACCGACCCGCGCCTTTGATATAGCCATGAGTACGCTGTACTCGGAGAAGGCAAGGCGATTTGAGCAACGGGGGGTGGAGGATCCGACCTGCGCTATGTCCGTCCGACGTGAGACCAAAAAGTGCGGTCTGTTGGAGCGCATAGCAAGAGTCTTCGGCCTGCGCGCCATGACACAATGGGGGGCTACGGGCCATCCCGGTGTAGGAAGACTAACTCCGGCTGCACGCCATGGAGTAAATGCTCAAGAGAGTTACCGTTGGGTTGTAACCCTGATACGGTGGTGGGCAAGAGGTTGCCAGAACACCAAGAATGTGCCCTGAGTGCACGGACCGTTGGGCCGGGTGGCGAACGGTTGTGATGGCTTGTGTGCGTGAAAGCACATTTTGATGATATAGCTTGCCATACTTGTGATCTAATATGCCTGCAGGGAAGAATCCCGCTGCCCCAAGAGAAGGGGTAGGGTCGTTATAATTTGGTCAGCTGAACGCTGACCGTTGCTTTTGTTTGCCACCGGTGGGTGGATTGTCCCTTTCCAGGTGCTGGAGAGCCGAGCGGATCGCAGAGAGGCTGATGTTCCTGCTGGTGTTGCTGCTGCTGCTTCTAGCCCTCGAAGGCTAGCTGTGTTCTTTTGTGTGTTTTCTTTTCTTGTGGCCGGCCTGCGCGCCAATTAGTTTAGGCCACTGTGTGAAAGCCATGTAGGCCTTAAGGCCAACTCTTTTGACTTGTTGTAAGACATTCCTATATGATATAAAATGTGGAGTTTTATGTTTGGACATTCATGAGGAGTTCCAGTTGTAGTCTAGACTTCAGCTAGAATGCTTTGTGTTAGTTGCGATGCGCGACTCTGGTATCATCATGTACCTTCATCGACTCTTTTGTGATATATCCTGTGAGGCCCCGACCGGACCTTCTAGAATATATCATATGAACGGATGAGGTTGTTACACTTACATTTATTTATTTACATGTTCCATAAAGCATAATTCTTTATAGCACTTGGTGCAAATTCCGTACTTTTGGACTTCATAGGTTAATTAATTGTTTCGGTATTTTGGCTTAATTGCTGAGCTTTGTTAGCTTCTTCCTCATGTTAGGGTTGGTAACCCTTATACCCTTAGTTTATTGCTAACCTTTATCACCACTTGTATTTTATTTCTTGTTGATGTGTTCTTTTTTTGAATGCCTCAGGTTTGGAGAAGTAGTTGGTTGAGCGGCTAGCGTTGGTTTTGGCTAGTACTCTACAGTCGTCCTTTCCTCACCGACCGTGAGGTAGTGTTGTTGTTTTGTCGTTTAGTACAGATATATATATTTTTTAGTGGGTTCGTGTCAGGATTTTTGATGCCCACTAGATTTTTGTTTAATATAAAGTACTTGCTAACTGCTAAGCTTTTTTCTATATGATTGTGTGGATTTACTTGCTCTATGGGAAGGCTTTTTGCTAGAGTGCATGTTAGATATTTTAAAATTATAAAAATATTACCTCTATTACTTCATACATTCCATCTTTCAAACTAAAGTCACTATGTTTGATGAACGTAAAAACTATTTTCATACTTATATTAAATCTAGAGTTATGCATAGCATAAGTTGTCAAATATGGATGTTTTTACTTATGTAGGATGTCAATTAATGTAAATAAGGTATTTTCCACAGCGTAAACTTATATTTTCAGTTGCGGACTAGTTGATCCATTGAGCCGAGGGATAACTTAAAACATGTTTTCTTCACTTCATAACTTGGTGTTTTCATAAACTGTGTTAGGATTGGAGTTTGCCTAAACGTCTGCATTTATCCCCTACACGACGTAGCATCAGTATGTGTGTTTTCTCTTACTCTGATATTCATTTAAATTCAGAGAAAATGCGGGTTATGACAGCTAACCTCCAGAATGTTGCGACTAATATCTGATGCACTGCTGCGGCCTCAAACCAACTCGCTGGAGATGCTACAACATAGACCGCCGGACCAAACCGCCAGACCGCTGACTAAATAGGCCGCTGGGCAAAACCGCCAGATTGCTGACTAGATAAGCCGCTGCGACTAGTTCGGCAAAACCGCCAAACTTAATAGCAAAGAAGGAGAAGAGCTGGACTGACTCATCTTCATCAGAGTTTGAAGAAGAAGAAGAAGCCTATATTGGGCTGATTGAAGAAGGAGCTGAAGTACAAGCTGAAGACTATCCTGCTGCCAGGATAGGGATCAGGGCCCCTCTATCACATCTAGATAGTGATTCAGTGGTGGATGATGAAGATGAAGAAGATTGCATCAACTGCTATGGGATGATAGTAAGGTCTAGCGATGAATCCAACTCGGGATAGCCTCATCCAGTCAAGGTACATTCCTTATCCAGCTCTTCTTCTGACTTAGATTATGAGACTAGTCGAAACTCTGATGCTTCTTCATCCAGTGTTGAAGAGGGCTCAGTTTATGAAGAAGATGTAAATCAATTGATTGATAGGTATGGTGAACTTCTAGAAGTGCAAGAAGTTGACTAAAAAACAAGCTGTGGAGATTGCCTCTTTTCAGCTAGTTGCTGCCCAACATGCTGAGACAACATCTTTACTGGATCAGAAGGACATGGAAGTTAGCTAACTTAAGCTCTTGAATCTCATCCAGGTAGGATCCATAAAGTTCAATAATAGTCTCATTAGGGACCTTGAAGAGATTCTCCAGAGGGAGAAGAGAATTATGGATAGTTTCTCTATGCCCAATATAGTGTTGCCCTTGATAGACTCCTTCTCCTCTCAGAAGGGTAAGAAGGGGTTGGGGTTTCAAGGGAACACTAGAGGTGCCCCTTCCAAAGGGAAGGGCAAAGCTCCAGCTCAGCCTCTGGCTTCCAAGCCTCCCATTCCTTTTAGAAAAGTTCAGTTACCTTAAAATAGCTATGACCAAGAGAGAATTTATTGTCACTTGATGGATGATAGATCCACTAGTGTAAACAAAGAGGTTCACAACTATTGTGGAAGGTACAATAAGGGAGTGAGTGCCTTTAAGTATCCCCATGAGGAAATCCAAATGGCCCATCCTAGACCATTTATTTTTGGTACCTAGCCCCCACTCTGAAGAACAAGGCAGCTGCCTTCACTCAAGCCCATCCAGCAAAATTCAGACCAAGGGAAAATCTGTTCGCAGGCAAAATCTAGCTATCTCTGATGCTATAAACCACATGTCATCTGCAAAGAAGACTGTTGCAAATGGCAATCAGAGCCAACCAAGAGAGCCTGCTGGAAGACTTACCTTCAGTCAGATCCTTACTGAAAGGAATTTGAAGAAGGTTGTTGCACCTCTTCCTTCTATTCAGTCTGCAGTTAAGCATACTGCAGGACTTGCTCAGAAAAGAAGATACAACATTCATAAGTGCTGGTGTTATGAGAAAGTGGGGGCATTTTGCCTTAGATTGCGGGCACAATTCTACTGTGCCTAGAGCTAGTGTTAGTCCACCAGTCAGAAAAACTGCTGGTAGACAAGTCCATTTTCAGACTAACATGCACCTAGGACCCAATAGATATTGTGGTCCTAAGGTAAAATAAATTATGTGTTGTAGGTTAGTCCAAGTGTCCATACCCCTATATGGTACTTGGATAGTGGTTGTTCCAGGCACATGACTGGGACAAGGAGCAACTTAAAGGAGTACACTCCAGTAAAAGATTGACCCATAGTTATCTTTGGTGGTTCAGATAGAGGAGTGACATGTAACACCTCCCCTGTAATGACCATATAATATGGGTCCAGCCGGTGCCCCACAACATATAAATATCACAGCTTTAGCATTAAAAATTGATATAAAAGAACTACATATCTCAAAACTCAGAACACAAACAACGGAAACCCACAAACACTAGAAGTTATCCATTATCGCAGGAGTATTGTTGGGTATTGTATCCACAACGTACCTGATTTGAAAAAGCCCCTGAACAAGCTAAGGTAAATAGACAATGTATTTGACAAAATATTTCAAGTTGTGCTTGCAGTTATTCCACGCTAAGTGCACACCAATGTCAGGGTGCAGTAGGTCAATATACACGGGTCTGCACGACGTAATCCCTCGTTGAGCAGATCTGTGTGTTTGGCCTATGTGTACTCTCTCTATTGGAGTGTACTTATTTTCAAGTACATGGCTGTGATATTGCAAGAGCAAACAAGGAGCAAGGATGGGTCAAAGAGCAGTCCATGGGCGGAGAGACGAAAAATCGTCTAAGTGTTAATCGACGAGAATCACCAAGTGATTCTCGCCGATTCGGTGAGAATCATCAAGTGATTCTCGCCGATTCGGTGAGAATAATCACTAGTGATTCTTGCCGAATCATCGAGAATCACTAGCTGATTCTCGCCGTCTCCTTCCGGCGAAAACAATGCGAGCAACCAAGTCAACTTCGACGAGAATCATCTTTGATTCTCGCCGAATCGTCGAGAATCACCTTTGATTCTCGACGATTCGACGAGACTCACCTTCGATTCTCGCCGATTTTGACTTGGGCGAATTCTGGATCCCGCTGGACCGGACTCTGCCGCTGGCGCTGTTTTGAACCGGGGCTAGGGTTTCTTCAGGTGGGACCCATAACGGTTATAATGGAGTATTTCCACCGTATAAATATACGCGTATTTTGAACAGAAAATACACAGAAAGAAATACACGAGCCGCCGACCGTGACCTAGATCGCGATACCTTCTCCGCCGCCGTCGCCGCTCGTGCAAGTTGTTCGCCGCTTTAGATCGTGATTCTTCTAGATCTTCCGGCGACAGAAGCTTAGCCAAGCTTAGAGTCTCACGCGTCTAACCAGAGATCCTTTGTCTCTTGATTTGTTGATCGGGAAAACCTTCCCCGTCCGAATAGATCGAGACGATCGATCCTAGTGTGACCGTTGGAAGACCTAGCTAGCTTCGCTACGAAGTTTGAATCTCCAAAGTACAGCAGCCGCACACCGTTGTCGCCGCCGATCCCGAGAACCAAGCCGCCGCCCGTCTTGCCGCCGCCGGTTTCGGGGAGATTCTCTCCAAGTGAGATCTAGGGTTGTGGACTCTTCGTGACTTCTAGAACACGTCATCAAACGAAGAGGGACACCTTAGTCTCCGAAAGTAGTTTGTATTTCTTGTACATTCTAGTTCATTTTTGTTGTATAGGAACGTTGGTTCCGAGTTGTAAGGGTTGGGTGCAACCTGTGTTGTGGGAGAGTTGTCTCCTACGTGTGGAAGGGTTCCTTCCGATAGTGCAAGGATTGGATTTCAATCCTATTGGTGAAGAGACCGAGTCGTCCCTTGTTGGGAGATAGGTCGAAGGAGGAAAGTGGATGTACCCAAATCGGGGAACCACTATAAATAGCTTGTGTACTTTCTTTGCTGTGCTGTTTAGTTTTCTTGTGCAGGTACAATTTTAAATTCCGCAAAAACGCTGCACGTCACCTATTCCCCCCCCCCCATAGATGAAGATAGTTGACACTAGGTGGACTTTCAAGTGGTATCAAAACCAGGTTACACATCAAAAAGGTTTACACCTTGAGTAGAATCCTGCCGCTAGTGTCAAGAAGAAAGCAAACATCTACTATGGACGAGCTCAAGTTCACAGGCAAGATCCCAGTGTGCACCAGGCTCAACTTTCCTATCTGGAAGGAAAGGATCAGGTTCTACATGGAAGCAATTCATCCTCGACTCTTCATGATCGTGGAGGAGGGACCTTATATCCCCACTAAGGCCTCCACCATAGATCCTACCAAGAAAGTGCCAAAGAAAATTTCTGAAATGGACAAGGACGAGATGATGCTGGTGGGACTTGACAAGAAGGCGCAGAACATTCTGGTCAGCGCGGTTGATGACTCAATGATGCAGAACTTCTGCAATTGCAGGACAGCAAAGGAGATCTGGCACTGCCTGATTATCTTAATGGAGGGCACTGATGAAGTGAGGGATGATCGGAGATCCCTTCTGAACCAGAAATATGAGGCCTTCAGACAAGGGCCTAAGGAAGATATCAGAGTCACCTTCGAGAACTTCCTCAAGATTGTCAATGCCCTCAAAGGATATGGAAGAGTGTTCACTGATGGTGAACTTAATGATAAATTCCTTAGGTCCCTTACTAAGGAATGGGACACAAAGATCTGCGCCATCCGAGAGTTTGGCAGACTAGCTGAAACAGACCCGCAAATTCTGTTTGGGAAGCTGATGTCCTATGAGCTTCAACTGAACACCAGGAAAGCAGAAGAAGAAGCAGAGAAGGCTGCAGCCAAAGAAAAGACTGTGGCTCTAAAAGCCATTCACTCCAGAAAAGGCAAGGGTGCGGTTTCATACCGTGCCAGGAAAAAGGATGAGGAGGAGGACTCCGAGCCATGCTCCTCCAGCTCAGAGCTGTCTGAGGAGGATTTCTCCCTCATCACCCGAGAATTCAAGAAGTTCCTCAAGATGAGGAATCAAAGAAAGAAAGACGGCTCCTCCTCCAGGCATCAGAAGAAAAATTATTCTTCTGACAGGTATGCTTCTAAACCGAACAAACATCGCTCCTCTGACATTATTTGTTTTGGATGCAATAAGCCAGGACACGTCGTGGCCGACTACTACCAAGGCAAGAGAGAAAAAGGGAAAGGAGAGGAGCACAAATCCTCTAGAGATAAGAAGAAAGAGCGGAGCTACATCGCCAAAAGGCCAAAGACACTGAGTGAGTCTGATTCCTCAGACTCCAGTGATGATGAGGAAGCCTACTTCGGGCTGGTGGGTCGCTCCGACTCAGAAGGAGAATGCCCCCCATTTACTGTGAAGGTAAAAGCTCACACCCCTCTCTCCGACTCTAAATCTGATCCTGAGTCTCAGGATGATGACCCTGAGGATAGCCTTTCGGCCCGTGAAGCGGAGCTCCTCGAGAAGTATGAGCTTCTGCTCAACACTTTCGAGGAGTGCCGTAAGAGATTGAAGGCTGAGAAAAAGGAAGTGAAATTCCTTAAGGGAGAGAGTGTCTCCCTAAGGGAAGAAATCACAAGTTTGATTTCTCTCCGACAGGAGCACCTTGACCTGACTTCAAAGCATTCAGAGTCTCTTAAGCTCCTTGATCTTAAGCAGGAGGAAGTCGACAAGTTGGAAGAACAACTTGCGGTAGAAAGGAAGATTGTCAAGAGCTTCTCTATGCCAAAAACAGTTCTTCCAGTAGTTGATACCTTCTCGACTCAGGCCAAAGGAGCTGGCTTGGGGCATGTAGGGGTATCTGGTTCCTCATCCAGGAGAAACAGGAACCAGAGGAAGAATAAGGCCGCGAAGAAGGCCTCTGCTGCTGAAAAGGGAAAGGCTCCGCTCAGTCCTGTTGCGTTCAGAAAGCCTAGCTTTCCTTGCAACCAACATGACTTTGAATCAACCTTTGGTCATCATTTCCGGCCCTCGGTTGCAAAGCCAAAGAGCCGATATGATGGTTGGACCTTTCCCCGAAACTTCGGTGAGAGTGCCTTCAAGGCACCTTATGAGGAAATCCACATGGGAAATTATGGTCAATTCTCTAGCGGCCATAATGGAAAGCAGGCACCAAGAGTCAAGCCTGTTATACTGACGAAACAGAAGGTGAAGAAGTCATGTGACTGCAATCACTATGAGGCCTCCACCTCCAGATCCAAGGCCCCGGCTGTACCCGCCATTCCCAGGGTAAGGCAGGAGCCTAGGAAGAGGTACAACAGATTTGACTGTTGGTGTTGTGGCAAAGTCGGTCACTTTGCCGTGGATTGTTGGTTTAATCTGAGGTATAACGAGACTCCCTATGTTAGCACTGCGAGGCCGACCACTCGTAAGGTTAACCAACCGAGGGGGAGTATGCTAACCAGGAATCTAGGACCCAAGTTCGATTGGGTTCCTAAGGGAAATTAATTTTGTTTTGCAGGAATGTCCAAAGGCCACCAAAACGCCAATCTGGTACTTGGACAGTGGATGCTCCCGGCACATGACTGGGACAAGAAGCCTACTGCGTGATTACTCTCCAGTCGAGAATGGACCCAAAGTCATCTTTGGAGGGTTAGATCGAGGAGTCACCAGAGGTTACAGTATGATTTCCAACGGTATAATCTCTATCACCGACGTGGCTTATGTTGAAGGGTTAAACCATAACCTGATCAGTGTAAGTCAGTTATGTGACAAAGGTTATGACGTTAAGTTCTGCAAGGATAAATGTCTGATAATTTCATGTGCTTCTTTTGAGACGGTATTAACAGGCATTAGGAGTAGAAATATCTTCGGCTTAAATTTTCTCAGTTTAGATTCATCTACCCCTGTATGCCTTGTGGCAACAGGCAGTGCATCTCTTTGTGAACAATGGCACAAGAGATTGACACATATTAATTTCAAAACAATTAGTATGCTGTTTTCTAAAAACTTAGTAAGGGATGCTCCCGTTATCAAGTGCATCAAAGATAGCCACTGTCCTGCATGCCAGATGGGCAAACAGACTCGGGCTACCTTTAAGTGCATTGCAGACAAAGACTCTTCCCGATGTCTTTACCTTCTACATATGGACTTGTTTGGTCCAATGCAAGTTCATAGCTTGGGAGGCAAGTCCTATACGCTAGTGATAGTTGATGATCATTCTCGGTTTACATGGGTGTTCTTCTTAAAACGAAAGTCGGATACGTTTGACATCTTCACTAGTTTTGTCAAGCAGGTTCAGAACGAATTTAACTGCCCAGTGGTCAAAATCAGAAGTGACCATGGAACATAATTCGAATCTGGTGCTATGACAGAGTTTTGTGAAGAACAAGGTATCTTTCATGAGTTTTCCTCCCCGCGCACTCCTCAGCAAAATAGAGTTGCGGAGAGGAGAAATAAAACTCTCATTGAAGCCTGCACGACAATGTTGAAAGACGCTTCTCTCCCAGAATACTTCTGGGCAGAGGCTGTCAATACATCTTGTCATGTACAAAACCGAGCATTGATCAACAAGCATCATCGTAAGACGCCTTATGAGCTACTGAGAGGCAGGAAACCAACCATGTCCTACTTGAGGATCTTTGGTTGCAGATGCTATGTACTGAATAATGGGAAGTACCCGCGTACTAAATTTGGTGAAAAATGCTTCGAAGGCATATTCATGGGCTATAGTTCCCACAGTCGGGCATATAGGGTCTTCAATAAGAAAACCCTAGTGGTAGAAGAATCAATTAATGTTGTATTTGATGAAGGAAGTTTGCTTAACTGCAATTCTTCCAGTGGTATTCTTGAAGATGCAGGTGCACGACTTGAACAGCTAGGTCTCGATGAGACCGCTAAAGATGAAACTCCTAAGTACGTCAAAGTTTCCACCTCAACGTCAACTAGGAATGTTGAAGATCAAAATGGAACAAATCTCCTAGAAGAAGGAGAAGCCCAAGAAGTAGTCGAAGCTCCAGACGCCAGACTTCTAGTGCTCCGGCACGTGAGGGATCATCCTAGAGATCAGATCATCAGAGATCCTCGTGACGGTGTCAGAACTCGAAGAGGTACCATTAATGAGATTTTGCATCTTAGCTTCCTGTCACAGGTTGAGCCAAAGAAGTTCGACGAGGCAAACAAAGATGAGGCATGGATTTTGGCCATGCAAGATGAAATACATCAATTCGAACGATGTAACGTTTGGATGCTGGTTCCCAGACCACACAAGCAGAATGTGATTGACACCAAGTGGATCTTCAGAAACAAGCTGGATGAACATGGTGTCATCATAAAGAACAAGGCAAGGCTGGTGGCTCAAGGTTACAGACAGGAGGAGGGGATTGACTTCGACCAGACCTTTGCACCAGTGGCAAGGCTCGAGGCAATCAGATTGTTCCTGGCGTACGCTTCGCACAAAGGGTTCACAGTCTATCAAATGGATGTGAAATCAGCATTCTTGAACGGAGACCTGAAAGAGGAAGTATACGTCGCTCAACCCCCAGGTTTTGTCAATCCTACTTATCCCAATCATGTATATTTTCTTAATAAAGCTTTATATGGTTTAAAACAAGCTCCACGAGCTTGGTATGAGACTTTATCTAGTTTTCTTCTTGAGAACAAGTTCTCTAGAGGAAAAATAGATAAGACATTGTTTCTCAGGGAAGTCAAAGGCAAGATTTTGTTGGTGCAAATCTATGTCGATGACATAATATTCGGCTCAACGGACAACAATTTTTGTAAAAAGGTTTCCAAACTTATGCAAGGAAAGTTTGAAATGAGCAGTATGGGAGAGCTAACATATTTCTTGGGACTTCAAGTGAAACAGTCTGAGGATGGAATCTTCATCTCTCAGACGAAGTTCACAAATGAACTCCTCAAGAAATTCGGTATGGAGAATGCAACCTCTATGAGGATTCCAATGAGATCCACTATGTCTCTTGATAAGGATGAGAAAGGTAAACCTTTCGATGAAACCAAATACAGAAGCATCATTGGATCCCTGCTCTACCTTACTGCCAGTAGACCGGATATCATGTTCTCCACATGTGTCTGTGCCAGATATCAGGTGAACACTAAGGAGTCTCACTATGTCGCTGCAAAGCGAATTCTAAGATACTTTAAAGGTACTCCCAATCTTGGCTTATGGTACCCGAGAAACAATGATGTCGAGCTAATAGGTTTTTCAGATGCTGATTTTGCAGGGAGTAGGGATGACAGGAAAAGCACTTCCGGGATGTGTCAATTCCTCGGAAGAAGGCTCATCTCATGGAACAGCAAGAAGCAGAATTGTGTAGCTACCTTAACAGCAGAGTCTGAGTACATCTCGGCAGGCAGCTGTTGCGCACAACTCCTATGGATAAGAAACCAGTTAGCCGACTACGACCTTCAGTTCAAGGAAGTACCAATGTACTGCGACTCCTCCAGTGCAATTGCAATTGCCAACAATCCGGTATCGCACAACAGAACGAAGTATATTGAAGTGCGCTACCACTTCATTCGGGAGCACGTGGAGAACAAGGACATCTCTCTCTGTTATGTCCCCACGGACAAGCAGATTGCAGATATTTTCACAAAGCCCTTAGACGAAGCCAAGTTCAGTCTGTTCAAAACTGAATTGGGGATGCTAAACTATGAGGAATGAAGACTACAGAAGCTCCAGGCTCGTGCATCTAGGGGGAGCCTCTGCCAGGAACTCAAGTGTGAGCACAGGTGCAAGTACTGAGGGGGAGCAAGGGGTCAAATGCAACAGACCCAGATTTGTAGAAGCCGAAAAGGGGGAGATTACCCTCTCGGCTAAGGCTAAGGCTAAGGTGGCTGGCTCCAAGTTTGCTCTCACGAAATTGGTATTGGTAATGAATATCTCTCTCAACTCAATTTCAAGGTTATGATTTTCATTCCCATACGCTTTATTCACCTTAGCTTGTAGGGTTTAGGCTTCTTCAAATAGGGGGAGATTGTTGGGTATTGTATCCACAACGTACCTGATTTGAAGAAGCCCATGAACAAGCTAAGGTAAATAGACAATGTATTTGACAAAATATTTCAAGTTGTGCTTGCAGTTATTCCACGCTAAGTGCACACAAATGTCAGAGTGCAGTAGGTCAATATACACGGGTCTGCACGATGTAATCCCTCATTGAGCAGATCTGTGTGTTGGCCTACGTGTACTCTCTCTATTGGAGTGTACTTATTTTCAAGTACAGGGCTGTGATATTGCAAGAGCAGACAAGGAGCAAGGATGGGTCAAAGAGCAGTCCATGGGCGGAGAGACGAAAAATCGTCTAAGTGTTAATCGACGAGAATCACCAAGTGATTCTTGCCGATTCGGTGAGAATCATCAAGTGATTCTCGCCGATTCGGGGAGAATCACTAGTGATTCTCGCCGAATCGTCGAGAATCACTAGCTGATTCTCGCCGTCTCCTTCCGACGAAAACAGTGCGTGCAACCAAGTCAACTTCGACGAGAATCATCTTTGATTCTCGCCGAATCGTCGAGAATCACCTTTGATTCTCGACGATTCGACGAGACTCACCTTCGATTCTCGCCGATTTTGACTTGGGCGAATTCCGGATCCCGCTGGACCGGACTCTGCCGCTGGCGCTGTTTTGAACCGGGGCTAGGGTTTCTTCAGGTGGGACCCATAACGGTTATAATGGAGTATTTCCATCGTATAAATATACGTGTATTTTGAACAGAAAATACTGATGGTTAAAACTCCAAAATTGTTTGCGGTCACGCGGCGACCCGGCGGTTTTATTTGCGAAAAAAGGCGGAAGTGAATTTATTTAAGAAAACGGGTCGCGCGTATTTATTTATTTATTTTGGATATAAAAAAGGTTTAGAAATCGAGTTTTAACGAAAGGAGGCAAGTGCACCTATCGTGAGTAGTACAGGATATTCCGGGTGGAATATCGAGGTCGTATTGTTCTCGGGGCCGGTTCGATTATTTCTACTCTTCCCTGGAGGGGACTATTATTTTACCGATAATTATCTTGTCGGGATATTTATATATAATAAAATGCAGAAAATGACAGAAAGAAAATGAAAGCAATAAAAAGAAAGCTTGAAGGTGGTGCCGATGAAGAGCTTAGCTCGATGGCACCGAAAAAACAATTGAACTAAAATAGACTTTAAATAAAAAGAGCTCCTAAATTTCTAATTAATTAAGGCGGAGACTTGGCCGTGGAGGTTCCACTAAAATGAGCTCACCTAGCTATAGGGCTATCGCTCACCTGAACGCTAAGACTATTCGACCGGGCTCTCGTCCGACGAAGGATTCCTCTTAACGCCCGCATTACGCTAAGAACCCCGCTATTGGGTGGGGAACCCAATCCGATAGAGTTGGCGCGCCGCCTCTCTCGAGGGTTAGTGCGGAACTCTCTTCGCCAAGGGGTGATCTGTCCATACGCACGGCCTCTCGGCGAGCGTATGGAAAACGGAAATAGGGCCCACACATCGATATGTGGTCCTACGCGTCGTTAACCCCGGGCAAACCTTAAGTACTATTAATTAATTAGAAAGATACGACCTTTAATTATTTTAAGCTACTTTATCTGTCCCAATGCTCTTCGATGGCGAGGGCTAAGAACGATTAGCCACTCATCGGAATGGGGACGGCTTGCGAGGAAAGCAGTAAATAAAGCAGAAAATGGAAAGCAGGAAATGAAAGCAGTAAATGAAAGCAGTAAAGGAAAGCTGAAAATTGCAAGTCCTACCCAAACGAGTAGGACTGAAGAAAGCAGTAAATTGCGAGTCCCGGCGCAACTGCGTGGGCGGGAGAAAGAAAGCGGTAAAACGCACACACGCAAGTCCTACTCAAATGAGTAGGAGAAAATAAATACGGGTCCTACTCAACCGAGTAGGACAAAATAAATGCAACGCACGCACACTCTCTCTCGTCATAAATGAAAACACACGCACTCTACAAGAAAATAAAATCCAGCCATTAAACTCAAGTGAGTAGGCGGAAATAAAGAAAATTACAAACTCACGCACTCTACAGAATTAAAATAAGCAGGCGCCATTTAACTCTTAACGAGTAGGCGGAAATAAATGCGCAAGTACAAAAAATGTAAAAAAAACTAAGTTATCTAAAATTGAAAACAACTGCATTTCTACCGCTAGAATGCGGTAGAAATGCATAAAAAGGGAAAATAAAAAATAAACGGAGCGAAAAAGTTTGCAAATAAACGCAAAATGAAAGTGCTCGAAAAATAAAAACGAATACATTTCTACCGCTAGAATGCGGTAGAAATGCGTAAAAAGAGAACGGAAAAATTAAACGGACAAAAGTTTTGACAATAAAATTGAAAATGCAAGTGTTCGAAAAAGCAAAATAACAACTTATCCATTCTTATAATTCTATAAAAATGCCTAAAAAGTGGAAGAAAAGTTAAAAGCATGAAAAGTTTTACAAAAATAACGAAAAAAACGACTAAGTAAGAAAAATCAAAACCACCTTTTAATCATTTTTATATTTTCATAAGGATGAACAAGAACGGAAAAGCTAAACTATGAAGATAATGAAAACAATAAAACTAATTTAAACTCATACACACACACACACATGTAAAGAAGAACAAAAAAAACTAAGTTAAGACAAGGAAAAAAAAGATAAGATTGCATAGAGGTAGTCATTTAGACTCATTCCAAAGCCAAATAAAGGGATGAAAAACACATTTTATTAAGCTAATAATAACGGGTTACACAGGAACGAAAATAAAAACTAAGGAGAGGGGGAGAAAATATCCCTTACATAGCATTTGGACTTCATCCGAGCAGCATAACTCTATACAAAATGGTGCCCAAAAGGGGAACAGGAATTCAAAGGAGACCCTCTGAATTTATAGAAAAAATTTACAAGGGTCACGCCCTTGGTCACGGGCGTGACAGGGGGCGTGACAGTACTATTTGGAAGGCGGCCGGCGATTTGACGGGAAAGTTGACTTCGGGCTGGACACGTGGCGGTCTCGCAGTGGTCACGCCCTTGGTCACGGGCGTGACAGGGGGCGTGACAGGCAGGTGGATCTGGGCGCGGTGCGCCAAAAAGTCGCCGCGCGGGTCTTGTCGGGCTAGCTGGAAAGGTCACGCCCCAGGTCACGGGCGTGACTCTGGGCGTGACAGGCGGGTGTCGACACTCGACGAATGTCGAGATGAAATCGTCGAGTGGAGTGTCACGGGCTTGGGTCACGGGCGTGACTCTGGGCGTGACAGGCGGGTGTCGACACTCGACGAATGTCGAGATGAAATCGTCGAGTGGAGTGTCACGGGCTTGGTCACGGGCGTGACTCTGGTGACACGGGCGTGACAGGCTTTGAACTTCAGAAAATTGCTGATTTCACGGCTTTGACGTATCACGCCCTGGTCACGGGCGTGACCCATTTGTCACGGGCGTGACATGTCAAATTTTGGCAGATTTTTGATTTTTTCTGAAAAATAAAATAAACAAAGTTAGTATAATATTTACAAAAAATAGGAGCATTTTATTGAATAAAAATAAGTAAAAACGACAAAAATAAATGAAAACAACTAAATTAATGTACATAAAAATAGGTATATTTACAATTCATCAAATACCCCCATACTTAAGCTTTTGCTATTCCAGAGCAAAGTTGGAGATTGAACTTATAAGGAATAAAAGAGATCCTAAGTTTAGCTACCGCTGAATTAATTAAAAGGAAGATCAAAATAAACATCCGGGGTTAAAGAATTAAATCCTAATTTATGAAATGTTATGAATAGAGGAAGAGTTTCAAAAAGACTTCTACATAAAATAAATATAAGGCAAAAATTTATTTTGTTAGTTTAACAAAGATGGATTGGATTTATACAAAAAACTTTGGCTAAAAGAAGTTAAAGGAAATAATGCAATTTAAAAATTTTGCTCTCAAAAAAAAATTTTAAATTAAGTCTAGAATCATTGAAATAGGCTAAGTGGTTTGGTGGATTATGAAGAAGGCTTGGATATTGAGGCGAGGCAATTTTTTCTCGAACCTCCAATTTTTTTTCTTTTGGATAGTTAGGAAAACGAAATCTTATTTTCCTAACTTATAATAAATTTTTTCTTTCTTCATAATAAATAAAGAACCCAATGTATATTTGTAGGAGTAATGAATTTTATCCTCTTACTCCATATATAATCTTTTTAAATTATTGGGTGCCTATGTTTACGGAACGAAATCTTATTCCCATTGACATAGGATCTTTTAAGGGATAGGGGGGAATCATGTCAATTAAGACACGAAAAAAAAAGGAAGTGGTTTTAATTTTTCAAAAAAAAAAATAAAACTAGCTTTTAATCAAAAAGTTTTGAGAGCAACCTTTTTAAAATGAACGTTCCAATGTTTCTAAAAGCATGAAGTAGAAATAATTGAAATCCATGGATGTTATTTTCTAACATAAAAAACGAGCTTCTATTTATAAAATTAGAAGTGGTGGTGAAAAACAAGTTCCCTATTATAAGGAAAAGACATAAAAAAAATTCTTTAAATCTTAACCCCAGACACTTAAATCTATCGAACTTTAATTAATAAACGAATAGTAAGCAAAGAATAACTAAAATTCGCATATAAATTAACTCGAAACTGGATTTTTGGAAAGCAAAAAGGGTTAAGAAATGGTAGATTCGAATTATTTTGTTACATAATTTATCAAAACATTTTTTTTTTGAATTTTTAGAGTTTTTATCATCATTTTTTTTTGTTTTAATTATTATCTTTTTAGGATTTTTTTTAGATTTTTTATCTTTTTAGGGTTTTTGGGGTTTCTAATTAATTTTTTTTTTTGATGTTTAGTTTTTGAGGATAAATTATTTACAAGAATGAGGAGAGAAAGAAGAGTTATTTACAAAGAAGATAAGGGGGGAAAGAGAGATTTTTACAAAAAAGCAAAGTAAAAACTCGATTGCGGCCCCGCGAACAGACTCTTATTTGAATGGTTGGTTCGATGAGTCGACCGTCGCGGGTAGGCAAGAAGCAAGTTTTTACAAAAAAGAAGATGAGGGGGAAGAGAGATTTTTTTGTTTTTGTTTTGAAGTTTTATGAAATAAAAACAAGGAAAAAAACAAAAAATTTTTTTTAGTTTTTTTTATTTTTTTGATGTTTTTGTAATTTTATGCGTTTTTGTAAGTGCAGAAAATAAGAAATACGAAAACACCCCCATACTTAAACCCAACATTGTCCCCAATGTTGCAATCTAAGTATGCGGAACAGATAATATACAAAATATAATAAGTACAAAAGAAAAAGGGAGGAGTAGGAGCTTCCTAAGACGAGTCCGGGAGGCCCAGGTTGAAACCCTGCATTATTGAGAAGAAAAAGCAAAAAGATAATAGAAAAAACAAAAAAGATAAACTCGGCCTAAAGATTGCGGGCGGTAGGGGGGACGTGCGTGGGGGAGTCGGAGGTAGCTTAAGGCCTTAGCCACGTGAGTGTGACGGAAATGCGCACCCCTAACGTGCACAAGAATGAAAAGCGCGCCGAATCAAAATAAAATAAAATATAATAAGTTAAATTAAATTAAAATATATTTTTTTTAAGTTTTTCATTTTTTAGTTTTTTTTTTTGTTTTGTTTTTTTTTTTGTTTTTTTTTCTTTTTCAAAAACAAGAATGAAAATAAAAATATTTTTGTTAAGTTTTTTTTTTTTTTTTTTTTTTTTCATTTTTTGGATTTTTAGTTTTTTTTTTTAGTTTAGTTTTTTTTTTTAGTTTTATAGTTTTTTCAAATTTTTAATTTTTAAGGTTTTTCAAATTTTTTTGTTTTGAGTTTTTCAATTTTTTTGGTTTTGTAAATTTGTAAATAGATATATTTTAGTTTTTTATTATTATTATTATATTGGCCATATTTATATATATAATATATAAAAATATAGGTAAAATTAATAGATTTCCAGGGTTTAAAATAACGAACCTAAAATTCCCCGGCAACGGCGCCAAAAACTTGATGGTTAAAACTCCAAAATTGTTTGCGGTCACGCGGCGACCCGGCGGTTTTATTTGCGAAAAAAGGCGGAAGTGAATTTATTTAAGAAAACGGGTCGCGCGTATTTATTTATTTATTTTGGATATAAAAAAGGTTTAGAAATCGAGTTTTAAACGAAAGGAGGCAAGTGCACCTATCGTGAGTAGTACAGGATATTCCGGGTGGAATATCGAGGTCGTATTGTTCTCGGGGCCGGTTCGATTATTTCTACTCTTCCCTGGAGGGGACTATTATTTTACCGATAATTATCTTGTCGGGATATTTATATATAATAAAATGCAGAAAATGACAGAAAGAAAATGAAAGCAATAAAAAGAAAGCTTTAAGGTGGTGCCGATGAAGAGCTTAGCTCGATGGCACCGAAAAAACAATTGAACTAAAATAGACTTTAAATAAAAAGAGCTCCTAAATTTCTAATTAATTAAGGCGGAGACTTGGCCGTGGAGGTTCCACTAAAATGAGCTCACCTAGCTATAGGGCTATCGCTCACCTGAACGCTAAGACTATTCGACCGGGCTCTCGTCCGACGAAGGATTCCTCTTAACGCCCGCATTACGCTAAGAACCCCGCTATTGGGTGGGGAACCCAATCCGGTAGAGTTGGCGCGCCGCCTCTCTCGAGGGTTAGTGCGGAACTCTCTTCGCCAAGGGGTGATCTGTCCATACGCACGGCCTCTCGGCGAGCGTATGGAAAACGGAAATAGGGCCCACACATCGATATGTGGTCCTACGCGTCGTTAACCCCGGGCAAACCTTAAGTACTATTAATTAATTAGAAAGATACGACCTTTAATTATTTTAAGCTACTTTATCTGTCCCAATGCTCTTCGATGGCGAGGGCTAAGAACGATTAGCCACTCATCGGAATGGGGACGGCTTGCGAGGAAAGCAGTAAATAAAGCAGAAAATGGAAAGCAGGAAATGAAAGCAGTAAATGAAAGCAGTAAAGGAAAGCTGAAAATTGCAAGTCCTACCCAAACGAGTAGGACTGAAGAAAGCAGTAAATTGCGAGTCCCGGCGCAACTGCGTGGGCGGGAGAAAGAAAGCGGTAAAACGCACACACGCAAGTCCTACTCAAATGAGTAGGAGAAAATAAATACGGGTCCTACTCAACCGAGTAGGACAAAATAAATGCAACGCACGCACACTCTCTCTCGTCATAAATGAAAACACACGCACTCTACAAGAAAATAAAATCCAGCCATTAAACTCAAGTGAGTAGGCGGAAATAAAGAAAATTACAAACTCACGCACTCTACAGAATTAAAATAAGCAGGCGCCATTTAACTCTTAACGAGTAGGCGGAAATAAATGCGCAAGTACAAAAAATGTAAAAAAAACTAAGTTATCTAAAATTGAAAACAACTGCATTTCTACCGCTAGAATGCGGTAGAAATGCATAAAAAGGGAAAATAAAAAATAAACGGAGCGAAAAAGTTTGCAAATAAACGCAAAATGAAAGTGCTCGAAAAATAAAAACGAATACATTTCTACCGCTAGAATGCGGTAGAAATGCGTAAAAAGAGAACGGAAAAATTAAACGGACAAAAGTTTTGACAATAAAATGAAAATGCAAGTGTTCGAAAAAGCAAAATAACAACTTATCCATTCTTATAATTCTATAAAAATGCCTAAAAAGTGGAAGAAAAGTTAAAAGCATGAAAAGTTTTACAAAAATAACGAAAAAACGACTAAGTAAGAAAAATCAAAACCACCTTTTAATCATTTTTATATTTTCATAAGAATGAACAAGAACGGAAAAGCTAAACTATGAAGATAATGAAAACAATAAAACTAATTTAAACTCATACACACACACATGTAAAGAAGAACAAAAAAAACTAAGTTAAGACAAGGAAAAAAAGATAAGATTGCATAGAGGTAGTCATTTAGACTCATTCCAAAGCCAAATAAAGGGATGAAAAACACATTTTATTAAGCTAATAATAACGGGTTACACAGGAACGAAAATAAAAACTAAGGAGAGGGGGAGAAAATATCCCTTACATAGCATTTGGACTTCATCCGAGCAGCATAACTCTATACAAAATGGTGCCCAAAAGGGGAACAGGAATTCAAAGGAGACCCTCTGAATTTATAGAAAAAATTTACAAGGGTCACGCCCTTGGTCACGGGCGTGACAGGGGGCGTGACAGTACTATTTGGAAGGCGGCCGGCGATTTGACGGGAAAGTTGACTTCGGGCTGGACACGTGGCGGTCTCGCAGTGGTCACGCCCTTGGTCACGGGCGTGACAGGGGGCGTGACAGGCAGGTGGATCTGGGCGCGGTGCGCCAAAAAGTCGCCGCGCGGGTCTTGTCGGGCTAGCTGGAAAGGTCACGCCCCAGGTCACGGGCGTGACTCTGGGCGTGACAGGCGGGTGTCGACACTCGACGAATGTCGAGATGAAATCGTCGAGTGGAGTGTCACGGGCTTGGGTCACGGGCGTGACTCTGGGCGTGACAGGCGGGTGTCGACACTCGACGAATGTCGAGATGAAATCGTCGAGTGGAGTGTCACGGGCTTGGGTCACGGGCGTGACTCTGGTGACACGGGCGTGACAGGCTTTGAACTTCAGAAAATTGCTGATTTCACGGCTTTTGACGTGTCACGCCCTGGTCACGGGCGTGACCCATTTGTCACGGGCGTGACATGTCAAATTTTGGCAGATTTTTGATTTTTTCTGAAAAATAAAATAAACAAAGTTAGTATAATATTTACAAAAATAGGAGCATTTTATTGAATAAAAATAAGTAAAAACGACAAAAATAAATGAAAACAACTAAATTAATGTACATAAAAATAGGTATATTTACAATTCATCAAATACACAGAAAGAAATACACGAGCCGCCGACCGTGACCTAGATCACGATACCTGCTCCGCCGCCGTCGCCGCTCGTGCAAGTTTTTCGCCGCTTTAGATCGTGATTATTCTAGATCTTCCGTCGACAGAAGCTTAGCCAAGCTTAGAGTCTCACGCGTCTAACCAGAGATCCTTTGTCTCTTGATTTGTTGATCGGGAAAACCTTCCCCGTCCGAATCGATCGAGACGATCGATCCTAGTGTGACCGTTGGAAGACCTAGCTAGCTTCGCTACGAAGTTTGAATCTCCAAAGTACAGCAGCCGCACACCGTTGTCGCCGCCGATCCCGAGAACCAAGCCGCCGCCCGTCTTGCCGCCGCCGGTTTCGGGGAGATTCTCTCCAAGTGAGATCTAGGGTTGTGGACTCTTCGTGACTTCTAGAACACGTCATCAAACGAAGAGGGACACCTTAGTCTCCAAAAGTAGTTTGTATTTCTTGTACATTCTAGTTCATTTTTGTTGTATAGGAACGTTGGTTCCGAGTTGTAAGGGTTGGGTGCAACCTGTGTTGTGGGAGAGTTATCTCCTATGTGTGGAAGGGTTCCTTCCGATAGTGCAAGGATTGGATTTCAATCCTGTTGGTGAAGAGACCGAGTCGTCCCTTGTTGGGAGATAGGTCGAAGGGGGAAAGTGGATGTACCCAAATCGGGGAACCACTATAAATAGCTTGTGTACTTTCTTTGCTGTGCTGTTTAGTTTTCTTGTGCAGGTACAATTTTAAATTCCGCAAAAACGCTGCACGTCACCTATTCCCCCCCATAGGTGAAGATAGTTGACACTAGGTGGACTTTCAAGTATCAAAACAGCCTTAAGGCCTTACAACAAACATGAGTCCAAAAACTGAAACAACAACAAGCATAACAACGTGCTTTAGCACTCCTAGGCTATCTCGGCATGCAGGCCGGATTACAGTTCATGGAGCAAAGAATTCAACAAAACATAAGCCGCTAAACAAAGAGTTCACTTCATGAGTCTTAGGACATTTTGGCCGGCGAGCTTCTTACTGCTTGCGATCCTTGCCTGTAAAAAATTATTATAATGTGGGTCAGCAATGGCTAACCTCAACTGTGTGACCAACACATCTCTTCCCGGTCGTCCCTAGCGGACCTCGGGGCACTCCATCACCCTGTAGGTCAGCACTTCGTATACAAATATACATGAACATAAAAAGCAATAAAATAGGTTTGGATGACTCATACGACAAACACGTTTTTATGTTGAGCAGGTATAATAAAGGGGCCTACAATGCAACATGTATGCAATCCTGGGTTTCACTCAAGGCACCCTATAGCGCATGAATCTAACACATCGACACGCATCATCAAACTGGTACATCCAATTTCACCATTTGCGTTCAAGCCACAAACACACAGGTACTTTTAATTTCCCCTAACGACATATAAGTCGCCACACAGAACTCTTAACAAGGCCCCACCCACTCGTTGGTCTCAAACCAGGGCTTGCCTGTAAGCTCTGACTTCTCAAGTCAGGATTCCGTCTCACAAACAACAAACCAATGCTAAGAACCCTTGCTTGACCCCACCTGCTTGTGGTCTTCATTGCTCGGGCTTGTCAAAAGCTTGTCATCCTTGTCAGTTTCACAGCAGGGGACTTGTCTCACTTGGACACTCTCCACACATAACTTGTACATCACGGGCTAGCCAACCGACCACAGAGACAAAGTCACGCCTTAGCACATCACAATCAATAGCATTTCCCACCCTAATCCACCATTCTTTCTCACACGAAATAAAGGGGGATGAACATCACAAACAACTTCTTACCGCAAAAGGATTTCTAACAGAATCCTTAAGGCTCATTATGCAACATCACCTAGTCGGACTAACGGTCGCGACAATGGCTTCAACCACAATGCCTAATCCACTAGCGGAGCAGATTTCCAATGCAACATCATGCCTTGGATGGACACAATTGACCCGGTGGCTCCTCTTGAACCATGGCAACCCGAACCCCTCTCATTTGATAGATCCGGTGCCTAGATGTTTGAAAGAAAGCAAGATTAAAAACGGATGCCATGCACGCATCCGAAAGACCAAAAGGAGAAGTGTCGTTACCTTACGACTCCTCTTCCTAGCCATGGAAAACTTGATTTGCACGGATGAAAGGGTGCGCCTTCAAGTCCTCTCCACGGATCTGGCCTTGGATAGACGATTATACCCCCGAAGCTTCGTTAATGGAAGAAGATGCTCTTCCTCTTCCTCCAAACCCTCTCTCCCCAAAACCCTAACTTCAACTCACAAATGAGAAGAAATGAGGGGAAAAAGTGTTTCAGCCCTACTTATGCCCCTTGGACGGAGTGTCCTGGGCTATAGGACCAAAACCAAAGCGAAAAAAGACGGTCAGAAAACGGATCTATGGAACTGCTTCCGTCCACTACCGCCGGGTGGTAACCACCAACCGCGCCTCGATATCTTCCCGAGCCTTCAACCAAAATATAAAGTCCCGCTATTGCCGACAGTAGAAATGCCGCTGCGCTGTGGCTCACTCAACACTTCTGTCTCAATATAAGGATGCTAACACCAAATAGTAACCAGCTAATGTCACGTGCTAACATTCAATGCCTCCCACTCAACGCCTACTACCCAACACACTCAACACCAGGCTACCGCCGAGTGGTAGCTATCTAACGTTGTGCGGTTGCTTCCAGAGGCTCAAGTACAGAAACTGGGGTGTTACAAATCCTCCCCCCTTAGAAGAATTTCGTCCTCGAAATTAAGCATGTACTCAAACAAAAGGCATACCTTAAGCAAAAACTTCTGGGAAGTCCTGCCGTATTGCTTGATCATGCCCTAGGAGAATTTGTCTTGCCTGCAATTATCCCAGCGCACTTTCACGAGCTTGGCCGCTTTATTCCACAACTGCCAAACTTCTGAATCTTCTATGCCAACCAGACGGACTTTCATCCTCAAGTCCTCTTCTACCGGCACCGTCATTGACTCAACCACAACGCTTATATCCACCAAGGCTTTACTTAAAACTGAAACATGGAAGACATCGTGTAATCCACTCATATTTGGGGATAATGCCAACCGATAGGCTGTTTATCCAATTCATTCCATAACTTCGAACTCCCCCAAAAACCTCGGACTCAACTTCTTGAGTGGGCGAATCCGCGAAACACCTTTGAACGGCTTAATCTTTAAATATACCCATTTGCCTACCGTGAACTCCACATTCCTATGACGCGCATTGAAATACTCGTCTGCCGATCCCGAGCAACCTTCATGCGCTCCTGAATTGTTCTCACCAACTCACAAGCATTAACCACCACCTCTTTTCCCAAAAGTGTGATGTCTCCCGCCTCTATCCATGACATCGATGTTCGACACCGCCTTCCATACAAAGCCTCGTATGGCGCCATCTTGATACTCGCATAGAAACTGTTATTGTAGGCAAACTCCACCATGAAAAGGTGATCTTCCCACATCTTGGAAAAATCAAGGGTACACATTCTCATCATATCCACCATAGTACGGTTCGTCCTTTCGGTTTGACCATTAGTTTAAGGATGGAACATCGTACTAAATTTGAGATTTGTGCCCAAACTTTTCTATACCAATCTCTGGTGTCTGCTAATCGTGAAGAGAATAAAAACTGAACTAGCAATCTAACCAGGCAAGTATACCTATCGAATTATAGCTAGGGGACATAAGTGTCATATTAAGATCCGGGAACTGTAGAGTAATCTTACTCACACGAAAACTATTATCTTATCAAAGGATTGTTTTAGGGTTTAAGAGAAAGCTAATTGCGATTAAGAAAAGAAATATTGCGCTAAAAAGAGAACTACTTACAGTTAAATAGAGAGCTACTAAAAGCGATTACAATGAGGGGTTGAGACGATGAAATAGGAAATCACTCGATCGAGAATCACCTCGGCAAAAGTTAATTAAAAATGCGATAATAAACCCCAACTTAATAAGGTAAAGGACTTTGACCGTGGAGGTGCCTAAAGCTTGAACACGTTTCTCTTGAAGTCATGCCCAACTGAGTTTAGGAAGGTCCGACCGAACTCTTGTACAAATCAGAGACCTAAAGCTCGTTTTACGCGGTGAGCCCCACTATTGGATTTCACTTCAATTCGGGAGATTTAACGTCTGCCTCTCTCGAGGGGTGCGTGCAACTCTTTTTACTCTTGAGTGTTCACTTCAAACTACGAGCCTCTAGGCTAGCTAAGAGTGAAAACAAATATGGAAATTATATATCGATGATATAACTCCAAACAAGATTAATCAAGAGTAAATCAAGGCAAACCCTAAAAAGAAAAAAAGTAAAATTAAAGCATCATAACTTAATCAACTCGAACCTCGGATCATCAAGATCGAGTACAAGGAGGATTAGTTAATCATGGAGAAGTGGAGAAAGAGAGTTGGGTAGAAGAACATTAAGAGAACAAAGATAAAAAAGGACACTTTATATTAATACTAAAAGAGAGTTACAACTTGGAAAAAATGATTACAAGTGCTATGAAATAAAAACCTATGCTAGAATTTACATTAAGCTACTAAAGCAATTACAAAAACTATTACAAGAGTACACTAAGCTAGGATTAAAAAGCTTAAAATGAGAAAGAGGGAGAGAAGAAGCATGAAAAACTCGAAGAAACAGAAGTGCAACACCTCCCCTCTCACTCCAAACTACTTCTGAACATAAGGGGGGAGGGGTCTGAATTTATAGAATTTTTTCGGGTTGGTCACGCCCCGCTGTCACGCTCGGGGAGGGCGTGTCAGAGGGGCGTGTCAGGTACGAGGTTGACCTCGGGAGCTGGAATCTGACGGAAATGATAATTTCTTCTGTACGCCGGTGGACACGCCCACGGATACGCCCGTGTAGGGCAGGCGTATAAGGCATGTCATGCTTCAATCATTGGTCGGAAATCCATCAATCTTCGAAAAGTGCGGTACACGCCCAGTGACACGCCCGGGGGGGGGGGGACGTGTCAGTACTGTTGACGTGTAGCAACGGAAAATCTTTAAATGTGGCAGCAGGCTTCGGGATGAGTGTGACACGCCCAGAGACAAGCCTAGGGAGGGCATGTCAGTGGGGTGTGTTTGGTGTTTTTCTTGGGATTTGGGTGTTGGCAGCAAGCTTCCTCAGGATCGGGTCACACGACTAGTGACACGTCCAGGGAGGGCGTGTGATGGAGGAGTGTCAGGTCATTTTGGCCGAAAACTGAGAAAATCTGCAAAAAGAAGAGAAAACATTAGTGATAATAAAATATACAAAAAGTGGTCAATATATAAGCTTACGAGACATGATTTGTGTATAAAAACCTAAAAAATACCCTAATAGTTTAGATTACAAAATGTACTATCAATCTCCAGTCCTTGGACATGAACCATCCATCAAGATCACTAACAATACTCTTGGGAATTTCATGCAACCGCACAATATTGCGAACGTATAGTTCTACCAGCTTCTCCATGCTGTCCTCCTTCCAATTCCGGATGGAGTGAGCCACTTTGGTCAAGCGATCCACGATCACCCAAATTGCATCGTTACCCAGCCATGACCGAGGTAGACCATGCACAAAATCTATGGAGATGTCATAAAATTTTCACTCGGGGATATGAAGAGGCTTCAGGAACCTGCCCAGCTTTTGATACTCAGCCTTCACTAAAGCACAAGTTTGGCACCGACTCACATACAAAGCTACATCCCGCTTCAAACCCGGCCACCAAAAGGATTTATTCATAACCAAGTACATCTTTGTACTGCCCGGGTGAATGGAGTACTTCGTGAAATGAGCCTCAAACATTAACTCCTCGCGGAGGATTCCGAACTGCGGTACACATACCCTTTCATCCTTCCATAAGATTCCATCAATCATCTCCCAGGTACTACCCTCACATTTTGAGCTTCCACCACAAATGGATGGAACACCACATCCATATTGGTCGCATCCCGAATACAATCGGATAGGTCATTTTGCAACTCTATCTAGTTCAGCTGAGCCATGCTAAACTCGCCTCTTGCTACACACTTAATGTCAAGGGACTTAAAATCCCGCACCAACTGCTCATCATGAGCTTCAATCCAATTCTCTTGTCATGAATACTTTCTACTCAAGGCATCAGCCACCATGTTGTCCTTTCCCGACATATACTGAATTTCTACATCATAGTCCCCAAGGAACTCAACCCACCTACGTTGCCGCATGTTCAAGTCTTTTTGATCTAGAAGATACTTCAAGCTTTTATGGTCCGTGAAGATCTCCACTTTCGCACCGTATGCATAGTGCCGCCATAACTTCAGTGCAAAAATTATCGCCTCCAACTCCAAGTCATGGACAGGGTGAAAGATATGGTACCTAAACACCTAGAGGGGGGGGGGGGTGAATAGGTGACCTAAACCTTTTTGCAATTTTGTTGGCAGCACAACAGTTATTTCACAGATTATTACAACTAACAGCAATTACAGAAATCAAACAGTCAATCCACAGCACAGCTCAGCACACCACAGCAGACACACTAATTTATAGTGGTTCCCCAATCTTTGGGTACATCCACTTTCCCCCTTCGCCTATCTAGCAGTGTACTAGATTCGGCCAAACTTCTCCACTATCTCAGAACCCAACTAGGTTCCTACACCTCAGGCCCAAAGCCTTACACTCAGCCACAAAGGCCTACACTCAGCCACCCAGGCCTACACTCAGAGTTCTTCAACTCCTACACTCAGGCAATCAAGCCCTACCCTCAGCCTTTATAATATAGGCTTACAATTCTCTCAGATCCAATGGATCCTACAAGTTAAAATAGAAATACAATAGCTAACTCTACAACTCAGAAAATAAGAGAGGAGTTGAGAGTTTCTTGAAGAGTTCTTGGAAGAACTCAGTTAGATCCAAACTGACTTAGCTTCCTTCAAAGCTTCTTGAGTTAGAACTGAATTAGTCTGAATCTTCTGCAGTTGTTCCTTGACCTCTGCTTCTTGAGATCCAGTTGTTTCTGAATCCTTCTTCTCAGCCTTAGTTCCAAAGACTGAATACTTGATTGGAGCTCTCTCTCCAACTTCTTAGATCTGCAGTTGGACTGACAGATCTTCTTGTGTTGATCCTCTGTGTATCACTTCTTGATTTAATCTGATCAACTACTTTAAGTATTCTCTCAAGCTGTAACTCTTGTTTCTCAATCACAACCACCGTTTCTGTAAACTATGGATGCCTATTTATAGGCTTCCTTCATGGTAACGGCTGGTCCGGTTCATAACAAACTTCTGATTTCTCTGACAGTTGCTGTAGACCGGCTGGATCGGCAGCTGTCATGTCAACCAGTCACTTCTTGAAATTCTCTAACTGTCAGATAGTGTCGAGACTTTCTGTTCTTAAGTGTCGACACTTATAGGCCAAGTGTCGACACATGTTGTGTAAGTGTCGACACAAGTCTACAAGGTGTCGACACAATTCCTTGTATGTCTCGACACAGATTCTTCTGCATGTGTCGACACTGAAATTGAGTGTCGACACAAATACTTGTACTTCATTCTTTAACTGTATTCTTCTAAGTGTCGACACATGTTCTTTGTGTCGACACATCTTCATGTGTTGAAACTGTCAAGTGTCGACACTGCTTCTTGGTGTCGACACAAGTCTTCACTTTTATTTCTTCAGCTGAGTGTCGACACATTCTTTTAGTGTCGACACTTGTACTTAGAATATTTTGTAACTTTTCTGTTCTTTGCTAAGTGTCGACACAGCTCCTTGTGTCGACACTTTCTTCAAGTGTAGAGTCTTCAATTAAGTGTCGACACATTATGCTGAGTGTCGACACTTTCTTCAAGTGTTGACTCTCCTGGTTGTGTGTCGACACATTGTGCTGAGTGTCAACACTTTCTTCAAATACTGACTCTTCAGCATAGTGTCGACACATTGTGTTGAGTGTCGACACTTACTTCAAATACTGACTCTTCAGCATAGTGTCGACACATTGTGTTGAGTGTCGACACTTACTTCAAATACTGACTCTTCAACATAGTGTCGACACATTGTGTTGAGTGTCGACACTTTTACTTAGACTCTGCAGACTTTTGCTGAGTGTCGACACAGCTCCAAGTGTCGACACTTTCTGGTGTAGACACAGCTCTTCTAGGTGTCGACACTTCTGCTAAGTGTCGACACAGCTTTTCTGCATACTTCTTTACTGAGTGTCGACACAGCTCCAAGTGTCGACACTTTCTGTCTGGTGTTGACTCTTCATTCCAGGTGTCGACACAATGACTCCAAGTGTCGACACTGCTTGTCTGGGTGTCGACACAAGCTTTCTCAAGTGTCGACACTTTTCCTCTGGGTGTCGACACATGGACTTAGAAACTTTTAGCTTCAGTCCAGTGTATACCTAACCTGCACAAGTAACTCAAACACACATCAAATACATTATGATGTATATCATTGAGTTAGGTGAGGCTTCTTCAAATCAGGTACATTTGATCAATGTACCCAACAATCTCCCCCTATTTGGAGAAGTCATAACCCTTAGTCAATGATATACATCACTCATAATTAAAAATTAGAGAATGATGTAAAGCAGGTATATATTAACAGGGTAAACTTAAACATGTAATAAAGCACACATGTATACTCATTCAACATTACAGAACAACCAAGAATTAGACACATTCTACTGAATCAATCATGAAATATATTTAACAAAAACTGTCCAAACATTGTGTTCAATACATTGTCAATGATTTACAAAAATATTTAGATGTAACAAATTACAACATTCTTCAGTCTAATCTTAATCTAATTCTGCTCTGGTTCTTTTATAACTATGCCTTTCCCAGCTTGTATTTTGGCTTTTACAGCAGCAGCAGCAGGCTCAGCATCAGCAGGCTTCTTGCCTTTGGAGTCCTTCTTCTTTAGTTCTTCAGCCTTGATTTTTTGTCTCTCAAAATAATGATAGGGCTTAGGAAAGTACTTGCTAGGCTCCACAGCTGTAGGAGGTAGCTTTCCTAACTTAGCCTTCCTTCTATACTGGACAATGGCTTCCTGCCTACTCTCATGCTTCCTCCATTCTGCCTCTGAGAACCACTTGTTCCTCTCATGTGCATTGTCCTTGGCTGCTTTCCAGGCTGTGAGAATGATGTTCCTAGAAGTAGGGCTCCACTGTTCAAAATCTGGTTTTTGCTCAGCAAGTTCCCTGAACTTCTTCTTTGACAGCCTTGTCTCTTCCTCTTTGTCCATAGCCTCTTGCATAGCAGCTGTAATAGGTTGAACAACCTTTTCCAGAATAACATTTGGCTTGCCAGCAGTTGGGCTATACATTGTGCTTACTTCAGCATGAACCATATCAAAATCTGGAGGTGGATAGATCACCTGAGCTACTTCCTATTGCTCTCCTCCAAGATATGCACTTTGAATACCAGATTCAACTACATTGTCATCATCACACAGGGGAGGATATCCCAGTGTAGCTCTGATGGAATTAGAAATCCATTTGGCATGGTCAGAGCTAGCTTTGACTAACACCCTCTCCCCCTTTATGACTTCTTGTTCTACATGATCTCTCACATCATCTTTCTGGAACCTGATTTGGCTATCCAAGTACCTGATCCCCTCTTTAAAGAATGGTTTCAGTTTGGTAAGTTGTTCAGAGATTGCTTTCTGTGAATCTTGGATGGCAGTCTTGACAGCAGTAAGCTCAGCTTGAAAGAGTTTATCAAAATTAGCCTTTGCAGCATCAGTAGAAGTAGATGTTTCAGCAGACTTATTCTTTAATTCAGTTACTATAGCATTGTGGGATGCAGTCAAATTATCATTCATCCTCAATTGATTTTCCAGCACATATCCCTGCTTCAATGCTATATCATCTACTTTGTCTTTGATCTGTTCTTGATGTTTAGCCAGGAATACCACTGCATTTCCACCCTTGTGGAAGCAATCATTCATTTCCTTCTTATTCAGGTTCATCTCAAACCTGATTGACTTGATATCTTGAGCTAAATCAAACTGTAAAGACTTGTGGCCTTCATCAATATATGTCTTTATAGCCCTCCTTTGCTCATCCAGCTTAACTTGCATTGCTACCATTAGGCTACTATAATCTGTTGATGGAGCTTGTTGGACTAGTGAGTGTTGAGCAACAGTTTGTAGAGCTTTCTTATAGCTCTGACTCCTTCTTTTGAAGACAAAGAACTTCTTCTTCGTATCTTGCTCAGCTTCATCATCCTCAGACTCTGAAGTACTTGCTATATTTACCCTATCCTTAGGGCTTGAGGGTCTGTCAGCTTGCACATCTAGTGCCTTCTCAGTATCTAGCCTTATAGGCTCTTCCTGAACTTCCAGATTCTCCCCCTCAACAGCAGCATCCTTCTCTTCAGTAGCAGCATTCTTTCCTCATCAGCAGCAGTCTTGTCCATGTCAAAGTCCTCTTGATCTAAATTCAGAAATAGATCTTCCATTGTATATTCTGAGGGTGACTGAGCAGGAAATGTACTGGGTACATTAACTACAGCAGATGTGTCTTGGAGAACAACATCTGGTTCTTGAGTTGCTTGCTGATTTTGCTGATGGACATCAGACAAATCAGAATTTATTATAGAAAAATCTAAAGTATTGAGGTCAGATAGTACCTCTTGGATAATTATTGTAGCTTGCTCACTCTCCAGTGTAGAGGGTTGTTCTACAGCTGGAGGCTCCCCCTGGATTTCAGCTGGCTCTTGAGGAGCAGGTGACTTCTCTGCAGCCTCATCCTCATGATTATCAGGAGTGAAAACAACATGTTCTTCACTACCTGAGCTGCTGGAGGACTCCTGAGTCACAGCAGCTATCTTCCTCTTCTTTTGTGGGGGTGAATCTTTCTTAGAAGCTTGTTTCTCAGGGGTGGTCAATTCCTTTGACAGCACCCTTTCCCACCTGGAGAAGATCCTCATGTCCATCCTTCTCATGTGGTTGATTTTGCTACCTGCAGCAGAGCTCATTACCTCTGGTATTGTACCAGCCAGGTAGAGACTAAGTATCCTGCCCAGATTGGGCTTCTTCAGACTTTCCTTTACTTTCTCATATACAACCATAGACCAGTCTGTTTTGAGATTGAAAATGATTCTAGTCATAATACTGAACATGGAGGCTGACACCCTGTCATGCCCTCCAGGTTTACTGAGGATAACTTTACCCACAACTTCTGACAGAAACTTTCCTTGGGTATTCATTCCTCTCCTGTTGAATACTGATCCTATCTTTAGCTTAGGATCTAGTCCACACCAGGTAAGTGCTTCCCTGGTCTTAGATGTTGTTACTTCCTCTTCTTCTTGAACTTTAGGTAGCTGAAGTACCTTTCTCAGAGACTTGGGTGAAATCTTGACCTTGGTGCCATGCACCCTTGACTTGATTCTGTAGCCTGAGTCATCTACAGACGCTCCAGTAAGAAATTCTATAACTTCCTTCTTCCATATCTTGGTTGGTTCTGAAACCAAGAACTCCAATCCTGAATTGGTGATTAGGGTTATCACCGACTTGATTTCTTGATCACCGTCGTCGAATGCGCCACGCACCAGTTCATAGCCTTCGTTAACGTTCTCTTCCAGCTTGGGAGCCATTAGGGTTTGGAGAATTAGTCTTTAGAGAAGAGAAATGTCGACACAAGAGTTTTGGTCTCGAAACTTTTGAAAGCGTGTCGACAAACAAAGACAGAACCCTATTTATACCTTTCTTGTTTGAAGACGAATAGGCGGGATGAATTCTAAAGATGTGTCGACACTGTCAATAAGTGTCGACACTGACTTATAATGTCTCGACACACATGTGTCGACACAAGTTTAGTCAACAGATTTTATGTGTCGACACTTGGTTAAGTGTCGACACCACACTACTCGACATGTAGTCGAGACTTTACTTAGAAAAATTCTGAGTAAAACTTAAGTGTCGACACCGTATTGAATGTGTCGACACCTACTCGACATGTGTCGACACTAACATTCTGAAGTGTCGACACCAACTTCCTAGATGTGTCGACACCACTTTCCTGAAGTGTCGACACTTACTATTCTGTGTCGACATAGACTTGTCTATGTGTCGACACCTTTTTACTTAGCCAATTTTAGTTCTGTAAACTTAGTCTAAGTTTATCATACCTAGTTCAATTTTGAACCTATTGAACTTAGCTTCTTCTAAGGGCTTAGTAAACATATCAGCTATCTGATTATCTGTTTTAACATATTCAAGTGCAATATCATTTCTTTCTACATGCTCTCTAAGAAAGTGATATTTAATCTCAATATGTTTAGTTCTACTATGTGATACAGGATTGTTAGCTATTGAAATAGCACTAGTAGAATCACAGTAAAGTGGAGTTCTACTTACCTGAAATCCATAGTCTTCTAACTGATGTTGAATCCACAGAAGTTGAGCACAGCAACTTCCTGCAGCTACATATTCTGACTCAGCTGTGGAAATAGCCACACTGGTTTGCTTCTTACTACTCCATGAAATGAGTCTTCCACCTAGGAATTGACAGGATCCAGTAGTGCTCTTTCTATCTTCTTTGCATCCTGCAAAGTCTGCATCTGAATAGCCTGTTAGATCAAAATCTCCATTCCTAGGGTACCAGAGGCCTAGATAGGGAGTGCCCTTTAGATATCTCAAGATTCTCTTGAATGCAGTCAAGTGAGATTCTTTGGGGCAGGCTTGATACCTGGCACAAACACATGTAGCATACATAATGTCAGGCCTACTTGCAGTCAAGTATAGTAGGGAGCCAACTATCCCTCTATACAAGGTTTCATCTACAGGTTTCCCTGCATCATCCTTGCTTAGAGACATACTTGACCCCATAGGAGTCTTCATGGTACTGGAGGAATCCATACCATATTTCCTTATGAGTTCTAGGGTGAACTTGGACTGACATATGGATAACCATTTCAGTCTGTTTAACTTGGAGACCCAAGAAAAACTTCAGTTCTCCCATACTACTCATCTCAAATTGACTTTGCATAAGCTTTGCAAACTTTTTGCAAAGGCTACTTTCAGTAGACCCAAATATAATGTCATCTACATATATTTGGACAAGTATTACTTTGCCTCTAGATTCCCTAAGGAATAGAGTCTTATCTATTTTCCCCCTTGAGAACTTGTTCTCAATGAGGAAACTAGATAGGGTTTCATACCAAGCTCTAGGTGCTTGTTTTAACCCATATAATGCTTTCCTAAGTCTATACACATAATGTGGAAGAGTAGGATCAACAAAACCTGAAGGCTGCTCCACATAGACTTCTTCTTTCAAATTACCATTTAGGAATGCTGACTTCACATCCATTTGGTATACCTTGAATCCCTGATAGGTTGCATAGGCCAAGAACATCCTTATGGCTTCCAGTCTGGCTACTGGAGCAAAGGTTTGATCAAAATCAATACCTTCTTCTTGCCTATATCCTTTTGCAACCAGTCTTGCTTTATTCTTGATGATAACTCCTTGTTCATCTAACTTATTCCTATAGATCCACTTTGTTCCTATCACATTGTGATCTTTAGGTTTAGGAACCAGGTCCCAAACCTTGCACCTTTTGAACTGATTAAGCTCTTCCTGCATTGCTTCAGTCCACTGTGGATCTTGTATAGCTTCTTCAAATTTCTTTGGTTCTATTTGAGACAGAAAACTTGAATATACTACAGCATTCTGATTTCTGCTCCTTGTCTGAACACCTTGTCTTGGATCTCCAATTATCAGCTCTACTGGATGATCTCTTAGATGCCTGTTGGCTGGAGGCATCCTTGCTTCTGGTTGTACTTCTACAGCATCTTCATCATGCTGAGTTCCTTGTACTTCTTCAGCTCCTGGTACATGTAGTTCTCCCCCTGGACATAAGCCATCTTCTTCTACTTGCTGTCTTGCAGCAGGTACATCTTCTATGGCTAGCTTGTCCATCTTCTTAGTAAGACCTGTGGGGCTGCACACACTACTAGACAACTCATTGTTAATTAGTTGTGTCTCATCAAAAACTACATGCACAGACTCCTCTACAACTTGTGTAGTCAAGTTGTAGACTCTATAAGCCTTACTATTATTGCTGTACCCAACAAATACTCCCTCTTGGGATTTGGCAGCAAACTTAGTTAAGTAAGACTTTCCATTGTTAAGTATGAAGCATTTGCAACCAAAAATCCTGAAATAGGATAGGTTTGGTTTCCTGCCTTTCACAACTTCATAGGGGGTCTTGTTTAACCTTTTAGTGATGGTAGCCCTATTTATCACATGGCATGCAGTGTTAACTGCTTCAGCCCAGAAATATTCTGGCAGTGATGAATCACTTAATAGGGTTCTACCAGCCTCTATCAAGGTCCTATTTTTCCTTTCAGCAATGCCATTTTGCTGAGGTGTTCTAGGTGAAGAGAATTCTTGAAATATCCCATAGTCTTCACACAGCTTTGTCATGCTTTCAGACTGAAACTCAGTACCATGGTCACTTCTAATTTTGACCACTGTACAGTTCAATTCATTCTGAATTTGCTTAACAAAACTATAGAAGACACTAGGTGTTTCAGATTTCTGCTTTAAGAAGAACACCCAGGAAAACCTTGAGTAGTCATCAACAACTACAAAGGTATAGACCTTCCTACCTAAGCTGTGAACTGGCATTGGACCAAATAGATCCATATGCAAGAGGTATAAACACCTCACAGCATCTTTGTTGTCTAAGCTTCTAAAGGTGGATTTAGTCTGCTTGCCCTTTTGACAAGCTGAGCAAATGCCATCTTTGACACACTTAACTTGAGGACCATTCCTCACTAACTCTTTGCTAAAGAGTTTGCTAATAGTCTTGTAGTTAAGATGAGCTAGCCTCTTGTGCCACTTGACACAATGAGAGATTGTCTCATTAGCTACAAGACAGACAGGAGAACCATTGTTCTCAATCATAATGTCTAAACAATAGACATTTCTCTTTCTATATCCTGTCAAAATGATCTCTTGATCACTTGACCTCTTGATATGACAACCATTTTTAACAAATGAGATGTCATACCCTACATCACTTAACTGACTTATACTAATGAGGTTGTGTTTCAACCCTTTAACATAAGCCACTTGAGTAATGGTAACAAGGTTTGAAGAGATGTTACCAAACCCTTTGATGATTCCTTTTTCAGAACCACCAAAGGTCACTTTAGGACCATTTTTGATTGGAATGTAGTCCTTCAGTAGTCCCCTTGTTCCAGTCATATGTCTGGAACATCCACTATCCAAGTACCATGTTGGGGTATGGCCACTTGGATTCACCTGCAAAACAAATTAATGAACCTTAGAACCCAAAGTAAACTTGGGTCCTTGGTGATTGTTAGTTTGCAATTTGACATAGCTACCTGCTAGCTTTCCACCAGGTAACTTGCTACTCAACTTGGCACTGGCATTGTGCCAACAATCCAAGGCAAAGTGGCCAACCTTGCCACAACACCAGCATTCAAACTTGTTGTACCTTTGCTTAGGTACAACCTTTGCTGTTTTGACTGCAGCAGGCTTGTTGAATGTTGGGGCTTTGCCCTTGGACTTGGACTGATCCTGAACAGTCCTAGCTGGTTTAATAAAACCCAATCCAGCCTTTCCTTTATGATGAACAAATTCATCAATCAAGGGTAGCACTGATTTAGGTTTTGAAAACCTAGCAACTAGCTCTCTTTCCTTCTGGAGATTGATCTCCAGTAACTTAATTTGATCATTTTTATAAGTGATAGTTCCCATCTGAATCACAGTAATGTGTTTCAGCCTGGCTACCTCATTGAGCTTTTGATCAAATTCCTTCTCAAAGTCTGTTGCAGCTGCCTTTAGATCAGCAATTTCCTTTGCCTGACTTTTGGCAAGGGACTTGCTTTTCTTATAGGCTTGCAACAGAACTTTAAATTCATCTAGGAGCTGATGAATATCTCCCTCAGATTCAGAAACACTTCCATCACTTGATGAAGATGAATCTGACTCTGAACAAGAACTGAAATCTGAACTTTGAGTTGGACTTTGTACCTGACTAGGTCCTGGCTGCTCCAGGATTTTGGTACTTTCAGTCAATGCCATCAGTCCTTGGCACTGACACTCTTCTTGTTCATATATTGATTCCATGATCTGCATAAACTCCTCTTCTTCTTCAGCAAATAGCCCTATGTAGGCTTCAGCATCTGTCTCAGTGTCTGAAGAAGAAATGTCTGAAAGAGTCTTCTCATTCTTTGCAACAAAGGACTTCTCCTTCTTTCCTTTGAAGTGAGTCTTCTTTTTGTCACTGGATTCTTTTCTTCTTTCAGGACAATCTGCAATAACATGCCCCTGTCTATTGCAGCAGTAACATACTATCTTAGACCCAGTTGCCTTGCTAGTCTTTGTCTTTTTCTTGTCCTTCTTTGAAGGCTTCTTCTCCTGATACTGAACTTCTTTCCCTTTGGAAAATGAAGGTCTGGACCTCCATTGTTTCTTCTTCAGGAATTTCTGAAAATGTCTGGTGAATGCAGCAAAGTCTTCATCACTTTCACTGCTTGTAGACTTTGTGCTCACAGACTCATCTGATTCTGATTCAACTACCTCTAGGGGAGGAGTTGATGACTTAGTCCTTCCCTTTCTAGGTACTTCTGTCTTGAAGGCAACAGTCCTTTCCCTGTGCTCAGTCCTTGTTGACTTTTCCTCCTCTTTTCTCACAGACAACTGCATTTCATAAGATAACAATTTGCCAAACAGTGTGGGAGGAGGAATTTCTCCCAACTTTGCCATTTCCCTTATGGCACAGATCTTGGTGTCCCAATCTTTAGTTAGGGACCTTAAGAACTTATCATTCAATTCATAGTTTGTGAACTCTCTTCCATAGGACATGAGTTCATTAACAATTCTGTAGAACTTTTTGTAGCATTCAGTGATGCTATCTCCTCTTCCTTGCCTAAAGCTCTCATACTCTTGATTAAGCAAGGACTTCCTATCTTGCCTAACTTCTTCAGAACCTTCCATATAGACAATGAGGGTATCCCACATTTCTTTGGCTGTTTTACAGTGAATTAGGTTCTGAAAAGTTGCATCATCAATGACACTTACTATTATGTTTTGTGCCCTTTTGTCCATAGTGGCTAGGACAATTTCATCCTTGGTCATCTCAGAGAAATCCTTTGGAGTCCTCTGATTTGCATCCAATACTGAGATCTTCATGGGCACATATGGCCCCTCTTTGACTGTGATGTAGATTCTAGGGTCAGAGGCTTCCATGAATAGCCTTACCCTTTCTTTCCAGATTCCAAAAATCTCTTTTCTGCATATGGGCAGTTTCATTGAACCCAATTCCTTGTGATTCTCTGGAGAACCCATGTTTCTTGATTTTCTTGAAACTGTGTTCTGACTTATCCTAAATCTGCCAAACTGGATCTCCTCAAACAGTTAGTCCTTTTTGAGGAACCTCCCTCTGATACCACTTGAAAGATATGGTACCTAAACACCTAGAGGGGGGGGGGGGGGGTGAATAGGTGACCTAAACCTTTTTGCAATTTTGTTGGCAGCACAACAGTTATTTCACAGATTATTACAACTAACAGCAATTACAGAAATCAAACAGTCAATCCACAGCACAGCTCAGCACACCACAGCAGACACACTAATTTATAGTGGTTCCCCAATCTTTGGGTACATCCACTTTCCCCCTTCGCCTATCTAGCAGTGTACTAGATTCGGCCAAACTTCTCCACTATCTCAGAACCCAACTAGGTTCCTACACCTCAGGCCCAAAGCCTTACACTCAGCCACAAAGGCCTACACTCAGCCACCCAGGCCTACACTCAGAGTTCTTCAACTCCTACACTCAGGCAATCAAGCCCTACCCTCAGCCTTTATAATATAGGCTTACAATTCTCTCAGATCCAATGGATCCTACAAGTTAAAATAGAAATACAATAGCTAACTCTACAACTCAGAAAATAAGAGAGGAGTTGAGAGTTTCTTGAAGAGTTCTTGGAAGAACTCAGTTAGATCCAAACTGACTTAGCTTCCTTCAAAGCTTCTTGAGTTAGAACTGAATTAGTCTGAATCTTCTGCAGTTGTTCCTTGACCTCTGCTTCTTGAGATCCAGTTGTTTCTGAATCCTTCTTCTCAGCCTTAGTTCCAAAGACTGAATACTTGATTGGAGCTCTCTCTCTCCAACTTCTTAGATCTGCAGTTGGACTGACAGATCTTCTTGTGTTGATCCTCTGTGTATCACTTCTTGATTTAATCTGATCAACTACTTTAAGTATTCTCTCAAGCTGTAACTCTTGTTTCTCAATCACAACCACCGTTTCTGTAAACTATGGATGCCTATTTATAGGCTTCCTTCATGGTAACCGGCTGGTCCGGTTCATAACAAACTTCTGATTTCTCTGACAGTTGCTGTAGACCGGCTGGATCGGCAGCTGTCATGTCAACCAGTCACTTCTTGAAATTCTCTAACTGTCAGATAGTGTCGAGACTTTCTGTTCTTAAGTGTCGACACTTATAGGCCAAGTGTCGACACATGTTGTGTAAGTGTCGACACAAGTCTACAAGGTGTCGACACAATTCCTTGTATGTCTCGACACAGATTCTTCTGCATGTGTCGACACTGAAATTGAGTGTCGACACAAATACTTGTACTTCATTCTTTAACTGTATTCTTCTAAGTGTCGACACATGTTCTTTGTGTCGACACATCTTCATGTGTTGAAACTGTCAAGTGTCGACACTGCTTCTTGGTGTCGACACAAGTCTTCACTTTTATTTCTTCAGCTGAGTGTCGACACATTCTTTTAGTGTCGACACTTGTACTTAGAATATTTTGTAACTTTTCTGTTCTTTGCTAAGTGTCGACACAGCTCCTTGTGTCGACACTTTCTTCAAGTGTAGAGTCTTCAATTAAGTGTCGACACATTGTGCTGAGTGTCGACACTTTCTTCAAGTGTTGACTCTCCTGGTTGTGTGTCGACACATTGTGCTGAGTGTCGACACTTTCTTCAAATACTGACTCTTCAGCATAGTGTCGACACATTGTGTTGAGTGTCGACACTTACTTCAAATACTGACTCTTCAGCATAGTGTCGACACATTGTGTTGAGTGTCGACACTTACTTCAAATACTGACTCTTCAACATAGTGTCGACACATTGTGTTGAGTGTCGACACTTTTACTTAGACTCTGCAGACTTTTGCTGAGTGTCGACACAGCTCCAAGTGTCGACACTTTCTGGTGTAGACACAGCTCTTCTAGGTGTCGACACTTCTGCTAAGTGTCGACACAGCTTTTCTGCATACTTCTTTACTGAGTGTCGACACAGCTCCAAGTGTCGACACTTTCTGTCTGGTGTTGACTCTTCATTCCAGGTGTCGACACAATGACTCCAAGTGTCGACACTGCTTGTCTGGGTGTCGACACAAGCTTTCTCAAGTGTCGACACTTTTCCTCTGGGTGTCGACACATGGACTTAGAAACTTTTAGCTTCAGTCCAGTGTATACCTAACCTGCACAAGTAACTCAAACACACATCAAATACATTATGATGTATATCATTGAGTTAGGTGAGGCTTCTTCAAATCAGGTACATTTGATCAATGTACCCAACACAGGGTAATTTCTCTCATGAGGCTTCAATTGTCTAGATCCAAAGGCTATCACACTGTCATGTTACACTAGCACGCAACCCAAACCGCACCCTGACGCGTCACTGAAAATCTGAAATCCCTCAGTCCCTTTAGAAAGACTTACGATTGGTGCTGACATCAACCTTTCCTTCAATTTATCAACCGCTTGATTGCACTCCTGAATCCACACAAATTTCTGGTCCTTATGAGTCAGAGTAGTGAGGGGCAGAGCTATCCGCAAAAAGTTTTCCACAAATCTTCTATAGTACCCGACTAGTCTAAGGAAACTCCTGACTTCCGCCACAGTGCTTAGAACTAGCCAATCCCTGATGGCCTCAACTTTCGCTGGATCCACCGCCACCCCATCACCACCAATCACATGGACTAAGAATGCCACCTTCTCCAACCAGAACTCACATTTTGAGAACTTTGCATAAATCTAGTTTTCTCTCAAAGTCTGCAAGACTATTCTCAAATGAGCCTCATGATCCGCCTCTGATTTGGAGTATACCAAAATATCGTCGATGAAGACCACCACAAACGAGTCTAAGTATTCCTAAAATACTCGGTTCATCAAATCCATGAATAATGATGGTACGTTCGTCAACCCGAACGACATCACTGAGAACTCAAAGTGGTCATACCTCGTACCAAATGCTGTCTTGGGTATGTCCTCGTCTTAAATCTGCAACTGGTAGTACCCTGACTTCAGGTCCAACTTAAAGTACACCACTGACCCTACCAACTGGTCGAACAAGTCATCTATCCGTGGGATCAGATACTTATTGTTTACGGTTAGTTTATTCAATTCACGGTAGTCTATGCACAACCACATACTTTCATACGAGTCTTATAGCCTCATGAAGGTCCAGTCAAAGTTATTATGCAGTCATGACTTAAGTACATGTTGTTTTCGATTTGTGTAGAACCTGGTTTGGTTTTGGTAGAGAAATCATAGCAAAATAATGTTGAGGTTTGGTAAACTTAATCTATACATAATCATGATAAATAAATGGTTTGGTGAAACATGATTGTCCAAACGGTTCGAAGGAGTTTGATAAACAAAGAGTTTGGTAAGTTAGTGAACAAATGAATTGATACGTTTGGTTATACCATTGATATTCTTGTGAAATCTGATAGGGATGTGCATGATTATAATCTGGAGAATGGAATGGGTTTTGTAAAGAAGTTGTGATGTCTGACAACTGAATACATAACCCATAACTATGTTATCATGCTTGATGTGTATGTGAAGTATTATTATACTGTTGTGGTTTTCATATGGTGTTATACTTGTTGTGAACGCTTGATCATGTGGAAAGGAATTGTATGTGGTTAATGCATGGCCATATGATTTGATGATTAATGAGATGTGTTTAGTAGTTCACTGCTTAGAGTTGTGTCTCCTTACGGGTAGTAGTGTGGAATTGGTGTACTGTATAAGATGGCTTGCCACCTGTGTAAATGATGAACCCTTATATTGTATGGTAATGTGGAAGGGTTGGAGGTGCGTGTGTGTTTGCCGCACTAGAATGATGTGTTGATAAGCGACTCAGTGTGAAGCCCTTAAATGTGAAATTGCATGCGGCATGAGTTAAGACGTAGTGTCATAATCCTGGTTTAAGAATAGTGTGGCAGGTCTATGGGCTCACCAGTCGTCGCACCGACCGGAGTTGACAGGTAGACTTTGGATGGTTTGGCTATGTAACGCCCCCGGTTTTTCCGTGTTTTGTTTGAATGCTTGTGTTTTTGGCTTCGGGTTGTGATATCCCGGATTTTGTTCGTCGAATGCTAATTTCGACTTCGCAGTTGTGTTCGTAGCGTGGGTTTTTAGCTGTGATGTGAATTTCATCAATTTCCGAGATGTTTCGGGTCTCACGTCGTTTTGATATTGAGTGTAAGTAATTAATATGTATTGATTGTTTATTATTAAACCTGATGCATATATATAGCCTTAGGTTAGAAATTAGGGCTCGGTTCATTGTCTCTCTTCATCTTCTCTTTTTGGAAGGAGCCGCCGCCTGTACGAGAGGAAGAGAACCGCCGGACTACCCTAGCCTTCAGACGCCGATTCCTGGAGATTTAGCGGTCGAAATTCGATTTCGAGAGTGGATCTGGATTGCTCTCGCCTGGATCTGCATTCCTTTTGTTCCTCGGCTTGGTGCTCTGCGGCTAGATCCGAGAGTGAGGGAAGTGGCCGACCAAGCTTTTCTGGTATTGAGGCAAGTGATGTTCCCTCATCCTTGCCAAAGCTGATCCTTGTTTTCTTCTTGATTAAATTTTATCTCTCTCCTGCTTAGATCCTAGGTGTACGCTAGGGTTCGTCCCCGATTATACTGTGGTTAGTGTAGAGAAGTTCCAGTTAAATCTCAGTTTTTCCTGAGAGATTGTGTCTATTAGGGGCGGATTTGGTACGGTTCAGGTCGAGTAGTTGCTATTGCCGATAGATGATGAAATTTTAGAGAGGGGCCTGGTTCTTGTTTTGGTTGGTTACTAGGTCTGGCGTCAGTATCCAGTCGGGGTGTCGACACTTCGTGTCGACACCAGCCAGTCGTGGTGTCCACACCTTGTGTCGACACCGGCCGCTGGAGTGTCGACACTTTGTGTCGACACCGGCCGCGGTAGTGTCGACACTTTGTGTCGACACCGGCCGCGGTAGTGTCGACACTTTGTGTCGACATCAGCCTATTGTGGTGTCGACACTTTGCGTCGACACCGGCCTGTTGTGGTGTCGACAATTTGTGTCGACACCAGCCTGTTGTGGTGTCGACACTTTGTGTCGACACCGGCCTGTTGTGGTGTCGACACTTTGTATCGACACCGACCTGTTGTGGTGTCGACACTTTGTGTCGACACCGGCCTGTTGTGGTGTAGACACTTTGTGTCGACACCGACCTGTTGTGGTGTCGACACTTTGTGTCCACACCGGCCTGTTGTGGTGTCGACACATCGTGTCGACACTGGTTGCTGTGCTGGTTTTGGGTCAGGTAAGACTCGGGGTTGGTTCGGGTTAGGCGTGCAAGGCCGCGTCGGTTGGACCCGACGTTTTTGCCTTGGGTTCGTATGTTTCTTTAGGATTGTTAGTGTGACTTTTCCCTAGGGGGGGTATTGGGTGTTCGGCTAAGTTTTTTTGCACGCCGACTCTTAGGTTGTGGCAGGTGGTGGGGTTTTGGTGGCCTCTGGAGGAGTGGTTTTATGTGGAGAGCTGTGGCCACCGCCTTTTTGCCCCGGTTTGGGTTGGCGTGTGTGGGACCCTAGAGCTGCCACTGTTTGACCCCTTAGCCCTTTTTGGATCTGGTTTTGGTTATGTATTCAGATCCATGTTTTGACCTCTGCCATAAACCCACGTGTTAGGACTGTTAGTTCCTTTCCTTTTTATGGCTTCTTCTTTTGGCACATATGTATATGTCTTGATGCTGTTGCAGGCTCTTTTGGTAGGGCATATTGGTTTTATTACTCGCACTTAGTGTGCTCTGCTGTGCTTTAGACAGTGCTCTTTTCTTACTGTCATCCCCTTTCTTTTGCTTATAGCAGTTGTTGCCGGGATTGGTAAACCCTTCTTATTTGTTCATAAATCTAATGCTTTATATACCTTTTTGATGGTTTTCTTGCTGAGGTGTTCTTTTCTTGAATGCCTCAGGTCCAGGTGGTAGCCCCAGCGGCTAGCTCTTTTGGAGGGGCTTGTCGGTAGCCTCTTGGGTAGCTGAGATAGCTGATCCCCGATTTCTGTGAGGTAGTTCTTTACCTTTCTGTATAGACATACATACTCACCAGTGGGTTCGTGTCAGGTTGTTGATGCCCACTGGTGGCTTCTTGCGATGCTGGGTATGAATTTAAACTGCCTTTTTGCCTATTTGTGGTTGTTTACTTGCTTCTGGGAAGGATTTATGCTAGGTTGCATGTTAGATATTTTAAACCCTAAAGGCATTACTATATGTATCTCATGCATGACATATTTATAAAACCAAGATACTATTTGTCCTTAGCGTAAAAGATCATCTTTCATATATACTATATTCACTTTAGAGTCGTGCATACCATGAGTCGTCCCTCGGGGACACTTATGCTCATTTAGGGTGTCAGCTTAATTGAACCAAAGTATTTCCTGCTGCGTATAAATATACTTTTAATTGTGTACTAGCTGATCCACCGTGCCGAGGGATACGGCATTTCGCATAACTGGTTTTCTTTCATATTAATCTATGATTTTCCTTAAAAATCTAAAGTCTGGAGTTTGGCCTGAGCGTGTGTAGTTATCCCCTGCACGACGTGGCATCACAGCACGTGTTTTCTCTTGCTCTGACACGATTTTATCGTTGAGAAAATGCGGGTTGTGACAGTTGGTATCAGAGGGAGGTTGCTTGACAAATGGTCGGGCAACCTTTCCCTTGTTCGCATTAGTGGCTAGCGTCATACCATACACACACCGATATGTCAAGCTGAGCAACATGTGAGGGTTATGTAGTATGAGATGCATAACCTCACCACATGAATGCGGCTAGCACGTTTTCCTTTTTGTCGTTGCATGGAAATGTTATGTAGTATGGGATGCATAACATTTTCATGTGTACGTCGCCCATGGCATGCATTAAGGCCTTTTTAGAATGCATAGCACATCATGCATAGCCTAACATATCATAAGCACAACGTGCCAAGCTAAAGATTTGCATGATGACATATGTACACGCATGGTTTTGAGTCAAACAGAATACAAGTACATGCATTCATGGTTTAGGCATATGAGTTAGTATGATGGTGGTGAACCATCTTAGGTCAAGCATAACATCATCATGGTAAAAACAACTCCCAGAGCAAGTTTTGCAGTTGAAGTTCATATTTAAGTGTGTTTGTCTGTACCGGGTAGTTTTGTTCTAGCTGTTGGGCTAGGTTTTGTCTAAAGCTGGTGCGATTATAGGATGGCGAGATGTCCTGCGACGAGATCGACCCCCCAATTCGAGGGTGAGACATCAGGAGCGTAGAGCGATGCGTTGGTAGAAAGCCTGCGACAGAGTAATGAGGCGTTATCGAGACAGGTAGTGGCGATGCAGGCTCAGATTCAGTCCCTTGTAGCAGTGGTGGCGGGACAGACTCCGGGAGCTCAGGACCCCGCTGAGGGGGTAGCTGTTCCTGCCCCTCCTGCTCCTCCCGTGCCTTTGGTTGTGGTGCCCCCGGAGATGACGTTCATATCCCAGTTTCAGCGGCTTAGGCCCCCTACTTATGATGGGCAAGCAGATTTCATGATTTTGGATGACTGACTGATTTCCATTGAAGAGATGTTCTCTTACTCTGGGATTGCGGACGATCAGAGAGTGATGCTCGCTGCCTATCAGCTCAAGGGCTTAACAAAGAGTTGGTGGCTGAGGGAGAAAGAGAGCTTGGTGGCAGGATGCACTTGGGAGTCATTTAAGGTGATGTTGTTAAGTAAGTTTCTTCCTTCAGTCGAGCGGGACCGGCTAATGAATGACTTTCTTCATTTAAAGCAGAGGAAACTCACGGTTAGTGAGTATGAGATTGAGTTTAGTAAGTTGAGTCGGTTTGCTCCTGGTCTGGTGAGTGTTGAGGCAGACCGAGTTAAGCGCTTTCTAGGTGGGCTAAGAAATGACATTCAGCAGTTAGCGAATGCCTACGAAGCAGTCAGTTATGCCAGTGTGGTTGAAGCTGCCTTGAGGGTTGAGGCCATTGAGAATGCCAAGAATAGAGGCCAGCAGTTGAGGAAGGATAAGTGGAAGTCCGGTGGAGGGAAGAGCCCTCAGGAACCTGATGCTGTCTCGAGAAAGAAGATCAAAGAGGATTGTAGTTTTTGTGGCCGGCCAGGCCACCCCTTTGAGAGCGCAGAAGAAGGAACAGGTGCACGCGATTCAGGGTGTTCCCAGGGGAGACTTGGTGTGTGCCTTATGTGGGAGAAAGGGGCATGATGTTGCCCGATGCTGGTTAAAAGATAAAGTCTGTTTTCAGTGTGGGCAGAAGGGTCATCTCAAGACAAGGTGCCCACAGCTCTAGCCTATTCTGTAGCCAGTTCCCCTCCAGGCTTTACCACCGCCTCAGCAAATGGAGAAAGGAAAGGGGAAGCTGAATATGCTTTCGGCAGACGAAGCGAAGACCTCGACCCAGGTTATCTCAGGTTCGACTCCTCCCCAGTCGTTTCGTTATGTTCCCTTTTTGGTTGTAGTTTTCATTTTAGCGCTTGTTACCTTAGATGCGTGTGAAATTCATAGGACGATTTAAGGTAAAGAACCGCTGGGCGTGCGTTCTCTTCGATTCAGGCGCTACCCACTCGTTTGTGGCTAGAGCTTTCGTGGAGCGATTCAGTTTGGGCCTGGATCGTGTTGGTGGTGCCTTCTGCGTTAAGTTCCCCTCCGGTGACTCTGTGGTTACGGACCTGGGTGTCCTCGATTGTCCGATTTTGTTGGGGGATTTTCTAGCAAAGGCAGATCTGAAGGTGATTGACCTGGAGGATTTCGACGTTATTTTGGGCATGGACTGGTTGTCAAGGTACGATGCAGTTATCCAGTGCAAGGGTAAGCGCTTGGACTTCGTCAAAGACAACGGTCAGCTAGGGATCGTTTATGGGAATTCTCTCCAGGAGTCTCCAGTCATTTCTACGGTGCGTGCTCGGAAGTTGCTTGATTCTGGCTGTTTTGCCTGTGTGGTATCTCTGGTAGGGTCGGTTGTTAGTGTGACACGTTTGGAAGAGATTCCTATGGTGTGTGACTTATCTGATGTGTTTCCTGACGATCTTCTCGGTCTTCCACCCGATCGAGATGTCGAGTTTGTGATAGATTTGGAGCCAGGCACGCGTCCTATTGTAAAGGCGCCATACCGGATGGCACCGCGAGAGCTGGAAGAGTTGCGAATCCAGCTGGATGAGATGTTGGCAAAAGGTTTCATAAGGCCGAGTTCTTCGCCTTGGGGTGCACCAGTGCTGTTAGTTAAAAAGAAAGATGGGTCGATGAGGTTATGCATCGACTATAGAGAGCTGAACAAGGTTACTATTAAGAACAGGTACCCTTTGCCACGAATCGACGATTTGTTTGATCAACTGCGTGGTAGCTCCGTGTTTTCCAAGATTGATCTTCGATCGGGCTATCACCAGTTGAGGATTCGGGAGTCAGATGTTCCGCGGATGGCGTTCCGCTCTCGTCATGGGCATTTTGAGTTTTTGGTTATGTCATTTGGTTTGACTAATGTGCCCTCAGCTTTTATGGATTTGATGAACAGAGTTTTCAAGGATTTTCTAGATAAGTTTGTGATTGTCTTTATAGACGATGTTTTGGTGTACTCTAAAGATGCGGAGGAGCATGATCGACATTTGCGTCTGGTCTTGGCGACCCTGAGAAACCATAAGTTATACGTCAAGCTGAGCAAATGCGAATTTTGGTTGCCTCAAGTTTCTTTTCTAGGCCACGTGATTAATAAGAATGGAATATCAGTGGACCCAGAAAAGATCGCTGCTGTTATGGAATGGGCGAGACCTGTTACTCCCAAAGAGATCAGAAGCTTCTTGGGTTTGGCTGGTTATTATAGAAGATTTGTAGAGGGATTCTCTACCTTATCCGCGCCGTTGACCAAGTTGACGCAGAAGAATGTAGCCTTCATATGGGATGACAAGTGTGAGAAGGCTTTTGAGGAACTAAAAAGAAGGCTATGTTCGGCTCCAATTTTGTCTTTGCCTACGGAGGGTAGTGAGTATGATATATATGTGGATGCGTCACATGTCGGACTGGGCTGCGTATTGATGCAGGGCGGGAAGGTGATTGTGTACGGGTCGAGGCAGCTAAAGACTCACGAGAGGAATTATCCTACGCATGACCTGGAGTTTGCAACTGTGATCTATGCGCTGAAATTATGGAGGCATTTGCTATATGGCGCGCAGTGCAAGATTTTCACGGATCATAAGAGTTTAAAGTATGTCTTCACCCAAAAAGAATTGAATTTGCGCCAGCGGCAATGGTTGGAGTACGTGGCCGACTATGATGTTGAAATCCAGTACCATCCGGGCAAGGCTAATGTGGTGGCCGACGCCCTGAGTCGGAAGTCAGGGAAGATTTTCAATCTCTCCGCCGAGCGCCTTGTGGAAGAGTTCCTTTTGATGGACATTTCTGTGGGAGGCTGCGATTCGCAGAGTAGTTTGGCAGTGGCTGAACCTTCGTGGATTGCGCTTACGAGACTGCATCAGAAGGATGATCCCAATCTTCTGCATTTGTATCTTCGAGCTGAAAAAGGTGAATTACCAGAATTCTCTATAGATGATGCGGGTACCTTGAAGTATCGTGGCAGGTTTTGCATCCCCGCCGTTGGATATATCCGGGATTTGGTGTGCAGAGAAGCCCACGGATCTAGTGTTGCCTACCATCCAGGGTCTACCAAGATGTATCATGATTTAAAGCAGATTGCCTGGTAGTATGGGATGAAGAGAGGTATAGCCAGATTTATTTCTAAGTGTCACACTTGTAGGCGTGTGAAAGCCGACCATGGGAGGCCTGGTGGAAAGCTGACTCCCTTGGAGATTCCGACGTGGAAGTGGGAGAGTATCTCGATGGATTTCATTACAGGCTTACCAAGATCTCCTAAGGGGCATGATTCAGTTTGGGTAATCGTAGATAGATTGACGAAGAGTGCTTATTTCGTACCATTTAAGATCGATTATCCGATGAGGAAGATAGCCGAGCTGTATCTGGAAGAGGTTGTCAGATTGCATGGTGTACCCGTAAGTATCATATCAGATCGAGACTCTAGGTTCACGTCTCGTTTTTGGAAGAGCCTCCAAGAGGGGTTGGGTACAGATTTGAGATACTCCACAACTTATCATCCGCAGACCAACGGTCAGACGGAGCGAGTAAATCAGATTGTGGAAGATATGATCCGATGCTATATTCTGGACCACGGAGGAGCGTGGGACGAGCGCTTGCGGATTATGGAATTCGCATATAACAACAGTTATCATGAAAGCATGCAAATGGCTCCTTTTGAAGCTTTGTATGGGAGGCGCTGCAGGACTCCCTTGTTTTGGGCTGAGCTTGGCGAGGGACCTTTGTTGGGTCCAGAAGCGCTCGAGGAGATGGAAACCGCTGTGAAGCTTATTCGGGAAAAGCTTCGGTTAGCCTAGGAGAGATATGAGAAGAACGCCAACCGGCATAGATCGGACTTGGAATTTGTTGTGGGGGACTCGGTGTTCTTAAAGGTCTCCCCGTTGATCGGAGTCAAGCGGTTTGGCAAGAATAGGAAGTTGGACCCGAGGTACGTGGGGCCATTTCTGATTGTTGAGCGGATCGGGTTATCAGCCTATAGGCTGGCTTTGCTCACAAATTTCCCGGGCGTGCATGATGTCTTTCACGTCAGTCAGCTGCGGAAATGTGTGATAGATGGCAGGTAGGTCTTGGATTCTGTGCCTCAGTTGGAGCCGAATCTTTCTTATGTGGAGGTGCCTGTCCGCATTTTTGATTCTCAAGTTCGTGCGTTGCGGAAGAAGACTATTCCTATGGTTAAAGTTTTATGGAGGAATCAGGATGTGGAAAGCGCGACTTGGGAATTGGAGTCGGCTATGAGGGAGGCTCACCCTCATCTGTTTCCCTGAGCTTGTGCCTGGTATGTTCTGTTTTATTCTTATATAGCCCTTTCCTGGCTCTTTCTCTCTCCTTCTTGATAGGAGTGTTGTGAGTAAAGTTTCGAGGCGAAACTTCCTTTTAGGGGGAGTGGCTGTAACGCCCCCGATTTTTCCGTGTTTTGTTTGATCTTTGGCTGGCGTTACGATGGCGTATTTCCAGCTCTTTGCCGTTGTAGAGCGTGATCTTAGCTCTTAGGGTTCCTTGTGTAGCCTGTTTGTAGCCTGTTAGCAAGATTCCCTAGCTAGCCAGAGTCCGTTTGATGACTCGGTTGGGCCTCTTAGGGAATGCTTGTGTTTTTGGCTTCGGGTGGTGATATCCCAGGTTTTGTTCGTCGAATGCTAATTTCGACTTCGCAGTTGTGTTCGTAGCGTGAGTTTTTAGCTGCGATGTGAATTTCATCAATTTCCGAGATGTTTTGGGTCTTGCGTTGTTTTGATATTGAGTGTAAGTAATTAATATGTATTGATTATTTATTATTAAACCTGATGCGTATATATAGCCTTAGGTTAGAAATTAGGGCTTGGTTCATTGTCTCTCTTCATCTTCTCTTTTTGGAAGGAGCCGCCGCCTGTACGAGAGGAAGAGAACCGCCGGACTACCCTAGCCTTCGGACGCCGATTCCTGGAGATTTAGCGGTCGAAATTCGATTTCGAGAGTGGATCTGGATTGCTCTCGCCTGGATCTGCATTCCTTCTGTTCCTCGGCTTGGTGCTCTACGGCTAGATCCGAGAGTGAGGGAAGTGGCCGACCAAGCTTTTCTGGTATTGAGGCAAGTGATGTTCCCTCATCCTTGCCAAAGCTGATCCTTGTTTTCTTCTTGATTAAATTTTATCTCTCTCCTGCTTAGATCCTATGTGTACGCTAGGGTTTGTCCCCGATTATACTGTGGTTATTGTAGAGAAGTTCCAGTTAAATCTCAGTTATTCCTGAGAGATTGTGTCTATTAGGGGCGGATTTGGTACGGTTCAGGTCGAGTAGTTGCTATTGCCGATAGATGATGAAATTTTAGAGAGGGGCCTGGTTCTCATTTTGGTTGGTTGCTGGGTCTGGCGTCAATAGCCAGTCGGGGTGTCGACACTTCGTGTCGACACCAGCCAGTCATGGTGTCTACACCTTGTGTCGACACCGGCCAGTCGGGGTGTCGACACTTTGTGTCGACACCGGCCGCGGTAGTGTCGACACTTTGTGTCGACACCGGCCGCGGTAGTGTCGACACTTTGTGTCGACACCGGCCACGGTAGTGTCGACACTTTGTGTCGACACTTTGTGTCGACACCAGCCTGTTGTGGTGTCGACACTTTGTGTCGACACTGGCCTGTTGTGGTGTCGACACTTTGTGTCGACACCGGCCTGTTGTGGTGTCGACACTGGTTGCTGTGCTAGTTTTGGGTCAGGTAAGACTCGGGGTTGGTTCGGGTTAGGCGTGCAAGGCCGCGTCGGTTGGACCCGACATTTTTGCCTTGGGTTCGTGTGTTTCTTTAGGATTGTTAGTGTGACTTTTCCCTAGTGGGGGGGGGGGGGGTATTGGGTGTTCGACTAAGTTTTTTTGCACGCCGACTCTTGGGTTGTGGCAGGTGGTGGGGTTTTGGTGGCCTCTAGAGGGGTGGTTTTATGTGGAGAGCTGTGGCCACCTCCTTTTTGCCCCGGTTTGGGTCGGCGTGTGTGGGACCATAGAGCTGCCACTGTTTGACCACTTAGCCCTTTTTGGATCTGGTTTTGGTTATGTATTCAGATCCATGTTTTGACCTCTTCCATAAACCCACATGTTAGGACTGTTAGTTCCTTTCCTTTTTATGGCTTCTTCTTTTGGCACATATGTATATGTCTTGATGCTGTTGCAGGCTCTTTTGGTAAGGCATATTAGTTTTATTGCTCGCACTTGGTGTGCTCTGCTGTACTTTAGACAGTGCTCTTTTCTTACTGTCATCCCCTTTCTTTTGCTTATAGCAGTTGTTGCCGGGATTGGTAAACCCTTCTTATTTGTTCATAAATCTAATGCTCTATATACCTTTTTGATTGTTTTCTTGCTGAGGTGTTCTTTTCTTGAATGCCTCAGGCCCAGGTGGTAGCCAGTTCAGCGGCTAGTTCTTTTGGAGGGGCTTGTCGGTAGCCTCTTGGGTAGCTGAGATAGCTGATCCCCGATTTCTGTGAGGTAGTTTTTTACCTTTCTGTATAGACATACATACTCACCAGTGGGTTTGTGTCAGGTTGTTGATGCCCACTGGTGGATTCTTGCGATGCTGGGTATGAATTTAAACTGCCTTTTTGCCTATTTGTGGTTGTTTACTTGCTTCTGGGAAGAATTTATGCTAGGTTGCATGTTAGATATTTTAAACCCTAAAGGCATTACTATATGTATCTCATGCATGACATATTTATAAAACCAAGACACTATTTGTCCTTAGCGTAAAAGATCATCTTTCATATATACTATATTTACTTTAGAGTCGTGCATACCATGAGTCGTCCCTCGGGGACACTTATGGTCATTTAGGGTGTCAGCTTAATTGAACCAAAGTATTTCCTGATGCGTATAAATATACTTTTAATTGTGGACTAGCTGATCCACCGTGCCGAGGGATATGGCCTTTCGCATAACTGGTTTTCTTTCATATTAATCTATGATTTTCCTTAAAAATCTAAAGTCTGGAGTTTGGCCTGAGCGTGTGCAGTTATCCCCTGCATGACGTGACATCATGGCATGTATTTTCTCTTGCTCTGACACGATTTTATCGTTTAGAAAATGAGGGTTGTGACAGGCTATGTCCTCGATGCTCATTCCTGAGGCCCTTTCTGTGCCAAGTGGACGGATTGGCTGTGTCCTTGGTGCTCATTCCTGAGGCCCTTTCCGTGCCACACCGGTAGGCCAGTTTGGGCTGTGTTCTTAGTGCACATCTACCCAAGACCCCTCTGAGCCGTTGGACGCATATGAGCTCTGCTGTTGTGTTCTTAGCGTTGAGGCGTACAGAGGCCTAGGCTTGGTAGTGTGGATTGCCGCCTAGTAGTGGAAAACACGTTCCACTGTCACCGTTTGGCCTCGACGGATGGCTCATGAGAGGTTAGCTACCTACTCGAAAAATGGGAACTATAAGTCAATGTCGACATAATAGTGTTGATGTGTATGAGCATGGGTGAGTCATCGCATTGCATTCATAACATTGCATTGCATTACATACACAAGATCCTTGACATATAAGTTTGTATGGGCACTGTTATATGATGAGTTACTTTACTATTAAGCTGATCCTTAACTTATATGTCTGTACAAGCATTCATATAAGTTGCGCTACTTTCTTGTTGTATATTGTCATAGATAGTAGAACTACTACTGTAGATTGGTATACTCACTTATTTTACGTGTTGGATACTCTGTTATTGATTAGTCTTATACCACCTGCTTGTACTACTACTTACATATATATATATATATATATATATATATATATATATATATATATATATATATATATATATATATATATATGTACCCTTTTTTCCTTTATCCGCCTGATTCCTAAGAGTCGCCGGGGGAGCGGATGTGATTGTCACTTAGTCTTTACAACTAACGGTTGCTAAATCTTCCTTTTTAAGAGGAAACCCTGCACATAGAGCAGTAGCAGGTTGCGCAGGAGGGCAACCAGTCCAGGGATACGAGGCCTTAAGTGACGATACCATTGCTGCCGTCAGTTACTGATGTGATATTTTGAGAGATTCTAGTTGTAGCCCATTGGGCAAAGTTTTACGTACTCTGATATTACAGAAGCTTGTTGATGCTTCTTATTATTGATGTGCTTGTGGACTTATTACATATGTGAATTTTGACTTCTATTTTATTCTTTATGTTTGGTTGGCATGTATGATATTGGTTTTAGTTGGCAGAATAGGCGTCTTGTAGTATCAGTCAACTCGTGTGTTGGCGTTACCGCAAGGTGGCTGTTTTGGGCATAAGACTCCCCTCGGCCGTGTCTTGTGTTCCGGGAGGGGGGGGTCTTACAATATACTTATATGTCTACATCGCTAAGTACACACCAATGTCAGGTTACAGTGGGTCAGTAGACACAGGACTATACAATGTAATCTTTCATTGTGTAGGCCAGTATGTTGACTCACGTGTAATCTCTCTATGGAGATGTACTTCTATCCCAAGTGCATGTGGAGGATCAAGAAAGGAAGAATTAGATTCAGAAGATCGGAAATTTTACCCAAGTAAAATTCATCGAGTATTATGAGGGATACCCGTCGAATTCGTCGAGTATACTCGTTGAAACTCGTCAAATTCTTCAGATTTTCTTACTAGCACCCGTCGAATTCATCACATGTACTTGTGGTAGAATATCTGAGAGTGGAAAAATAGTTAAGTAAAATTCACCGGGTATCATCAAGTATACTTGTCGAATTCGTCGAATGTATATAACGATACTCGCCGAATTCGTCGAATATACATGTCTATAGAAGCCGAATTCGTTGAATCATCTCGACGCTACTTCTTTGGTCTTTCCAAGGCATTTTCGTCGAGTGCGTCGACTGCGTCGATGTAGTTGAGTGTGTCGTCTGCGTCGATGGAATCGAGTGCATCGACTGTATCGATGACGTCGAGTGCGTCGGCTGTGTTAATGATGTCGAGTACATCAGCAGCATTGAGTGTGTCATATCAGCCAGCCGATACTCATCAAATTCGTCGAGTATACTAGCCGATACTCATCGAATTCGTCGAGTATGACTTCAACATGGCGTTGAGTGGCTAGCTGGTTTGAGCTGAATTTCTTTAAGTAAAGTTCGTCAAATATCACTACTAGTTCAGCGAGTATACTCAGTTATACTCGACGAAAATGACTTGGGTCACTTTTCAGCCTGTTTTTCAAATTTCGGCTCAGGTTGAACGTCGACTATATATAGTAATTTTGGAAGTCTTGTTTTCGAATTTCTTTTTTAGCCGTTGCTATTGAGGGTCTCTATAAATACTTAGGGTGGATTTTTCATCAACCCTAATCATACAAATTATCCAAAATTCAAAATCGTAAAAGATTCCAAAAGTGAAACCGTCAGCTCCTATATGACTCGCGACTTTCGTTCCACCGACGCAAGTAGTTCTCGATTCGATCTTCCTCTTCCGATTCAAATGGATCTTTGCATTCTGAAGATCTTCATTCCTTCAGATCTAGTCATTTCGAGATTTAAGATTCAAAGTATTCAAGGTTTCCGATTCTACCGTGTTCTCCAAGTTACTAAAGTTTGACCTAAACGAAGAACGACGGATAGAGGACTTCAGGTCTTGTCAAGATTATTTGTAAAACTTTTGTGTAATTTTCTTTTACATTTGTAGGAGATTTATCTCCGAGTTGTAGATTCGTTTGTGGATCGAGTTGTAGATCCGTTTGTGGATCGAGTTGTAGATCTAGTTATGGATTAAGTGGTAGGAGTGATTGTTCTCCGAGTGGTAGGAGTTGCGGCTCCGAGGTCTAAGATTTGTTGAAATCTGAGAAAGATGAAGTAGCCAAATCTAACCCTTCATGGTAGATAGGCGAGGTAGGACAATGGATGTACCCAACATGGGGAACCACTATAAATCTTTGTGTTATGCGTGCTCTTAATTATTTAAAATATTTTTATTTCGTGAAAAGACACAGACATCACATATTCACCCCTCTCTAGGTGATTTAGGTAGATTCTAGATACTTTCAGACACTGCGTGTCAACTCACACCGCATGCAAATTTAGTTAGCCATGCCATCACATCCAAAGGCTCCACCTGAGTCCCTTCTCATCATAACCAATCTGTTTCTCCACAACACTCAAGGGCTCCACACTGAGTCCCTTATCATCTCATCGATCCAGTTCGGTCAAATACTCACACACTTACACCCTTTCGCATTCCCGTGATACCAATCACTTAATGGTTCATCATTATCATAGGTGGCAAGCCACCTTATACATCACGCTAGTCCCACACTGCCACTCGTAGGGAGACACAACTCTAAGCAGTGAACTACCTTATTCATTCCTTCAAGGTTTAGACTCTTCATATCGCATAGCCATGGGCGTTTTCTCATCAAGCCACATCTATAAGATCCGCAGGTACCTACATATCAAGTCATACATCTTTTCCAAATTTCAAATCATACAACATTCACCATACCATTTATTTATTTCTATATTATCAGCAAAACTTGCGAGGAATACATCACATTTGATCGTCGCATGCTATAGATTACACATTCAAGTAATATTGTTTAGATACATCTTTACCGATTTTCATTTAAAGATCCATCAACCATTTGTTCGCTCGAAGATTCAACAACCATTTGCTTACTCAAGATCCAACAACCTTCCGTTCATCCTAATTACCCGAATGTACAACTCGACCGAAAACAGCCTGTACTTATGATATTACTGTGCAGCAACTTTGATTGAACATTCCCGAGCTATAGAGCTCCTATGGGAGCATGTAACCATCAGTTGGAAAGGTCTTTCTGAAGACTACAATTTTTTGTGTTCAGCCCAGGGCATGTATATGGCCATTTCATGCTCAAAAATGGCCTTGAATTCTGCTGCGCACAGAAAACAGATTTCTGCACGCATTTTGAAGACCAACGAACGACATCAGTTCGTCTTTTTTCTTTTAACCATTCATACAAAATGCATTCATCTCTTCCTCCTCCCTTATTCACCCTCATTAGACCATCATTATTCATGGAACCAAGTCCCCCATTTTCACGTTGAAGAGAGGAAAGGTTGAAGACAACAAACCCTAGGACAAAGGTCCTAGCATGGTCTCTTCCTAGGAGATCTCAAATTCTCACCAAGGTCGAACTCCTTTGAGTCGACATCTCTCCTATTTCATAACTAAATATCTAGAACCAAGAGAGGGGGTAGGAAGCTCACCTCATTTCTAGCCATAGATCTTGTTATCCTCGGTGGCATGGCGGCGTCGACCTTAGCTCTCACTTTCCTCCTCCGAGTGAAAGTCCGTCTGTTCTTCCAAGAAAAACTACGCACCCTTCGTTCTCTCAAGAAAATCAGATAGGAAGACTGTCAGCCAAGTCTTGGACAACCGTATATAAAGGAAGCGACCAAATAGATTTAGGGTTTCCTGATCAGGGAGCTACTGATGAGTCTGATTTATATAGGGTTTTTCAGACTCATCTGGGCTAGTTTTCACGCACTTGCACTTCACTTTTAGTATGTTATCGTTGATATTTCATTTATACAGCTTTTCACGCTAAGTGTATTGTTTTGGCCCATGGGTGTGTAATTGCGCATTCTTTTGTTCGGGGTAAGAACATGGTGCTTCCCAGGGGCTCTTTTCAGTTGCTTTTGTTGCATTCCTGCTTTACTGGAGGGTCCTGTTTGCTTTTATTTATTTGTTTGCAGGTGGTGCGTTTTCCCCAAGGCTGGAATGCAGGTTTGAGGAAAAAGCACGGTCGTGCGTTTTCTTAGTACATGATTCTTTGCGATCGTTTATTTTCTGTGTGTAGGAGAAACGTCGAGTGGAGCTCGACGAATTTATTCGAGCTGAGCCCGACGATCTTCATACATGGTTGACGTACAGTTCCTTCTAAACCATGCGCGAAGGAAACACACGGTTTTCCTTTAGTTTTCTTGTTGTGTGTTTGTTGTTCCATTCTGTGGTTAATCGTTTGATTTGTACAAGCACTGGCGAAAGCACCCGTGAGCGAGTAAAATGCATGGTTCCACTGTATTTTCGCAAGGTTAGTGTACGGTCGTGCACCAAACCGTGCGTGCCTATTTTTCTGACCTGCTTCTATTTAAAGCACATATTTTTCTCCATGAAGAAGAGGATTTTCTCCACCGCCGTTTTCCGCCTCCAAGGAAGGGTTCTGCCATTTACCTTCATCTTCCACCTTATGGAGGGGCTCCGGGCAAGCTTTCAATGCTATATTCAAGCTCGAGCTTCCTCTCGGCCTCCTCCTTCATCCTTGAGCTTCAAGAAGAGTTAGATCTAGCTTTCTCCATCAAGCTAGGAGAAGTTTGTGCCATCCTCCACCGGCTCGTGACATGAAGAAGACGAGTCCATTGGGAGTTATTGACATCCTCCTCTACCCCGAACGCAGTTGAGGAACGAGCTAGGATGAAGATTGACAACCCAGCGAATCCTACCGTGAATCCTCAGCAAGACTTCGGATTCGGTCGATTTCGCACACTTTTATTCTCTTGTTGTTGATAGTGTAGTTTAATCTCTTGTATTTGATGAAGTGTGTTTAGTTTGTAAAATGTTTGTATACAATCATGTCTATGTGATTTTATATTTTCGTTATATGCTTGAGGTGCGCCTTTATTTTGCTCCGCCACCACATCCAGTTTTGCCGCACTAGCAATTGCTAGTGGCATGCGTAGCGAAGAGGTGCTCTCGACCATCATTCCGCCATTCTCACCACCTCATCCGCAAGCCTACTCATCCATCCGCCCAGCAATTCGGTGCATAACGGCCCGTGTAGTCTTCCATCCCGCCTGACGAAGCATCGCATAGCGGCGTTGCATAGGAGTAGTTTATTAGTGTTTTACTTTCTTTTTCTGCAACTATCAAAACACCTCTTAGTTAACTCCGACTTAAGGACTTCAATCTCAAGTCCTCCTTGAAATTAACTCCACCTTACTATGTTCCTTGAAGAGATTGATACTTGGGGAAATTCACCCATTTTATATTACTTGTGCGACCGGTACACTTGCCGTCCAAAGCATCAGCTACCGCCGCGCGGTAACATGCTACCGCCGCGCGGTAACTTCGAAATTAACTTCCTCTGCAAGCCACAGTCCAACCTGCCCACTCAGGTTCCGCCACTTGTACCCTATCGCCGCATGGTACTCTTCCTACCGTCGTGCGGTATGTTACCGAGCGCCATGATAAATGATTCAACGGGGCTATCGCCCGCGGTATCACTAACGCCACACGATACTTCCTGAGCTATATGTCAATAAATCAGTCAGCTACCGCCGCACGGTATCCTACTACCGTTGTGCGATATTACTCGATGATCTTTTGTCTACTCAACGCTCTCAACTCCTCCGGGTTTTTGTCATATATACTCAACGACTACTACCCCCGCACGATATCCCACTACCCCCGCGCGGTAGTACTCGACGATTGTTAAGTCTACTCGACGATCACTCAATGCCCTTGGCTCCTCTACGTATTCGTCGAATATACTCGACGATGGCTACTGCTGCGCGGTAATGTCCAGTCACTCAGTGTCGAGTCAACACTTCCCCTGATTCAGGTGCAAGCCTAACCACCAGCTCACCCCAAGCCCAAGTCCACTCTTCTGACTTGAAAATGCGCATGAGGGGTTTAGCGCAAATCAGGACGTTACATAGTCATTCATGGCCCTTGTAACACCCCCTATCCGTCGCATAACATATAACAGTAGGTCCGGCCAGGGCCCGACGCCATATACCACAGACAGACCGGGTGGTTACTCAATGGAAACCATCCAACTAATATACAACGTCCTACACAGAGTCATTCTAGCGGAAACAATTTTAATAGTTGCAAATAAAAGAATCCTGCTACTAGCATGAATGTCCACTACAAAGCCAACAGGAATGAACGTACAAATACACAAGTACTGGCCTTAAGGCCTTACAATAGTTTGCTTGAATATCAATGTTTTCCAAACCTCGACATGAAGAACGGCCATACATGAATAACAAAAAACACTCAAAATTAGGCCTTCGAGGGCCGACTCAGCAACTTGGGCTTTGACCCGCTATTTAGCACTCGACTCCACAATACCTACAAGCAACAATCCACCGCACGGTGGCAAACAAAGGCAACGGTCAGCTATGCTGACCAAATTATAACGATCCCGCCCCAAACTCGGGGCAGCGATGCTCCTTCCCTGCACTTTGTTAGCATAATCCAGCAGTATAGTGTAATCACACAACAACACAGGCGTAGGCACTCATGACCACACACCCCATGCACGCAGGGCACATTCTCGATGAACCGGTCAATGTCATGTCAATTTAAGCCATAGACATCTCGGTCTCACCACCGTCACAAAGACGAGCAAATTTCGTGAGCATTTTGTCTTCCCGGCATGGGTCACGTCAATTTAAGCCATAGACCGCCGAAGACCCTCATCTATGCCAACGGCTCCCACCGAACGACATAGAATGGGTATTGTTCCGCTTAACCCGTGCTCACATCACAATGATAATTTAAGCCATATGCGTGGGTCAAACTTCTCCCGAGTCCCGTTTCCATTACACACTTCATATAACCCGGTTATGTTTAAGTTGGCTCCCAGGCCACCATGTTGGCAGAATCACGCATCTGCCCAGTTTTTCGGGTGCACCTTGGAGTTAATCCCCAAGGCTCCCTGTTGTAATCTACCTCGTAGAAAACCCGAAAAACAAACATTCGCATAGAGTCTTCTCCGGCCACTTATGCAATGCAACATCACCGATCCAGACCAACTTGTCCGGGTAGGCTTCACACATCATGCCTATATCCGTTCTCGATTACGGACTCTACACAACGGGGACTATTCATGTCTACCCGAAGGAACGCCTCAACTCACTACAAACTTGCGAGAGCGGGCTGTAACACCCCCTATCCGTCGCATAGCATATAGCAGTAGGTCCGGCCGGGGCCCGACGCCATATACCACAGACAGACCGGGTGGTTACGTATGGAAACCATCCAACCAATCTCAACGTCCTACACAGAGCATTCTAGCGGAAGCAGTTTATTAGTTGTAAACAAGAACCCAGCATTAGAGCACGAATGTCCACTAGTACATAAATAGGAATGTATACAAAATACCCAAAATCGGCCTTAAGGCCTTACAGAATGTTTCACTTGAATAATACATGATTTACAAACCTCGGCACGCAGGCCGGTCATACATGAATAAAACAGAAAACATTTCCACTTGGGCCTTCGAGGGCCAGCTTTGCAAAAAGGGCTTTAGCCCGCTAGTGACCGCTTGGTCCAGCTGCACCTGCAAGCAACAAACCACCGCACGGTGGCAAAACAAGGCAACGGTCAGCAATGCTGACCAAATTATAACGATCCCGCCCCCAACTCGGGGCGGCGATGCTCCTTCCCTGCATTTCATTAGCACAAGCGAGCAATGCATATAACCATAGCCATTTCATCACAGACGTTGGCTCATACGGCCACACGTCCCGTGCACTCAGGGCACATTCTCGGTGAACCGGTCGATGTTTACGTCAATTAAAGCCATTAACATTCCGGACTCACCACCGCCACTTAGACGGCCAAACCTATGAGCAATTTGTCTTCCTGGCCTGGGTCACGACAGTTTAAGCCATTGACCGCCGAAGACTCCCATCTATGCCAACGGCGAGTGCCACGTAACCTTAGGTCTCTCTAACCGAACGACATAAAGCGGGTACGGTTCCATCTAACCCGTGCTCACATCGCAACGACAATTTAAGCCATTTGCGCGGGTCAAACTTCCACCGAGTCCCATTCTACCGCAAATCACATAACTCAGTTATGTTCGAGTTGGCTCTCAGGCCACCAAGTTGGCAAGATCTCGTATCCGCCCAGTTTTCCGGGTGCACCTTTGGGTTAGTCCCCAAGGCTCCCTGTTGCAATCTACCGCGTAGAAAACCCGAAAAACACCCAATAGCACGGAGTCTTCTCCGGCCTTATGCAATGCAACATCACCGATCCAGACTAACATGTCCGGGTAGGCTTCACACAAAATGCCTACGTCCGTTCTCGCATACGGACTCTAAACAACGGGGACTTTACATATCTACCCGAAGGAACGCCTCCAACTCTCCGCAAACTCGCGAGAGCGGGCTTCCTATGCTAAGAAAAGGAGGGATTCATGCTCAAGATGAGGATCGTTACCCTTGAGTTCCTCTTTGGCGCCATCGAAAAGTAATCGGATAGAAATCACCGCACTTGCGTTGCCTCCGTGGATCCGGAGTCGGCTTGCGATTCGGAGCTCCGAAGCTCCTCCAATGGCGGATCTAACTCTTCTTCCTCCAAGGGCTCTCCTCTTTCTCCAAGGGTTTGGAGAGATGAAAAAGGTAAGAAAGTGATGGATTTTCTAAGTCAAACCCGGGTATATCCTCTCAGGAACCATCCCCAGCCGTTGGATCTCAACCTAAGAAAACGAACGGCTTTGATTCGGGGCTGAAATGCCCAATCTGGACCGAACACGGCCTGGCACACGCCCGTGTCCAGGGCCGTGTGCCGCATTCGCCGTCAAAATCGAATCTCCTGGACCCTCACACGGGTATCGAACACGCCCGTGTTCGAGCTGACACGCCCGTGTTCCAGCTGACACGGCCGTGTAGCCGGCCGTGTACCCCATGATTTTCCCCCGTTTTCAACCCGAGCACTGCACGGGTCCTAGGACACGCCCGTGTCCTTGCCCGTGTCACCTTGACACGCCTGGGCCCCAGGTCATGTACAAGGTCTCTACATTTCGTCGCGTGCAGATCGACGACTCGATGACACGGCCTTGGACACGCCCGTGTCCTAGGCCGTGTGCCTTGTCTCGACGATCGTCGAGCGAATCTCGACGAATTCCCCGGGACGATCGTCGACACGGGTCGACACGGGTCGACACGCCCTGCGACACGCCCGTGTCGCAGGCCGTGTGCCCATTCTCGACGAATCGTCGAGTATATCTCGACGACTTCACGGCTAAGTGTCGACACGGGTCGACACGCCCTGCGACACGCCCGTGTCGCAGGCCGTGTGCCCATTCTCGACGAATCGTCGAGTATAACTCGATGACTTCGCGGCTAAGTGTCGACACACGCTTGACACGCCCGAGTCCCAGGCCGTGTGCCTTCTGCCAGAATCCAAACTGGCCCAAAACGTCCCCCTTTGCTCCTTTGAGTTTCGGGGCGTTACAACTCTACCCCTCTTAAAAGAATTTCGCCCACGAAATTACATAAAGGGAAAAACATGTACAAAAACAAAATTTGTACCTGAGCGGAACAACTCCGGATATTCGTCAAACATCGTCTGCTCTCGCTCCCAAGAGAGCTCCTCACGACCGCAATTGTCCCACCGGATTTTGACCATCCTGATCTCTTTATTACGTAGCCGCTTGACCTCCGAGTCCTCAATCCGCACGGGCTTGACCTTTGTCGTTAGCCCACTTTCCACCGGCACTTGATCGACCGCGCTCGCTTGCGTAGGCTCTTGCACCGCCTTCCGAAGCACCGAAATGTGGAATATATCATGTAAACCACTAAGCTCCACTGAGAGCTTCAACCGATAGGCCGCTTCATCGACTCGCTCCAGAACCTCGAACGGTCCAAGGTATCTTGGGCTTAGCTTTTTCAATCGCCACACCCGCGAGACACCCTTGAATGGCTTGATCTTTAAGTATACATAATCGCCCACAGCGAACTCCACGTTCTTGTGCTTGACATTATAGTACTTTGCTTGCCGGTCCTGAGCGATGAGCAACCTCTCCCGAATGGTTCTCACCAAAGAAGTAGCACCCTCTACTTCCGATCGCTTATACAACTTTGACTCACCCGTTTCTAACCAAGACAACGGCGTGCGACATCTTCTACCATAAAGGGCCTCGAAAGGCGCCATCTGAATACTTGCTTGGTAGCTGTTGTTGTATGCGAACTCCACCAAATAAAGGTGGTCTTCCCATTGCTTTCCAAAATCCAAGACACACATGCGAAGCATGTCTTCCATGGTTCTATTCACCCTCTCGGTCTGCCCATCCGTTTGTGGGTGGAAGGCTGTGCTAAACTTCAGCTTTGTTCCCAACATTTGCTGCACCAGCCTCCAATCATTGGACGTGAACCGCCCATATCGGTCACTCACGATGCTGCGGGGCACACCATGAAGCCGCACTATGTTATCCACATATAGCTTTGCCAGCTTCTCCACCGGATCATCCTTCCTATGCGGAATAAAATGCGACACCTTCGTTAATCGATCCACGATCACCCAAATGACGTCGTTCCCCTTTTGCGACCTTGGCAAACCGTGCACAAAATCCATAGAGATGTCGTCAAATTTCCACTCCGGAATAGGCAAGCACTTAAGGAATCCTCCCGGCTTTTGGCACTCCGCCTTTACCAAGGCGCAGGTTTGGCACTTCGCTACGTATAGCGCCACATCCTTTTTCAAACCCGGACACCAAAATAGTTTCTTCATATCACGGTACATCTTCGTGCTCCCCGGGTGAATTGAGTACTTGGTATGGTGCGCCTCGTACAACAACTCCACCCGTAAATTGCCCACACTTGGGACGCACAAACGACCGTCTTTCCAAAGCAATCCGTCCTCCACGACGAATTGGGAATTTGACCCATCCAGAGCCTCTATCATGAACTGCTTCATATGAGCATCCATATCCAAAGCCTGCCGAATACGATCAGCCAGGTCATATTGGACTTCAGTCCAATTCAGAACTGCTTCAGCACTTGCTTGTCTGTCCACACAAACAATCTCCAGCGCCTCCAACTCCCACACCAACCGCTCATCGTGCACCGATAGCCAATTGGCTTGAGCTGGGGCTCGGCGACTCAACGCGTCCGCAACCGCATTCCCTTTGCCAGACACGTAGTGGATCTTGAATGTATAGTCCCCCAGGAACTCCATCCACCTACGCTGCCGCATATTCAGATCCTTCTGATCTAACAGGTACTTTAGGCTCTTGTGATCGGTGTAGATATCAATCTTCACACCGTACAAATAGTGTCTCCACAGCTTCAAGGCAAAAATCACGGCCGCTAACTCCAAGTCATGGACCGGATAATTCCTCTCGTGCACTTTTAGCTGTCTCGAGCCATAAGCTATCACGCTTCCGTGCTGCAGTAGCACGCAACCCAAACCGCTGCCCGAAGCATCGCTATATATCTCATAGCCTTCGGTTCCACATGGCGAACTCAGCACAGGCGTCGTGGTCAACCGACACTTCAGCTCCTCAAAAGCTCGCGCGCACTCCGGCGTCCAAACGAACTTATGCTCCTTCCTCGTCAAAGTAGTGAGAGGTAGCGCTATCCGTGAGAAGTTCTCTATGAAGCGCCTATAATAACCGGCAAGCCCCAAAAAGCTCCGGACTTCTGCTACCGTAGCAAGCTCAGGCCACTCCCGTATCGCAACAATCTTCGCCGGATCCACCGCAATATTCTCTCCACTCACTATATGCCCGAGGAACGCCACTGAGGATAGCCAAAACTCGCACTTCGAGAACTTGACATACAACTGATTTCTCCTTAGCGTCTCCAACACCAAATGAAGATGCTTGAAGTGATCTTCCTCACTTTGCGAGTACACCAAAATATCGTCGATGAAGACGATCACGAAATGGTCCAAGTACTCCCTGAACGTCCTGTTCATCAAATCCATGAATACTGACGGCGCATTAGTCAGCCCAAACGGCATGACCGTAAACTCATAATGCCCGTATCTCGTACTAAACGCTGTCTTCAGGATATCATTCTCCCTTATCCGCAGCTGATAGTACCCAGACTTGAGATCTAACTTCGAGTACACTGTCGACCCGACTAACTGATCAAAGAGATCATCAATCCTAGGGATCAGGTACTTGTTCTTCTCAGTCAGCTTGTTTAGCTCCCGATAATCAATACATAACCTCAAGCTTCCGTCCTTCTTCTTAACAAAGAGGACCGGTGCGCTCCAAGGCGAAGAACTCGGGCGCACATACCCTTGCTCCAACAACTCTTGCAGTTGAACTTTCAGCTCCGCCATTTCCTTAGGCGCTAGCCGATACGGAGATCGTGACACAGGCTTTGCACCTAGCACTAGCTCGATCGTAAAATCTATCTCCCGCTGAGGCGGGGCTCCAGGAAGATCTGCGGGGAACACATCAGGGTATTCCGATACCATTGAAATACAATCCAAAGCGGGCTTCGGCTTTGCAGCCTCCACTAGTGTAAAGAACAGTTCTGCTCCGGCACGAACCGCCTTCACCACCTGAAGAGCAGACATCAATGTCTTGCTCGACCCCTTTAAGCCCGTAAACGTCGTCTCACGACTCGCTCCCAGCTTAACTTCCTTGCTACCACAATTTATATGGGCCTGCTGCTCCGAGAGCCAGTCCATGCCAAATATGACGTCGAACTCCACTAACGGAAGTAAAGACGCTCGCAGGTCGAACTCCTGCTCCCCAATACGAATCTTAACATTGCAGATCCTATCCGCTCGCATCGAACACCCATTGGGAAACAACACATCCAACTTATCCTTCGCCATCGAAGAAGGGACTCCGATGCGTGATATAAATCCTTCGGACAAGAAGGAGTGTGGGGCTCCCGTATCGAAGAGTGCTCGTGCCGGATTTTCACAAATCAATACGAATCCTAAACAAGTAGTGGTAAGGTAACATGTGCATAACAAGCATATAAAGGAAATTGACTTGCTATAAATTAAACCGTACCTGTCACCACATCAGCTTGTTTAATGGCCTCCTGTTGGCCAAGATTGTAGACCCTTGGTTGGGCCGGAGCATAGTGGGAAGCGGTCGACTCCACCGCCTTACCCTTCTCTTCATAAGTAGCTCCTGGCCTCCTCTCGGACTTAGGACGTCCGCTCCAACAATCACGGGCAAAGTGCCCCGTCTTTCCACACGTAAAGCACGCACCCGGGTCCGACCCGTAGTCGCCCCAGAAGCGCCAGAAGGAGCTGGACCCGAAGTCCTATGCTTCTTGAAAGCCCTCCGATAGCCGGACTTTGAAGTAGTCGGCACTCTGAACTCAGATTTCTTTTCACTCAAGCTTTTCTTCGCTTGCACGCTCTTCATGTCCTTCTCCAAGGACCGGGCAGTATTGACCAAGGTTAAGAAACCCTGCGTCATCGGCCCCGACAGTAATAGTCTCAGCTCATCCCTCAAGCCTTCATAAAAACGATTAGTCTTGCGCTCCTCATCCATGATGGTGGAGCTAGCATAACGACTCAACCGCGTAAACTCGTGGAGATATTCATCCACGCTTCTCTCACCCTGCACCAACTTCAGGAACTCATTCTCCATTGAAATCCTCTGAGTAGAAGGGAGGTATCTTGCTAAAAACAATCCCGAGAACTCTTCCATCGGAACGTCTATCAGTTGTCTACCTCTCAAATGATGCAGCTCCAATCCTTCCCACCACACCCTCGCTTCACCGTCCAGCAGGAACGTAGCGATGGTGGTCATTTGCCACTCCTCCGTCTCCGTCGCCGTCATGACTCTCTTCACCCTAGAGAGCCAGTCTTCAGCCTGAGATGGGGTTCCCAACCCCGAGAATAGCGGAGGGTTAAAGCTCATTACATGCTTCAACTGCCTCTCAGTTTCCCTCCTTGGCACTACCGGTTCCAAAACCACTTGCTCCACCCTCCTCGGCTCAGCCTCTCGCAGAGGTTCTTGCTCCATCACGGGAGCGGGCTGCTGCGCTTGCCTTCCAGGCTGCGCATTTATCACGGCCAACACCGCTTCAGCCACCAATCGAATATTCTCAGCCGACAGAGGTGTTGCGGGAGCAACATCCGGTGCACTGCTAGCCTCAGAAACTCGGCGTTCTGATGGCCCAACACCACTTCTGGTCACCTATAGTGGTACAAAACACCGTTAAGCGACCACATAACATTGCAAACAGCAATTATAGGAACACGCAGGTTCCTCAAACACGAGTATTTTCATTCCTAAGTGGACATTCATGGGTTCTTTTACCATTATAACGATGACGCACACAATGTGCTCACCACCCCTTAAAAAGAATTCGCCCACGAATTCAGTTGAAGCCCGACCAAAACCAGTAGTCTGATACCAAATTGTAACACCCCCTATCCGTCGCATAGCATATAGCAGTAGGTCCGGCCGGGGCCCGACGCCATATTCCACAGACAGACCGGGTGGTTACGTATGGAAACCATCCAACCAATCTCAACGTCCTACACAGAGCATTCTAGCGGAAGCAGTTTATTAGTTGTAAACAAGAACCCAGCATTAGAGCACGAATGTCCACTAGTACATAAATAGGAATGTATACAAAATACCCAAAATCGGCCTTAAGGCCTTACAGAATGTTTCACTTGAATAATACATGATTTACAAACCTCGGCACGCAGGCCGGTCATACATGAATAAAACAGAAAACATTTCCACTTGGGCCTTCGAGGGCCAGCTTTGCAAAAAGGGCTTTAGCCCGCTAGTGACCGCTTGGTCCAGCTGCACCTGCAAGCAACGAACCACCGCATGGTGGCAAAACAAGGCAACGGTCAGCAATGCTGACCAAATTATAACGATCCCGCCCCCAACTCGGGGCGGCGATGCTCCTTCCCTGCATTTCATTAGCACAAGCGAGCAATGCATATAACCATAGCCATTTCATCACAGACGTTGGCTCATACGGCCACACATCCCGTGCACTCAGGGCACATTCTCGGTGAACCGGTCGATGTTACGTCAATTAAAGCCATTAACATTCCGGACTCACCACCGCCACTTAGACGGCCAAACCTATGAGCAATTTGTCTTCCTGGCCTGGGTCACGACAGTTTAAGCCATTGACCGCCGAAGACTCCCATCTATGCCAACAGCGAGTGCCACGTAACCTTAGGTCTCTCTAACCGAACGACATAAAGCGGGTACGGTTCCATCTAACCCGTGCTCACATCGCAACGACAATTTAAGCCATTTGTGCGGGTCAAACTTCCACCGAGTCCCATTCTACCGCAAATCACATAACTCAGTTATGTTCGAGTTGGCTCTCAGGCCACCAAGTTGGCAAGATCTCGTATCCGCCTAGTTTTCCGGGTGCACCTTTGGGTTAGTCCCCAAGGCTCCCTGTTGCAATCTACCGCGTAGAAAACCCGAAAAACACCCAATAGCACGGAGTCTTCTCCGGCCTTATGCAATGCAACATCACCGATCCAGACTAACATGTCCGGGTAGGCTTCACACAAAATGCCTACGTCCGTTCTCGCATACGGACTCTAAACAACGGGGACTTTACATATCTACCCGAAGGAACGCCTCCAACTCTCCGCAAACTCGCGAGAGCGGGCTTCCTATGCTAAGAAAAGGAGGGATTCATGCTCAAGATGAGGATCGTTACCCTTGAGTTCCTCTTTGGCGCCATCGAAAAGTAATCGGATAGAAATCACCGCACTTGCGTTGCCTCCGTGGATCCGGAGTCGGCTTGCGATTCGGAGCTCCGAAGCTCCTCCAATGGCGGATCTAGCTCTTCTTCCTCCAAGGGCTCTCCTCTTTCTCCAAGGGTTTGGAGAGATGAAAAAGGTAAGAAAGTGATGGATTTTCTAAGTCAAACCCGGGTATATCCTCTCAGGAACCATCCCCAGCCGTTGGATCTCAACCTAAGAAAACGAACGGCTTTGATTCGGGGCTGAAATGCCCAATCTGGACCGAACACGGCCTGGCACACGCCCGTGTCCAGGGCTGTGTGCCGCATTCGCCGTCAAAATCGAATCTCCTGGACCCTTACACGGGTATCGAACACGCCCGTGTTCGAGCTGACACGCCCATGTTCCAGCTGACACGACCGTGTAGCCGGCCGTGTACCCCATGATTTTCCCCCGTTTTCAACCCGAGCACTGCACGGGTCCTAGGACACTCCCGTGTCCTTGCCCGTGTCACCTTGACACGTCTGGGCCCCAGGCCGTGTACAAGGTCTCGACATTTCATCGCGTGCAGATCGACGACTCGATGACACGGCCTTGGACACGCCCGTGTCCTAGGCCGTGTGCCTTGTCTCGACGATCGTCGAGCGAATCTCGACGAATTCCCCGGGACGATCGTCGACACGGGTCGACACGCCCTGCGACACGCCCGTGTCGCAGGCCGTGTGCCCATTCTCGACGAATCGTCGAGTATATCTCGACGACTTCACGGCTAAGTGTAGACACGGGTCGACACGCCCTGCGACACGCCCGTGTCGCAGGCCGTGTGCCCATTCTCGACGAATCGTCGAGTATAACTCGACGACTTCGCGGCTAAGTGTCGACACACGCTTGACACGCCCTGGGACACGCCCGTGTCCCAGGCCGTGTGCCTTCTGCCAGAATCCAAACTGGCCCAAAACGTCCCCCTTTGCTCCTTTGAGTTTCGGGGCGTTACACGGGCTTCCTATGCAAAGGAAATGAGAGCTTCACATGCTCAAGTAGAGAATCGTTACCCTAGCATATTTCCTTGGTGCCATGGAAATCTATATGGATGGAAAGCACCGCAATCTCCCTGCCTCCGTAGATCCGAAGTCGGCTTACGATTTGGAGCTCCGAAACTCCGCCAGCAACCAGATTTAGCTTCCTTTCTTCTTCCTTGCTCTCCCTTCTATCTAGACTTTAGATAGAGACTTAAGTGAAAGAAGTGAGGGATTTGAAACCCTATTCCCGGGTATATCCCAGTAGGAATAACCCCCAGCCATCGGATCCCAAAATAAGGAAACGAACGGCCACGATCCGTAGCCGAAATGCAAAACCTGGGACGAACACGGCCTGCGACACGCCCGTGTCTAGGGTCGTGTCCCCCATTCACCGTCGAAATCGACGCGTCTCGAAAAACACACGGGCACCCGACACGCCCGTGTTCGACCTGACATGCCCGTGCAGACAGTACACGCCCGTGTTCCCGAGCGTGTTCCTCCATCAACAAAGGACCAACACCAACCCGAGACTCACACGGGTCTTGGAAACGCCTGTGTCCTATTTAACACGCCCGTGTCATACCCGAACACGCCTGGGCTCCAGGCCGTGTTCACAGTCTTGACACTTCGTCGAGCACAGTTCGTCGACCACCTTACACGGCCTTGGACACGCCCGTGTCCTAGGCCGTGTTCCGTGTCTCTACATTTCGTCGAGCGGAAATGTCGACTTCCCAGGCAGATCGTCGACACGAACTTGACATGCCCTGGGACATGCCCGTGTCTCAGGCCGTGTTCGCTGCTCGATGATCGTCGACTCCAGAATTCGTCGACCTCTCGGCCAAATCGTCGACCCAAACACGACACGCCCTGGGACACGCCCGTGTCCCAGGCCGTGTGCCCCCTGCCAAATTCCAAACTTGGCTCAAAACGCCTCCCGTCGTTCCTTCGAGTTTCGGGGCGTTACAACTCTCTCCCTCTCAAAAGAATTTCGTCCTCGAAATTACATAAAGAAAAGAAACATAAAACTTAAACGGTACCTGAGTGAAACAACTCCGGGTAATCCTCAAGCATGGTCTGCTCTCGCTCCCAAGAGAGCTCTTCCCGACCGCAATTGTCCCAACGGACCTTGACCATCCTGATCTCTTTATTGCGCAGCCGCTTGACTTCTGTGTCCTCAATACGAACGGGCTTGACCTTCATCGTCAACCCATTCTCGACCGGTACTTGATCCACCGCAATCACATGCGATGGCTCTTACACCGCCTTCCGTAGTATCGATATATGGAACACATCATGTAGACCACTAAGCTCCACTGATAGCTTCAAATGATAAGCTGCTTCACCAATCCGCTCCAGAACCCCAAACGGTACAAGGTACCTCGGGCTTAGCTTCTTTAAGCGCCACACCTGCGAGACACCCTTGAACGGCTTAATCTTCAAGTACACCCAGTCGCCAACAGCGAACTCCACTGTTGGGTATTGTATCCACAATCACCTGGATTTGAGGAAGCCACCTGTCAAGCTAAGATGAATTCACAATATATTTGATGAAACCTCTTAAGTTGTGCTTGCAGTTATTCCACGCTAAGTGCACACCAATATCAGGGTGCAGTAGGTCAATATACACCGGTCTGCACGACGTAATCCCTCGTTGAGCAGATCAGTGTGTTGGCCTACGTGTACTCTCTCTATTGGAGTGCACTTACTTTCAAGTACAGGGCTGTAATCTTGCAAGAGCAGGCAAGGAGCAAGGATAGGTCAAGGAGCTCATCATGGGTGGAAAGACGAAAATTCGTCTAAGTACAATTCGACAAGAATCACCAAGTGATTCTCGCCGATTCGGCGAGAATCACTAGTGATTCTCGCCGAATCGTCGAGAATCATTAGTGATTCTCGCCGACTCTATCCTGCTACCTCAACTCGGTGCCAAGTAAGATTCGACGAGAATCACTAGTGATTCTCGCCGAACCCATCGTTGAGCAGATCATGAATACTAAGTTATATTCGTTGAGAATCAACAAGTGAATCATCGAGAATCACTAGTGATTCTCGACGAATCGTCGAGAATCACTAACTGATTCTCGCCGATTCGTCGAGAATCACCTATGATTCTCGACGAATTTTACTTGGCGATTTCTCGAGATGCTGCTGGACCGGATTCTGCCGCTGGACTATTTTGAACCGGATTTCGGGTATCTACGTGTGGGACCCACAACAGTCATATTGTAAGGGTCTACAGTGTATAAATACATGGGTATTTTTGAACAGAAAAGGGGCGAAGAAGATAAGAAATTCGCGAGCCGTAACGTGACCTAAATCGCCGCTTCCGCTCCGCCGCCGCTGCCGCCGCTCGCGATAAGTTGTTCGCCGGTTGATCGTGGTTTCGCCCAGATCCTCCTGCGACAGAAGCCTAGCTAAGCTCAGCGTCTCACGTGTCTAACCGAAGATCCCTTGTCTCTCGATTTGTAGATCGGGAAAGTCTTCCCCATCCGAATCGATCGAGACGATTGATCCTAGTGTGACCGTTGGTAGACCTAGCTAGATTCGCTACGAAGTTTGGATCTCTAAAGAAGTGCAGCCGCACATCGTTGTTGCCGCCAATCCCGTGAACCTTGCCGCCACCCATCTTGCCGCCGCTGGTTCCGGGGAGATCCTCTCCAAGAGAGATCTAGGGTAGTGGACTCTTTGTGGACTTCAAGAACACGTCGTCAACAAAGAGGGACACCTTAGTCTCCATACGTAGTTTGTATCTCTTGTACATTCTAGTTTTACTCTTGTTGTAAAGGAACGTTTGTTCCGTGTTGTAAGGGTTGGGTGCAACCCGGTTTGTGGGAGTGTTGACTCCTACGTGTGGAAGGGTTCCTTCCGATAGTGCAAGGATTGGATTTCAATCCTGTTGGAGAAGTGACCGAGTCGTCCCTTGTTGGGAGATAGGTCGAAGGGGGAAAGTGGATGTACCCAAGTCGGGGAACCACTATAAATTGCCTGTGTATTCTGTGTGCTATGCTGTTTATTTTTATTGTGCAGGTACCATTTTAAATTCCACAAAAACGCTGCACGTCACCTATTCCCCCCCCCCATAGGTGAAGATAGTTGACACTAGGTGGACTTTCAAGTGGTATCAGAGCTAGGTTCCTCATCAAAAAGGTTTACACCTTGAGTAGTATCCTGCCACTAGTGTCAGAAGCATGGAGCTGGATTATGAGATATCGCCACTAAGATTCCCCGCATGCCCAAAGGAGTATTATCTAGTCTGGAGGATGAGGGTGTCATGTCACCTGGAGGCCATCGATCCTCGAGCATCTTTCATCCTGGAAGAGGGTCCTTTCATTCCTATGAAGACCTCCTGCTCTGGAAAGAATATCGAAGTGCCCAAGTGCATTGCAGAGATGTTAGAGACGGAACTATCACTCTTTAACTTGGACAAGAGGATTCGTCAAATTATCTTGGATATCTGGTCTGGAGCTTCTCGCTCTAGATTGGAAAAATGTAGGACGACTAAATCTATGTGGGTGATGATCTCTGAGCTGATGGGGGGGTCAGAGAAAGCTGGAATCTGCTGTCAACCAGAGGATGAAGCCTATGTGGGGGTCTTCACCTCTGAATATGAAGGCAAGGATCTCTCGGACAACATCAGAGCTCCAGTGTCCATGTTTGAGACTGAAGAGGCCAGTGAGGAAAGCAGCTCTGATGAGGATGACACAATGGTCACTGGATCTAATGACAATATCACTGAAGAGCAGTTAACCTCTTCATCCTGCCCCGTATCTCTTGTAGTTTCTGAAGACAGGAACTGCCTTCCTACAAAAAATTCTGATTCTTTGAAGAGAGCCCTTCAGTCAAGCAACCTACTTGCTGAGGAGCAAGCTCAAGAGATTGCTCGACTGAAGATCTTGTTGGTTCTCCAATTGGCATCCAACAAGGTCAATGACTCAAAAATCTCAGCTCTAGAGAGTAGTCTAGAGAATGAGAAAAGAATAGTATCAAACTTTTCCAAGGTTGATGCTATAAAGAGAAAGCAAGAAGATGGGTGGATCTCCCGGATTATCAATTCGTGGAGAAATGGGGAAACGGTATTCCGACCCCCCACTCCAAGCAGGAAGGCAACTCATCATGCCTTCAGGTATGACCACAGGAACAATCGTGGTCACTGTAAGGGTGATCTGTCCTCATGTGGAGACACCCGTATTGCAAGGGCCGTCGTGGCCACCCATGAGAGAATACCTAAGGCTCCTTCTGAGCCCTTTGTATTCACTGCCACTGCTTCAACTCGGTGTGAATCTGCATGTCCCAGCTCACAGAACACTTCTCACCACCCGAGGACACAGGACAGGGAGGTTAGAAGTCATGGTGTAAGTTTTCATGGGGCCTCAGGAAGGGGGATGCCTGAAAGGAAGGCACCACCTCCCCGGCCTCATGACGCTTGCAACATGCATTCCTTCCACCCTTCCACGTGTCACGGTGGAAGAGGAAATTTTGTGAGGAGATCATGCCCTATCCCGTTTAGACCTAGGACCGTGACTACCTCAGTCACTAGATCAGGTCAGAAACGGCGATACAATATTCACCCGTGTTGGTGCTGTGGCAAAGTGGGACACTTTGCCATCGACTGTTGGCACAACCCCTCTGTGTCAAGGGCAAGGGCCTATCCACATTTTCTGAGCAAAGGTAGCCTTCCTAACAGGTTTTCTGAAGGAAGGCAGTCGAGTGCTTATGCTAAGAGGAACCTAGGACCTAAAATGATTTGGGTTCCTAAGGTAGAGTAATTCTTTATTGCAGTGTAGTCTAGGTTCCCGTGAATATGATGGGAAATAGACAGTAGGTGGCTCAAGACTAAATTGGAACAAGCGTCTGGAATATCAGATGTGATATCTACTTGAGCATATCCACATTGAGCTCCTAAAATGTTATACCTGAGGGACTAAATGATAACTCTCATAATCCCTGGTACGTTTAATCAATTCTAGGACTTGAGTCATATTGTATCCACATTTACATATATATCTTTATATAGGTATATTTATACTTATGCTTATACATATATGTGTGCACATCTAAGGATAGGTTAACTCGATACATACAAACCTTTTATACATCAATAAAGAGTTAACAAAGATATGTCATTGTGAATCTCGACAACTCACAATTGACATCAAGAAGTATTTGGAAAAGCCCCGTTCAAACCCAAATAGATTGGCTTTAAGATATATATATATTTATAATTTTTAAATTGACTTGACATCAGAAGAATTCGAAAATGCTGCAATGCCTCTTAACTTGAAGATTCCTAGTAAAGAAACCTTTCGATTTCAACTTAGACAAAGAAACCCTTCGATTACAACTTAGACAAATTCCCACCGACTCTTAGCAAAGGGATCCCGTTATAACTTGTTAAACCCTTATTAAAACCTGTCGTTAACGCAAAGAAATCCCGCCGACCTTTCATTTCCACGGGAAACTTACCGCAGCATACTCGTCGAATGAGCAGAAATCCCGCCGACCCTTTATATATTTAGAATCCCGCCGACCCTTCACCTTCCATAGGAATCCCGCCGAAGGAGCAAACTCGCCGAATCCCGTTGAACTTCGCAGGAAACATGCCTAATCCCGCAAAGGTCTTCGCCAAGTCGTCTTCCCGCAAGGTTCCCGCAAAGGTCTTCGCCGAGTCGTCTTCCCACAAGTGATTCTCGTCGAAGCCCGCAGGAAAACTCGCCGAATCTCTCCGCAGGGGAAACTCACCGGAAGGGAAGCTCGCCGAATCGGTCTCCATCGAAGGTCTCCCGCCGTATCCCGTTGGATGCTCGTCAAATCGCGTCGGAAACTCATCGACTGCCGCAAGATTAACCGAAGGACGCTCACTCTGTTCTTGGACGCTCTTCCGGTTTCGATTCTTGCTTCCAGGAATTTCTCCGCGTGCACTCATCAGGTGTCCCTCGTCTTCATCGCACTAACTCACCGTCTACACTTTTAGGTAACCGCCCCCTCACCCTCACTTGGCCTTGATCACTAGTGTCGCATCCTTTTTGATTTTTGATTAAGCATAGAGTAGGGCTTTTCTCCCTAGATTTACGATGGCTCCAAGGACAACTGCTGGGCTGGTCACCGGATGCGAGCTGGTTCGCACATGGTTCTCTCATGCCTCAGTTGAATTCAGGAACATCATCCTTATGCTAGAGGAGGCTGGACTCTCATTCGTCCTAGAGCATCCCTGTAAAATCCTGGACAAGGAGGTGCTGGAGTTCTTTGCAACCGCAAAACTCCAGAATGACGATTCTCTTATCAAAAGCAAGGTAGCCGGGGCAAAGATCAAGATGTCTGCCAGCAAGCTGACCCGCTTCCCGCAGCTCTCTAGCTCGGAGCATGAGGACTATCTTGAGGAAGAAGACAAAACCCGGACTCTATTATTCTGTGGACTCCCTCGAGGAACACGGTCAATAAAGCGCAAGGATATAAATGAAGAAGGGAAGCTTCTGTCAGACATAATCAGAAAAGTACTCATCTGCAAGCCAGGCTCTCATGACCATATCTCTGGGGACATGTTCAAGATCCTGGTGGCAATTGTCTGCCGGAAAAGTTTTAACTGGGGGGCCTTGCTGTTTGAGAAGATAAAGGACACCCTGAGATCTCCGAGCTTTGGGCGAATCATAAGTCTGTATCTCAATCAGCTGAATGGAGACAAGTTTGACATGAGTAAAGGTGTTCCTCTACACTACTTGAAGAAGATGGACTCAAGTGTCTTTGACAGATGGGAGAGGCGGATTGGGCAGACTGCCGTGGAAGAACAACAGGACGTATCTCCAGCAGTAACCCCCAGTGAAATTCCTGATACTTTGACTGCAGGAATTGAGGGGGAGCCTCTACCCACTCATACTGATATCGTAGCTGACATCTCCCAAATAGCCAGAGATGCTGTGGCAGATATACAAGAAGACAGTGAAGCTGTGCCGGAAAATGAGGAGGCCCTGAACCGGAATGATCAAGGAGCCGAAGCTGATGTACAGGGGACTGCTGACCAAGAGTTGGAAGAGGATGCTGATGAAGATGATTTCATGGATGATGAAGGAGAGGATGATGGCAATGAGGGACAAGAAGCATTGGAGACTCAGGATCTCATTGAACCTCCATCTAACAAGCACGCACCTGAAATCATTCCTGAAAACATTGGTGCACGAGTGGAGGGGGAGTCCGAGAAATCTGCAGATGCTGCAAATATTCCTCCCTTAGAGGCTGTGATCCTGTCTAGCTCTACAGGTGCTTCTGCTGAAGAGCAAGGCCAAGAAGTGCCTAAGAATATTCCTCTACGAGATGATATAGCCACTCACACCGTGAATATCATTCAGGGCATAGTGGATGAGCTTAAGACCTATTTTGAAAAAGCTCAAAATAAAATGCTGAAAAGGATTAAGGAATCTGAAAATCTCATGCTCAAGAATATGGTGGAGATCAATCATAAACTTGACGTGATGGAAAAGAAATTTGAAGAAAAGTATACCGCGGCCGGCCAAGCGGTCACTCTTCTTATGGACGGGTTGAAAAGGAACACCGACACTCTTGTCGTGGTAAATCAGAATGCTCATGTTGTCGCAAACAACATTCAAAAGTTTGACGGTAATATGGTAACTCTCAACGCCAATCAGCAAGCCTTAGTCAATGAATTCTCCAGGACTTCAAAGCATATTGATGAGTCACTGTATTCTTATGCAAACTCCATAGCGGTCGAAGCAAAAAAGGGGGAGAAAGAGTATATAGCTAAGATGGCCGAGCTTCAAGAAATCATGATCACAAACTTCGAACAGTCAAACAAATACGTCTATGACAGCTGCTGGTGGATGCTTCAGCAGGCGTTAGGCATCGTGTTGCCTGAAAATCCTGCGGATATTCATGCTCCTGAGACTTCTACGACCGCTGAGGGGGTAAGTGCTGCTGAGGGAGTAAGTGCTGCAGATGTTCCCATGAGTGAAGCTGATGCTCGGGCTGTTTCCAAAGCTAAACTGAGGAGCATGTTTGACCAAGAGGCCCTAGCAAAAGCCAGGGGCAAGAGAAAAGCTCAAGAAGGGACCTCCAAGGAGACACTAGCTGAGAAGAGAATCAGACTGAGTGAGGAGGAAGTACGAAACGAAAAGTGGAGTACAGTTTCAAAGAATATCATCTTGGACACCTTTTGGCTACAAGAAAAAGGAGAACTCAATCGAAACGAAGTATACAGCCAGTATGAGTGGGAAATGCACAAGACGTATAAAGCGAAACAAAACATCTTCTTCAGGAACAACACGACAGCAGATAAAGTTCCTCCTCCCAGATATTATCCGAAGCCTAAAGAGTATATGGAGAGGCAAAGGAAGAAGTATTTGGCGCAAAAACTCAAGGATGACTTAGCTAAGGAAAAATAGTCAACAATTTATAGCTTGTCATTCTCTCTCAAGAACATTTAATGCTTATTGTTATTATATGAACAATTCTGAGATTATACATGTATATATATATTAGTATATATATTTGAATTTGTGGATGATTCAAGTCTTGATCTGTTTGCTTATATTCTATTATGCTGCATGTTTAAATTCTGAATGCTGTTGTTATTATTTGATTAGTGTTATTCATCTTAGCTAGTAGGGTTTTGGCTTCGTCAAATAGGGGGAGATTGTTGGGTATTGTATCCACAATCACCTGGATTTGAGGAAGCCACCTGTCAAGCTAAGATGAATTCACAATGTATTTGATGAAACCTCTTAAGTTGTGCTTGCAGTTATTCCACGCTAAGTGCACACCAATGTCAGGGTGCAGTAGGTCAATATACACGGGTCTGCACGACGTAATCCCTCGTTGAGCAGATCAGTGTGTTGGCCTACGTGTACTCTCTCTATTGGAGTGCACTTACTTTCAAGTACAGGGCTGTAGTCTTGCAAGAGCAGACAAGGAGCAAGGATAGGTCAAGGAGCTCATCATGGGTGGAAAGACGAAAATTCGTCTAAGTACAATTCGACGAGAATCACCAAGTGATTCTCGCCGATTCGGCGAGAATCACTAGTGATTCTCGCCGAATCATCGAGAATCATTAGTGATTCTCGTCAACTCTATCCGACTACCTCAACACGGTGCCAAGTAAGATTCGACGAGAATCACTAGTGATTCTCGCCGAACCCATCGTTGAGCAGATCATGAATACCAAGTTATATTCATTGAGAATCAACAAGTGAATCGTCGAGAATCACTAGTGATTCTCGACGAATCGTCGAGAATCACTAACTGATTCTCGCCGATTCGTCGAGAATCACCTATGATTCTCGACGAATTTTACTTGGCGATTTCTCGAGATGCTGCTGGACCGGATTCTGCCGCTGTACTATTTTGAACCGGATTTCGGGTATCTACGTGTGGGACCCACAACGGTCATATTGTAAGGGTCTACAGTGTATAAATACATGGGTATTTTTGAACAGAAAAGGGGTGAAGAAGACAAGAAATTCGCGAGCCGTAACGTGACCTAAATCGCCGCTTCCGCTCCGCCGCCGCCGCCGCCGCTCGCGACAAGTTGTTCGTCGGTTGATCGTGGTTTCGCCCAGATCCTCCTGCGACAGAAGCCTAGCTAAGCTCAGCGTCTCACGTGTCTAACCGGAGATCCCTTGTCTCTCGATTTGTAGATCGGGAAAGTCTTCCCCATCCGAATCGATCGAGACGATTGATCCTAGTGTGACCGTTGGTAGACCTAGCTAGCTTCGCTATGAAGTTTGGATCTCTAAAGAAGTGCAGCCGCACATCGTTGTTGCCGCCAATCCCGTGAACCTTGCCGCCGCCCATCTTGCCGCCGCCGGTTCCGGGGAGATCCTCTCCAAGAGAGATCTAGGGTAGTGGACTCTTTGTGGACTTCAAGAACACGTCGTCAACAAAGAGGGACACCTTAGTCTCCATACGTAGTTTGTATCTCTTGTACATTCTAGTTTTACTCTTGTTGTAAAGGAACGTTTGTTCCGTGTTGTAAGGGTTGGGTGCAACCCGGTTTGTGGGAGTGTTGACTCCTACGTGTGGAAGGGTTCCTTCCGATAGTGCAAGGATTGGATTTCAATCCTGTTGGAGAAGTGACCGAGTCGTTCCTTGTTGGGAGATAGGTCGAAGGGGGAAAGTGGATGTACCCAAGTCGGGGAACCACTATAAATTGCCTGTGTATTCTGTGTGCTGTGCTGTTTATTTTTATTGTGCGGGTACCATTTTAAATTCCGCAAAAACGCTGCACGTCACCTATTTCCCCCCCATAGGTGAAGATAGTTGACACTAGGTGGACTTTCATCCACGTTCCTGTGCTTGGCATTATAGTACTTAACCTGACGCTCTTGAGCGATTAGAACCTTTCCCGAATCGTTCGAACCAATGAAGTAGCATCTTCCACCTCTTGTCGCTTGTATAACTTTGTCTTACTCGTTTCCAACCAAGACAACGGCGTGCGGCATCTTCTACCATAAAGGGCCTCCAAGGGAGCCATTTGTATGCTTGCCTGGTAGCTATTGTTTTACGCGAACTCCACAAAGTATAGGTGGTCCTCCCATTGCTTTCCAAAATCCAAGACGCACATGCTAAGCATGTCTTCCATTGTCCTATTGACCCTCTCGGTCTGCCCATCAGTCTGCGAATGAAAGGCTGTGCTGAAACTCAGCTTTGTACCCAACATCTGCTGCACCAGCCTCTAATCATTGGACGTGAACCGCCCATCTCGGTCACTCATGATGCTGCGGGGAACACTGTGAAGCCGTACTATGTTGTCCACATATAACTTTGTCAATTTCTCAACCAGATCATCCTTCCTATGCGGAATGAAATGTGACACCTTCGTTAGACGATCTACGACCACCCAAATGGCGTCGTTCCCTTTTTGAGACCTTGGAAACCCGTGCACAAAGTCCATGGTGATGTCGTCAAACTTCCACTCTGGAATAGGCAAGGACTTCAAGAATCCTCCCGGCTTTTGGCATTCCGCCTTCACCAAGGCGCATGTCTGACACTTCGCCACATACAGTGCCACATCCTTCTTCAGTCCTTGCCACCAGAACAATTTCTTCACATCGCGGTACGTCTTCGTGCTCCCCGGGTGAATCGTGTACTTGGTATGATACGCCTCGTACAACAATTCCACCCGCAAAGTGCCCACATTTGGGATGCATAGACGACCATCTTTCGAAAGCAAACCATCCACAACCTCATATTGGGAATTTGACCCATCCAGAGCCTCTATCATGAGCTGCTTCATGCTGCTATCCACATCCAAAGCCTGCTGAATCCGATCAGCCAGGTCATACTGAACTTCCGTCCAGTTCAATAGCACTTCAACACTCGACTTCTTGTCTACGCAAGAGATCTCCAACGCCTCCAACTCCCGAACCAACCGCTCGTCATGCACCGATAGCCAATTGGCTTGAGCTGGGGCCCTGCGACTCAACGCATCCGCAACTGCATTGCCTTTACCAGGCACGTAGTGGATCTTGAATGTATAGTCCCCCAGGAACTCCATCCATCTACGCTGCCGCATGTTCAGATCTTTCTGATCCAACAAATATTTCAGGCTCTTATGGTCGGTATAGATATCGACCCTTACTCCATACAAGTAGTGCCTCCACAGCTTCAAGGCAAAAATCACGGCCGCTAACTCCAAGTCATGGATCGGATAATTCCTCTCGTGCACTTTCAGCTGTCTCGAGCCATACGCTATAACGCTTCCGTGCTGCAGTAATACACAACCCAAGCGACTGCCCGAAGCATCGCTGTAGATTTCAAAGCCTTTGGTCCCACTCGGCGCACTCAGCACAGGCGCTGTGGTCAACCGACACTTCAACTCCTCAAAAGCTCATGCGCACTCCGGCGTCCAAACAAACTTCTGCTCCTTCCTCGTCAAAGTAGTGAGAGGTAACACTATCCGCAAGAAGTTCTCCACGAAGTGCCTGTAATAGCCGACAAACGCCAGAAAACTTCGGACTTCCGCTACCGTAGCAAGCACAGGCCACTCTCGTATCGCAACAATATTTGTCAGATCCACCGTAATCCCCTCTCCACTCACTATATGATCGAGGAACGCCACTGAGGACAACCAAAACTCGCATTTCGAGAACTTGGCGTACAATTGATTCCTCCTCAGCATCTCCAATACCAAGTGAAGATGCCTGAAGTGATCTTCCTCACTCTGCGAGTACACCAAAATGCCGTCGATGAAGACGATCACAAAATGGTCCAAGTACTCCCTGAAATTCCTGTTCATCAAATCCATGAACACTGACGGCGCATTCGTCACCCCAAACGGCATGACCGTAAACTCGTAATGCCCGTGTCTCGTACTGAACGCTGTCTTAGGGATATCACTCTCCCTTATCCTCAACTGATAGTAACCAGACTTGAGATCCAACTTCAAGTACACCGTCGACCTGACTAACTGATCAAATAGATCATCAATCCTCGGGATCAGGTACTTGTTCTTTTCCGTTAGCTTGTTCAACTCCCAATAATCAATACAGAGTCTCAAGCTCCCGTCCTTCTTCTTAACAAAGAGGACCGGTGCGCTCCAAGGAGATGAACATGGATGCACATACCGTTGCTCCAACAACTCTTGCAATTGAACTTTCAGCTTCGCCATCTCCTTAGGCGCTAACCGATACAGAGTGCGTGATACTGGTTTTGCACCTAGCACTAGCTCAATCGTGAAATCTATCTCCCATTGAGGAGGGGCTCCAAGAAGATCACCAGGGAACACATCAGGGTACTCCGATACCACTGAAATACTATCCAATGAAGGCTTAGGCTTTTCAACCTCCACTAGCATAAAGAATAGCTCTGCTCCAGCACGAACCACCTTCACCACCTAAAGAGCAGACATCAACATCTTGCTCGACCATTTCAAACCTGTAAAAGTCATCTCACGACCTATTCCCAACTTGACTTCCTTGTGACCGCAATCAATATAAGCTTGCTATTCCGAGAGCCAGTCCATGCCAAATATTACGTCGAACTCCACCAGCGGCAGTAGCGACGCTAGCAAATGGAATTCCTGACACCCAATACGAATCTGAATGGCACAGATTCTCTACACGCGCATCGAACACCCATTGGGCAACAACACATCCAGTTTGTCCTTCGCCACCGAAGAAGGTACTCTGATGCACAATATGAACCCTTCGGACAAAAAGGAGTGTGAAGCTCCCGTATCAAAGAGTGCTCTCGTCGGATACTCGCAAATCAAAAAAATCCTAAACAAGTAGTGGTAAGGTAACACGCACATAACAAGTATAAAACAATCTGACTTGCTATAAATTTAAACCATACCTGTCACTACATCCGCTTGTTTAATGGCCTCCTGTTGCCCAAGATTATAAACTCTCGGTTGTGCCGGAGCATAATGGGACGCGGTTGACTCCACCGCCTTGCGCTTTTCTTCATAAGTTGCTCCCGGCTTCCTTTCGGACTTGGGACGTCCGCTCCAGCAGTCACGGGCAAAGTGCCCCGACTTTCCACAAGTAAAACATGCACCCGGGGTCCGACCCATAGTCGCCCTAGAAGCACCGGAAGAAGGAGCTGGACCCGAAGTCCTAGCCTTCTTAAAGAACTTACGGTACCCAGACTTTGAGGTAGTCGTCACCTTGAACTCAGACTTCTTATCACCAAAGCTTTTCTTCGCTTGAACATTCTTCATGTCCTTCTCCAAGGACCGGGCCGTGTTGACCAGGGTCAAGAAGTCCTGCGTCATAGGCCCCGAGAGTAGTAGCCTCAAGTCATCTCTCAAACCTTCTTAGAATCAGTTTGTCTTGCGTTCCTCATCCTTGATGGTGGAGCTAGCGTACCGACCCAATCGGGTAAACTCATGGAGATACTCATCCACACTACTCTCTCCTTATACCAACCTCTGGAACTCATTCTCCAAAGCTATCCTCTGCGCCGAAGGGAGATACCTAGCCAAGAATAGTCTCGAGAACTCCTCCATCGAGACGTCCGTAACTTGCCTTCCCCTCAAGAGGTGCAACTCCAAGCCTTCCCACCACAACCTAACATCACCGTCCAAAAGGAACGTAGCTATAGTGGTCATCTGCCGCTCCTTCGTCTCAGTAGTTGTCAGGAATCTCTTCACTCAGGAGAGCCAGTCTTCAACTTGCGATGAGGTTCCAAACCTCGAGAACACATGAGGATTAAAGCTCATAACGTGCTTGAGCTGCCTTTCAGTTGCTCGCCTCAGCACCAAAGGCTCCACTACAACCTGCTCCACTCTTCTCAGCTCAGCCTCTTGAAGAGGTACCTGCTCCATCGTAGGAGCGGGCTGCTGCATCTGCCTTGCAGGCTGTGCATTGATCATGAAAAACACTGCTTCAGCCACCAATCGTATGGTCTCAGCTGATGGAGGTGTTGCAGGAGCATCATTTGATGCACTACTAGCATCAGAAACTCGGTGTTCTGACGGCCCAGCACCGCTTCTGGTCACCTATAGTTGTACAAAACACCGTTAAGCGACCATACAAAATTGTAAAAAGCAATTATAGGAACACGCAGGTTCCTCAAACACGTGTATTTTCATTCTTAAGTGGACATTCATGGGTTATTTTGCTGTTATAACGATGACGCACACACATGTGCTCACCACCCCTTAAAAAGAATTCGTCCACGAATTTAGTTTAAGCCTGACCGAAATTAGGAGACTGATACAAAATTGTAACACCCCCTATCCGTCGCATAACATATAACAGTAGGTCCGGCCGGGGCCCGACGTCATATACGACAGACAGACCGAGTGGTTACTCAATGAAAACCATCCAACTAACATACAATGTCCTACACAGAGTCATTCTAGTAGAAGCAATTTTAATAGTTACAAATAAAAGAACCCTGCTACTAGCATGAATGTCCACTACAAAGCCAACAGGAATGAACGTACAAATACACAAGTACTGGCCTTAAGGCCTTACAATAATTTGCTTGAATATCAATGTTTTCCAAACCTCGGCATGCAGGCCGGCCATACATAAATAACAGAAAACACTCAAAATTAGGCCTTTGAGGGCCGGCTCAGCAACTTGGGCTTTGGCCCGCTATTTAGCACTCGGCTCCACAACACCTGCAAGCAACAATCCACCGCACGGTGGCAAACAAAGGAAACGGTCAGCTATGCTGACCAAATTATAACGATCCCGCCCCCAACTCGGGGCGGCGATGCTCCATCCCTGCACTTTGTTAGCATAATCCAGTAGTATAGTGTAATTACACAACAACACAGGCGTAGGCACTCACGACCACACACCCCATGCACTCAGGGCACATTCTCGATGAACGGGTCAATGTCACGTTAGTTTAAGCCATAGAAATCTCGGTCTCACCACCACCACAAAGACGGCCAAATTTCGTGAGCATTTTGTCTTCCCAGCATGGGTCACGTCAATTTAAGCCATAGACCGCCGAAGACCCTCATTTATGCCAACAACTCCCACCGAATGACATAGGACAGGTACGGTTCCGCCTAACCCGTGCTCACATCGCAACGAAAATATAAGCCATATGCGCGGGTCAAACTTCTCCCGAGTCCCGTTTCCGTTACACACTTCACATAACCCGGTTATGTTCAAGTTGGCTCCCAGGCCACCATGTTGGTAGAATCATGCATCTGCCCAGTTTTCCGGGTGCACCTTGGAGTTAATCCCCAAGGCTCCCTGTTGCAATCTACCTTGTAGAAAACCCGAAAAACAAACATTCGCACGGAGTCTTCTCCGGCCACTTATGCAATGCAACATCACCGATCCAGACCAACTTATCTGGGTAGGCTTCACACATCATGCCTATATCCGTTCTCGATCACGGACTCTACACAACGGATACTATTCATGTCTACCCGAAGGAACGCCTCAACTCACCGCAAACTCGCGAGAACGGGCTTCCTATGCAAAGGAAACGAGAGCTTCACATGCTCAAGTAGAGAATCGTTACCCTAGAACTTTTCCTTGGCGCCATGGAAATGTATGCGAATGGAAGACACCGCAATCTCCTTGCCTCTGTAGATCCGAAGTCGGCTCGCGATTTGGAGCTCCGAAACTCCGCCAGCAACCGGATTTAGCTTCCTTTCTTCTTCCTTGCTCTCCCTTCTCTCTAGACTTTATAAAGAGACTTAAGTGAAAGAAGTGAGGGATTTGAAACCCTATTCCCGGGTATATCCCAGTAGGAACAACCCCCATCCGTCGGATCCCAAAATAAGGAAATGAATGGCCACGATCTGTAGCCGAAATGCAAAACCTGGGCCGAACACGGCCCGCGACACGCCCACGTCCAGGGCGTGTCCCCCATTCACCGTCTAAATCGACGCATCTCGAAAAACACACGGGCACCTGACACGCCCGTGTTCAACCTGACATGCCCGTGTCAGACAGTACATGCCCGTGTTCCCCTGCGTGTTCCTCCATCAACACAGGACCAACACCAACCCGAGACTCACACGGGTCTTGGACATGCCCGTTTCCTATTTGACACGCTCGTGTCATACCCGAACACGCTTGGGCTACAAGCCGTGTTCACAGTCTCGACACTTCGTCGAGCACAGTTCGTCGACCACCCGACACAGCCTTGGACACGCCCGTGTCCTAGGCCGTGTTCTGTGTCTCGACATTTCGTCGAGCGAAAATGTCGACTTCCCTGGCAGATCTTCGACACGAGATCGACACGCCCTGAGACACGCCCGTGTCTCAGGACGTGTTCGCTGCTCGACGATCGTCGACTCCAGAATTCATCGACCTCTCGGCCAAATCGTCGACCCAAACACGACACGCCCTGGGACACGCCCGTGTCCAAGGCCGTGTGCCCCCTGCCAAATTCCAAACTTGGCTCAAAAACCCTCCCGTCGTTCCTTCGAGTTTCGGGGCGATACGGCCCTTCTCCTTCCTCTAAAATGAACAGACTTGACTCCTCTAATGATTCAAATGCCTTAAGAGCCATTAATCACACACACACACACATACATAATTGGTTGTAACAAAAGAGAGGCTTGTTTTAACAAATTTGACATGTTTTAACTCTATGATGAGGTGACATCTTGTGGAGGTGGGAGGAGGTCAGTATAAACCAACAAATAAGAGTTAAAATCATATGTCTAAACTATGTATAGTATACAACAAACAAGAGAGGATAGAGAAATAACAATTTTGAAGAACTAAGTCACTATCATGAGTGATAGCGATATCCCGCAGCAAGAGTGATTTTTATATAAAAGGGCGGATTTCGGTTCAGATTTCAGTCTTCTCAATTTTTTCCTTTAACCCTAACACGAGAAACAAAGGTGACGCCTGCAGAAGCTTTAGATCTAAGGTATTCTTCATGTTTTTTTGTTGAAAATTTTTATAGATCTTCATTTTGGTTGCTATTGTTAGAGTTCTTTGGGATTAAAAAGTGTTTGTGTAGAAAATTTTGGAATTTACAAAGATTTGGAATGGTTTTAAGGGTTAGGGTTAGTTTTGCATAGATTTAGTAGATCTCCATTTATCGAATTTTTAGGTTGGTTTTTGAGTGAATTTAGTCTTGGACACAGAGATCTAAAATTTTTGACAGAAATTTCGGGATGGAGAAGCTTAACCGATATTGCCTGGCGATAGTCATTGTCGTCCGACGTTAGTAAAAATTCATATTTCAATCGAGTTTTCGGATAATTTCAAGAATGTCTTTCAGTTCAAGAGAAAGAAAGAGTTCTTCCAGCAATCCAAATTCATTCTACCGATCTTTCTAGGGATCAAAATGCGGTTTTAGGGATTTCAAAATTTGTGAAGTTTGATATTCCTCGAGATACACATATCTACGATCTCCTAGCACAGGCAGGTATAATGTCTATTATGATCCCGTATATATTTTGTTCTGTATTTGTGAGGGAGTTTTACAATCACTTCGAAGATACCTCACACTTTGGGTTGAACGAAGTGAGATTTCACATCTAAAGAGTAATACTTGATATCACTCATGAAGACTTGTGGAATGAATTTAGTTTAATAGACTGTGAGAATGTACTTGATATAGTGGAGAACTATTGGAAGGATAGAGAATGGACACAAGTTAATATACTTCTACATTGAACTATAACTAAAACACTGATCTACTCCATAACGAATCTCAATCTGGATGAGTACATGGTGCAAGACATTCTTAGAAATACTATTCTATTGAAGGGAGGAGACACTAGGAAAATCACTGCATAACTTACATTTGTCACTTATAAGATTTTAGAGAAGGAGCCATTTGATGTCCCAGATTTAACATTATCTGTGATCCGCTACACTTATAAGATGAATGATCCATTGAGAAAGAAAATTAATATGCTTAGATTCAGAAGTGTAATTCAGTGAGTGATATACTCGAAGTATAAAAGGATTACTCAAAATTTATACATATACGACTGTATTCCTCCAATTTATAATACAAAGATGACTAGATTCTCATAAGGACATGGTGAAGCGTCTACTTCAGCCATACCATGACTGACTAGACGTGAATCTTCTAGAATGATTGTACCTCCACTTCCTTGAGGTGGATCTCTACCAGAGAAAATAGATTGCCTTTATGACTTGGTGGAGATCTGACATGCTGAGACGACGATAAGGAATAAAGGAATCAAGAAATTTATGAATTTCATTGTTCAATGTTTGAAACTGAAAGCTACCCTAGCAGAAGAAATGAGTGGGAAAGTTCAGTGGAGGATCCTCCCGTCACTCTGTTCGACGAATGAGACGACCAAGGCAGCAATTAGATCAAAGCTCGAGTGAAGACCAGCCAGCAACCAGTGATGATTGGGTGATTAAATTTGATTTTTTGCAGGTTTAGGTTTCTAGAGCTATCGCGAGGCATTAGTTGTTGTCGCCCAACGATAGTGAATATTCAGAATTTCTTATTTTGTGATATGATACATTTTTTAGAGTGTTGGTTGTTGTATGATCTGACATTATGTGTTATGAGTGATGTGAGACATTATTGGTTATGATTAGACTATTTGTGATGGTTTTGATTATGCTTGATAATGTGTGTGAATATTATCTTAATTCTTGTGAATCCTTATCTTTTTGTTAACAGTTTAGTTATTAAATGTTTTGAAGTTTCACTAATAGTTTTATTTTGAAATATCAAAGACTCCTAATTCTAATCTTAGTGTTGAAAAGTGTGAATTAGGAAGTGGCTTTATAAAAAAAAACGGGCAAGTTGTGAATCGATTCCTCTAAAGTTTATTTTAATATTATCCTTTTTAATATGATCTCTAATAAAATGATGTCGAACATCTATGTCCTTAGAACTTGAATGATGTACTGGATTATAGTTTAGATCTATTGCACTTTATTATCACATTTTAATTCTATAATTTGTTATTTTACCCAAAAATCTTCTAAAGTTTGTTTCATGCAAATGGCTTGTACATAACTACCTAGTGCAATATATTCGATCTTAGTGGTAGAGAGGGAAACAGAATTTTGTTTCCTACTCGACCAAGAAATAAGTGAAGGGCCTAAAAAGTGATAAGTGCCACTTATGCTCTTACGATCTAAAGAACAACCAGCATAATCAGAATAAGAATAACCATGTAAGATAAAATCATCATTATGAGGATACCATAAAGCAAATTTCAAAGTATCAATAAGATATCTAAAAAAATGTTTAACAGCTTTCAAATGAGATTCTTTAGGATTAGCCTAAAATATAGCATATAAACAAACTGCAAACATAATATCAGGTTTAGATGCGGTTAAATATAATAATTATCCTATCATGCCCTATAAAAAGTTTGATAAATAAAAAAGCCACTTTCATCTTTTCCTAATTTTAAAAAACAATCACAGGATTACTAGCTTGCTGAGGGTTTTAAATCCAAATCATTTAAGAACATCATGAATATATTTTCATTGACAAATAAAAATTTCATCATGTTTTTGAGTAATTTGGAAACATAGAAAATATGTTAGTTTTCATACCATACTCATATCAAATTCATTATTCATAACATTCACAAGATCATTACATAACTCTTCATTAGTGGCACCAAAAATAATGCAATCAACATAAATTTGTAAAACTACTAAAACATCATTACCAAGCTTAATGAAGAGTGTACAATCAAAGATACTAATTTTAAACTCATTCTTTATGAAATATAAAGTTAATCTCTCATACCATGCACGAGGTGCTTGTTTCAAACCTTAAAGTACTTTTTCTAATTTATAAACATGATCTGGAACTTTTTCATTCACAAAAAATGGGGTTGTTTTACAAAAAATTCGTCCTTAATGTGCCCATTTAAAAAGCTGTTTTTACATCCATTTGAAATAATCTAAAGCTCTTGAAACTAGCAAAAGCAAGAAAAATTCTAACAGCTTCAAGACGTGCTACAGGTGCAAAGGTTTTATCAAAATATACCCCCTCAATATGAGCATATCCTTTTGCTACAAGCCTAGCTTTATTTCAGTGATCCTAGATCCACTGTCCAATTTATTCTTAAAAATCTATTTAACACCTACAATAGGATGATAAGTTGGTCTCTCTACAAATTTCCAAACCTTATTCCATTCAAATTAATTAAGTTCATCATTCATAGCTAAAAACTAAGACTAATCATTTAAAGTGGTTGAAACATCCTTAGGTTCTATATTAGAAATAAAACATAGGTTTGAAAATAAATAATTAAAGAAGAATGGGTACTTACCCCTCTTGATGTGTAAGACACCCTTTTTTTCTTTTTAAACTACGGGGTATCAGGCCTAGAACCACCGCTTTATGGTGACACCATCACACCCGGGAAGGTCGTCACTAAAAAATGCCGATCGTGCTGCCCATATTGATCACAGAATAGTAGCAAAAGTAAGAGAGTATGAGAAATCAGAACTCTAACACATGTCCACAATGATCACATATACAGTAATAATTCTCCACGAAGGGAGAGTCCACAACAATAATAATAAAAGTACCTGAAATATGGCGCATGCCTGATACATCAAGTCCTCTCTACAAGTCACTCATCGCGAAAGAGAATCTATAACAACTACTAGTGAACGGGACTTACAGTCCCAGCTATCTGAATTCTGGTGCTAGATTGTCCCGTATCCAAGTGTGCCGACCTCTAGGGCTGCACCTCCAAGCTGGGCTCCACGATCCCCTAAAATGATTTGGTCTTAAAACCATTACTCTAATGACTAAGTCCTATCATACCCCACCCCTCCCCCATGGCTCCTAGGCACTGTACGGAGAGGAGTAAAGGGAAGCTTTGAAGGCGGAGAATAAGCAAAGCAGGTGACGGTTGAACTATTCTAGCATGTGTATATAAACAGAGCATGTATATGTAAGCAGTAGTATATGAAAGGTAAACTAAGAAACATGTAACCTTAACTTATCTGAATGCCTATATAAACTTATAAGTTAAGGGGTCTTTTGCAAAGCTCCAATCGTATAAAAAGTCTCATACCAATTTATATGTTAGGGTGTCAGTTTTCAAGCAAGCAATACATATATCCATAGAATAATAGCCTTAACTTATAAGCACTCACACGCAAGCTTATAAACTAAGGGGTCGTTTCGCAGGGCCTATTATATAAAGCATCTCATACCACTTTATACAATAGGTGTTAAGGGTTATATGCAACGATGATGCTATATCATGCGAGTATGCTATGATGTGAACATGCAAGAGCAACACACCCACCCGACTCTGTGCACACAGATCTTTAGTTCCCCCTTTCTGGAGCCTAAACTCCCAGGCTACCTCCATAGTGGCAAACAGAAGTGGTGGGTTGGGCCTCGCCCACCTCTAAATCGGTAATTTCACTACCAGTCAGACCTCTCGTACGCCTCGATGTTAATGCACTAAGCGGAGCTCCTGTGTACTCTTGCAGGCAAGTCCACCGGACTTAACTTGGCGAAGTGCAAAACCACACTTGCCGAGTCAACATATTGGCGTCGGTGCATCGACCCTCCAATACTGAAGACCCACCACCTTATAATTCATGCACATGCGATCTTAATGAATCAGACACCAAGCCAAAGCTCCTCGGACTATCCCATCTGTCACAACCAACAACCAAGCCAAAGCTCCCCGGACAATCCCGTCAGTCACAACCAACAATCGAGCCAAGGCTCGTCGGACTAACCTGCCCATCACCAAAACCACCGAGCCTACTGCCCGTGTGACCTAACCTAACTTCCCGAGACATCGAGGTGAGAGAAAGTTAACCCCTTGAAAGTGAGTGTTAGATCAGAAATACTCTAGAGGGGGGGGGGGGTGAATAGAGTATGCTTAAAAATTTCTAAACTACTATTACAGCTTTTGCTGTAAATTAAAAGTGTAGAATTACTAAACTACCAATCAATGAATCTAAAGCACAGGCACAGCAAGAACAAATGAAAAGGAGGCAACCAGACGACACAAGAATTTTATAGTGGTTCCCCAACCTGGGTACATCCACTCTTCTACCACCCTTAGTAGGAATCCACTCAGATTTTTGATCAGGTGCTTGACACCAATGAGCTTTTGACCAGGTGCTCAAAAAGCAATCCAAGTCTTTTGATCAGGAGACTTGTAACCAAGGAATCACTTTTGAAGGGAGATGACAACCCTTTATAGAGGTGGGGGTGAGATATGATTATGTCTTCTCTTTCTCAATATACAACTGAGAAGACTGTGGATTGATTATAGCTTAAGGCTCCCCGTGAGATGTAGAATGGATCAGGGAAAACTAAGAGCCAAGCTTCATGGTGATAGGTCTTCAAACTGAATCCTTAACTATCAATAGTATTCAGGAACTTCGTTGACAGATTGAACTAAAGTTGTCCTTTTGAAGTGTCTTGGAGTTCTTGAAGAAGGAAGACTCTTGATATAGGTATTGTTGTTGTTATTCTTCAACTACTGATGAGCTTCTGGTCAATAACTTCTGTGTATCAGAAAAATGCTTCATCTTTGAAAGAGAAGATTATGCAAAATTTAATGTTTTTATGTAATCTCTATGTGCTTCTCTGTAAGTTGTGCTCTCTGTGAAGCTTCCTCAATTATTTTTTATTGTTGATTTTCTTCTGTAAGTCTGTATCTCCCTATGTATATCTGAATGTGTATATCATTTTCTTCTTCTCTATCTTTTGAAAATTTGAATGCATCTGCAATTAATGCTTACAGCCTTGAGAATAATCTGCATTGATTTATTTTCCCAACTATCCCATGGAAAAACGACAAGCAATAATCCTGGAGAAGACCATAATTAATGCTCCTACTAACGGATACATTCAGAGAATGTTGGAGTATTAATTACTCAGGAATTATCGCATTAAAGTGGGGACAGAAGGTTAGAAATAACTAAGTCTGGAATCGTCAAATAGATAGCAGAATTCGTCGAACTGAGTTCATAGTTCATCGAGTCGAGATAGTGTATTCGTCGACCAGACGGCTTCGGTTCGTCGAGCTGAGTTCCATAATCGTCGAGCTGAAAACTGAACTGCTGTCCTTTTTTTTGATCTTTGCCTATTCGTCGAGCTGGTAAATATGTTCGTCGACTGAGGTTCAACAATTATTCTGGAGTTGTCAAATATCCTGTGTTGACACAATTACTCATGTGTGTTGACACAAGTCTTCTGTATGGTGTCGACATAGCCTTTCCACAATATCGACTGATGGTCTTGGTGTTGACACAAGTTCTTCTAGTGTCGACTTAGTTGATGTCGACATATACTCTGAGTGTTGACATAAGTCTTCTAGTTCCAGAATTCATCGGGCAGAGAACTGGGTTCGTCGACCTGAGACTGTAGAACATAGTCTCGACAGAATGCTATGATAGTCCAAAGATTCGTCGACCGAAGAATGGTGTTCGTCGAGCTAAGTCTGGAGAACCTTGAATTCATCGAGCTGAGAATGATTCTGGACTTAGAGAAAAATTGATGAACCTCTGGAAATAGAGTTGAAGTGGAAGTCCAGAGATTGTCGAGCAAAGAATGAAGTTTGTCGAGCTCAGCTCAGAGAAAATATCTCTAAGATCGTCGAGCTGAGAACGATTATCGTCGACCTGAGTTTGACGAACGTCGAACTCATTTTACTTGGTCTCTTGAGAAATCTCTGAATCTTTAGGAAAACTCTATGTCTTGAGTCTCTGGCAGTCTGATGTTGCTTGTCCATGTGATGTTGACTCTTAGGACTTGGCCTAGACTCTAGGACACAACTTTGACCCTGGCTATACATGTTGGGTCACATCATCCTAAGTTAGTGAACCTAGCCCAAATCAAACTAGGGATCCAACAATCTCCCCCTATTTGGGTGAGGTCACTAATAGACTCAAAATGAAAAACATGAAGCAAACAAAGCAAGAAAAAGATATATCTGGCAGAGATAATTAACACATGTAGTAGATATATTTACACAACAGCTTTTTTCAGACAATATGAAACAGTTTAAGATAGAAAAAAAAGAAATAAAATGGTTCATATTTCACTTCTTCTGCTTCTTATCCTGTTGCTTTACCTCCTTGCCTTTGTCTCCTTGTTTGGTGAATACTATTTCCCTATTTGGATTTAAGGCTTGTTCCATAGTCATTGTCATGTCAGCAGCCCCTATGATCTTCAGAGATGTAGCTCTAGGGACCACTGCTTCAGTATGTAACTTCATATAATCATCAACATTAAAAATTTTGTTAGCCTTTTCAAACCTTTTCAGTTCTTCTCTCCTATATTTTGACATTGTAGTGTATTCAGAAGTATCCTTCCCTTAACATTTTCCTTGTTGATCATAGAGAGACCTACTAGTTCCTAGAACCTAGCCATTTTAACTGTGTTGGCTGTTTCTGGATCTTCATAAGGAATAGGAGGAGAGAGTGGTCTTTTAGGACTTTCAGCTTGTTGATGTTGTTGTTGCTTATGTTGTTGATGTTGTTTTCCTGAGGGTTGTTGCCTGTGCTGGCTTCTTTCATGATGAGGTCTCCCTTGATGTCTTTGATATGTTTGAATGGGGGCAGACCTTTGAGAACTAGAGCCAGAAGCACCAGCTGCAGGAGGAGGAGGAGGTGGTGGATATTTCCTATACCTTTGAACTGGTGGAGGAGAGTATCTTTTACTCTTCTTCCTTTCCTTTTGCTGATTCTTAGATAGCCACATCCATGTTGGCATCCCTTTGTATGGAGTTATCTTTTGAAGAATGTAGTAAGGGGTGTCATTGTTTGGATTAGGCTTAGGGGTAGGAGGAGGAGGAGCTTTTCTTTTCTTTGAAACTTGCTTCTTCTTCTTTGTATCCTCCTCATCTGAATCCTTATCCTCATCTTCATCATCATCATTGTCAGAACCCTGAGGGTTATCATATAGCTCATCCAGAGCTTTCAAAGCTTTTGCAGAAATAGCAGGTTTTTCTGGAGTAGGAGCAGGAGTAGCAATAAGAACTGGAGTTTGAGCAGAAGTTGAAGGAGAAGCAACACAAAAATCAGAATTAACTTGGCCATAACTTTCAGCTACTGCATTATTTTCATCTGCAATATCAGCCAAGATCAATTCATCTAGATCTGGCATGGGAGAGTCATTCATTACAAAAGTTGGTGCTGAAGATATTATTGAAGAAAATGGAACAGCCACTACTTCTGGAAGTGGAGTAACTACTGGCTGTGTAATAGCAAAACTGTCTCTAAGTTGCTTAACAACTTCTAAAGAGATGGGGGAAGTATATGGTATAATAGCCAAGGATGGCTTAGTGATCTCATCTGGAAGATAATGCATATGTACAATATCAAAAATACTCAACAAATATTCTAAATTCATTGTGGGATTAAGCATGAAATCACCCACAGTATTAGGCTCTTCAGAATCTGATTCATCAAATTCCATATCAGTTTCAATAAAATCAATCAATTCTTTATCTATGTATTCTGTACATTCTGCTGTTATTATTGAAGCTGTAGCTGAAGCATCTGGTGCTGGAGCTGGAGCTGAAGCCTTTGGAGCTGTAGCTGCTGCTTCATCATCAGGCATCTCCACTTACCTGGTTTCAGTGGGAACTGAGGCCAGGCCCCTGGCTGAGGAGGGGGCAGCAGAAAGAGCAGAGATTTTGTCAGAGAGAGAGGAGATGGTGGTAGCAAGAGGTGTAATGGCATCGGCTATAAGGGATTCGAGGAGGGGAGTGAGTTTGGAAATGATGGAAGATATGGTGGAGGGGTCCAGTGATGGAGTGGTAGATTGTGTTGCAGAAGGTGTAGAGTTGGGAACTATGGGAGGGGTAGGAAATAAAGCATCAGGTATGTGAACATCTGGAGGGATGGTAGATGTTGATTGGGATGGATGGGTGGCATCTTGCATGATGATGTCTATTGGTAGATGGGAAGATGGTATTGAAGAGAGATGTGGGGGAAGAGGAGATTGTGGTGGTGTAGAAATGTAAGTGTCATGAGGGGAATCAGGAGGTGTTGGTTGTTGATTATCTTGAAGAGGGGAAGATGGAATGTCAGTGATGTTAATTGGTGGAGATGGAGGTGGAGTAGGAACATGAGTATGTTATTGTTGTTGTGGTGTTGAAGAGATAATGGGAGAGAAAGGAATTTTTATTGTTGGAAGGGAAGCTGGAAGAGAATGTGGTGTTGGATGAAGCTCTTCAGCAGGTGAGGGAGTGGATTTAACAGCCCTGGTGCCTTCAGAAGCTGTGGTGGAAGAGGTAGAAGCCTTAGTGGGCTTGGTTATTGTCCTTTCCCACCTGCCAAATAAGCCACAGGTGAGCCTTTTACTGGCATTGATGAATATGGTCTGGGAGAGCAGTGATTCAGCAGCCTTTTCCTTGAGGAAGATCCCTAAGACCCTTCCAAAACACACTTCTTTCTTATTATTTTTCTTCTTTATCAGATCAAAGAGGATTTGAGCCCAGTCCACTTACTTCTTATTTATTACTGCACACATGACCAAGAACTGATGCCTTGTGATGTAGTCATGGGCAGTATGCTTACCAAGCAAGACCTTCCCAACAATGTCTGTCAGGAACTTGTATACTGCAGACAAATGCTCTTTAATAATTTATTTGGGTTGTCACCAGCATAACCCATCAGATTTAGCATCATATCAAACTCTTCAAAATCAATTTCTAATTCCTCTTCGCCATTTGTCAAACCAAATATTTCAGTTAAAACCGCGGGAGTTAAGGAGACTGTGTTACCCGCGATTTATCCTGTCATAGTATTGTCTTCAGAAGTGAATGAAGTATAAACCCATTCTCTGATTTCTGTTCCTGCTAGCTTTATCCTTGTAGTCATCAGGTTCTTCAGATTCTATTCTTCCAGAAGTTCCAGAATATATAGGAAGATTGGATCCGAGTGCTGGAACGATTTGAAGTCGAAATCAAATCCAGTGTCAAACTTCATAGCGGCTAGAGCTCCTGCTGGAATCGCCATGAAATCACCTGCAAAAGAGAGAAACGGCGATCAAGTGCAAAAGAACAGCAAGCGCGGGATGGAGGTCGAAGAAAACCTAAATATAGGGTTTTTAAGAATATGAATCGACAGACTCTGTTCCACGAAAATAAAAAAAATTCTTCGAACTGAGGTCGACAAAATAATTTTGAATGAATAATTCGTCGATCTTATCCAGAAGAATTGAAGACAGTTCGTCGAACTACGTTCGACGAATATCTTCTGAAGTAAGTCCGTCGAACTCTGTTCGACGAAACTTGTTTCACTCACAAAGAGTTCGTCGATCTCCGTTCGACGAATATCTCTCAAACATTCCCCGGTTCGTCGAACTCCGTTTGACAAACTCTGGAAAATTCGTCGACTACAGACAGAAATCAAATAAAGTCTTCTCCATTGATCATTCCAAGTTGATTCACAAAGAACATATGATTTTTCTCATCCAGAGGTTTGGTGAATATATCAACCCTTTGTAAATCAGTGTAGATATAGACAAGCTTGAGTTTATTTTTATCTACACACTCCCTAATGAAATGATGTCTTATATCAATATGTTTTGTCCTACTATGATGAACTGGATTCTGGGCTATGGCTATAGCACTTGTATTATCATAGAGTGGGGTTGAATTATTTAAGTTGAACCCATAATCTAGTAGCTGATTTTGTATCTAAAGCATCTGTGAACAACAGCTGCCTGCTCCAATATATTCTGCTTCAGCAGTTGAGGTTGACACTGATGTTTGCTTTTTACAAAACCAAGATACTAATCTCATACCCAGGAACTGGCAAGTCCCTGAAGTACTTTTTCTATCTACCCTGCATCCAGCAAAATCAGCATCAGAGTATCCAGTTAACTGAAATTCTGATTCAGCAGGATACCATAGGCCTAGATTAGGATAACTCTTTATATATCTCAAAATCCTTTTTAGTAAAATTAGATGAGATTCTTTAGGGTTCACCTGGAACCTAGCACAAAGACATATGGCAAACATAATATCTGGCCTACTTGTTGTGAGGTATAATAGGGACCCAACAATGCCTCTATAAATTTTTTGATCCACAGGTTTCCCTGGTACATCAGAGTCCACAACAGCATTGGTAGCCATGGGAGTTTTCTTTGCTGAGGCATCAGCCATACCAAACTTCTTTAGAAGTTCTTTAGCATATTTTGCTTGAGAGATGAAGATGCCATCAGTGAGCTGCTTCACTTGGAGGCCAAGGAAGTAGGAAAGCTCACCAATGCTACTCATTTCAAATTTGGAATGCATGAGGTCAGAGAACCTCCTGCATAATTTAGATTCTGTAGAGAAAAATATAATATCATCCACATAAATTTGTATTAATAAGATTTGGTCCTTATGATGTCTAGTGAAAAGTGTTTTATCTACAGTTCCTCTTATAAATTTATGCTCTAATAGAAAACTAGCTAAGTTTTCATACCAAGCTCTTGGAGCTTGCTTTAGACCATAAAGAGCCTTATGTAATTTAAAACCATGAGAGGGGTAAGTTGGAGAAACAAAACCTGGAGGTTGTTCTACATAAACTTCTTCTTGTAGCACTCCATTTAGAAAAGCACTCTTCACATCCATTTGGAAGGCCTTGAACCACGTGTATGCTGCATAGGCAAGGAATATTCTTATGGCTTCCAACCTTGCAACAGGTGCAAATGTTTGATCATAATCAATTCCTTCTTCTTTCCTATATCCTTGAGCAACAAGCCTAGCCTTGTTTCATATAATGACTCCTTGGGCATCCAGCTTGTTTCTGTAAACCCATTTGGTTCCAATAACTGGATAGTTTTGGGGTCTTAGAACCAAATCCCAAACTCTACATCTCTCAAATTGATTTAGTTCCTCCTGCATAGTAAGGATCCAGTAGGGATCCTTCTCAGCATCATGAATGGAAAGAGGTTCAACCTGAGAGAGAAAATAGGCATGTATCAAATCTTGGATAAGTTGATGCCTTGTCTGTACACCTGCTGATATGTCTCCAATCACTTGAGATCTGGGGTGATCCCTAAGTGTGACAAAATCAGTGGGTGGAGTTGGTTGTGCAACAGCATTTGGAATTAATTCCTCCTGTGGAATTGTATTTGCTATTGGTAAAGATTCATTATCTTCCACTTCTTCTTCTTCACTTTCTTCAATAGCTTGTGGAGAGGGATGAGTTGACACCTCTTGGGTGAGGTTTAGTCCATCCAAGTTCTCAAACAAGTGGGGTACCTGCAAGTTGCTATTGGTAGAAACTTCTTTCTCCTTGCAATACATATTAGTCTCATCAAATGAAACATGAATAGACTCTTCAATTTTCAATGTTGATTTGTTAAAAACCTTATAGGCCTTGCTTACTTGGGAGTATCCTAGAAAGACTCCCTCTTCAGCCTTAGCCTCAAACTTTCTAATGTATTTCTTGTTGTTATTGTGTATGTAATAGGTACAACCAAATACTTTAAAATAGTTTGTTTTAAGTTTCTTCTCTTTGAGCAATTCATAGGGAGTCCTGTTCTGTAGTTTGTGAATTAAGCTCCTGTTCAGGACATAATTTGCTGTGCTGACAGGCTCTGCCCAAAAGATTAGGGGCATGTAAGCATCTACAAGCAATGTACCTGCAGCTTCAATGAGTGTCCTATTTTTTCCTTTCAGCTACCCCATTTTGTTGGGGAGTTCTAGGAGCTGAGAAGCAATGTCTGATACCTTCCTTCTCACAGAACTCATGCATAAGAAGAGACTCAAACTCTGTGCCATGATCACTTCTGATCAATGCAACATGAGTAGAGAACTCAATCTGTATGGTACTGAGAAAATCTGTAAGAACCTTGAATGTATCTGACTTTGATCTCAGAAAGAATACCCAACTGAACTTGGAGAAGTCATCCACTATAACCAAAGTGTAGGATTTCCCTCCTAGGCTTTGTACAACAATGGGTCCAAAGAGATCCAAATGTAGCAAGTACAAAATCCTAGGTGAATCACTCTTATTAACAGATTTAAAACTAGTTTTAGTTTGCTTGCCTAATTGACAAGCCCTGCAGAGACCCTCCTTCTTGTATGGACCAGAAGGTAGACCTCTAACAAGGTTGTGCTTAGATAGCCTAGCAATGTTTTTCAGATTTACATGACCTAGTCTTTTGTGCCATAAGTCATTCTGATTAGTAGTTAAGTTAAGTAAACAGATATCAGTTTTGGCAGAAAGAAAATTTACTAAGTATATGTTGCCTTGTTTACTTCCAGTTAAAATTGTTTGGTTGTTTTTATCAATAATAGAATAAGTGGATGGGTAAAAGTATACCTGATAACCATCATCACATAACTGACTTATGGAGATGAGGTTATGCTTGAGTGCACTTACATATGTCACCTTTTTGAATGTGATAGCTCCTATTCTCACTTCTCCAAATTCTTCTGACTGACCACATTTGGAGTGACCAAAGATAACCTTTGGCGCCAGCTTGGACTTGTAGTTGATTAAGATGTCCTTGCTGCCAGTCATGTGTTTTGAGCAGCCACTATCCAGGTACCAAGTTTGATTTACCCCTGGACAATTCTTCACCTGCAATAGAAAACAGTTAATGGTTTTTGACACAGGTTACCTTGGGTCCTTTGTATGGCTGATAAGAAAAGATGGAAATAGTAGAGAATTCAGGTTGGGACTTATATCCTAGGGGTGATATCTCCTAGGTGGGATGATCCAGTCAGCTAGTGGATTAAATGGTTTCTTAGAAATATGTGAGTTGTTGTTAGAATTATAGTTTTGAGTAAATCTTCCTGGGTTCGACGAATTGCTTTAAGTTAGTTGACCAGAGTTCGACGAATTGGGTTGAGATCGTCGATATCTGCCCAGAGAATGAACATGTTCATTCTCTGTGCCCCACATTCGTCGACCTCTGCTCGACGAACCATACAAAGTTCGTCGATCGCAGTTAGACGAATAATTATTACTGTAGTTTGCATTCAGGGATCGTCGTTCTGAGTTCGACGATCTATTCCTATATCGTCGTTCAGCAGTTATCGTCGAACCGAGATTGATGATATAGGAACAGCTCGTCGTTCTGAGTTCGACGATCTGTTCCTATATCGTCGATCTCGGTTTGACGATAACTGCTGAACATTGTTATTTTTATCATTCTTCTGTTTTTTAATTTTGTCCTTAGCTTCAATTTGTTCTAGAATTTTATTAACCTTATTTACTTGTTCAGTGTTTTTCTTTCCTTTATCAGAGATAAAATTTAAAGGTTTTGAAAGATAATTCCTTTGGATTAGGGGTGGTTCACTAGATGTGGCTCCTAATCCTAATTTGCAGTTATTTGTTCTAGCATTAACTGTGCTGGTTATATCTAGCAATTTCAAACTTTTGCCATTTAATGATTCTTCTAATATCTTAGCTTTGCTAAGTTCTGATTTCAGAAAACTGATTTGTTCATTTGTAGATTTCAGTTCACTAGATAGGGTTGCATTTTCATAGGTGATTTTATCTAGATCATTTAATTTATCTCTGAGAAGTTTGATTTCCTTCTCAGAGCTTATCAAATCTAAGCATAGGTTTTTAAATATAAATTTAAATTCATCAGATTCGAAATCATAAGATGCTATTACCTGATCTTCAGCTGACAGGTTTTCTTCATTATCAGATTCATCTGTATCTGATCTGCTACTGCTTGCACCAATTGCCATGAGGCAAACGTCCTTTGCCTTGGCCTCCTCTTCTTCTTCACTGGAGCTGGAAGATGTGGATTCATCTTCTGTGTCACTCCATGTTTCAGCCACAAATCCTTTGTCGTTCTTTTTTTGCTTGTTGGAAGAGGGCTTGCTGTAATGCTTGCTTCTTGATTCTTTCTCTTTTCTTCTTTCCTTCTTTTGATTTTTCAGCACATTCAGACATGAAATGCCTTGGTTTCCTACACCCATAACAAACTACCTCTTTAGTGGGGGTTTTTTCATAACTTGGCTGGCTGTCATTTCTGGATGACTTCCTTCTGAAGTCTTTCCTTGCCAGTTTGAAGAATCTCTTGGCAAAGAGACACATTATCTCTTCATTAACTATTGGTGCTTCAGTTTCTTCAGCAGCCTTGAATGCAATGGATTGTTCTTTCCTTGCTAGGGGAGGAGTCCTGTGTTCCACTGCTTCTCCAAACTTGATTAGCTGCTCATATGACTTCAGTTTACCTAATAGAGATTCAGTTGAAATCTCATTCAGGCATCTGGCCTCCTTGATGGGCCAGATCCTGGTGTCCCATGAGCTTGGGAAGCACATTAGGATCTTATCATTCACTTCAGTCAAGGTGATTTCTTTATCTAAGGTCCTTAGCTCACTGATGATGGAGCTAAGCATGTTGTACATCACTTCAACTGTTTATGCCTCATCCTTCTTGAAGTTTTCATATTGTATGATGAGGTGTGATCTTCTATCTTTCCTCTCATCTTCTGAGCCAGCAACCATTTGATTGAGTGAATCCCAGATTGCTTTTGCAGAGGTGCACTCAACCACCTTCGAAAAGATGTCATCTGACATAGTCTGAGCCAATATGTTCATGGCTTTGGCATCAGCAATCTTTGCTTTCTTCTGAGCTTCAGTCCACTCAGGTGGTGGGACTGCATTGTTGCTGGAAGATGTTGTAGCTGTAGATGTCTGTGGGGGACCTGTCAAAATGGAATTGTAGATGTCTTCATCAATGGAATTCATGTATAACCTAATTCTTGCCTACCAGATGGAAAACCTATTAAGGTTGCAAACTGGAGGTCTAGTGCTTGCATAATCCTTGTTCTGTGCCATGCTGTGTTTATAATTTAAATAAGAATAAAGTGATGTGTAGATCTAACAAAGGATCTTTTGGTCAAGATTTAACTTGTACAACCAAAGGAACCTCCTCTGATACCAATTGAAAGTGAGTGTTAGATCAGAAATACTCTAGAGGGGGGGGGGGGGGGGGTGAATAAAGTATGCTTAAAAATTTATTAACTGCTATTACAGCTTTTGCTATAAATTAAAAGTGCAGAATTACTAAACTACTAAGCAATGAATCAAAAGCATAGGCACAGCAAGAACAAATGAAAAGGAGGCAACCAAAAGACACAGGAATTTTATAGTGGTTCCCCAACCTGGGTACATCGACTCTTCTACCACCATTGGTAGGAATCCACTCAGGTTTTTGATCAGGTGCCTGACACCAATAAGCTTTTGATCAGGTGCTCAAAAACCATCCCAATTCTTTTGATTAGGAGACTTGCAACCAAGGAATCACTTTTGAAGGGAGATGACAACCCTTTACAGAGGTGGGGTGAGAGATGATTTTGTCTTCTCTTTCTCAATATACAACTGAGAAGACTATGGATTGATTATAGCTTAAGGCTCCCCCTGACAGGTAGAATGGATCAGGGAAAACTAAGAGCCAAGCTTCAGGATGATAGGTCTTCAAACTGAATCCTTGACCAACAATAGTATTCAAGAACTTCTTTGACAGATTGAACTGAAGATGTCCTTTTGAAGTGTCCAGGAGTTCTTGAAGAAGGAAAACTCTTGATATAGGTATTGTTGTTCTTCTTCTTCAAGAGCTGATGAGCTTCTGGTCAAGAACTTCTGTGTATCAGAAAAATTCTTCTTCTTTGTAACGCCCCCAATTTTTCTGCGATTATTTAATTCTAGTTTGGCGTTACGTTGACGCGTTTCCGGCATGTGTCGTTTGTTAGAGCATGGTTTTAGCTCTTTTGGTTCCTTGTATGGTTATTGGTAGTCTTTTTGGCAAGATCTCCTAGCAAGCCATGTCTGTTTTGGTGATCGGTGAGGCCTCTCGGGGGATGCTTGTGTTCTGGCTTCGGGTAGTGATAACCCGAGTTTTGTTCATCGAAAGTTGATTTTGACTTCGCCGTTGCGTTCGTAACGTGGGTGTTTAACTACGGTGCGAATTTTGTCAGATTCCGAGATGGTTCGGTTTTTTGCGCCGTTTTGGTGTGTTAATAATAATGGATGTAATGATTAATTAATTTGTAAAGTTTGAAATGAGTGGTTTTAGGTGGCAGTTAGGTTGAAAAGACGTATCCATGCACCATATATATAGCCTTAAGAAATAAACGAGACTATTCATTGTCTCCTTCTATGAGAGAGAAACCGCTGTCTGATCGAGAGGAAGAAAACTGTCAACCCTGTACCCTTCAGATGCTGATTTTGGGAGCGGTAGTGGACGTAATTTGATTCCGAAAGAGGATTTGGAGTGCTCTCGCCTAGACCTTCATTCCTACGGTAAGAGATTCAATTTTCGTGGTGTTTCTAGAGGACTCAGAATTTTAGGTTTGAACCTTTTCCGCCATTAAAACCTTAGATCCTGTTTAGGTGCTGTTGCGGCTGGTGCCGAGAGAGAGGGGAAGGGCTGTGCAAGTTAATTTCTGGATTTGAGGCAAGTGGTGTTCCTACCCTTGCCAAGCTTTCCTTCTCCTTTTCATGGTCAATTTACTGTAATCATTCAAGTTTTCCCTGAAATTATTATTTGCTCTGTTTTCATGTCAAAATTATGTGAATAATTAACCATAATGCCCCTTTAAGTTCAGTTTGCATTCTCTCAAGTTTTAAAACTCATGTCTTTGGCTGGAGTGTTGTACCTTGTCTGTTTTATCAAACAGTTTCCTGTTAATCTTTCAAATGGTTCCCTGTTAAAAACCTCTGTTTGGGTAGACATTAGCCTTCCAACCCTAGAATCCAATAACAGTGAGATTTTATACTTATATTGCCAGTAATAGGTTTGGTTGGGCTAAGAAGTTGGACGGAAACGAAGTAAGAGGTTCAGGATTACTGTGCACTCAATGCAGCCAGATCGACGGAAATCGTCGATCTGGGTTCGACGATTATCGTCAAGCTGAGCTCAACGACGAGCCTTAGTTCTGGGTCTGACGGAAATCGTCGAATGGAGTTCGACGATTTTCCCGTGACCTCTGTTCGACGGAGGGAAAATCGTCGAACGGCTTCCGACGATATTTTCCCCGTGGTCTGTATTAGACTTTTTTTCCCTGTGGTCTGCGTTTAACGGTAAATTGTCGAACGGAGTTCGACGATTCCCCATGGCCTTTGATCGACGAAAGGCAAATCATCGAACGGAGTTCGACGATTGCCTGTGTCCTGTGATTCGACGAAAAATGTCGAGCTGCGTTCGACGAGTTTCCTGAGTTCGACGATTTTGTTCCAGCGCTCGACGAAAAACGTTGAGCTGCGTTCGACGATTCCTGTAGGCAGAATTTTATTTCTTTTCAATTACCTTTCTTCCCGAGTGATTACCTCCTAGTGGAATTGTCTTGTCGGCCTTTCGTTCTTCCTTTAATTTGAGGGCCGAATCGTGGGTTAAGGCAGGTAGTGGTGTTTTGATGCTCTAAAGGAGCAGAATGTTTTGTGTGTGAGCCGTGGCCGCCACTTTTTAGTCCCAGGTACGGGCTGGGCATTTGCTGTGGCCGCCACCTTTTTTTATTCCAGGTACGGGCTGGATTTGTGGTGGTTTTGTGCCGATAGTGGAAATTTATGTTTTTGTTTGAACTGTTTGTTTGGGGGACTTTTTTTGGTCACCAACTCAAGATCATTTCTGTTTACTACTGTCATTAACTCACAAATTAGGATTGTTAGGCGATTCTTCCTGGTAGAATGCAGCATATTGTGGCAAGTTTACCTTGTCTTTTGCCTTGTAGCCTCTGCAGGATTTGAGCAGGGCTTGGTGTTGTTGCTTGGTGTTTGGTGTAATTTTGGTTTACTCTGGACAGTGTTTGCTTTTTACTATCTTGTTCACTTACTCTCTTGTTCCATTGTAATTTAATGTCATAGTTCAGATTTCCTTGTTTTACTTGCTGAGATATTCTTTTCTTTTTTGAATGCCTCAGGTTCTGACTAGTAGCCGAGTAGATGGCTAGATTTGCTGTGGTGTTGCTGGTGATCCATTGAGTTGTAGGGATCTTTCTCTTACTTTTTGTGAGGTAGTTTTCTTGCTTTTCTTACAGACGTACATACTTGCCAGTAGGTTCGTGTCAGTTTGTTGGCGCCCTCTGGTAGTTTTACCTTATAATACTAAATATGTTTCTTTTACTGCTACCTTTTCTGGAGATAGTCTATTTGCTCTTGGGAAAATTTAAGCTAGGTTGCTAGTTACTTTTAAACCTAAAACACTACTATATGTATATCTCATGATCAGTATGTTTTATAAACCCATACACTACTTCCCAAGTAACGTAAAAAGAACGTTTTCCCTACTTATAATATGATATAAATATAGTGTCTTGCATAGTATAAGCTGACCCCGGGGGGTCACTTATGCACTCTCTTAGGATGTCAAAGCAATAAATAAAGTATTTTCCACTGCGTATAAATATAGTTTTAAACTGTGGACTAGATGATCCACTGAGCTGAGGGATACAGCCTCTAAAAGATATCTGATTTTCTAATCATTAAACTTAAGAAACTTTCATAGTCTAGTTAGATGGTGTTCGCCTGAGCGTCGACAGTTATCCCCTGCTCGACGTGGCATCACGACGCGTGTTTTTCTCATACTCTAATACTCCATGATTTCGGAGAAAAATGCGGGTTGTGACAGTTGGTATCAGAGGGAGGTTGCTTGATAATTTGTCGGGCAACCTTTCCTTATAGTTATTAGGAGTTTAGCATCATATCATACACACACCGATATGTCATCAGCACGTCTTGGCTGAAGCACAAACACTACACTCATAGCATAACATGAAGTATACGGGGCATATTATGTAGTATGGGATGCATAATATGTGTCTTTATATGGATCCACCATAGGGGAAACATGTGAGGGTTATGTAGTATGGGATGCATAACCTCACCACATGAATGCAACTAGCATGTTTATTTTCGTTGCATGAGAATGTTATGTAGTATGGGATGCATAACATTTTCATGTGTACGCCGCTCATGACATGCATTAGGGCCTTTTTAGAATGCATATCACAATCATGCATAGCATAACATTGCATAAGCACAACGTGCCATGTTAAAGACTTGCAGGATGACATATGTACACACATGGTTTTAAATCAGAAAAAAAAGAATATAAATTCATGCATTCCCGATCTAGGCACAAGAGTTAGATGGTGGTGGTTAACCATCCTAGGTTAGGCATAACATCATTTTTGTTAAAATAAACCCCCAGAGCAAGTTTAGCAGTTTTAAGATCATATTTATGTATGTATTGTCTGTACTTGTAATTAGTTCCAACTATTGTACCATGATTTGGCTAATTTTGACATGATTTTAGGATGGAGAGACGTCCTTCGACGAGGTCGACACCCCTGTCTCAGGGTGAGACATATGGAGTGCAGAGTGATGCGGTGATCGAGAGCTTGCAGTTGAGCAACGATTCCCTGACCAGGCAGATGGTGGAGATGCAGGTCCAGATCCAGTCTCTGGCGGCAGTTATGGCAGGACAGACTTAGGTAGTGCAAGACCCTGTAGGGGGTTCAGCTGCCCCTCCCCCTCCTGCTCCCCTGAGGCCTCCAGTGGTGGTGCCAGCGGAGATGGCCTTCATTTCTCAGTTTCAGATACTCAGCCCTCCTACATACGATGGGAAGGCAGATTTCATGGTCATAGATGATTGGCTGATCTCCATGGAGGAGATGTTCTCGTACTCCGGTGTTGCAGATGATCAGAGAGTGATGTTAGCCGCCTATCAGCTAAAGGGTTTGGCTAAGAGCTGGTGGCTTAGGGAAAAAGAGAGCTTGGTGGCTGGTTGCACTTGGGCATTGTTCAAGGAGATGCTGTTGAGGAAGTTCTTGCCTTCGGTTGAGCGTGACTGACTTATGAACGACTTCCTTCACCTGAAGCAGAGGCAACTCACGGTCAGTGAGTACGAGATAGAGTTCAGCAAGTTGAGTAGGTTTGCCCCTGGGTTGGTGAGTGTTGAAGCAGATCGAGTCAAGCGGTTCCTTGGTGGCTTGAGGAGCGAGGTTCAGCAGTTAGCCAGTGCTTATGGATCAGTGACTTATGCAGGAGTTGTGGAGGCTGCTCTGAAAGTGGAGGCAATTGAGACAGCTAAGATCAGAGGCCAGCAAATGAGGAAGGACAAGAGAAAGTCTGCTGAGGAGAATAACCCCCAGGTACTTGATGCTGCTTCAGGAAAGAAGAGCATGGTAGTGTGTAGCTTCTGTGGTCGGTCAGGCCACCCTGTTGAGAGGTGTTTCAAGAAGGCGGGAGCTCAGAGGAAGGAGCAAGTTCATGCCATTCAAGGTGCTCCTAGGAAGGATGTTTCCTGTGCTGTTTGCAAGCGACCCAGGCATGATGCTGCCCAGTGCTGGTCCAAGGATAAGGTCTGCTTTCAGTGTGGCCAGAAGGGCCATATCAAGGCTAGGTGTCCTCAGGTCCAGCCTATTCTTCAGGCAGTTCCACTCCAGGCATTACCTCCGCCTCAGCGTGTGGACAAGGGAAAAGGAAAGTTGAACGTGATCTCTTCCGAGGAGGCTCAGACTTTGACTCAGGTCATCTCAGGTTAGTCATTTTTCCTAGCTTGAAAGTTTTATTTGCTAGCATGGTTTTAGTTTTGTTCTGGTAGTGCCTTAGTTGCTTATGTACTCCTATAGGGAAATTTAAGGTGAAGAACCGTTGGGCGCGTGTTCTGTTCGACTCCGGCGCTACCCACTCGTTTGTGGCTAGTGCTTTTGTAGAGCGATATCGGTTGATTCTAGATCAAGTTCGTGATACCTTCCACGTCAATTTCCCTTCTGGTGAATCTGTGTTATCAGATTTGGGAATTTTGGATTGCCCTATTTTGTTGGGGGATTTTCTTGCGAAGGCAGACTTGAAGATGATTGATCTAGAGGATTTTGATGTTATTCTGGGCATGGACTGGTTGTCTAGGTATGATGTGGTTATTCAGTGCAAAGGGAAGCGCTTGGACTTCATCAAGGACAACGGTCAGCCTGGAAGTGTGTACGCTGATCTGTGCCAGGATTTTCCTATCATTTCTGCGGTATGTGCTCAGAAACTGTTTCATTCTGATTGTTTTGCTTGTTTAGTCTCAGTGGTTGGGACTGCTGTTAGCATACTACGCTTGGAGGATATTCCTATTGTTCGTGGTTTCTCTGATGTTTTCCTGATGACCTTCATGGTCTTCCCCCCGAGTGGGATGTTGAGTTTGTGATTGATTTGGAACCGGATACGCGTCCTATTGCTAAGGCGCCTTACCAGATGGCCCCTCGTGAGTTGGAGGAGTTGCGAGTCCAGTTGGACGAGTTGTTGGCTAAAGCTTTTATTAGTCCGAGTTCGTCGACTTGGGGTGCTCCTGTTCTATTTGTGAAGAAGAAGGATGGGTCGATGAGGCTGTGCATCGATTATAGGGAGCTGAATAAAGTTACCATAAAGAACAGGTACCCTCTACCGAGGATCGATGATTTATTTGATCAGTTGCGTGGTAGCACAGTGTTTTCCAAGATTGATCTTCGTTCAGGTTATCATCAGCTCAGGATCCGTGAGTCGGACATTCCACGGAATGCTTTCAGGTCAAGGCATGGGCATTTCGAATTTCTGGTTATGTCGTTTGGTTTGACCAACGCGCCATCAACATTCATGGACATGAGGAACCGGGTGTTCAAGGACTTTCTGGATAAGTTTGTGGTCATATTTATAGACGACATTCTGATTTTTTCTCGCAGTGCTGAGGAGCATGAGCAGCATCTGCGATTGGTTTTATCTTCTTTGAGTGACCATCAGTTATTCGCCAAGTTGAGTAAATGTGAATTCTGGTTGTCCAAGGTTTCCTTCCTGGGTCATGTGGTGAACAAAGACGGTATTTCGGTTGACCCGGAAAAGATTTCTGCAGTGATGAATTGGCATAGGCCGAGCACACCCAAGGAGATTAGGAGCTTCTTGGGGTTGGCCGGCTATTATAGAAGATTCATGGAGGGCTTTTCCACACTGGCAGCGCCCTTGACTAAGCTGACGTAGAAGAATGTGGCGTTCATTTGGAGCGAGAAATGCGAGGAGGCTTTTCTGGAGCTGAAAAGTAGGTTGTGTTCTGCTCGTATTTTGGCATTGCCTACGGAGGGCATGGACTCTGATGTGTATGTGGATGCCTCGCATTTTGGTCTCGGAGGTTTGTTGATGCAAGAAGGGAAGGTGATTGCGTATGGGTCGAGGCAACTGAAGACTCATGAGAGGAACTACCCTACGCATGATCTTGAGTTCGCGGCAGTGATCTTTGCCCTGATGTTGTGGAGACATTTACTTTATGGTGCTCAGTGCAAGATCTACACCGATCATAAAAGCCTCAAGTATGTCTTCACCCAGATAGAGCTGAATTTGCGCCAGCGGCATTGGTTAGAGTATGTGGCCGATTATGATGTGGATATACAGTATCATCCGGGCAAGGCCAATGTAGTGGCTGATGCCCTGAGCCGAATACTGGGAAGATCTTTAATCTCACCGCTGATCGTTTAGTGGAAGAATTCCTCTTGATGGATATTTCCGTGGGACGCTGTGACTTGTAGAGCAGTTTGGCAGTGGCAGAGCCGTCTTGGATTGCACTTACCAGGTTGCACCAGAAGGATGATCCGGATCTTCTGCACTTATACCTCAGGACTGGGAGAGGGGAGTTGCCGGATTTCTCTATTGATGATGCGGGTACTTTGAAGTATCGCGGCAGGTTCTGCATTCCTGCTGTTGGAGACATCAGGGTTATGATTTGCAGAGAGGCTCATGGATCCAGTGTTGCCTACCATCCAGGATCCACAAAGATGTATCATGAATTGAAGCAGATTACCTGGTGGTAGGGATGAAGGGTGATATAGCCCGATTTGTTGCTGAGTGCCACACTTGCAAGCGTGTGAAGGCCGATCATGGAAGGCCTTGTGGCAAGTTGACTCCATTGGAGATCCCTACTTGGAAGTGGGAGAGTATTTCTATGGACTTCATTACGGGCTTGCCGAGATCTCCTAGAGGTTTTGATTCTGTTTGGGTTATAGTGGACAAACTGACGAAGTGTGCTCACTTTGTGCCATATAAGATTGATTATCTGATGAAAAAGATAGCGGAGCTGTATTTGAATGAGGTCATCAGATTGTACGGGGTACCAGTTAGCATCATTTCGGATCGAGACTCTCGTTTTACATCTCGCTTCTGGAGGAGTCTGCAAGAGGGTTTGGGAACAGATTTGAGGTATTCTACAGCTTACCACCCGCAGACCAATGGTCAGACTGAGCGAGTGAACCAGATAGTTGAGGATATGATCAGGTGCTACATATTTGACCACGGTGGAGCGTGAGACGAGCATTTGCGGCTTATGGAATTTGCATACAACAACAGTTACCAGGAGAGCTTGCAAATGGCTCCATTTGAGGCTTTGTATGGGAGGCGCTGCAGAACTCCCTTATTTTGGACTGAGGTCGGTGAGAGGCCTGTGTTGGGTCCGGATGCGCTCTAGGAGATGGAAACTGCTGTGAATCTTATTCAGGAAAAGCTTCGTATTGCTCAGGAGAGATATGAGAAGAACGCCAATCGGCGTAGGTCTGACTTGGAATTTTCTGTAGGGGACCTTGTGTTTCTTAAGGTTTCCCCGATGGTTGGTGTTAAGAGGTTCGGTAAGAACCAGAAATTGGATCCGAGGTATGTGGGCCCGTTTAAGATTGTTGAACGGATTGGTGTGTCAGCTTATAGACTGGATTTGCCGGCAAATTTCCCGGGTATTCATAATGTGTTTCATGTAAGCCAATTGCGGAAGTGTGTGCGAAGCAGTGGGCAAGTTTTGGATGTTGTGCCCCAGTTGGAGCCTAATCTTTCTTATGTTGAGGTGCCGGTCCGCATCTTGGATACTCAAGATCGGGTGCTGCGGACGAAGTCTATCCCGATGGTGAAAGTTCTATGGAAGAATCAGGATTTGGAAAGCGCGACTTGGGAGCTAGAGTCGGCTATGAGGGAGGCTCACCCTCATTTGTTCCCTTGATTTGTTTGGTACATTTCCTTTCTAGTACTCTTGTTTGCTACTTTCCTTCTATAGTAGAAGTGGTGTATATAAAGTTTCGGGACGAAACTTTCTTTTAGGGGGAGTGACTGTAACGCCCCCGATTTTTCTGCGATTATTTAATTTTCGTTTGACGTTACGTTGACGCGTTTCCGGCATGTGCTGTTTGTTAGAGCATGGTCTTAGCTCTTTTGGTTCCTGGTATGGTTATTTGTAGTCTTTTTGGCAAGATCTCCAAGCAAGTCGGGTCTATTTTGGTGACCGGTGAGGTCTCTCGGGGGATGCTTGTGTTTTGGCTTCGGGTAGTGATAACCCGAGTTTTGTTCGTCGAAAGTTGATTTCGACTTCGCCGTTGCGTTCGTAGCGTGGGTGTTTAACTACGGTGCGAATTTCGTCGGATTCCGAGGTGGTTCGGTTTTTTGCGTCGTTTTGGTGTGTTAATAATAATGGATGTAATGATTAATTAATTTGTAAAGTTTGAAATGAGTGGTTTTAGGCGGCAGTTAGGTTGGAAAGACGTATCCATACAACATATATATAGCCTTCAGAAATAAACGAGACTATTCATTGTCTCCTTCTGTGAGAGAGAAACCGCTGCCTGATCGAGAGGAAGAAAACTGTGAACCATGTATGCTTCAGACGCTGATTTTGGGAGCGTTAGTGGACGGAATTCGATTCCGAAAGAGGATTTCGAGTGCTCTCGCCTAGACCTTCATTCCTACGGTAAGAGATTAAATTTTTGTGGTGTTTCTAGAGGACTCAGAATTTTTGGTTTGAACCTTTTCCTCCATTAAAACCTTAGATCCTGTTTAGGTGCTGTTGCGGTTGGTGCCGAGAGAGAGGGGAAGGGCTGTGCAAGTTAATTTTTGGATTTGAGGCAAGTGGTGTTCCTACCCTTGCCAAGCTTTCCTTCTCCTTTTCATGGTCAATTTACTGTAATCATTCAAGTTTTCCCTGAAATTATTATTTGCTCTGTTTTCCTGTCAAAATTATGTGAATCATTAACCATAATGCCCCTTTAAGTTCTGTTTGCATTCTCTCAAGTTTTAAAACTCATGTCTTTGGCTGGAGTGTTGTGACCTTGTCTGTTTTATCAAACGGTTTCCTGTTAATCTTTCAAATAGTTCCCTGTTAAAAACCTCTGTTTGGGTAGACATTAGCCTTCCAAACCTAGAATCCAATAACAGTGATATTTTATATTTATATTGCCAGTAATAGGTTTGGTTAGGCTAAGAAGTTGGACGGAAACGAAGTAAGAGGTTCAGGATTACTGTGCACTCAATGCAACCAGATCGACGGAAATCGTCGATCTGGGTTCGACGATTATCATCGAGTTGAGCTCGACGACGAGCCTTAGTTCTGGGTCTGACAGAAATCGTCGAATGGAGTTCGACGATTTTCCCGTGACCTCTGTTCGACGGAGGGAAAATCGTCGAACGACGTCCGATGATATTTTCCCCGTGGTCTGTATTAGACTTTTTTTCCCTGTGGTCTTCGTTTAACGGCAAATCATCGAATGGAGTTCGACGATTCCCCGTGGCCTTTGATCGACGAAAGGCAAATCATCGAATGGAGTTCGACGATTGCCCGTGTCCTGTGATTCAACGAAAAATGTCGAGCTGCGTTCGACGAGTTTCCTGAGTTCGACGATTTTGTTCCAGCGCTCGACGAAAAACGTCGAGCTGCGTTCGACGATTCATGTAGGCAGAATTTTATTTCTTTTCAATAACCTTTCTTCCCGAGTGATTACCTCCTAGTGGAATTGTCTTGTCGGCGTTTCGTTCTTCCTTTAATTTGAGGGCTGAATCGTGGGTTAAGGCAGGTAGTGGTGTTTTGACGCTCTAAAGGAGAGGGATGTTTTGTGTGTGAGCCGTGGCCGCCACTTTTTAGTCCCAGGTACGGGCTGGGCATTTTCTGTGGCCACCACCTTTTTTTATTCCAGGTACGGGCTGGATTTGTGGTGGTTTTGTGCCGACAATGGAAATTTATGTTTTTGTTGGAAATGTTTGTTTGGGGGACTGTTTTTGGTCACCAACTCAGGACCATTTCTGTTTACTACTGCCATTAACTCACAAATTAGGATTGTTAGGCGTTTCTTCCTGGTAGAATGCAACATATTTTGGCAAGTTTACCTTGTCTTTTGCCATGTAGCATCTGCAGGATTTGAGCAGGGCTTGGTGTTGTTGCTTGGTGTTTGGTGTAATTTTGGTTTACTCTGGACAGTGTTTGCTTTTTATTGTCTTGTTTACTTACTCTATTGTTCCATTGTAATTTAATACCATAGTTCAGATTTCCTTGTTTTACTTGTTGAGGTGTTCTTTTCTTTTCTGAATGCCTCAGGTTATGACTAGTAGCCGAGTAGACGGCTAGATTTGTTGTGGTGTTGCTGGTGATCCCTTGAGTTGTAGGGATCTTTCTCTTACTTTTTGTGAGGTAGTTTTCTTGCTTTTCTTACAGACGTACATGCTTGTCAGTGGGTTCGTGTCAGTTTGTTGGCGCCCTCTGGTAGTTTTACCTTATGATACTAAATATGTTTCTTTTAATGCTACCTCTTCTGGAGATAGTCTACTTGCTCTTAGGAAATTTTATGCTAGGTTGCTAGTACTTTTAAACCTAAAACACTACTATATGTATATCTCATGATCAGAATGTTTTATAAACTCATAGACTACTTCCCAAGTAACGTAAAAAGAACGTTTTCCCTACTTATAATATGATATAAATTTAGTGTCCTTCATAGTATAAGCTGACCCCGGGGGTCACTTATGCACTCTCTTAGGATGTCAAAGCAATAAATAAAGTATTTTCCACTGCGTATAAATATAGTTTTAAATTGTGGACTAGATGATCCACTGAGCTGAGGGATACGACCTCTAAAAGATATCTGATTTTCTAATCATTAAACTTAAGAAACTTTCATAGTATAGTTAGATGGTGTTCGCCTGAGCGTCGACAGTTATCCCTGCTCGACGTGGCATCACGACGCATGTTTTTCTCATACTCTAATACTCCATGATTTCAGAGAAAAATGCGGGTTGTGACATTCTTTGACAGAGCAGATTATGCAAAATTGAATGTTTTTCTGTAATCTCTATGTGCTTCTCTGTAAGCTATGCTCTTTGTGAAGCTTTCTCAATTATTTTCTGTTGTTGATTTTCTTCTGTAAGTCTGTATCTCCCTCTGTGTATCTGAATGTGTATATCATTCTCTTCTTCTCTGTCTTTTGAAAATTTGAATGCATCTGCATTTAATGCTGACAGCCTTGAGAATTATCGGCATTGATTTATTTCCCCAACTATCCCATGGAATAACGGCAAGCAATAATCCTGGAGAAGACCATAATTAATGCTCCTCCTAACTGATACATTCAGAGAATGTTAGAGCATTAATTACTCAGGAATTATCACGTTAAAGTGGGGACAGAAGGTCGAAAATAACTAAGTCTGGAATCGTCGAAAAGATAGCAGAATTCGTCGAACTGAGTTCACAGTTCGTCGAGCTGAGACATTATATTCGTCGACCAGATGGCTTCTGTTCGTCGAGCCGAGTTCCATAATCGTCGAGCTGAACACTGAATTGCTGTCCTTTTTTTTGATCTTTGCCTATTCGTCGAGCTGGTAAATATGTTCGTCGACTGAAGTTCAGCAATTATTCTGGAGTTGTAAATATCCTGTGTCGACACAATTAATCCTGTATGTCGACACAAGTCTTCTGTGTGGTGTCGACGTAGCCTTTCCACAATGTCGACTGATGATCTTGGTGTCGACAGAAGTTCTTCTAGTGTCGACTTAGTTGATGTCGACATATACTCTGAGTGTCGACATAAGTCTTCTGGTTCCAGAATTCATCGGCAGAGAATTGAGTTCGTCGACCTGAGACTAGAGAACATAGTCTTGATAGAATGCTGTGATAGTCCAAAGATTCGTCGACCGAAGAATGGTGTTCGTCGAGCTAAGTCTGGAGAACCTTGAATTCGTCGAGCTGAGAATGATTCTGGACTTAGAGAAAAATTGATGAACCTCTGGCAATAATGTTGAAGTGGAAGTCCAGAGATCGTCGAGCAAAGAGTGAAGTTTGTCGAGCTCAGCTCGAGAAAATATCTCTAAGATCGTCGAGCTGAGAACGACTATCGTCGACCTGAGTTCGACGAACGTCGAACTCATTTTACTTGGTCTCTTGAGAAATCTCTGAATCTTTAGGAAAACTCTATGTCTTGAGTCTCTAGCAGTCTGATGTTGGCTTGTCCATGTGATGTTGACTCTTAGGACTTGGCCTAGACTCTAGGACACAACTTTGACCCTAGCTATACATGTTGGGTCACATCATCCTAAGTTAGTGAACCTAGCCCAAATCAAACTAGGGATCCAACACCCCTAATTGTACTAGTTACTCTTGTAGTTTATTTTGCATACAGTTTAGGTAAGCTCAGGACTGCCTAAGGCATACCCCGTGAAGGGTTCTCGAGTGCACTAGGAACTACGAAGGGCTAAAGCCCAAATCTCCTGTCGCAAGCACTTACTATTATTGTTCAATACCCGATTCTCGATCCCTTTTATATTATTCTGGATCTAACCCTAGTATGTTTTGACCCTCTCTCTCCCTCCACAGGAAAGATGATCTTTCGTCGATCCCGAGCACCACCTAAACCTAGTCGACCCAACACTCTGCTCATCCCAACTTCCATTGACATACTCAATTTCGCTTTACCCAAACCAGCAAGCCACTAACCCCAATCCATATGCCCAATTCTATTGTTATCCTACTTCCTGTAGTCTTACTACTGCAGATAGCTTATGCTATATGACATACATGATTGGAGGTACTCCAAATCTTCATCCAATAACACTAAAATAATTATTGGGGGTCTATCGTGACATATTTATTCTAAATCCAGAAACTTGGAAATATCCTAAATAAACAGATATTTTATTTATTTTCCCTAAAAATCCAAATGCCATAGTTTTGAATATGAAGTGGCTTTTATAGTCATGCAAAATGCTCCACAAAATTATGATGAATATTAGGCAAGTAATCGCCAGTAAATTGAAATCTCCCAAATTTTGTTTGCTAGGTTTAGGCCTCTGATCTAAAATTTTAAATGTAAACACATATTTATCAATTAAAGAAACAAGTGCTACAAATTGACATCCGAAAATTATGAGAAAACTCAAGAATGACTGGTATGTCCTAAAAACACTCCTGACCAAGTCTCCAAATTTTCCAGTGAATAATGAACTCTAATTTTAATTTTGATCAATATCCCTCTTTCATAAATTAAAGAAATAACTACATAAGTTATACACCTAAAAATTATGCTAAAATTTCCACATGAGCATATTGACCTAAGAACACCACCGAATAAGTTTCACAATTTTCTAACAAGCATTGAGCTCTGATCCATCGGCTAGTCGCATCCTCATCATCAAGCCTGTGCATCGCTCTACACCTTCTAGACCTTCCACGAAGGCTTCCGACACGAATGACTGCGAAGCATCTATATCGAATAGCGTATAAGATGGCTTGCCACCGATGAAGACTATGCCTGGGGTGGTTAGATATTTTATAAATCTAGTTATGGTTTTATTCCTAGTTCTAACAATTCTATATCCCTGAGTCTAACTTTTTAGAAAAGAAAGAACTTAAAATTGCTGGCGTACATGTTATCACTTACTCCGGGTTCCGAGGTTGAGCCAGATCCAGGGCATACACTTGCTCCCTATCCTGCTTGCGGTCTCCACCCTGGAATCCACGCCCTCGGCCACGCCCTCGGACTCCAAACTGCTGAGCAGGCGGGGCAGCCGGTGGTGCTGGTTGTGGTGCCCCCTCATGGGATAGTTTCTTCGGATATGCCCTACCTGATGTCTCTTGTAGCACTAAGGCGGGGGATATGCCATACCCCGGGACTCTGTATCTCCCGTATCTGGAGAGGTTAAGGAGACATCACCACCGGTTCCCTCGGCTCCTGCCTCACCTCTTGACGAGGTTGGTCCTCTGCTCTTCTCCCATCTCTCCCATCAGTAATGCGGCCCCTTCGCTGATCATTTCTGGCTCCCCGGCCCTGATCCTCCGTTGGCCTCTTCCGTCCTCGAGTCGTGTGCCAATCTGCCTCAATCCACTTTGCCATCTCCAATATCTGAGGTATAGTCCCATCGGATATGAACAAAAGAGCCTCTCTCTAATCCTCTCGCAGGCCCTTATTTAACCTCTTGGTGTACCCCGCCTCATTCAGCTGATAGGAGTCCGCAAACCGTGCTAAATGATTGAACTCCTGGTGGTACTCCACCACCGTCTTGTTGCCCTGCCTCAACTGCAGGAACCTATCTTCCAGCTCATCTCTTGCCGACTGTAGAACGAAGTTCTTCAACAATACGGCCTTGAATGCCTCCCAAATAATGTCAGCAACCTCCCTATCTGCAATTGTCTTGTCTAGTAGTGTCTTCCACCATCTCTTGGCATGGGACTCCAAGCACGAGACCACCAATGACACCCTCTCCTACCATGGGCACCGTATCCTAGTTAGCATCTCGTACATGATGTCAAGCCACTCCTATGTCCATACAGCCGACTCTATCCCCAAGTAAGATGGTGGAGAAAGTCCTCGAAAGATGCTCAACCAATTGTCCCACGGGTTTGGCTGTGGAGCCGGAACATGCTGGGCCCTGAAAGCCTCCAAAATGTCTGTCAGGTTCTACACCATCTCCGACTGTAGAAATGGAGTGGGAGTTGGGGGAGGAGGTGCAACATTCAGAGTTTGCTGGACTCGGCCCTGTGGTGTCGGATGTGTTGGAGGCTGCATAACAAAGACCATTATAAGTAATTGACCCAAACAAATTAAAAGTGAACGATTTATATGTGATCCCCCATATGGGCACACCACTGCTTCTGATGCTTAGTTTGTCACCAAACTAAACACGTACAGGGGTGACCCAGGGTCTGTGGACTACTACTTTTTCTATCAAGGTCTCCTATGATACCACTTGTAAGACCCCCTTTTTTTCTTTTAAACTACGAGGTCTTAGCCCAGAATTGTCGCTTTGCGGTGACACCATAACTCCCGAGAAGGTCATCACTACAAAACGCCGATCTTATCGGCCATATCGATCACAAAATAGTAGTAAACTAAGAGAGTATGTGAAATGAGAACTCTAACAAATGTCCACAATAATCACATATACAGTAATAATTCTCCATGAAGGGAGAGTCCATAGTAATAATAATAAAAGTACTGGAAATAGGGCTCATGCCCGATACATCAAGTCCTCACTACAAGTCACTCATCGCAGAAGCGAATCTATAACAACTACTAGCGAATGAGACTCACAGTCCAGTTGTCTGAACTCCGTTACTAGACTGTCCCATCTCCAAGCGTGCTGACCTCCGGGGCTGCACCTCCAAGCTGGGCTCCACGATCCCCTAAAATGATTTGGTCTGAAAATTGTTAGTCTAAAGACTAAGTCCTATCATCCCCCACCCCTCCCCATGGCTCCTAGGCACCGTTCGGAGAGGAGGGAAGTGAAGCTCTAAAGATGGAGAATAAACAAAGCAGATGATGGTGGAACTATTCTAGCATGTGTATATAACAGAGCATGTATATGTAAGTAGAAGTATATGAAGGTAAACTAATAAACATGTAAACTTAACTTATCTGAATGCCCATACAAACTTATAAGTTAAGGGTCTTTTGCAAAACTCCGATCGTATAAAAAGTCTCATACCAATTTATATGCTAGGGTGTAGGTTTTCAAACAAGCAATATATATCCATAGAATAATAACCTTAACTTATAAGCACGCTCACATGCTTATAAACTAGGGGTCGTTTCGCAGGGCATATTGTATAAAGCATCCCATACCACTTTATACAATAGGTGTCAAGGGTTATATGCAACGATGATGCTATGTCATGCAAGTATGCCATGATATGAACATGCAAGTGCAACACACACCCCGACTCTGTGCACACAGACCTTTAATTCCCCCTTTCTGGAGCCTAACCTCCCAGGATACCTCCGTAGTGGCAAACGGAAGCGATGGGTTGTGCCTCACCCATCTCTAAACCGATAATTGCACTACCAGCCAGACCTATCATACGCCTCGATGCTGGTGCACTAAGCGGAGCTACTGCATACTCATGTTGGTAAGTCCTCAAGACTTAACTTGGCGAAGTGCAAAACCACAATTGCCGAGTCAACGTATTGACGTCGTTGCATCGACCCTCCAATACCGAAGACCCACAACCTTATAATTCATGCACATGCAATCTTAATGTATCCACCGACCCAAAGCTCCCCGGACTATCTCGTCAGTCACAACCAACAACCGAGACAAAGCTCCCCGGACTATCCCATCCGTCACACCACACCGAGCCAAGGCTCGCCGAACTAACCTGTCCATCACCAAACCACTGAGCCTACTGCCCGTGTGACCCAACCTATCTTCCCGAGACACCGAGGTGGGAGAAAGTGAACCCCTAGTTGTACTAGTTACTCTTGTAGTTTATTTGCCTACTGTTTAGGTTACCCCAGGACTGCACAAGGCATACCCCGTGAAGGGTTCTCGAGGGCACTAGGAACTACGATGGGCTGAAGCCCAAAGCTCCCTTTCGCAAGGCACTTACTATTATTGTTTAATACCTGATTCTCGATCCCTTTTATTTACTCTGGATCTAACTCTAGTGTGTTTTGACCCTCTCTCTTCCTCAGCAGGATAGACGATCTTTCGTCGATCCCGAGCATCACCTAAACCTAGTCGACCGAACACTCTGCTCATCCCAACTTCCATTACATACTCAATTTCCCTTTACCCAGACCAGCAACCAACTAACCCCAATCCATATGCCAAATTCTATTACTATCTGACTTCCTGCAGTCTTACTACATGCAGACATTCTATGTTATATGACGTACATGATATGAGGTACTCCAAATCTTCATCTAATAACCCTAAGATAATTAATGGGGGCCTATAGTGACATATTTAGTGTAAATCCAGAAACTTGGAATTTTCCTAATTAAACAGATATTTTATTTATTTTCCCTAAAAATCCAAGTGCCCTAGTTTTGAATATGAAGTGGCTTTATAGTCATGCAAAATGCTCCAAAAATTATGATAAATACTAGACAACTAATAGACAGTAAATTCAAATCTCCCAATTTTTTTTGCAAGGTTTAGGCCTCTGATCCAAATTTTAAATGTAAACACATATTTATCAATTAGAGAAACAAGTAAGGCAAATTGACATCCAAAAATTATGAGAAAATTCAAGCATGACTGCTATGTCCTAAAAACCCTCCTGACCAAGTCTCCAAATTTTCCAGTGAATAATGACTCTAATTTTTAAGTTTGATCAATATCCCTCTTTCATAAATTAAAGAAATAACTATAGAAGTTATATACACATAAAAATTATGATAAAATTTCCTCATTAGCATATTAACCTAAGAACACCAACGAATAAGTTTCACAATTTTCTAACAAGCATTGAGCTCTGATTCTATTATTGAACATATTTGCTTATTTAAAAGCTTGTGAGGTAAGTACTGAAAATATACATTTAAAAATTATAGTAAAATTCAGGTATGAGCATAATGATCTAAAACTTCCTCTTCCCAATTTTTTTATAATTTTCCAGTGAACAGTTAGATCATAATAAAAATGTCTACCAGGGCTAATTAATGTGAAAGATATGGTACCTAAACACCTAGAGGGGGGGTGAATAGGTGACCTAAACCTTTTAAAACTTTGTTGGCAGCAAAACAGTTATCTCACAGATTTCTACAGCTAACAGCAATAACAAATATAAACTGCTAATCCACAGCACAGCACAGCACAGCAGACACACAAATTTATAGTGGTTCCCCAATCTTTGGTACATCCACTTTCCCCCTTCACCTATCTAGCAGTGTACTAGATTCGGCCAAACTTCTCCATATCTCAGAACCCAACTAGGTTCCTACACCTCAGCCCAAAGCCTTACACTCAGCCACCAAGGCCTACACTCAGCCACCCAGGCCTACACTCAGCCAATTAAGGCCTACACTCAGAGTTCTTCAACTCCTACACTCAGGCAACCAAGCCCTACCCTCAGCCTTTATAATATAGGCTTACAATTCACTCCAATCCAATGGATCCTATAAGTTAAAATTGAATTACAATAACTAACTCTACAACTCAGAAATAAGAGAGGAGTTGACAGTTTCTTGAAGAGTTCTTGAAACTCAGCTAGATCCAAACTGACTTAGCTTCCTTCAAAGCCTTGAAGAACTGAATTAGTCTGAATCCCTGCAGTTGATCCTTGACCTCTGCTTCTTGAGATCCAGATGATTCTGAATCCTTCTTCTCAGCCTTAGTTCCAAAGACTGATTTCTTGATTGGAGCTCTCTCTCTCTCAACTTCTTAGATCTGCAGTTGGACTGCCAGATCTTCTGTGTTGATACTCTGTGTACCACTTTTTTGATTACTTGAATAATCTGATCTATTCCTTCAAATAGCTTCAACAACTTCTATTAACACCTTATCAACTTTTTTTGTAAACAGTCTGTGCCTATTTATAGGCCTTCTTCATGGTAACCGGCTGGTCCGGTTCATAACTGACTTCTGACATCTCTGACAAGTGCTGTAAACGGCTGGAACGGCAGCTGTCATGTCATCCAGTCAATTCTTGAAATTCTCTAACTGTCAGATAGTGTCGAGACTTTCTGTTCTTAAGTGTCGACACTTATAGACCAAGTGTCGACACATGTTGTGTAAGTGTCGACACAAGTCTACAAAGTGTCGACACAACTCCTTGTATGCCTCGACACAGATTCTTCTTCAGTGTCGACACTAAATTAAGTGTCGACACAAGTACTTGATCTTCTATAACTTGTTGAATTCTTCTAAGTGTCGACATATCTCCTTTGTGTCGACACATCTTCATATGTGAAACTGTCAAGTGTCGACACTGCTCTTGTGTCGACACAAGTCTTCATTTTGTGTTCTTCATCTGAGTGTCGACACATTCCTTAGTGTTGACACTTGTACTTAGAATATTTTGTAAACTTTTCTGTTCTTTGCTAAGTGTCGACACAGCTCCTTGTGTCGACACTTTCTTCAAGTGTAGAGTCTTCAACTAAGTGTCGACACATTGTGCTGGGTGTCGACACTTTCTTTCAAGTGTTGACTCTTCTGGTTGTGTGTCGACACATTGTGCTGAGTGTCGACACATACTTCAAGTGTTGACTCTTTGAGTGTGTGTCGACACATTGTGCTGAGTGTCGACACATTCTTCATATGTTGACATCTGCTTGATGTGAGTGTCGACACCTTATGTTGAGTGTCGACACTTGTCCTTAGTCTCTGCAGAATTTTGCTGAGTGTCGACACAACTCCAAGTGTCGACACTTTCTGATGTAGACTCAGCTCTTCTAGGTGTCGACACTTCTGCTAAGAGTCGACACAGCTTTTCTGCATTCTTCTTCACTGAGTGTCGACACAGCTCCAAGTGTCGACACTTTCTGTTGGGTGTCGAGTCTTCACCTCAGGTGTCGACACAATGACTCCAAGTGTCGACACTGCTTGTCTGGGTGTCGACACAAGCTTTCTCATGTGTCGACACTTTCCCTCTGGGTGTCGACACATGGACTTAGAAACTTTTAGCTTCAGTCCAGTGTATACCTAACCTGCACAAGTAACTCAAATAAACATCAAACATTATGATGTATATCATTGAGTTAGGTGAGGCTTCTTCAAATCAGGTACATTTGACCAATGTACCCAACAATCTCCCCCTATTTGGAGAAGTCAAAACCCTTAGTCAATGATATACACCACTCATAATTAAAAATTATAAAATGATGTAAAGCAGGTATATGTCAACAGGGTAAACTTAAACATGTAATAAAGCACACATGTATACTCATTAAACATTGCAGAACAAACAAGAAATAGACAACTGCTTCTGAACAATCATGAGATATATTTATCAAAAATTGTTCTAACATTGTTTTAATACATTTCCATTGTTTTACAAAAATATTTCATATGTAAAAGATTACAACAATGTTTCTTAGTCTAATCTTAGTCTAGTTCTGATCAGGTTCTTTTATAACTATTCCTTTTCCAGGTTGGACTTTAGCCTTTACAGCAGTAGCAGCAGGCTCAGCATCAGCAGGCTTCTTGCCTTTGAGATCTTTCTTATCAGCCTTGATCTTTTGCCTCTCAAAGTAATGATAGGGCTTAGGAAAGTACTTGCTAGGCTCCACAGCTGTAGGAGGTAGCTTTCCTAACTTAGCCTTCCTTCTATACTGGATAATGGCTTCCTGCCTAATCTCATGCTTCCTCCATTCTGCTTTTGAGAACCATTTGTTCCTTTCATGAGCATTGTCCTTGGCTGCTTTCCAGGCTGTGAGAATGATGTTCCTAGAAGTAGGGCTCCACTGTTCAAAATCTGGTTTTTGCTCAGCTAGTTCCCTAAACTTCTTCTTTGACAGCCTTGTCTCTTCTTCTTTGTCCAAAGCCTCTTACATAGCTGCTGATATAGGTTGAACAACCTTTTCCAGAACAACATTTGACTTTCCAGCAGTTGGGCTATACATTGTGCTGACTTCTGCATGAACCATGTCAAAATCTGGAGTGGATAGATCACCTGAGCTACTTCCTGTTGCTCACCTCCAAGATATGCACTTTGAATTCCTGATTCAGCAACATTATCATCATCACACAGGGGAGGATAGCCAGTGTAGCTCTGATGGAGTTAGATATCCATTTGGCATGGTCAGAGCTAGCTTTGACTAACACCCTCTCCCCCTTTATGACTTCTTGTGCAACATGGTCTCTGACATCATCCTTTTGGAATCTGATCTGACTGTCCAAATACCTGATCCCATCTTTAAAATAAGGTCTAAGCTTTGTAAGCTGTTCAGAAATGACCTTCTGTGAATCCTTGATTGCAGTCTTGACAGCAGCAATTTCTTCTTGAAAGATTTTATCAAAATCAGCCTTTGCAGCAGCAGCAGATGTAGATGGTTCAGCAGACTTATTCTTTAATTCAGTGACTATAGCATTGTGGGATGCAGTCAAATTATCATTCATCCTTAATTGATTTTCCAGCATATAGCCTTGTTTCAATGCTATATAATCTACTTGAGTCTTGATCTTCTCCTGGTGAGTAGCCAAATAGACTACTGCATTCCCACCCTTGTGGAAGCAGTCAGTCATCTCCTTTTTATTAAGGTTCATTTCAAACCTAATTGACTTGATTTCCTGTGCCAGATCAAATTGTAGGGTCTTGTGCCTTCATCAACATAAGTCTCTATTGCTTTCCTTTGTTCATCCATCTTTATTTGCAATGCAATCAGTAAAGCACTATAGTCAGCAGTGGGAGCTTGCTGAACTATGGGCTGTGGGGCAATGGATTGCAAGGCTTTCTTGTAACTCTGACTTCTTCTCTTGAAGACATAGAGTTTCTTCTTTTTAGCTTGTTCAGCCTCATCTTCCTCAGACTCTGAAGTACTGGCAATATCAACCCTGTCCTTAGGGCATGATGGTTTGTCAGCTTGCACATCTAGTGCTTTCTCACTTGCTTGCCTTCCAGGCTCTTCCTGAACTTGCAGTTGCTCCCCCTCAGCAGCAGCACCCTTCTCTTCAGTAGCAGTAACTTTATCCATGTCAAAGTCCTCTTGATCTAGATTTAGAAATAGATCTTCCATGGTAAATTCTACTGGTGACTGTGCAGGAGAAGTACTGGGTTCATCAACTACTTTATCAGGAACCACTTCTAGGATAACTGATGTGTCTTGGAGAATAACATCTGGTTCTTGATTTGCTTGCTGAGTTTGTTGATGGACATCAGACAAATCAGAATCTATTACAGAAAAATCTAAAGTATTGAGGTCAGTAAGTACCTCTTGGAAAATGATTGTGGCTTGCTCACTGTCCAGAGTAGAGGGTTCTTCTACTGCTGGAAGCTCCTCCTGGCTTGGATCCTTATACTTGGGGCTAGTTGGAGGTAGCTCCCCCTGGATTTCAGCTGTCTCTTGGAGCAGGAGACTTCTCTGCAGCCACTTCCTCTTGACTATCAGGAGTGAAAACAACTTGTTCTTCACTACCTGAACTGCTGGAGGACTCCTGTGTCACAGGAGCTATCTTCCTCTTCTTCTTTGGAGGTGAATCTTTCTTAGAAACTTGCTTCTCTGGGGTAGGTATTTCTTAGATAGTACTCTTTCCCACCTGGAAAATATCCTATATCCATT